>JAXCHB010000279.1:5327500-5927500 GCA_036926305.1 Uropetala carovei
TTCTAGGTCCCAAGTCTGTCTTTCTCTTCTCGTTTTCCGTATTTGTTTAAGCTTTGTAGTTATATCGACTATTAGAAGGATGTGATCTGAATCAATGTCTGCTCTTGGTAATGTCTTAGCATTCTTTATGCTGTTCTTGAATATTTGTTTTACTAGGATGTAAACTATTTGGCATCTCATTGTATCTCCTAGACTTTTCCATGTGTACAGCCTTCGTTTATGGTTTTTTAACCATGTATTAGACACTATTAGGTCATTATTAATGCCGAATTCTACCAGTTTTTCTCCTCCTTGGTTTCTTTTCCCAAGTCCGTATTGACCGACAACATTTTCTTCTCGTCCTTCTCCAACTATGCTGTTTCAATCTCCCATTATTATGCAGTTTACCTTTCCTCTTCCATCTTCTTTGTAAATCTCGTTAATTTGTTCATACATCTCCTCGATTTCTTCTTCCTCATGAGTGGATGTTGGCATATATACCTGGATTATCAACATGTCCACTGGGACTGCTTTTAGCTTTATTGCTATCCACCTATCACTCGTTGCTATTGTCTATGCAACATTCTTCATCATAGCTTTCCTAGGTACCAGAGCTACTCCCTATATTCCCTCCACAGTAAACTAACATGAATTCTTCCAAGTTGAACTGCCCTTCTCCTTCTCATTTAGCTTTGCTCAGCCCTATGATCAGGGCCGTGCCAACCCGGGGTGCACGGCACCCGGACGCCAACTAGTCAGGGGTGCCTTCCCATCAAGATATATGTATCTATACATTATTGGAACGCGAAATTAATATAACATGATATTTTATTACCTATTTCATTAAATTGTCTTTTTTGTCGTTCATTTAAAAGGTTGCCTCGTCTTCGAAATGCTTTTAAGAGAAGATAAAGCTGAACAATTTACTCAATTGGCAATTGAAAGCTAATATTAAACAAACATAGCAAAGTTTAACTGTAAACATTATCGATAAATTATTTTAAAAATAGAGACTGTCCATAACATGAACAGATATCTTCGTTAACATTTATGTAGGGGACAGTGGTGGTTTTTTTTAGGATTGACTAGTAGACACTGGGAGAGGGGGCACCGCAGATTTATTTTGCACCCGGGCGCCAAATACCCTTGGTGGGGCCCTGCCAATGATGTCAATCCTATATCTTCTCATTTCTTCTTTCGAGTACTCTAGCTTTCCTGCCTTTCTCATGGTTTTTACATTCCAAGTACCTATGCATAAGTTACCTTCGACAAATGCTTTCCTCAAGGTAGTCCCCTCCTGGAGATCTGATTGGGGACTATTTTACCTCCAGAATGTTTTATCTCATGAGAACTCATATTGTCCAAGCATATAATCATTACTAAGGAACTGTAATGTGGTAGTTTCCCTCTTTCTTTCCACATCGCAGTACTGTAGCTGTTCAAATCGTCCCGATCATGCTAACAGCTCTACTGATTATAGACCCAGCCAACATAATTTGTTTTCAGCACTATACCATACTGACAATACCGCTGCCTACTGCCAGGCACCAATGATGGTTTTTTATTTATATTTATTTTTGTTAATTGTGAAAAAACCTCCATTCACAGGGATCGAACCCCAGAACTTTGTAATGGGAAGCCGACATGCTAACCACTATACCACCAGTGCACGCAGGCAACATATGATATTTGAACGACTGATCAGGTCACGTGTTAGTTTCAGAGAACTAGTTTTGAGAATTTTTGTGATCCTGTAATGTGTCATACATCTGTACGAAAAGCAAATTACATCCATCTACTAAAAAATATCACTTGAATTTCATGAATAATATCTAATGACACTTTCTGCTGGAAAATATACAAATATGTCTTACAGAAATTGATGAGATAAAACAGGCTGGATGAAATCACTGCACAAGCCAGATATGGCCAGTGGGGTGCAGTTTTGGTACCAGTTCTTTAGATGGTGAATGGTTGATTGCATTTCCCTTACATTAAATTGTATCTCCTTCCATCATTAATTTTTGGCATCTGCTCTCGTCAAAAAACATAAAAGGAATAAGTAATTTTCCAGTGTGTTTTATTTTTTATAAGATTCTAAGCAATTTTATTTGCATGACTATTGTAAAATATGTCCACATCTTTTCCCGCTATGCACTAATCCTCTGTTTTCTTTTGCTGTGCTGTATACTAGTTGGGTCCAATAATCCTATATGGGGGCATATTTTCACATTTGGGAGCCCTAGGTGGTACTAATACTCTGGGCCAATTTTAGTTACTAGATTAAACATTCACTATTTATTTTGTTTTCCCTATAAAATCTGTAATGATACTCAAGAAATTTGCACTGGCTAATGCTTCTCATATCATAGCTTTTTTCATAGGAAATTGATAATTTTTTATTAATTCTTCAAAGATTTTTCATATTCTGCAGAAATCCCAGAATGCAGGGACCACAGGCAGCCACTTGCAATGTGCTCCAGTAACTCTTCCCCTGGACTCCTTGATTAACAAAACAGGTTATTATTTTTCGAACAATTCTAGCAAAAATAAGAATTATTTTTATGAATTTGTGGATGATTTAAGTAAATTTATTTTTACTTTTTTGTTTATAATAATATAGTTGTAGAACATATTTATGAAAATGTATTCTACAATCGCTTCACAATAATTATTTTTACCCATAGTAATTTTTTTGTGGTAAAAGTGGTAGCTACATTCTGAACAAGCTCGGCCTTAAAACTCATCTTTCACAATATTGTATACCCAACCAAACTATTGCTATTTTAATAGCTGGATTTCAATAAATGAATTTATCTTCCTATCTCATTTGTTGATTTTTAGTATATCTTCCCCATTTTGGAATTTGTCCTTATTGTTTCAGAAAACAGAATGCAGCTAGTGGTGGATTTGGATATTTGCCATCTGAAAGTCATTTAGTCTAGCCCCTTAGTTATATTAAAAATTTATGAAAATTTAATATCTAAAGACAATATTTATTTACATTAACATTGCAATGTATTTTGATTTGAAATAGAGAAAATGTAATTATAATTTTTCTCAAAATGTAAAACTTTAAAATTTGGTTGCACCCAAAAATCAGGCTGCCCTCCAGCCATGGCCTTAGAAGCATATCTGCCACTGACCATAGGAATAACTCAAACTGAAACATAGGAGCCAGGTGTTTGAGAGGGATAGATTGGAATAACTGAGCAAGTAAGTCAGAGGGAAGATAAACGATATCACACCACACAAAGAAAAGAATAACACGTGGTTAATTTTTTAAACGACACCTGCATTTGAAGGAATTTAGACCTCAAAACAAGCTAAAAAAATTTGATACAGTATATGTTGCACAAATTTTCTCATATAAATACATATACGCCTGATCTCACTACACCCTTTCCTAACTGGAGTGTACTCCTACTGCAACAAAATTGCAGAAAATGGTTTCTGCATGTAAATGGCATTAATACATCGATAACCTCATATATGTGAAAATCAAACTTGTTAAATAGTTGTATCATATATAAATATAAAATACTATCAGAAACACCCGTCGTTGCCCATGGAAATTTTGTTAAAATTCGATTGGAAGTCTAGGTGATACACGGTATTTAAGAATTCAATCGGATGCCATTTGAATAAAACAGGCTGAAACAAAAACCGCTTATGAATTATTCCTGGAAGCTCTCCACAATTGTACCAAATTTGATTCAAAACAATAGCAGGACCCAGGAGAATATGCGTAGGTTAATGTTTAAATCATTTTTGAATCAAAGAGGCAGACGGAAACTAAATTGTACGATGACCTTCCTCTTGCTGCCAAATTTGGTTGGAATCGGTTGAGAAATGTGGGCGTGCATCAAGGAAGAGTTAGACAATTGGCTGCCATTTTGAATCAAGCAGACAGACAGACACTAAATCAGTTGATTGTGGGCGTGCATAAAGGAAGACAAAATTGGACATCATTTACAAACAGACAGGCAGACAGACACTGAAGTCACACATTAACCTTCCCCTTGGTGCCTCCTACAGTCATGCCGAATTTGGTTGGAATCGACTGAAAAATGTTGGCATGCATAAAGGAACTGACAAGACAGATTTACTAAAATGTAGTGGTGGAGATTATGTGAATTAGCAAAGCCAAACAGGTACTGAAGCATTATTGCTTCATAAAGATTGTTGAGAGAACTGAATAGAGCTGGATGTAAAATTTAATGTATTATGTCACTGGATGCTATATAGTTATTCTTTCAGAAATATGGCTTAGGCGTTATTGTTTATCACTTCAAGCTCCATAACTGAGTGAATTTTAATCAAAATCATTGGAGCCAATTTTTAAGTAAATCAACCATTGTGAAAATCAACAAGTATTGTTCACCTCTTCATATTCTCTTCTGGATAATGTTATACCCAAATACGAAATACTATTTAATTTCATTGAACCATCTAAGCTCTAGAACCATGCACAGGCATGATATGGCAGTTGTCGCTAGAGCAAAAGTCGACGTGAGTCCAAATTTCATCGGTTCTGAATCAATGATTTCAAAAGGAAGGGGATGACTTTCTGAACAGAATTGTAACACTCGATGAGATATGGGTCCATCCCTTTACTCCTGAAAGAAAATGTTCCAGTATGGAGTGGAGAGAGAACTTCACCGAAAAAATTCAAGATTGTGCATCAGCAAACAAGGTGATGGCTACCGTGATTCATGTGGATTTCCTGGACCATGGTTGCACAATTAATGCTGCTTACTACATCAATCTCTTAAAAATCTCTTTGAAATCAGCTCTAAGGAAGAAGCAACCGGGTCTTCTGTCCAAAGGTGTTTGTTTTCTCCATGATAAGACCCGCCCACATATGGCTAATCTGACAGTGAATACACTGATTGAACTGGGGTGGGATGTTCTTCTCCATCCTCCTTACAGCCCTGATTTGTCACCCTGTGACTACCATCTGTTTGGGCCGCTGGAAGAACACTTAGGAGGTGAGAAATTTACATTGAATGATGAGGTAAAAAAAGCAGTGCTGATGTAGTGTCGACATTAACCAAAAGATTTCTTCAAAACTGGAATATGAAAGCTTCCAAAATGCTGAAACAAATGTATTCTGAAGGAGGGAGAGTACATCAAAAAGTGACTGTAATATTATTTTACTTTGTTAATTGTATGATATTAAAAAAAATAAAGTTCAGATCAAATTTGAACGCCCCTTGTATTTCTGTCAAAATCTTGGTCTATTTTTTCATGGTTACAATACTTTCTCAATATACTATGTATATCAGAAAGTAATCAAAAATATAATGTAGTCTTCATTTTTATTCAAAGTATAGTTAAATACATCAAAATAAATACATAGATATATGAAAGTAAAGCGCACAAAAATTTTGTATACAAAAAAACAGCAGACAACAGGAACATGTAACAGTAATGTCTATTGCAGTATTACAAAAGTATTACTTCTTTTAAAGCTTAATTTGCTAAGTATATGAATTGTGTAATAATAACAACAAGAATATATTTTAATGTAAACTACTTCAAAGCAGAAAATGCTGTAATTGTTCATTTCAGTCATGTGATGGAATTGTCCATATTAAAAAATTTCACAAAAGAAATGTTAAGCCTTCATAAAATAAAAAAAGCAACATTCATCTATCTCAATGAACAATTAAATTCTATATATCTGATGACATCTTACTTACTGCAGTTTCATAATAATATAAAAATGATTCTCAATACTTAAAGTTAATTTATCTCAAAAATCAACTTTTTCAAGCTTGTAAATAACTTAACTGCCTATGGTAATCAATGTTTACATGTGAATATGACTTTGGTAATAAAAGTATTAGGTTTCTCACGAGAAATTCATGTCAACTTGGAGTAACTTGGTGGTGAGAATTTTTTCCTCAAAAATTTTAAAATATACAAGGGGAGACAGCTAACTAAGGTTATCACCAAAACTTTCCATAAGAAATCTGTTGTCTGTATAAACTCAGCATCTGAAAAAAGAAAAAAAATTGTATATGAATTTTTCTAGTGATCAGAATATTAAGGAAAATCAATCTCTTTAAAACAAATGTTTGCAAACCCATTAAGATCAAATGGTTAAAATAACATGAATAATACAATAATTACAGAATTATCAAGCGTTAAATACACAATTAGCAGGGGCGTATATTCAGGATGTGCAAGGTGTGTGGCAAACGCCCGCTGAATATCACGATATATACGTGTATGTAATATTATTAAAACTATGGCAACTACGAAATACGGTTGTGCCGAAAAAGTTAGGTGCACAAAAATATGTTCACTGGAAGATCTCTAGCAAAGTCGTGCTATCGGACATCGCACGTTCTATAGCGTTTAATAGAATTGGGGAGCGGTGAAGAGAGACTGGGGTCATGCGTAGTAGATTACTGTCTGGAAGTTGCAGGAGTCGAGCCAGGATGAGCGGGCCAGTCTCTCGCACTCCCATAGCGATGCCATGAAGATATACTGAAGTTCTTAAGTCAACACTCCAGACGGAGCTGTAACAGCCATCGCACACCTAACCCCTACATACCACCTTGTGCAGTAGACAAACAGTGGAGAGATATTTGGGTTATGTGTTGAAGGATATAGCTGTCGGGCCATACTGATATTTTAGCACTCCCAAGTGAAGTTGCAGTCTTCAGGATTATCGACTGCGTTATTGATAATGAGGTCAATAATCCCGCAGAAACTTCAGACCGTCTCTTAGGAATGAATTGGATATTTGGTCAGCAGTAAGCTGTGCGAGTGAATACGGCATTGTGTTACTAAGGGTTTGTTTATTCTATTGTGGTTTCTGTTATATTAGTTTTTTGTGCAAGTTTCTTTAAAATTTTCCGTTACTTTTTGACAATTTTTAAAATATTTGCCAATATTACACAATGGGAAATAGTGTTGAAGATTTGGTAAGCCTTGTCCAACTCTTCCAAATCTACTTTGTAAGCATAAATATGCTAAATCTGAATATACAAGACATTTTTCCATTTCACAATATGAAACAGTAGAATGGTTAACTGGCTGAGGAACACTATCTCGACTTGTTTGTTGGCCACGTTTATTGTTCTCAAAAGACAATGGTATCTGGAATAAGCATGGGTTTTCTGATCTTAACCATTTAGCAACAGAACAGCAAAAACATGAAAGATCTCAAGCACATGATCAGTCTTTTCTTAATCTTTTAAACTTTTTGGAGAACAAACAATTGACACTTTACTTGACAACCAATGAAAAACTGAAATAATCTGGCATAATGAACAAGTGAATAAAAATAGAGATATTTTGAAAAGGCTCATTTATGTCATTTATATAAACAAGAACTTCCTTTGCAAGATCATGATGAGTCTAAGAATTCAATGAATAGAGGTAATTATATATTTAAATAAAAAGCCTATTTAAGTAACAACAGAGTTTAACTTCCAATAAATGAATGACTCAAGCATACACTCAAAGTTGCAGACATTTGAGTGTATGATGCTTTCAAAAAACCTGGAAGGCATTCCCTTCATTTAGAATTTCTAAAATGTGGGATAGGTTTATATGAGAGCTGGAAAGAAAGTACTGGCAACACAGCTGTACAGGACAAAATGGTTTACTGGTGTACAAGGTTGTATTAGATGATTTCAATATATTCCTTGCATTGAATTCATTCCTAAACCTGTGGAGGGCGACATGATGTCAGCAGACTGATTTCTCTAGACATCCACAAGGAATCGCCTTACTGTGTGCTGGATGTCTTCTGTTTGGTGAAACTGTTTGCCTTGGAGTGGCTCCTTCATCTTGGGGGAAAGATCAAAGTCACAGGGGCTCATGACTGGGGAGTAAGGCTGATGTTCAAGAGTTTCCCACAGCCACCATGCCAGAAGGTCTTTAATGATGCCAGCCACATGGCAGCAAGCAATGTCATGTAATACAATTGGTGGATTTGTGTAGAAATGTGGCTGCTTTTATTATAGCACCTTGCAGATGACATTCCAGAAACAGGTTGTAGTGCTATGTGTTGACAGTTGGCCCCAAAGGACCGCATAGAGTATGACACCATTGATATCTTACATCACAATTAGTATAACCTTGGCTTTACTTGCTTCCTGATGAAGTTTCTTTGAATGGGAAGACTGCCTTTTCAGTTTGGGCTTGTATGACTGTGCTGACCTTTCGTCCAGGGCAATGCATCTGCTTCCATGTAGTGATATTCCAGCTGAAGGTTAGTAAGAGCATAATGGTGCCACTTCTGCTCCTCTGAGAGATGGTAGATGATCCAACGTGCTGTGATCCAGCACATCCATAGGATGTCTTTCAGGATGTGCAATACCCTTATGTAGATTGCCCTAGCTCTCACAGCTTCCCATACCATGCTAACATTGTACCCTCATGCAACTTAGATTTTGCACCTATGTGAATTACATCACTGCGCTAGTGTGTATGGGTGAGTATACAATCGTCACACAGGCAGCTTCTCCCATGCTGCCTAATCAGGCACTCTTGTGCCACTCTATGCAAACATGGCAGTTTTGCCAATATTTTCTTTCTGGCCCTGGTATTTATAACTACATTGGCAAGTACAGTCCTGGACAAAAAAACCGCACTACCATACGACTGCTCTACTGGAATTTCAGTGAACTACAAGTTCGGATCGGCCAGTCACATGAATTGACAATGCTGCTGCTTGAGGAAGGGGTAAAGGGTTCTTTATTTCTACCTACCTCCCTTCTCTCTCTCACTCTTGTTAAGGCTGTCACATGAAACATTTTCCTCCACGGATTTCGTGTTTGGACATTTTGGGTGGACGAAAATATACATTTTGGAGACAGAGACTCAGGCGTTACCCATACAGATGTGAGAAAGAACGAGATATGACAAAAAGTTCATTTTTTGTCACCAGTAAAGTGGTACCCCTGATTGGCTTACGTGATTCGTTTATGTGACCTTTCTTATTATCTTTGACTGTGAGGCCTTAATATCAAATTTCATGAAAATCAATTCCATAGAAGCAAAGAATGAACATATGGACGGATGGATGGACAGACAGACTGAAGCTAATATGCATTCATGCTGGAAGCAAAGCATGCCTAAAAAGGGACTGCACGTCACACATGAAGATTTTTGAAATGGTTATATGAATTGTGAGTGTCAATAGTAAATTTACTGCAACATGCTTGCATCTACGTTTATACTCGAAGGAGATGAAGAATTCTACGAATTATATGCATATCTATACGACTAAGCAAACTTTTAGGTTTAAATGCATGGTTTAATCTGCCAACTTCAAGATCATGATGGATATTTTGATGATTGAGATGATGTTATATTCTATAATATTAAAACCATACCTTTTAAGTGATTTTTAAGTTTATTATTGTTACTAAAATAAGCAGTTCTGTCATTAAAACTTTACTATCAATTTCTACCTATACTCTTGCTGGAATAAGTTGGCATCTGGTATCATTCGCCAAATTAATTGTGAGCCGCTGACATTCCTTTAACATAAGAAAGGCAACTACCAAGGAGGAGATTTCTGCTAGCATTAGCATATAGAGATCACCCAATACATTAACACACTTACCAAAATAATCTTTCAGTAGCACAAGTGAAAGAACATACAGTCCGAGACTCAAAAGTTCAGCAAGTACCATTAGGTGGTGCCACGTTCGTACGTTAAGTGCAACCATTATAAGTTCAGTTAGAATGAGGGAAGAAAAACTGATGGCCACTATGTGGATAAATTCATCCTCAAACAGCACCAACGCACCATACATGATCACACCTCCTGCAAAAAAGTGCAGTTTCACGGTCAAAGAAACAATTAATTTGCTGAAACATACAAAAGGCTAATATAATGTGATCGCAAACCTTGATATACGCTGATCAGAACCCACATGAAAAAAGTCTTGAAAGATAAAGATCTTCCTTTACTCAACTCCTTGTAAAGCTCAGGATATGTGAGTGCAATCTTTCCAGACACATCTTTATCCAACACCAAAGAAAAAACTGGAAACATCGTGTAAAGTGTTGCATACCTTTATTGTGAACATGAAAGAGAAAAATATGAAACTAATTTATAAGTTAATTATTATCAATTATTTAAGTGCTAATGTGAGCAATTTATACTATTACAATTTTTTGTGGATAAAATCAGCAGTATTATTACAACTATTCAACTTGGATGTAAATTTTAACATCAAATTTCAATGAAATCCATCCAGCAATATAACTTTCTGAGCATGCATAGGCCAAACTCAATGTGTACCATCTGTGTGCATAACTTACCCAACCATCAAAAAACCTTGGTAAAGAGCCACAGAAGAAAAATAGAATACTGAAGAGAAAACAGCTTGCATGGTAGAAATGACTAGTCCCCTGTGTATGACAAACTGCCCGAGTGAAGCGGAACGTTTATAACTGCGACGACCATGAACCAGAAGGAGACGAGCCAGGTAACGAAACTGGGTCACTGAAAAGTCTGCAGCCAAAGAAGCTTGACGTCCCTCTGAGCCAGCTATACCAATGCCTGCATCGGCAGCTTGAATCATGCTGACATCGTTGCCTCCATCACCGACGGCAGCCACTGCTCCCCGCCATCTACCTCCCCCACTCCTACTGCCTCCCCCACTGCTCACTCCCCCGCCTTCTCCATTGGCACCTGTGACACTAACACCTCCTCCACCTGGTGACCATCCACCTCCATGAGCACGGGCACGAACTAAACGAGCAACCTGAGCTTTCTGGGTAGGCGAACATCGGCAGCAGACTACACCAGGACTGGCACAAGCCAACTCCATCAACTCTTGCTCATAATACCTCAGGCAAACCTGTAAAAGCATTATTCTGATTTCTAACACCATAATCAACTATAATAATCTAACATACTTTTTGTCCTTTTAAGTAGTACATAGCAGAACAGCTAGTCATCATAAGTACTGACCTATTAATGTTATTTGTGAATGACATTTATAAATATACTTGCAGAATTTCCCATTTTATTTCAACAGCTTTAGTGAAGCTACTACAGCACAACATACAAACTCTTTAAAATACGTATATAGTAGATAGTTTGAAAATTACAATTAGCTTTTCTTAACAATTAATCATATTTGCTTGTAACAATCCATTTCTGAACGTATTGCATTCAAATATAACGATAATTGTATTTCCTATCATATACATCACTTTCGCCAAATCCAGCTTCATTTCTGGTTACTTTCTCCATACGAAGTAATGGGAAAGTATTGTGATCACGAAAAGAATCGCCTTCGAGATTTCAACGAAAATACACGTTTTGAGGTCCCTAGAACACGTTTTGGCTATATTCTTGATATTGTCTGTGTGTATGTAATAGGAATGTTTCGAAAAACCAATAGTTTATTAGATATTTTGATCCCTAGGACACGTTTAGACTTTTCGGAGTGATGTCTGTGTGTGTGGATGTATGTGATTGTGGGCGCTCTAACTCAAAAAGTACTTGCCATATTGTTATATATATATATTCATATATAACACTTAAGCATGAGCACAAAGAACTGATTAGTTTTTGGACAATATCGGTTAACCGGAAATTGAAGTTTATTCTAAACCCGATTCGGTTTTTGCAAAATTTCTCTGTTAAAACATCATTATTGTATATACAATTCTATACAAAGATTATAGAGAATGTAATTTCCTACAACTTCTATTTGAAACAATTTTTCATAGCCGTTATTGTTTAGGAATTATTTATAAATAATCGGTTTTTTCGGTTTCCGTCAAATATATCCTTAAAAACGTCGTTATTGGTAATCTTCATGAGGACCAAAGTTGTAGAGAATAATATTTCTTCCAAGTTTTGTTTGAAACAAATTTTCGTAGAACCACCCATTTCGGAGATATTTTGCTTTTTCTTAATACCAGTATACAGCGCCACCACCATGTAGCGGTGAATTCTGTAAACATATTCAAAATATACATAATTTACGGCAGTAAGGACGACTGTATTCTTTTACGATACGAAATGATAATTTTCCCTCATAATGCTATTCATAATAATTTAAATATATATACCCCAAATATGGATAAAGTCATGTGTTGGCCACATCAGATTTTGTAATTATGCCTATGAAATGTTTACATTTATGTCTTGTAAGCAAGAAACCCGTGAAAAAGCAACGTACAGTTGTCCAGGATTGAACACTGACTGGTAAATGTACACCAGATACGTGTCTATTTACGTTAATAAACATTATAATGTAGAATATAATTATTTTACTTACAAAAAATGTAAGATTCCAGTATTCAATAGACGAAAGAAGGTTCAGTTACTTTCATCAATAAACGCTTCCTGAATAATAATCAGTATCTATTTACATTGCTATCCATAAACATCGATAGTTTCGTTGCTTAAACAAAAGTGTGAAGTGAATAACGCTAAACTTTTGTCTATTTGTAAGCTTCATTGAAGCTAACTGAATTAGAGGTAACAATGACAGCCGCCTTGGTTACGCCCAGAAAGAGTACGAAAAATCCACAAAATTTTGAAACAAATAGCGTATTTCTGAAAACTTCGACTAAGTAACATGTAAACTTCGCAGGAATAAGATAGTATAGAGTTTTATTCGTCGAATAAAGCAAAAATGAAAAAAATCGGTCCATATTTACATATTTTTATGCTTGAAGGAAGAATACCTTGCAAGTCAAGAAATGGATTCATATGTGTTATCTTACGGAAAAATATTAATCCCCTATATTGACAGCACTGATTAATCCCGGTTGACCAAACCTTGACCAATCACTAAGTTAGGATGTAAGGAAGAATCACACCACATTTGGTTATTCTAGCTTTTATCGTTTAGGAGGAGTTCCATGAACAAACACACGCTTCAAAATATATTATAGATTACTAAAAATAAATGTTGAAAAACTTCATGCAGGAAGAATAAACTATTTTTCAATTGCTTGCTAGGTTTTGATTCATACCTCAAGCGAATCCCCTGTGATAACAAGAGCACAATCCTGTTTCTTTCGGAAAGCATTCAGTTCCAGGTGGGCATCAGTTCGAGTGGTTACTGGTCGGAAAATGTGCATTCCTTGAGTCCTAGAGACTAAACGTGAACTCTTTGCAATACACGTCGCCGTTTCCAATTTGTCTCCAGTTAACATCCATATCTGAAACAAAAAACAAATAAACATTTATGTAAGACTTATTTTGCAAGAATTACAGCATAACAGTTTAAAATTGAATCAAATTTTAAGGTGAATCACATACATTTTTATTTAAATGAGAAAATATTTAAACTAAAAGTAGATAAACACTGCTAATACATTGTTACTCGTTATGAATAACATTTACCAAAAATTAAAGAAAAAATTTGTCTAACAATAAAAAAATACCAAAACATTTTTTTATAAAAGATAATTTAAATAAAATTCTGGAATTATAAGTCATTTAAAAACTAAAACTACATACATAAAGTGTGACAGTAAAATTTTCATGGTATTGAGGCTTAATCACCTTAATCCCAGCATTCCTCAGAAGTTCTAAAGTTGGACGAACCCCCTCTTGAAGCCTGTCCTCCACACCAGTAACACAAAGAAGTTCCATTTCACGTTCTAAACTTTCAACAACAGCGGCAACTCGAACACCTCGGTCTGAAACACTCATTCTTGCTGCATTGTACCGTGTCTACAAATAGCAAGATATAAAAAATTATAATAGTGACTAAACATCCATTTTATTTGTAATCAAAATAAGTCATGATACAAAAATGTTATACACAGTGAAAAGCCAATTTAAGCTTCTCACATTCAATGTTTAATTTTTGCAGTCCTGTCAAACATACCATTTAAGCAATATATTATTTTCTTTGATTTAATATTTCTCAGTTTAGTTTTACTTGGATTTGGTGTAGTATATTTTTACCAATTCAACTCCTACCTCAATTTAGTGGTTACTACTGCAATTGATTACTTTCACAAACTTAGTCATCATTCATGTTTAGCTTTGATGGAAAGTTGTAGTCTTTCTGCTGCTAGAAATGCTTGTTCTTGGAGGTCATTTAGTACATTGTTTTATGACAAATCAAATTAATGATTAACTAATACACAATTCAGTACAAAGTCTCTCCTCATGATTAACCAGCCACTAAATTGGAAAACAACACTCTGCTCCAAGAATGTAAGTTCTCTGCTAAGACAGCTTGATAACATGCTATGGCAAATGCAGAGTCACTGATTTATTAAAAACTTTACGAAAATAACTTTTCCACAAAGTTTTTTTGGAAAATCAAATCTCCAAGAAACAATACATACTTTGGAAACCATTCCTAAAATAAAATTCTTTGCATCTGGTCCCTTTTTCTCCCCTTTCTCAAATACCAATGTCTTTATTCTGCCTCTTTGAAATGTAGTTCTTTCTGTTTAAGGCTTTACATAGTGGATTGGTTTAGTTGAGGGCTGCCACCAATTTTTTTTTCTAAATCCTGTTACTGACATCAAAATATCCTGTAATATGTAATGTCTTGGTTTTTTTATACAACGTGTACAAATTTATGCTTTCAGTATTTTCAGCATCTGCATCGCATATTTTAAATAAAATTATTTACAACTGGTTATGCATAGTACTGTAACTTAAATTTAAACATGCTTTTTTATTTTAAATTTATTCTGCATTATGAATCAACTGTATTGAAATAGAAAGTTTAAAAAAATGTATTCAAGTTTTAAATAAACAGTAAATAGCACAAATACATTGAAAACAATAAGTAACCATAGTCCTAGTTTACAGAACAGGCCTTAGGAAATCTATTAAATTAAATAATTTTCACTTTTAATGATATCAATACAATGGCTCAACAAAATTTGACAAAATTAAAAAAATTTCTACTCAACGTGATAAAAGATTAGAAAATTTTATCATAGCAACGGAAACGACTTATTTAAAATAAACTTAGACGAAAAATCAAAATATGTATCTCTTAAACTATAAGTTTTATGAAAAAATGTTTCAAACAAAACTTGTAGAAAATTACATTGTCTACAACTTTAATAAAAATTGGGAATATTTACGTAAATTTAGTTTTAAAGGAGATATTCAGGAAAAAAAGGGAAAATGACAAGAATAAACCTCCTCTTCCGGTTGCGCTATTTCAGCCAAAAAATCTTCATTTGCTAATAAAAATCTAAAGTTTTGTACTGATCTGATTAATAGTATTTGAGTTAGAGCTCCCACAAAATTTTGTCACACACACAGACATCATCATCATCAAAATGTACTCAGGGAACCTCAAAACGTGTATTTCCGTTGAAATCTAGAATTCAATTTTGTTTCACGAATATAATACTTTCTCTTATGCAGAAAGCAAAAATATAAATATGCCGTAGGTTGCCGATCCAGTTGAACAGCTAGTTTTTGCATTCAGTCTCACAATAAGTTGAGAGTTTTCGCACTTCACCCGAAGTATATTAAGATACCTACGTACATACGGAACAATTTCATCGAATGTATATTTTTTACAGGATTCGTATAGAAATAATAATCTCTGACTTTCTTAGAATTCTATTAATTTTTTACATGAACATCTCAGATAACTTCCGAATTTTTCCTTATAAATATTCATGAATCACGGAAATGTCTGCTTTTCGTTAAAAGATATCTGTGAAAAGGGATAAAATCCGTGAAAACGGCAGCTCTGGTTTAGTGTTTTGTTAGGATAACACATAAAATGATTGAAATAAAATATATATTTAATACATTGCGAATGATACATATTTAGACATGGGTATGAAAAGAAAACTTGGTGATCAGTGAGAAAGCAGAGATTATAATGTGGAGAATTTTACAAACATTCCAGCCAATGAAAAGGCAAAAAATCTTGCCCTTTTTGTGCCACCACTAAAATACATTCTTAAAAAATCGGTACAATATACATTGTACAAACTTTCTCATATACTAATATGTCATTTAGTTTTCTTTTGAAAAATATGAACTTTGTAGAATCATTATAAACATCAACTTAACTAACTAAACGAAATTTGATGAAAATCGTATGAGTCATTTTCTAGAAAATCAAATTGTTATTAAAGTTGCCCAAGAATAAACTAGTCTTATATTCATTTATTGAGAAATATGAACTATGTAGTATTATTGTAGACGTAAACTCAAGTAACTACGAAATTTGATCAAAGTCGCTGAAACCATTTTTGAGAAACTCAAATTATTGTTAAAGTTGCCTAGAATAAACAAGCCTTATATTCATTTTTTGAGAAATATGAATTATATAGTATTATTGAAGATGTAAACTCAAGTAACTGCGAAATGTGATCAAAATCGTCGGGGCCATTTTTGAGAAAATCAAATTGTTGTTAAAATTGCCTAGAATAAACTGCCCTTAATTATTGTGCAATGTCAACCATTTCTTCAGAGCTTCTATTCTGTATGATAAAATGCCCAAGTACGACATTTCATTCATTTTTGCTCTACCGTTTAGGCTCTTGAGTCAATAACAGACAGACATTGCGCAAACCACTTTTTCGGACTCAGGTACACCTAAAATGTATATTTCCATCAAAATCTCAAGATTAAATTTTTTCGCGATTACAATACTTTCTCAATATACTTCGTTAATGAGAAAGTAAAAAATTAAGAGGAAAATCTATAAGTTGAATTAAAATGGAGAAGGGGTTCAAGAACATTAAAAAATGGTTTAATAGAGTGGTTTCAGGTCATGAATACCTATAATATTTCAATTAGTGGAACTTTTTAAAGGAAGAAAGCAATCAGAATATCTTTTAAACTGGGCATGACTAACTTCAAGACCTCCTATAGGTGGTTTGGTAGATTAAAAAAAACGAGAGTGCCTACAAAAATGTGTGCAGGCAGAGTGCCTGTGTTAACATAAATATAGCACAGTATTAGAAAGAAGAAACACTGGTATGCTTTCTGTGAAGTTATGAGCCCAAAAATATTTTCAAGGCAAATGGGTATTTTTTTAAATGTTTTGCCAGAGAAGCAGACAAAGAAAAACAGCCTGCAATAGCTACTCCCAAAAATGCATTTGCTAGATTTGAAGTGATGCAAAGATACTTTACTCTTTTAAAAACTGATGATTCAACCTTGAATAAAATTAATCAAATGAAGAGGGAGCTGCTCAGTATTCGCTGATTAATTATGAAATTAAATTTGGTCAAATCAAAAAAACAGCAAAATGCATAATTAAAAATTAGTGGCATTCTGTTATCACTGGAAGAAATTATCTCTACAAAATTAAAACAAAAGTATTCCTAAGAGAATTACATTAAGAAGAATTACTTATGCTAAGGGCAAATATAATAATTAAAACATAAAAACATATCTCTCTACTTACCTCAAAATCCAAATACTGCTCTTCGCTAAGGGATTTCTTTGCAACCACAAGTGTACGGAACCCTTCACGTGCCATGTTATCACATTCTTCCTCCAACCAATCATTATACTGCACAATACCTGACATAACTACATCTGCACCCTTCAGGTAAAAAACTATCTCCCCACTTTGTTCTTCCTAAATTAAAAATTACAAAAAAATCCGTCAGAATACAGAAACATTTTCCTATTAACAGAAAATTATTTTTATAGCAATCAAGTAAATATCCAAACACTATCTTCTCTTCACTTGCAATGAGAATATTAATTTCCAAAAACAACATGATATTAATGAGACATTCCAGGAGAACCTGTGTAAATTAATAAGTTCTATAAAGATTACAAAATGGCATATAAAATGTTTCCCACTTTAAAGTCACTTTTAATGTTAAAAAATTCCGTATGATGACAATAAGTCATAATTAATGACTTTAATTTAGGAGAAATGAAAATCTATTTATCTAAGCTGTCACTTGAATTTACTTCAAATACTCAGTGTAGACTAGAATGTTATTAATGTAAATGGCCATTTAAACTTTGAGAGGATTCCTTCCCACTGAAAATTATGAATCTTAACTATTGATTTAATATTTTTTTACACTATAAATCAAATTTAAAATATCTTTTAATAATTATGTTTTCCATAACTGTATTATTACTTACCTTGACAATTACACCCATTCGCTTTGTCTCAGATGTAAATGGGAAAATCTGGAGGATGGTATAGGAAAGAACTGCACCGGTTGGTGTTCGAAGATGCATGCTCACCAAATCTCTACGTACTAGAGCCAGACCCACTTCTTCTGTCCACTTTACCAATGCAACCTTAATAATAGTTTCAGAGTAGCATTTTATGATTTAAAAAATACCAAAAATTATTTGTTAATATCAATAGTTTCCTAATCACATCAATGAATTTTTTATGTTTTGAGCTTGAGAAATTACGCTAGCTTAATGCATTTACTTGCCATTTTCCAATAATTCTCTTTGGATAAAACAATTTTCAACACCAGAGCAATATCTCAATAAGTCACATAATTCATTTGAATTTTAATAATAAACTTAAAGGAATAGTGTCATACATCAATACTTTATATAATGGGAAATTATTTTGTTCGTTATTAAGCAATTTTTTACTCTCTCTTGTAAAATCATTCATATTATACCTAAATCTATTTTAAAATAGATAAGGAGGCAAAGGTTCCTCAAACTCTAAGTTATAGCTACAACAAGCAATACTGTCTTTCAAGGATCAATGACGGTGTTAAACTCAAATTTAGACAAAAACTTTTCCATTTACGTCATTCACCTCTTAACATTGAAAAAAGAAACACTCTCCAACAGCTGATTCTAGATTTGCCAAATTTTGACCATATCCAGTCCTCATATACATAACCTCATTGGGTTCACAGAGTTGCAGGATTCCTGAGATATTGCACAAACAGACGGATGGAGAAAGAGATCAACTGAATACATAAGCGATTTTCCTTATGAAAGTGCTAAACAAGTTAGGAAAGTGTACAGCATATAACAAATGGGCACAATTCATATGAAGTACAGGCGACTCCTGAGATTCGACTGTTCGAGATTCGACCAATTCGAGAATTCGACCAGTCGAAGCCTGCTTATTCGACCCAGCCGATCGAATTAGGAACTAGTTTACGTGAAGTAATTTTTGGCCTGCCCAACCACGCAAGGTTTAGTTTCAGTCTATACATCGTATTTCTGCTCTAATTGTTTGAATTTGTGCTGATTTCACTCATTTTTAGGCGCATCCGACATTCGACTGTTCGAGATTAGACCGCGTTTTCAGGAATGCATCCCGGTCAAATCTCGACAGTCACCTGTATTTGAACGAGTCACCTGTATTTGAAAGAAATTATATATGTGTACATAAGGGAAATAGTATTTTAAAGTTCTTTTCTTCAACATAAATAATCCATTATCTTCCTATTTAGGATACTGCATCCACATGTAAGGAAATTAAATGTATTTTTGTGGGATTGTTAGCAACAATGACAAAGTAACCATGTAAGAAATTTTGTAACTTCAACTCCACTTTGTGGTAAGTGATACTCATATTTCAGAGGAAAAGAATAACTGTGTTAACTTCTATAATTTTTTATTTCACGATTAGTTTCACTAAATAACTAGCATCATCAGGTGAGGAAAGTGCTCCAAATTATTCTTTATATACTAGGTTAATGGAGGGGAGGAAAGCAAAGGAGGGGAAAAAACCAGGGGGTAATTGGTGAATGGTGATGGTGTTAACCATTAAGGACAATGTCATAGACCAACCAATTGTAGCGAAGAAAGTGGGAGATGCCAAAAAAGACCAAGTATTTACAAAGTAGAAAAAATTTAATGTGGCCAACATGACTTTCTCCATATTTGGGGTATAGATATTTAAATTATTATGAATAGCATTGTAAGGCAAAATTATTACTTCGTATCGTAAAAGAATACAGTTGTCCTTATTGCCGTAAATTATATTTTGAATATGTTTACAGAATTCACCGCTAGATGGCAGTGCTGTATACTGGAAATTTACGAATAGATAAATTATCTAATAAATGAAAGGTTCTACGAAAATTTGTTTCAAACAAAACTTGGAAGAAATATTATTTTCTACAACTTTGGTCCTCACGAAGATTACCAATAACGACGTTTTTAAGGAGATATTTGACGGAAACCGAAAAAACCAATTATTTATAAATAATTCCTAAACAACAAATGCTATGGAAAATTGTTTCAAATGAAAGTTGTGGGAAATTACATTCTCTATAACTTTGTATAGAATTGTATATACAATTATGATGTTTTAATGGAGAATTATCACAAAAGCCTCGACTTCCGGGTAACCAATATTGCCCAAAAACAAATCAGTTCTTTGTGCTCGTGCTAAAGTGTTATATATGAAACTTAGTATTTATATGACAAGTACTTTTTGAGTTAGAGCGCCCACAATCACATACATCCACACACACTCACACAAACATCATTCCAAAAATAGTCTAAATGTGTTCTAGGGACCTCAAACATGTATTTCTGTTGAAATCTTGAAGTCGATTTTTTTCGTGATCACAATACTTTCCCTATACTACGTATGGAGATAAAAAAAATGGGAAAAAGCCTGGGGCCAGTAAGTGTGTAAAGAAAATTTTCAGACCAATAGACATCTAGAAAAATCTGCCATTGCAAATCACATTATCAAAAATAACCACCCCCTTGACACAAATAATTTTGTACTTTTGAAATAAGTCCCATACAGTAAACTCAATGTGACAAAGTCTTTATATACAAAGACATACACATGCTTTGATGAATAACGGCATTGGCGGCATAAACAGTGTTCTTTTCAAACTGATCCCTCACCTTCTCCCCCTCCAGGTCAACCACATCCCTTCTCCCTCCTCTTCCCCTGGCATAAATACAACTACACTACCTCCCCTTTCCTCACTTGAGAGTGTGCCACTGGACTCTTCTTTCCACCAGTTCTTTTGCTCTCAAGCCCCTGAAGATGGCTACATTGTAGGCAAAATATCTATCGGTCTGAAAATTCTCTATACACACTTACTGGCTCTGGAGCTTTTTACTTTCTCCTAGCATAGTAATGGGAAAGTATTGTGATCATGAAAAAATCGACTTTGAGATTTCAATAGAAATACACATTGTAAGGTCCCTAGAACATGTTTAGACTATTTCCGGAATTATGTATGTGTGTGTGTGTACGTGTGTGTGCATGTGCGTATGTGATTGTGGACGCTCTAACTCAAAAAGTACTTGCCATATCGTTACCAAACTTCATACTTCATATATAACACTTTAGCATGAGCACAAAGAACTGATTAGTTTTTGGATAATACCGGTTAACCAGAAGTCGAGGTTCATTCAAAACCCGATTCGGTTTTTGCGATATTTCTCTGATAATACGTCATTATTGTATACATTGACCATTACAAAAAATGTAGAAAATATAATTTCCTACATCTTTTATTTCAAACAACTTTCCATGGCAGTTATTGTTTAGGAATTATTTATAAATAATGTTTTCGGTTTCCGTCAAATATCTCCTTAAAAATGTCGTTACTGGTAATCTTCGTGAGGACCAAGGTTGTAGAGAATAATATTTCTTCCAGGTTTTGTTTGAAACAAATTGCCCTAGAACCATCCATTTCGGAGATATTTAGCTTTTTCGTAATTTTCAGTATAGAGCGCCACCACCATGTAGCGGTGAATTCTGTAAACATATTCAAAATATACCTAATTTACAGCAATAAGGACGACTGTATTCTTTTACAATATGAAATAATAATTTTGCCTTATAATGCTATTCATCATAATTTAAATATCTATACCCCATATATGGAGAAGGTCATGTGCTGGCCACATCAGATTTCTTTACTTTCTCCATATGTAGTATGGAAAAGTATTGTGACCACAAAAAAATTGACTTCGAGATTTCAAGGCAAATACATGTTTTGAGGTTCCTAGAACACGTTTAGACTGTTTTCGGAGTGATGTCTGTGTGTGTGGATATATGTGATTGTGGGTGCTCTAACTCAAAAAGTACTTGCCCTATTGTTACCAAACTTCATATATAACACTTAAGCATGAGCACAAAGAACTGATTAGTTTTTGGACAATATCGCTTAACCGGAAATCGAAGTTTATTCTAAATCCGAGTCGGTTTTTGCAATATTTCTCTTTTAAAACATCATTATTGTATATACAATTCTATACAAAGATTATAGAAAATGTAATTTCCTACAACTTCCATTTGAAACAATTTTTCATAGCAGTTATTGTATAGGAATTATTTATAAATAATTGGTTTTTACAGTTTCCATCAAATGTCTCACTAAAAACATCGTTATTGGTAATCTTTGTGAGGACCAAAGTTGTAGAGAATAACATTTCTTCCAAGTTTTGTTTGAAACAATTTTTCATAGAACCATCCATTTCGGAGATATTTAACTTTTTCTTAATTTCCAGTATACAGCGACACCACCATGTAGTGGTGAATTCTGTAAACATATTCAAAATAGGTATACCTAATTTATGGCAATAAGGATGACTGTCTTCTTTTACAATACGAAATAATAATTTTGCCTTATAATGGTATTCATAATAATTTAAATATCTATACCCCAAATATGGAGAAAGTAATGTGTTGGCCACATCAGATTTTTTTAATCTTTGATGCAAACATCCCTCATGTAATTATTCCAGTCTATCACTGTGGACTCATTGATTTTCAGTTGATGATTACACCATTTTGTAGAAGTACGTTCATGAGCCTAACCATAAAAAATCTGATGTGGCCAACACATGACTTTCTCCATATTCTCCATATATTTAAATTATTATGAATAGCATTATAAGGCAAAATTATTATTTCGTATCGTAAAAGAATACCATCGTCCTTGTTGCCGTAAATTACGTATATTTTGAATGTTTACAGGATTCTCCGCTACAAGGTATTGGCGCTGTTTACTGGTATTAAGATAAAGCGAAATATATCCGAAATGGATGGTTCCACGAAAATTAGTTTCAAACAAAACTTGGAAGAAATATTATTCTCTACAACTTTGGTCCTTAACCGCTTCCCTGACGGATTTATTTACTATATCTGGTCAAAAAAAAGTCATATTATTTTATTTTAGTTTCAGATGCATCATAGGAAGACAAATACAAAAATGCTTTCATTTAATTTTTTTTCCAATTATAACTGATTTTATTGCACTTAGAAAATTAATTGATTTTATTACAAAAATCAAGCACCTTACATTTACATTTTTTTAATCTTCGATTTTTAACAGAAACACTATAAAAGCAATATAATAATATAGAATACATTATTATAACCCATTATAACACTCATGAATAGGATATATTACATATATACAATAGAAATTACTTCCACAATTGCCATAAACATGAAAATTTTACAGTTAAAAAAGGTTGATTATTAATGAAAAACTATAAACATAACTAATTCAGAATTTTAAATAATTAACATGAGCCATATACAGAACACTTAAAATTAGAATTACTTCATATATTTACATTTGTGTGGTAAATTTGGAAACATGGAACCACACATAGCGATACATTGCATGTTGGGCAAAAGTACCTGGTCTCCTTCCTAATTGGCTTTCCCCTAGCATCTCGCTTTCGGCCGCACAATATACACTGTTTAGTGTGTGCCTTTTTCTTCTCTGTGGGTGGTAAGAGGTCTGGGAAGTGCCTTCCCGAGAGGCGAAGGGGATGGGGTGTGGATGATGGACGTCCTGCCCTAGGGGAAGTTACATTGGGGTTATACACCTCAATAATTTTCTCAATTAGCCTCATTCTATATTCTAATTGCTCATGCTCTCCTCCAGTCTTTTTGTAGAGCACAAAGGAATTCCACACGGCAATATCGAGAAGGTGGAAAAAAATTTTCTTATAATATTTTTTTCCGCGCTTTCGTGGGATAGGATAATCAGCTAAATGCTGATCCATCCTATCGACGCCTCCCATTGTCTTATTGTAATCTACCACAGCCTTCGGTTTTTTCACCATTTTTCTGCTTTTTCCTTCCACTGTCACCATCTCTGCATTGTGAACAGTAGAGAGAATTGACACGTCTCTCACATCCCTCCATCGGATCACAATAACTTTCCCTTTCCTATAAGCCGCAATTTCTCCTTTCTTCAATTTTTTCTCCCTGAGACTACTGGGAATTCCTTTTCTGACTAGGCGCACTGTTCCATATGTGTCAGTCGAGCGTGAAATCAACAAATCCGCTAATTGCGGCGATGTATAAAAATTATCCGTCGTCAAGCAGTAGCCCTTGTCCAACAATGGCTTCATTAGCGTCATTACAACTTGTGACGTCACAGGAAGATTTTTCAAGTCCACATCAAGAACAGTCCCTTTTCCCGTATAAATAATGTTGGACCACACATATCCACTGTTCGCCTCGCAAAGAACAAAAAATTTTATCCCAAATCTAGCCCTTTTAGTTGGAATATATTGAACCCAACCCAATCTTCCTTTGAAAAGAAGAAGACTTTCATCAACGGTGATGTCTCTCTCAGGGGTGTAGAGTTTGCGAAACTTCTCACTCAAATATTGAAAAACAGGCCATATTTTGTTTAATTTGGGGTTGGGGTGATTTTCAGCATTGTAGCTTTCATTATCAGCGAAGTGGAGATACTGACGTATTTTTACAAACCTTCTATACGACATGGTTTGTCCAAAAAATGGGGAAAAAAGTATTGGTCTGGTCGACCAATAATGCTCTTGATCAGGTTTATAATTAATACTTTGCAGCATTACAAGAGCAAGGAAAACACGAATTTCAGATGTGCTGGTGGGATGCCACTGATGCTGCACAGAAGTCCTGGAGGTTGATGGCCTTGCACTCAGCATCTGAGTTGCGTATCGATTCGTTTCATTGGAAATAAGTAGAACAAGCTCTTCATCAAAAAACAATTCGAAAAATTGAAAAATGTCACCATCCAGGTCAATTTCAAAATTCACTTGAGATACACCTTCGAAAGGAAATCTTTCTGGTGGATGAGGAAGGGGACATGTAGTGTTCACTTCTCGCCACCGAGTGTCTTCCAAAGGTGTGGCATATTCGGCATCAGAACTAAGGTATTCTGTGGATACACTTGATTCCGAACCAGATTCCTCAACAGATATCTCTTCCTCGTCAATGTCACTATCGCTTTGTTCTCTGCGATCCATTTGAGGGATAATATAATCACAACAAAAAACGGAATAACAAAAACGATTTAAAATCAACAAAACTATATAACGTAACCAACAAAAAAAAACAATGTATATATAACTGTAAGGAAGCACAAGTCAAAGGAAAACTGCTATACGTGTTCACTCGGAAGCTCAACGAATAACTGCTAGAAAAGGGGTTTTGAAAGACCGATCTTGAAAGGGTGCGCACGTGTCTCCCGGAGTGAAGGGAAGGGATTTCTAGGAATTTAGGCAAAAACAGACATCTGGAAAACCCATTGAGGGTGAATAACCTAGTGGATAACGGATTTGAGGGCCAAGGGACATTTGTAAGTTGAAATCGAAGCATCTGAGTGACAAAGAGAGAATTTCCGTTTGTATAGAAATTTAGGCGAGAAAATACATCTGGAAAACCCTTTAGGGTGAATAACCTAGTGGATAACGGATTCATTTGGGAGCCAAGGGACATATGTAAGTTGATTTCGAAGCATCTGTGTGACAAAGAGAGAAGTTCGGCATGTATAGTAAAAGTGACCGTGAGAATTCCCTGCCATAAAATTTCGAAAACCCCACGCTGAGACATCCACTACTTACTACCTCTAGCAGCAGGAACGTGAACTACTAAGAGAGAACGAAAAAATACGGGTCTGTTTCGTGACGAAACAAAAAAATATAGAAACCCGTATATATACGGGTTAGTCAGAATTTGACCCTTACATTGACCCGTATATATACGGGTGAGTCAGGGAAGCGGTTAAGAAGATTACCAATAACGATGTTTTTAAGGAGATATTTAACGGAAACCGAAAAACCGGTTATTTATAAATAACTCCTAAACAATAACTCCTATAGAAAATTGTTTCAAATAAAAACTGTAGGAAATTACATTCTCTATAACTTTTGTATAGAATTGTATATTCAATAATGATGTTTTAACAAAGAAATATCGCAAAAACCGAATCGGGTTTCGAATAAACCTCGACTTCCGCTTAACCGTTATTGTCCAAAAACTAATCAGTTCTTTGTGCTCATGCTAAAGTGTTATATATGAAGTTTGGTAACGATATGGCATGTACTTTTTGAGTTAGAGCGCCCACAATAACATACACACACACAGACATCATTCCGAAAATAGTCTAAACGTGTTCTAGGGACCTCAAAACATGTATTTCCGTTGAAATCTCGAAGTCGATTTTTTTCATGAATACAATACTTTCCCATTACTACGTATGGAGAAAGTAAAAATCTGATGTGGCCAACACATGACTCTTCATATTTGGGGTATAGATATTTAAATTATTATGAATAGCATTATAAGGCAAAATTATTATTTTGTATTGTACAAGAATACAGTCGTCCTTATTGCCGTAAATTATATTTTGAATATGTTTACAGAATTCACTGCTACATGGTGATGGCACTGTATACTGGAAATTACGAAAAGTTAAATATCTACGAAATGGATGGTTCTACGAAAATTTGTTTCAAACAAAACTTGGAACAAATATTATTCTCTACAACTTTGGTCCTTCCGAAGATTACAAATAATGACGTTTTTAAGGAGATATTTGATGGAAACGAAAAACCGATTATTTATAAATAATTGCTAAACAATAACTGCTATTGAAAATTGTTTCAAATTAAAGTTGCAGGAAATTACATTCTCTATAACCTTTGTATAAATTGTATATACAATTATGATGTTTTAACGGAGAAATATTGCAAAAACCGAATCGGGTTTAGAATGAACCTCGACTTCCGGTTAACCGGTATTGTCCAAAAACTAATCAGTTCTTTGTGCTCATGCTAAAGTGTTATATATGAAATTTGGTATTAATATGACAAGTACTTTTTCAGAGCACCCACAGTCACATACACACACAGAGATCATTCCGAAAATAGTCTAAACATGTTCTAGGGAACTCAAAATGTGTATTTCCATTGAAATCTCGAAGTCGATTTTTTTTGTGATCACAATACTTTCCCATTACTACGTATGGAGAAAGTAAGAGACGGGGCAGCGTGAAAACACCTGGAATCATACCTAGTGGAATTCAGCTGGCGACAAAATCTAAACGGGATCCATTTGCCACAATTTTAGAAACAATCAAAGTTTATTGGTCACCAGAAATATAATTGTTACCTTTTATATAATGTTGAGTTGTTTAGAATGAATAAATTATTAAAATGTTATGAAATACATCAAAAAATTATTTTTGAAAAGGGGTCTGAGATAACCCAGTACATTAAAATCTTTCT
Organism: Uropetala carovei; assembly: GCA_036926305.1. Classification (NCBI taxonomy): domain Eukaryota; kingdom Metazoa; phylum Arthropoda; class Insecta; order Odonata; family Petaluridae; genus Uropetala; species Uropetala carovei. Next base: position 5,354,880 of record JAXCHB010000279.1, read on the forward strand.
ATAAAGAAATTGAAGGGACCCAATTTTTGGCACTTTGTTGTAAAGAGGTTCTCTGTATGGAGGTTTTTCCAGATTCATCATACCTATATACATACAAGCGGTTCTCGAGAAATATGCCGATATAATTATGCTAGGCTTCATACACACGGACTGACGGATGCAGCTTTACTATGCGCATAATATATAGGATTAGCGTATTATTGTTGGTTATACTTTATTTCAATACTAACATTTTAGTTAAAGAATGTTTCCAAAAAATTCACTTTATGATAAAAAACAATAATTATTAATTCATTCCTGTAACATTGATCAATTTTCATAGTAAAAACAATACTCTATATGACGTGGCAATTCATGATGTATGGTATCTCTGGGCTACTGAACTATGTAAGTATTATCGATCATAACTTTGATTACTTTATACTACATTTACTTTTTCAGTATTCAAAATATATAAATGGAAAATTTTGCAATTTTTAACACTACATACATAGAGATGATAGTATATCAATAAGTAGCCAAATAAAAGTAAATGAAAATATAGCACAAAAAATATTAAGATATTTTTAAGTTCTTTATTTAACCTTCTACTACTATCATGGGGTCAAAAGTGACCAGAGAGAAAACATTTTCTTTGTTTACTTGATTATGGCGTGCACAGTGGCTTTCTTAGTCCATATAACCTCCTAGTTCAATGTTCTCATTCATCTGACATTGAAGCTTTAACATACACGGTAGTTGATTTTGAGTTATTGCCGTTTTGGGTCACTTTTAACCCTATACTATACTACTATAGTAGTTGTGTCGTACTTTCTTTCTTCTCATTATTGGGTTAATGAAAATGTCGGTTGAGGGTTTTGTTGTGGATTGGCGGCACTACGCTGATTTAAGTGAGTACTTGAACAGTGCAAGTGACAATGAAGAAGAAGAGTAAGTGCTACAACCAAGTATTGATCATGAGAGTGAAATAAACTGAAATGCAAGTGTTGGAATATGGTTGGAAAACATCATTTTTTTACAGTTTACAACCAATATTTAAAAAAATTGTTCAGTTGATTCCTAATTCGATTGCAGTCAGAACCTGGAAGGATGAAGAAAAAAACAGGAATTGTCAGGCCTCGAAAAAAAAAAAAATTCTAAACCCTTAGTTTTTCAGTTTTTTTGCAGTATACATTTGTATTCATTTTTCTTTAATAAAGCTTTCTCACATTGTCAAGTGTCTGCTCTAGGAATGACCAAAAATTGAAACCCAAAAATTAAAATTTTTTATATTTTTTTCAATTTTGAAAAATGGGGTCATATTTGACCCCACGATAGTAGTTATGTGATCGAAAATAACGATAGTAGTAGAAGGTTAAATAAAAGTTACATATTCAGTTGGTCCTCAACGTTTACCACAAAGAACTACTAAAGAGAAATTATCTACAGAAAATTTCTTTATAAAAAAGAATTTATATTTTATTATGTGTTTTTAATAAATTTTCATACTTAATTATATATACAGGCAGACCTCGTCTTTCTCAGGGTGTTACATTCCTGAAAAACTCTGCAAAACTCCACCAATAATAAATTTTTCTCTGCAAAAGAGCGAAACTTGAGACCGCTAAAGACAAAACTGGTTGCAAATGCGGAACCGCAAAAGATCGAAATACGCGAAAGATAAAGCCGCAAAAGACAAGGTCTACCTGTCTACCTTATCACTCGAAATGCTTGAAATTACTACAAATACTACACTTCGAATCATTCAGGTGAGGTCGTAATAACAGTGTTAACACCCACCTAGATTGCATTGATTTCTGCTTTACAACAGCACGTACAATATTTTTTTTAAATTTTGCTATATGGAGGTTTGTTTTTAGTGGAACGGGTGCGATTTTTATTTTGTAATTGGGAGGTTTTGTAATTATTGGAGGGTTGTAATATAGAGGTTTTCTATAAATTAGGTTTTATTAGTGAATTTTTCAGGACCAGCGATAATTTTCGTTTCATTTCATTCTAAGGGAGTTTGTAAGGTAGAGGTTTTACTGTAGTACCAAATTTTTAATACTAGCGTAAGTTCCTGTTGAATTTCAACGGACTTAGTGAATCTACTACAGCACAACATAAAACACAGGTTAATTTTATTTCATATCATATCATTCACGTAAGATCCAGCTTGGCCAACAATGCTCAGCCCTAAATGAAGGGGAGCCATTAAATAAAAGGCATTGTTGAAAATATGAATGGCACACTGTCAACATTTAATAAATCTTACAAAAAATGCTAATTATATCATATCATTATATTTATACAGTAATACCCCAATTTATGCAGAGGATGCATTCCTGAAAATCACGACCTAAGTCAAAACAACGTGAATCAAAACTGTTTTTCCCATAAGAATCAATGTTATAAGAGAGTGATGCGTGCAAGACATTGGAATTTTTACCTTGAATATTACTTACCGTATTTACTTGTGTGTCCCACGCACCATTTTTCCTGAAAAGCCGGTGATAAAAGGGGGTGCGCATCTTACAAGAGGATTTCTGAGCAGGTTATATAAATTGTGAGTATCGATAGTAAATTCTCTGCAATATGCTTGCATCTATGTTGATATATGCTGCATATTTATGGAACCAAGCAAACGTTTAGGTTACGCTTGTGGTGCAGGCATAAGCTCGCAAAAGTAGGCAGAAAGAATACGCCAACTAATGTAATTTCAGTAAATTAGACGTCTAAGACAACTTAACGATCTTTCATAATGGTTTTTTATTTATAGGTAAGAAAGTAATCAAATAAATCGCCCCTTTTCATCAAACAAAAACAAATGTTTTAATTCTTCCTGTCTTTTGGTAATTATAATTTCTGTTCAAAATCATAGATGTTTGTAAGGAAGGAGAAGGGGAAGAGAGGAAATTGAAATAACTAATAGTTGGTGTCAAGCAATTCATAAACATTTTCAAAAATGCTAAAATTTGATTTTTACAAATTTTTTACTGATTTCAGCTAGTTTAATGATTTCATTTTACCTCATCTGGACTGGATGCCTGATAAACAACATTCTGTCTTGAGTGTTGATCTGCCTCAGTTTCATGGCTTTCTTCTGTTTGATCACCATCAACCATACTGCCATTATGGCCTTCATATACAGGCGTAACATTGTGGCACAGGGCCACAGCTTTTACTGCTTCCTAAGAAAAAAAAAATATTTATCAAAGTGACAAAATTGTAGAAAATATAAATATTGTGATCATATTTATAATCCAGTTAACAATCCCAACATGATTAGCATTAAAGAAACTAAAACATTCAATGCATCTAAAGCTTTCCTGCTTAGCAACATTTGTATGCCATGTTGAATATTTTCATCTCTTAACTGTGATAATAAATATAATAGATGCCACTTATTATTGTCTCATTATAGTTATAGGCTTTCTATTTTAATCAACTTCAGAATTAAAAAATCAAATATAGTAAAGTAGGCAGTTTTCTCTATATAATACTAAGGTAAGGGTGAGGGAAAGGGTAAAATCAGGAATAGGGAGAGTGTGAGGGTGGTGTTTATTGATTGCAGGTGTAATTGCCCTCCGGATCTGGTCTCTGGTCACGGATCAGGCCCGGTGGGTAACCACATTTTAGAAGGACATCTTCGAGGATGGAGTAATATATTGAGAGAGACCTCCTGTCTGAGCAAATCCTCCATCCTTGGCAGGTTAAGGCATATGGAATAGAGGTTTTGGTGGCAGCTTTCAAAGTGAAGGTACTGAAAGCTATTGCTGGGTTTAATGAAGATGGCGGTGTGGATTTTTCTGTCTTGGATGGAGAGGTCGACGTCCAGAAAGGTGATTTTAGGGGTGGAAGTATTGTAGACGACAGAAAGCGTGGAGTGAGAAGAGAGGCACGACAAAAACGATTGGAAGGAGTCAGGTCCATTGGTCCAGATGAGAAAGATTTCTTCAATAAATCTCAGTCACAAAATATACATATATAGATTTTTAATTCAGTTCAGTATGATAAATAAAATGTAATTAAACTGATATACAGGTTGTTCCATTTAAAACGCAACCCAAACTTCAATATTGTTCACAAGCGCAGATATTGCATCAAGAAGGGTTCTTTCCATCTTTGGTGATTTCCCTCACACTACTGCACACCGGCATGTCAATATGACCTTGAATATCTCAGTTGCTGAACAGTGCTGGAGGTGCAAACACAGTTTTTACCCAAGGAGAATGTGTGTTTATTGTTAAGCATTATTTTTCTTTTACTGCAGTTCGTGAGGCTTTCAGGATGGCATATCCAACAAAAGAAGTACTAGACAAAACATCACTATACAGGGTGTCCCACGATGTGAGGTAGATACTTCACCTACATTTAGGGAAAGTCTTTATAAGTGGAAAATAATGAGTAATCATTTTCCTTATTCTCAATAAGAATATTTATTGTGTTTTAAGTATTGAACAAACAACACTTCGTCATATTGCACGGAACACAGTGAAAAGGGTTGAAGCATGTCTTCAAGAAGGAGGTGGACATTTTCAGCACCTTCTGTACAGTGGTTAACACTATTTATAACAAACTAGTGTAATGCCCGTTGAAATATCAACGGAAGAATTATAGATAGATAGATAATTATTATTTTCATTTAAAATAATATCACACTTTTATTATCAAATATTTTGTCATATTTCTAGTGAATATCCTGTTGTTGACAGGCTATCTTTAGTTAAAGTTAAAATAGTTGCTTCTCTTTTCCTCCCTCTCTCCCCCTCTACTTCCCACTCTCCCTCTCACCTTTATCTCTCTCTCCCTCCCTCTCTTGTATTAAAAGCATTCAAAGCACGTTTATACCCATAAGGATTGGATTAACAATATGATATAGAGGTCTAACAATGGAATTGGTAGGCAAGGCAACATCCCCTTAAAATGGCAAAATTTCCTCAAACTGTGTGAATTAAATGTTTACATTGAGAAATTTCGAATTGTAGGCAGAAAAAGATGAAAAGAATAAGAAACTATATAACGTTTTCTTAAAAATGGTTCATATCCAAAGATTGTAGGCCAAATCTTTCTAATTTTAATCTAAAAAAGAATGAAAGCCTGCACGTCGTAAAGCCAATTTTACGTGTTAACATATTGGAAATGAAAATTATCCCCTGGAGTCGAACCTGGGTCTTTGATCTTGAGTTCGATACATTAAAACGTTTTGCTATTATATCATAATGCTATTCTGAAAATTTCATCAAATTCGGTTCAGTCGTTTGCGAGATATTAATTTTAAAAAAGCATTACATGACAAAGAGACCAAGGGACAAAGTGACAGTCTTTTATATATGTTTTATTATAACTAACACTATGTAGTGTATATTTAATGAAACGTAATAAATGACACTTTCTTCCTGTGGGTTGCGTTTTAAATGGTACACCCTGTATAATTCACAAAACAAATACACCTATCCCTTGAATTATATGGTTTTGGTTTAACACGGTCAAGAAAATGTAACCAGATTTGTCTTACACGATAAGAGACTCGGTTTTACATGGTACTGATAGTGGAAGCAAGTAAAATTTGTATTGACTAGCTCTTTCATCTCTTTCAATTTTATGTTACTTGCATATATCTTATCTTATACTCAGAAGTCTAGATATCTATTACAGAAGAACATTTATCTAGTGCAGTGCTTCCCAACTGCTGTGCCGCAACCAGGGATGTGAACCGAATCCGAAGTCATTGCAAGGAGTCGCTCCAAATTAATTTCGCTCCGCGGAGCTATTAGTCGAAGTGAATTTATTTCGGAGTGAATTTATAGATGGAAACGTTGCGGAGTTAAAGTGGGGTTAAATCATTCGAAGTTATATAGTTCGGAATTTATTGGAGTGAATTTTTTCAGAATAGTATTAATTCACTCCTCTGCTTTCAAGGAGTTAAAAGAAGATAAATTTTGCTCCTTAAGGTCTAAGGAAGTTTGAAACTACTGAATCTATTCTTCTACGAGAGTATGCTTCGAGGACCATACAAAGTGAAAAGTAACCAAGAAGGCTTCATACACAACGATATTTTTATTCTCCAACAGGTTCTGATCAAGGATGTCACGCAGGTGCAAGCTGAGAAGCACCTCGTGGAATTATGGAGGCTCCTACAGAAACTGCAGCAAGAGGTCTGCACTCCTGACTGTGTCGGTGCTGGGGAAGTGCAGCTTCAGGAGCAGTCCCTCAAACATACGCTGCCCTCCACCAGCGTCGAATCCAACAGTCAAGAAGATCCTGTCGAAATGTTAATTCGCAATGAAATCGCTAATTTTTCAGTTATTGTTAGTTCTTCAAAAGATATCCTCAGCCTACTGCGTAACTTCAAGGGAAGTGCCAGTTTGAATCGCACCCTTACCATGAGCTCCAATGTTCTACAGCACTGGAAGTCAAAGAAAGAAAGTGACCCGGAGCTTTATCAGTTATTCAATATTGTATTAACCTTGACCGTAACACAAGTCAGTGTAGAACGCTTATTTTCACATTTAAGAATTATTTTATACATAATAATATATATAATAGGAAATCAAGCGTTATAAATGACATTCTTTTGTTAAGATGTAGCCGCATTTTCCAGGGGAAATAAATTTTCGGTATCATTTATTAATATTTCAGGTATTATCATGTATGTACGTATGAAATGTAAAGAAAGGTGGTTTTCTGTATGAGGGGGGAGGTTGTTATATTTAATTTCCTCTTAAATTTAAAGAACTAATGGCATTTGATTTTCGTAGGTGTATCATATCTAATTGCATTTGTAATTTAAAGAGAAAGAATGTTTACTGTTTTTTTCAGGCATACTTATCATTTTTCGGTTCCTACGAAATGTAAGAAAAAGTATGTATTCCGTTTTTTGGTGTATATTATTTCAATTCGGGTTCACTCTAACAGATGGCCGACAGTTACATGAAGAGGTTATCTGATTAATACTAAATATTATTTTGTTTTTAGTAAGAATACCATTTAAAATTTTATGTACAATATGTGTACGTACACTTTCGCATGCACTTACAACCATTTTTGAGTTTAAAGACCCTCTGACTTCAACGTTGGTGGACAAAATGCAATGGCATAATGATTTTACTATCGCCAACAACAACCCGTTTGAACTATGAATCACACTCTAGACTTCTGAGTATAAGATAAGATATATGCAAGTAACGTAAGAATGAAAGAGATGAAAGAGCTACTCGATACAAATTTTACTTGCTTCTACCATCAGTACCATGTAAAACCGAGTCTTATCGTGTAAGACAAATCTGGTTACATTTTCTTGACCGTGTTAAACCAAAACCATATAATTCAAGGGATAGGTGTATTTGTTTTGTGAATTATACGGGGTGTACCATTTAAAACGCAACCCACAGGAAGAAAGTGTCATTTATTACGTTTCATTAAATATACACTACATAGTGTTACGTCTACGAACAAGTGTGCGGTAAACAGGCGGAAACTATTCATTACTTATCGCTCTGCTCGCCAAAATTCATTATATATGAGGCATTTTTTGCCACGGGACCAAACATTTATTCGTTACAGCCGAGAATTCGTAAAATGCGTGTTCGTTACATCCGAGAAATTTAACCAATGCCCTTATGGAGAAGTTCAAGGGGCCGAGACATTTCTTCGTTATAGCCGAGATTGCGTTTTAGGCGTGATCGTTATAAACGAGTTTTACTGTAGTTGATTCAGTTTATGTATTTTTAGTGACAGTGTGATAAGTTGGAATTTAATTAACAAAACAAATTCTGAGGAACCTCTAAAATCACTTAACACTAGGACGGCAGGACCGGACGACGCCCCATGAACAGCTGAGGCGGTCATTTTGACCGCTCGTTATTTCACCGTAGTTTTTAAGCAGGAAAATTTACACAAAGATTCAAATCAACTTAATTAATTAATGACTGGTTATTTGTTTGCCTTTTTGCCTCAGCTTCAGTACATTTCTTTATGTGTGCGATCATGGAATTATCAATAAGGAGTCGCAGAGCACTAACCGGTGAGCGTACTAATATTCGTCAGCATCATTAGTGTGGGATCAGATAATAAGTTTGATACAATGTAGATACGATGAACATAACTGCCGATGACACAAAATGAGAGACAAATGAAGATATGCTGTAATAATCTAATGACGGGTGAGGAAAAACACGCAGCGGTCAGAATGACCGCTGCCGCCAGGTAAGGTAAGGCTTGTAAATAAAAAAGTATTAAAGGGATCAGCATAAAAAAAAGCTGAATTGTGCTTGACATTAATATAATAAAAGTCAGCAAAAGGGAAAGAGATTGGAGAAAAAACAAGAGCACATCGAGATAAAATGCAAAGCCCAGTGGTCAAATGACCGCGACCGCCGTTCTAGTGTTAAACGTGTATGTGATATACGTTTTTCTTATAAAAAAGACAGCTTGGAGGGTTTATGATACAGATTTGTTGATGTAATTAAATCCTTAAATGTGTTAAAAATATTACAAGTATTAAAGAAATGGCAGGCATTCTTCTGATTGATAAGTGAACTAGCTCCTAGTTTTCCAGCTGTATGCACCATATTCATGCTTTTCCTAACATTGCCAGTAACGAAACTGAAAATAATAAAAAGTTATTTATGAAGTACCATATCCGAAGAACGACTAAATGGCTTAGCAGTCCTTTCAATTGAGAAAGAAACAGCAAGGAAATTGGATACTTCCAAAATTATAGAGGTTTTTGCTAAGGAAAAGGTCAGGAGAAAAAATATTTAAAGGATTTAAGTAAAACATTTTAATGTAACGCTGTATTTCTAAAAAAATCATACAATATTTATGTTAAGGAAAATTTTTCATCTTCATGGAAAGGCTTTGTTTTAAAATTTTTAATAAAGCGATTTTTGCTAATAAATATTAGAAATTTTGTTAATTTTATAATTACAAAAACTTGTAATTTTGATGTAATTTTGTGTTTATGTAATGTTACAAAACATTTATAAAGGCAAATGTGTTCGTTTTTATTAAATTGTTTTGTTTTTAAATTCAATTAGAAACTAATGCGCTAGGGGCCCACTTTCACAATTTTGCACCAGGGCCCATGAAAGGATAGTTATGCCACTGTACCGTATATATTTGTGTATAACGCACCCTCATGTATAACTCACACCCATGCTTTTTGCCAAAAAAATCCCGACTTTTTCTTATACCCCATGTATAACATGCACCCTTGATTTTTGTGGGGTATAAGAACAAAATTTCCGAATTGTATCATCATGTTAAGTATTAACTAGAGCAGGGCCCCTCAAACCGGCGCCCTTCACAGAATTCCTAGGCGCCCTCTACTAAGGCTATGGCAAGTCATTCACTGTGGAGGTGCAGTAAGATATGATCGGATAACATTTTATACGGATTTCGTTTTTCAGCTGATTCTGTGGTAATTCACTTAAATGTAGCTAATTATATCCCATAGGAAAGCTCAATATGTAACATTGTTAAGAGAGAAAAGAAACAATGTAACATTTTACATTCAACATTTCATTGTTATACGATATGCAGTGTGCTGAGTCTTCTACTCTCGCCTTGTACATCGGAATGACACTCTCCACCGTCAGTTAGTAGATCGCGGTCGCAAATTGAAAGTGAAAAACACGAAGTTTTGAGAAAAGGAGAATATTGCTCACTAATATTATACTACAGAGACGATAATTTACCTACTCTCATCTAGAAATAATTGGTAAATATAGTTATTATCTATGCTTTTTAATTTTAAACTATGAATTCCTCCCGCTTCGTTTTTTGTAGTTTACTTTTTTTAATTTAATATTTTTTTAGAATTTAATTTAATTTTTTTAAAATTAGGGTTTAAGATCATGGCAAAAAGGAAAAGAACGTATTTCTTCAACTTTGACTGGGAGGACCAATTTTTCTTCGTAGACATAAACGGAAAGTCTGTGTGTTTATTGTGCTCCGGGAGTGTGGCAGTACCAAAGAAAAGTAATATTGAAAGACATTTTTTGAGCCTTCATACAAATTTCAGCAATGAATTTCCTGTTAATTCATCAGTTCGAAAGAAAAAATTACAAGAATTGAAACGTAATTTATCCGTGCAACAATCTCTTTTCGTAAAACCTTGTGCAGAGTCTAAAAATGTAACTATTGCGTCATTCAAAATTGCACGTGTTAGCTAAACGAAAGAAGCCATTCCAAGACGGTGAAATAGTCAAAGAAGCAATGCTATCTGCAGCTGAATCGCTTTTCGATCAGTTTAAGAACAAAAGTGAAATAACTGCATCTATCAGAAAAATCCCCCTTTAGAGCACAACTATTTCGAGGAGAGTAGAAAAAATTGCCAGAAATTTAGAATCGCTGTTAATTCAGGATTTAGAACCATGTGAATGTTTTTCACTGCAATTAGATTTATCCACTGATGTTACTGATATCGATCAGGTGGAAATTTTTTGTAAAAATGGCTTTTGAGGATTTCACCGTAAAGGAAGAATTCCTGAAAATACACCCTCTTCCAGGGCGAACGAGAGGAGAAGATATTTTCGGTGTTTTTAATGGTTACATTCAGAAAAATAATATTCCTATTCAAAAGTTAGTGGCAATTACAACCGATGGAGCTGCCTCAATGGTTGGATGTAACAACGGTTTTCTCGCTTTGTGTCGTAAAAAGAATTCATTCCCTAAGTTTTTGTCGTATCATTGTATCATTCATCAAGAAGCACTGTGTGCAAAAGCGTTGAAATTTCAGCATGTAATTACTATTGTAACAAAAATTATAAAATCCATCAGAACATCGGCTACAAGTCATCCTTTATTCAAATCATTTTTAAGTGGTAAAGGTGCTGTATACGGAGATGTCTTGTTGCACATGGATATTAGATGGCTCAGCAGAGGAAAAGTCTTACGTTTTCTTGGCCTCATAAGTGAGATTAAGGAATTCTTAGGGCCAAAAAAAGATATGTACCCTGAATTAGAGAATAAACTTTGGTTACTAGATCTAGCTTTTTTGACCGATGTAACCGAAAATTTGAATGTGCTAAATTTAGAATTACAGGGTAAAAATCGTAAGCTAGTTGAAATGATTAGCTCAGTAAATGGGTTTAAAGGTAAGTTAAATTTATGGAAAACTCATATAGCAAGAAATTCGTTGGTATATTTCCCCAATTTGAAGTTGTTCGTAGAAAGTATACAAGAGGAATTTGATCCTAGTCCTTTCATTTGTTACATTGAAGACCACCTACAAGAATTTAATAATAGATTTAGTGAGTGCTGTGTTTTGGAACCATTTGTTACATTCGTGTTGAATCCATTCATGCCTATTAATGTCACTGAGTTTGCTTTGTGTATCAGTTCAGTATTTGAAAGTGTAAAAATTGAAGAGCTTCAGTTAGAAATCACTGTCATGCAAAATGATATATCCTTAAAAGCTCATTTTAATGAGGAAAATTTTTGGAATCTTGTTGATAAGGTTAAATATCCAGTGCTACGGAGCATTGTTCTAAAAATTTACTCATGTTTTGGATCAACATACTTATGCGAAACAGTGTTTTCCCATGTGAGTTATGTTAAATCTAAGCTTCGGTCAGGTTTGACTGATGACCATCTTGACGATTGTCTACGAGCAGCTTGTTCAAGCTACATTCCCGATTACAACAAGCTAACTGAAGAAGTAGGTACAAATTAAATTTTCTCATTAAAAATATCAAGATTTTCATTATTTATTATTAATAAAATTTGTATTAAAATCAATATATTTATCTGTTTGAAAATAAACAAATAATCTTAAACCATTTCTTTTAATTTTATTTTTCTGTGTACCCCCAATTGGCGCCCGCAAAACTTCTCTAAATTTGCAAATGCACCCTCGGGGATGAAAAGGTTGAAGGCCCCTGAACTAGAGTACCGTAAATAAATACATTAAAGCATTAATTATCACCATTTAACAATATTAAAATGCTTGGACTTGCCCATAAGTATTACGTTCAATAAGCTCCACATTAGTAGCCATTACATGTATACTCTTTCCCGCAAGATTGGAATGGCGAGGGACTGGGAGAGGATAAAACCATGGAGCTCCAAGACTTTGCTATTAAAATTGACCACGCTCCAGTCGTGTGCTCCTTCCCCTGGTCAGAAGCAGGAGACGACAAGAGCGTGTGTGTAAATGCCAAACCCATGCTCTTTCCCATGCGATTGGAGTGGCGCGTGGAGTGTTGGAAATCTCAACAGGATTGGCGAAAAGATTTTAGATTTGTTGAAGAAGCCATGGAAAGTGCACGTAATACTCGACTTCGTGCTGTCGCGTGTGCTGCAATTTATGTGCAATTTCTAAGTGACAAACGAAAACGACGCACCTGGATTAAAACATACCGATGCAGCTTGGGGCATATGCCATTAATTCGCAAATTGCAGGAAAACTATCCAGAGAATTATAGAAATTACTTGCGGATGGACAGCTTATCATTTGACAATTTACTTAAGATGGTTGAACCTAAAATTACTAAACAAGATACATTAATGAGGGAAAGTATAACTGCAGAAGAACGTCTCACAGCCATGTTACGATTTTTGTCAACAGGTCGCTCTTTTGAAGACTTAAAATTTAGTACAGGAATTTCTGCTCCATCATTGTGCAATATAATTCCGGAAACATGCAAAGTGATATACGACGTTTTGAAGGAGGACTATATGAAGGTAAGGACTAAATTTAAACAACCAAAATTATAAAAATTTATTATAATTATAAAATTTGACTGTATTTTTGCCAAAATACTTAGACACTACAAAATTTAAAATTCATAAGTAGATTATTATATAAAGAATTTTATTATACAAATTATTATTATACAAAGATTATTATATTCTCTGAGAGTCCCCTGTTTGTTCATAATAATTGTCCAGATAGTTTTGTGAGCCCACGGAACATGTTTCTACATAGCTGATGTAGGAATCATTGGATGTTGCAGGGGAGACTGTTGGAATATGTGCCGTGATATTTCTGTTACAGTGGTTGTCGCAGAAATCAGTATCCTCATTCAAGCGTTTTAGCAATCCCCTTTTCAGAATCGTATTAATCCATGACTCTGCATATATGGCTTGTGTAGCATCCATTCGCTGTAATTTTGTTGCAACATTGATCCCAATCGCTTGGTTCTCGGTGATCTCAGTGTTACTTTTAGTCAGTGCACTCGTACAAGTTCTCATAAACTCCGTTGTCCATTCAGCCATAGTCGCTTTTCTTTTTCCTCTTTTCGTTCCAGATGAAAACATACTCTTGGTTTGTTTTTCACTGGACTTGGCAAACATTTCTATCTGTAAAAAAAAACATTTAATGAACTGCTAGGCTAACAAATTAACGTTAATACCAGTCTATGTAAACATAATGTGAACGTTTTAAGTTAATGTAAAGTGTGTTGGTTTCAGTTCCCTACTACTAAAGAAGAGTGGATGGAAATTGCTCAAGGATTTGAGTGGACATGGCAGTTTGTAAAATGCGGAGGAGCCCTGGACGGCAAGCATATAAGTATTGTACCACCACTGCATTCAGGGGCTCAGTATTATAACTACAAAAATTTCTACAGCGTTATTTTAATGGCGTTGGTTAATTCCAATTATGAATTTATTTTTGTGGATGTCGGGAAAAATGGTAGGATGTCTGATGGAGGAGTGATTGAATATACAGAATTTTATCGGAGATTAACGAAAGGACAGTTACATTTGCCAGAAAATCATGAAACAGTTAAAAATTTTAATTTCGTTTTTCTCGGGGATGAAGCCTTTTCTTTAAAAGAGCATTTCCTAAAACCCTATCCTCATAGAGAAACATATTACGAAAAACGAATATTCAATTATAGACTATCCCGAGCACGGAACGTCGTTGAAAATGCATTCGGAATAATATCTTCAAGATTTCGAATACTACATACAGCGATGAATATGTCACCTCCAAAAATATGTCACATCCTACTAGCTATTTGTGTAATACATAACTATTTGCGAAAGTGCAGTAATTCTTACATTATATCTGCAACATTTGACAGGAAGATATTGCAACGGGCGCCATGAAGAAGGGTGATTGGAGAAGAGATGCTGCCGAAATTGCTGATTTGCAGCATGTGAACTCAAGAATCGTTAATGTCAGTGCTATTCATAATCGAGACAATTATAAAAACTTCTTCAATTCACATGGTAGAGTGGAATGGCAAGATGAAATGCTAAGCAAAGGGAAAGCCTAATACGGTAAAAGTGAATAAAATCATAGATGTTTACATGAGCATATTTATGCTGGTGACTAAAACACGTACTAATTTATGCATATATATTTGTGTATGCATTTTTTTTTGTAAAAAATAGTTATTAATAAACATACCTCCTGGTTCGGTTGACCAATGATGGTTTCATTTTCAGGTGGCAGCGGGATAGTGTCCTTGTCACTTTTTTCCCCAGTACCGTTGTCACCTTCTTCGGTACCGATGTTACTAATACTAGCGGTGGGCTGCTCCTGGTCTTTCGTAAACAAGAGTAAATCGTAGTACCATATATTAGGTACATATACTTCTTTCTGGGAGTTCCCCGATCTCTTGCTTTCCTCCACTTTCTTCATTTCCTTGTGGAAAGATCCACGCAAACTTTGTATTTTTTTAACCACAAAGTCACGATTTGCGGAAGGATTAATGGTTTGGCATTATTGATACTAATTTATCGTAGGCTTCACTTTTCAAATTTTTGTTCGTGTATTCTTTGCTCTTTAAGCGCCACAAACACGGGTATTCTTTGTACGTATCTATGAATTTTGATAAAAATTCCTTCGACCAGTAATGTGTGTCTGCCATCGCGCACACCAAAACCTTTACACTAAATTGTATCGCGGAACGCTGAGCTTGCAGTCGAGTGTGCGGGACTGAACACATTCCGGGCATGCACGCTAGAATTGCATTTAGACAGCCACTCTTTCCTGCACGATTGGCGTGCGCCGTTCCAATTGCATGGGAAAGAGTGTACATGTAAAGGCCGCTATTACCTCTTAGAGACACATCATCAGTAATCGAAGTAGCTGGGACCTATGAAGAGGGTCTCTCAGACTCATCAAACAATGAGATGCTAAGGATTTATCATTCTCAGCGGTAGATATAAACTTATAATCTTACGATTAAGAAATGAAAACAGCAAGTAAGATGTCTGTCTTCCCCTTGTGATTGTGGCTAACAGAAAATTAAAGCATACCACTGACATGATTTCATCATCATGTTGAATTTAGGAGTTTTGGGTGAACTGTTTTAGTATTCGTTCAACCACTGATTCCACTGGTCTCAGCTACTCGGCCTCGCTCCATGTTGTTGTTCATTCTTCCTTAGTTTGCATTTCGGCACAATTTTATATTGCTGAGTGTGAATTTGAGCTCTGTTTGTGATTAAATCAATCAATTATGTGGCAGCCGCATTTGTAGTTGTGTTTACATAAAATGCTCCTGCGGTCCATAGGTTCCTATAGATTGTGTTTTTAGTACCAACTAGCAGAAATTCCCGGCATTGCCTGGGGAAATTTGGTTCAAATCCAATCAGAATACATGGTATTTAAGAATTCACTCGGTCGCCGTTTTGTATAAAACACACAGAGAGAAACAAAAACCACGTATGAATTATATCTGGGAGCCCTCCACAATCGTACCAAATTTGATTCAAATTAATAGTAGGACTTGGTAAAATACGCATAGTTTAATGTTTAAATCGATCACCATTTTGAATGAAGCGGACATAAAAACACTAAAACCCCGCGTCGACCTTTCCCTTAGAGCCCCCTACTATCCTGCCAAATTTGGTTGGAATCGGTTGATTGTGGGCATGCATAAAGGAGTCGACAGAAAGTGGGCTGCAATTAGCATTAGCATACTAAGTTATGTACAATTATGTACAATTAATATAAAACATTTGGGATTAAAAAGTAGCCTACAGCCTTTCTATTTGTGAAGAAAGTATCTGTTGAAAGTTTGATTACTCTAATTTTAACGGTGTGGAAATGTATAGATGCACAAATAAACAAACAAACAAACTTTTATAAATATATAGGAGATAGGTAGTAAATCTCGAAATGCTAAATGCAAATGATGCCATGAAGAAATATTGCATAATTTTCAGGATAGCTCAGCAATTACGATAATTGAGGTATGTGAGGCAAAAACATGGTAACCAACAAACATTTATTTGTAGTTAGGCTGCGTACAGAAAAGAAACAAACTTCAATTATGATTTTGGAAATTTGTTTATCAATACTTGTAGTGCATATTTTGTAACGCGTTTATTTATGATTTCTCTTACTGGTCCCCCCCCTTGGTCTGATTTTGCTCATCTACAAACTCGATCTTATACTTATATTGAAAGTGACAAATATCAAATTTGAACTTTCTAAGTTAATTTACTCGAGAGTTATCGTCAAAAAACCAAATCGATTACCCCCAAACCCCCATTAAAATTTTTTTTTGAGATACAACACGTAGCCTATATTTTAAGCTGGACCAATCTCAGGATACGCTGCAAGTTTCATAAAAATTCGACCAGCCATTTTTGCATGATGCGGTAACAAATAAACAGACAGACAGACAGAACAATTCTGCAAACAGGTTCAAACGTCTTCTTGTGATGCAAAACACACAAAAAAGTAAAACCCCGACAAAAAAACAATGTACAGACAGAGGTTACAATTTTATTTATATAGATAACTCCATAAAATAAGGTAATATCAATATTTTAGTCTGCTTTTTGGGTTTTCAGGAATAAATTATACATTTATAACATTGTGTCTAAGGGAAAATAGCCCTCGATATTCGTCTTTTTGCTTATTGTCCAATTTCTGCAGAACCAATTAAGGACAACTATCAAGAGATGCCTGTACATACCAGAATAAAATTATTTTAATTTACTTATTCTATGTTGTTTTGTGGGAAGTCTATCTGGCAAGCAGCAATCAGCTGATGAGCTAGTGAAATGCAGAATAATTGGAGAGGGTGGAATTATAACTGTATAGAAGTAATTAGGTATCCTATATGTATAATTAATATATGTATAACCTGAATTATCGATAATTATTGTAGTTTTCCCCTGAATTCACCCAAAAAGCGAGAATCTGGTACGAGGTAGGTTCACTTTAATTTCAGATTTTAAGTGCCCAAAAGTGTTACCCATGTATAATGCACACACCTACTTTATGAACTGAAATTTGGTCTTCAAACTGCAAGTTATACACAAGTATAAACGGTATTTGTTGTTGCATAATTTTTAAAACATATGTTAGATAGCAGAGGAGCACATGCCATCTGCATGTAGAGTACAATAATAACAGGAAACCAGGACAGACAGGAAACCAGGACAGACAGGAAACCAAAACAGCTAGGAAACCAGGACAGACAGGAAAGTCCTGGAGTTTTCATTTTTATATGATTGAGAAAGTATTGCAATCATGAAAAAAATCAATTTTGAGATTTTGATGGAAAAAGTGGTTTTTGCCATGCCATTTGTATGTCTGTCTGATGAAGTTTCTTAGAGAAGAAACAAACTAGTTGCACGCGAAAAAAATTCTGATGATTCAAATTACTTTCTTGGCATGCAGCACAAAAATCATTTGTCATCCCTGGCCTAGAGGGTTCAATGAAATTGAATGAAGAGATGAATGACATATGAAGGGCAGTTCGTTCTTGTTAATTTTTCATAAAATGTCGATTTATTCAAAAATGGCTATAACGATTTCCATTAAACTTACTCAGTCATAGAGCTTGGAGTCATAAATAATTATGCATAAGCCATATTTTCCAAAAAAAAAAATAATTACCATAACTGCCCGAATAGAAGCCGACCCTGGATTTAATCCGACCCCCCAAAATTTTCCACCATTCTTTGGTAAAAATGTAAATTTCGTAGATTTTATGCTGAAGTGTGCCGGGCATTCATGCACGGCTCAGAGTACATTATTTGAGATCGAAGAAAAGTGGGAAATGGTTTAGTTGTTGACATTTTGAAATATTACTCCAATTAATAATTTTGCGTTGTTGAATAATATTCCACATTCAGTGACAATAATTTCATTCATCTTCATTTTCACAAGGGTCAAATATAGTAATAGCGATCTCGCCAAGATATTTTTTCATCCAAGTCTATTTCCAATGAATTAACATTTACATTGCCTTAAGAAATTGCATTTTTATAATTATACACGTTACATGTAAAGTTTTACTGTTCATTATCAGCTGGTTTTGTGGGTCAAGCCATTGCTCATACCTTCAGAGCAGATCTCTTTATTTACCGATATTCAAACAGTTGAGCATCCAAGGCTGTCAATGCATTTTGCATAATCGTCTGCAAATCATGTGACCACTCAAATAATGTGAAAAACCCAGCCTTAAATGGTAACAAAGCAAAGGTAGTGCTAAACTGAATATTCTAGCCATTATTATTTATTCATTAATATTCATTGTAGGTCAAATATTTACTTTACAAAAAATATAGTACAGTAGACCTCATAAACCCAGCAACCTCGGGGCCTAGCATTTGCCGGGTTTTTGAAAATTTATAAAAAATCCTTAAGTAATGTACATTTTTGGTAACTAATTATAGAATTCAAATGATGAATTACAATTAAAAGGGAACCCATTATCAATAAGGCTATTACTTATACATGAACTAAAATGAGGAATTATAAAAGGAACATTAAATGTAAATGACGAATGTGAAATAAAGCGTATATCTAATATGCATTTACAACATTAATTTTATCATACATTATTCTGAGAATTTTTTTAAAACAGATCAGGCAAACTAGCTTGCTTCATGCATTTTGATTTTTCCTTCAAAGTTTATCTTGTATTCAATACAAACACGTAATCTCTTGAAAATCAATGCAAGAGCGTTGTTCTAAATCAGATATTGTGTCTGTGACCAACTGTATACAGCGATCTATTGAAGGTTTGTCCTTAACTATCTCTTGTTCATCATCACTTTCATTTTCTTCATCTTTTTCATGCTCAGGTTTCAAAACCATGTCCACTATTTCACATCAATTAGCTGAAGTACGACAGGTGCATTATCGTCGATATCAACCCAGCTTTCAATGTAATTTCCTACCACCCTTTTTGCTATTGTGAAAAATTTTCACTTGTTGTATCAGCATTAGGCCTGAAATAGGTACACCTTCACTTCTTTGCTGACAAAACCACTCAAACAATACCCTATCTACAATATTTACCCGGGACGTGTAGTGTTTTACGGCTACACAGTTTTAGGTATATCACTCTGCATAAAATTTCACTATTTCTGTTTTTATCTTCTTTAAGTTATACACAGTGGAACTACCAATGCCATATTCTTCGCTAAGTCTCTTCACTGAAGTACCTTTTTCAGGTTTTCTTAGTAATTTCACTTTTTTTCAACCGTGAGATTTTTCTGTTTACGTTTTGTAACACCACTAATGGGTTGTTTTCTTTTTTTGAAGCCATGTCAAAATAAAATTTAACAAAAGTCCTACCTACATTAACCTACATTGCTGAAGATGACAGCGTAGCTGTCGAAACGCGCGTCCTCTAAGTGGTCCTGCGAGTCTTGACACGTAAGTACCGTCTTTACGGTGAATTGGAGTTTTTTTAATTTTCCTATTCTGTTCCTACCTACATTAACGAAAAACAATTGCTATCGCCACGAATCTGAAAATGTGGTTCTAATGAGGTAAACGAAATAATGAAAATAGATAAGTGTATATCATTTAAAGTAATTTCTAGAGTATTAGGATTTTTTACCTTTAACTTTTAAAAAAGTGCCGAGTTTTTGAGAATGCCGGGTTTATTAGGTTCTACTGTACTATCAGGATAGACGTGCTGCCATCTATGAGTGACTACGAGATTTAACCATAACCCAAATTTTCCTCAGACTCGCATTTAAGCTGAGGGGTGATTTTTTTCATGATAGATTTTGACAAAAACATCAGCTTGTATTTGTGCAGATACGGTATATAGCGTCCAATGACATTATAATATTTTGTTTTTTACGCCCACCTCTACCAAGTTCTCTCAACAATCTTTGTCCAGCAATAATGCATCAGTATCTGCCTGGTTTTGCCAATTCCCATAAAACTTTATATTTATGTATAGCAAACTATTTAACAAGTTTTATATTCACATATATGAGGCTATCAATATACTAATACCAATTACGTGCAGAAGATTTTTACCTGAACACGGGTGACTTCAGACCTCCGAAGTTTTGCTGATGTTGCAGCAGGGCCATGTGACAAGGAGGCAGGAGGTGGACTAGTTGTGGTTAGTGGTGAGGGGGTGGGTCCTACACCATCAGGGGTCTGAAGTGACTGGCTTTGGGAATGTGCTGTTTTAAGATGTGCTGCTACCTGAAAACCAAAAAACCAAGATAGTAACGTAAATGATATATCCATTAGTATTAGATTAATATGACATCAAGCAATTTAATTCAAAATATCACATTGAATATTAAATTATTTGCCAGTTTTTGAATTTTTATCATATTTCTTAGATAGTTTCATACTTACTAATATCTGATTAACAAAAATCAGTGTGATTAAAAATCTTAAAATTTTAAGCCATTAAAACTAAAAGACAGCTATTTTCGAAACTTCCTCATTGAAAGCTTAAATAACAAGCCGATCAGAGACAACTTGAACATGCTTCTTCAAAAATATTTCTATACAAACCTCATCAAAAGTTTCAGCTCCGTAAGACACAGTCCCCAAATGAAGTTTCTTCAAGATCATCTGATTTTGGGTGAGCGTTCCTGTCTTGTCAGTTAGCAAATATGAGATGCGACCCAGTTCCTCAGGAATTGTTGTTGAGCGTACAACTGTGCCAGCAATTTCAGGATCTCGTTGAATGCTCCAAGAATAAAATGCCTTACCCATGTCCAGATTCACTCGTAAACTGTATGGATTTGGAAGTTTAAAATTAAGTAATTGTATTATATTAGAACCAAGTCATATTCTTTAGGAATAAATGATTTATTCGTATCCATATTCTATAACACCTTAAGTAACTGAAAAAATTTACAGGCATAATTTTTATAATACAGTAAATAGTATTAATTGCTGAAAAGCAATTATTTAAATTTCAAAATTATATCTGTATGAATCTCATAAAGCTAAGAATTGGGATATTTCATAAAGCTTATTAAAATATTAATGAACTATTTGTTAATCTTGAAACAATGACTTTGTAAATAAGAGGATTTACATTTTAATTTCTCGCTGAATAAATTTTCTTTTGACAATTCTTTTGCACTTACCGTATATCTTCGAGTATAAGTCGAGAAATTTCTTCCTTTTTTAGGCCGATCAAACCCTACTTTCGACTTATATTTGAGTCGCAATCTAGCTGGACATTTTTCTGGGTCAATAATTAAACATGACTGTCGAAAAACAACATTTGACTGACTTGAAGCGCATTAGTATGAAAAATTTATGCTAACTAGCAAAAAATGCGAAGGCGAATTATACAGCATCACCATACTTACATAGTTTCAAAGGAAAACTTAAAATTTATATTTTATCTTTAAAAAACCTGCCCAAATGAGTGGATTGAAGAGAAGAATCAATTCAGTACTCAAGCGTTGGTTTTTTTATTTTGATCCTGAATTCAAATTGTTACACACCGTTCCATTTCTTCAACGACAGCATTTTGTTTTTTACTTATAATCACGGACTGAACAGAGCCTGCATTGCGAATATGATCCCCTATTTCTGATCTATGTATTATGTCCATTTTAGTTTTCATCGAAAGCACTCGATGTTTTTTTACCACTTTTAGCACTCTCACGAACACTACGTTTACAATTGTTTTCCATATTTCAAGGGTAATAAAAAACAATACATATATAAACATGTATGGTTTCGAATACAAATGGCAAATGACGTGTTGACAAGTTTATGTGTTCTTACTGTGATGGATATTCTTAAGTGCGTGAGGGTGTGTTCGTAAATGAAGTGTGAGGCGCATTTCATTGGTATGTGGAATGTTCATAAATATATATATATATATATATATATATTAATTTTTTTGTAAATTACAAAATTATCTTATTTTCGTTTTCTTTGCTTCGACTTATATTCGAGTCTTGGATTTTAGATGCTATTTTAGGCTAAAAAGTACATTTCGACTTATACTCAAATCGCCTTATACTTGAAGATATACAGTAGCTATACAAGATAAAGAATAGAAATTATAATATAAATGGGGTTTAACATTTCTATCCTTCATGTTTTATAAAGGATATATTCCATAGTTATAATTAAGTATACATCTTATATATCTAATAGCTGCCCATTCAGCTCCAAAATTGGGACTGCATCGTAATGTTAGCTGCCTGTAGAGCTCTGTGAGACTGGAGCTGGATGATTATTAAAACATATAAGCAGGACCTCCGCTGCCCAACCCATGCACCTCTGACACCCACCGCTGTGCACTGACGCTTGCACCAAGCAAAGAAGTTATCATTTAAAACTAACCCATAAGCTCCTTATGATATTACACTACTAGCATTTTGAATTGGTAAATGTAAACCAGATCCATGGGCCTATTTCCGTTAATAAAAACAAAAAAATGTAGACTGTTATTATTTTACTTATGAAATAGGTAAGGTTTCAGTACTCAAAGTGATGAAAGATGGTTCTAATAAGTATTTGCGTTGCTATGTATAAACATTGACATTGCTACAACAGTAATTTTGATGCTTAAACAAAAGTGCAAAGTGAATAACACTATACTTGCATCTATTTGAAGGCTTAATTGACACTAACTGAATTGGAGGCAACAATGAGAGTCGCCTTGGCAATGCCCACAAAGAGTACAAAAAATCAACAAAATTTCAAAAAAGAAACCATATTTCTTAAAACTTTGAATGTTTAGCATGTAATCACTGCAAGAATAAGATAGTATAGAGTTTTAGCCATCGAATAAAGCAAAAACAAAGAAAATTGGTCCATATTTACGTATTTTAATGAATTGTGACTGACACTACTCAATCAATATACAGGTGAGCCCCGCTTAACGCGGTCCTGGCCAACGCGGATTCATTATAACGCAGATTTTATTTCAAATTAATTTTTTTTTAAATATAGATATCTTACACGCAGTCTAATATCTTATGATTTTTTTAAATTTCGCACTAATCAAATTTCCCAAAGTATCCTAAATATTGTGATATTTCAGCAGTGTTGCATAATATTGCATTGTCTGGTGGCCAATTTCACTCTTTTCCCTGTAAATTTCACGGGTCTAACACAAAAAATATACAGCCTAAGGTGGAAAACATTTGAAAAACGGAAATAGAAATATGATTCATGCTTAATTTTTCTTTGGCATCATTGTATCGTAAAGAATGTTTTTGATGATTTATATTTTTAAATCTATAATTTTCGACAATTACTTTATTACAATGTTAATTTACCGTATTAACTTGTCATTATAAATAATAATAAAACAATAATGCTGCACATCAAAATATAATATAATTTTGATCTACATATGAAAAAACATGTGGTATGCACGGAGGGATCTTAATGTTTGAATGCATATAATGTATAATAATACAGGTAATCTCAGATTTACATCGGGGATGTGTTCCTAGAACTGGCAACGTATATCGAAATGACGTAAATCGGACATGTTTTTCTCATATATTTATAT
The DNA here is from genome assembly GCA_036926305.1 of Uropetala carovei. Classification (NCBI taxonomy): domain Eukaryota; kingdom Metazoa; phylum Arthropoda; class Insecta; order Odonata; family Petaluridae; genus Uropetala; species Uropetala carovei. Next base: position 5,378,542 of record JAXCHB010000279.1, read on the forward strand.
GTTATATAGGAGATTAACTAATTAAATGATTAACTCCAATCCTCCATCTGCTTAGCGACTGAAAGAAGGAGAAGCATTCGATACATTGTAGTGGCTCGCTTTTCGGATAGCAATCATTTTCCGTTAGTCCAAGTTAGGGTCCTAGGGATGAGGGCGATATCTTCTGTAATAATGTATGACTCCAAACGTTTTTTTAAACAGATTTATAGGTTAATTACAAAGAAATTTGACATTTTATCTTTATCAATGGATAATAGAAAAAAGTTCTTATTTTTGCTTTTCAAACAAAAATTTGAAAAGAAATGCCATCGATACAGAACATTAATAAATATCAGCGACAATGCATACAGATACATATAACTGTTATTGACTGCCTGGAATAAAATGTTTTAATTTGTCACCATGTATAATGAGCACCCCAACTTTTAGATCAATTTCGCCTGAAAAAATGCGTATTATACACGAAAAATTACGGTATTCCCTTTGGTTGGTTCTGTTGAGTTTTACCTGCTGCCCTGCATTTCACGCTCTTCACGAGATCGAGATTTAAAATGACGTTATAACGGACATAGAAGCAACGAACAATGTAAAACGATGAAACTTTCCCTTATTTGTAAAGGACGTTATATCGAAACAACGTAAATCGGAACGACGTAAATAGGAGATATAATCAGTGATGACCTGGAAAAAAATTAAGAACTGGCTCTCTAAAAAAAAGTGGAGTTAGGAAAGTTGTATAACAGTGGCAGGAGGCCTATATACCATTGGCACCATATTGCTCTAGTTTAGTGATACCGTTCCGCTAGCTTAACAAGTGTTCAGTTCATAATATATTCCATTTCATACACTGCTGGTAATTGACTATCAGATAGGGCAAAATGTACTTGAAAGGACAAAATCAATAAATTTTCATATTTTCTAAAAATTTTAACAACCGTCTCCCAAATTCTGAGAAAAATTAACAACAGGCTTGCGCGAGCTGGCCTCAGCTCGTCTCTGTATATATAAATTGCAGAAAACCCAACACACACTACTATGGGTTTGATCTATAAGTGAAGCTGCAACAGCATCGTCAATCAGTGCATGACTTTGTTGGAGGAGCACAGTGACTTCACACAAGTGATGTGTGCCGTGAAGTGGGGCTGCGACTGACTATTTGAATGCTACCGACAAGTTTTACGTAATAAGCGAAAAAAAGCTAAGCAGTCAACCCTGGACTCTTTTTTAATAAGAAATATTTTGAAATTATGTACGTTTACCGCTAAGAAGCTTTTCTGTCTTACTGTTTACTAGGTAATTTTATAGTTTGTTTAATAAATTACGTTCTGAAAGTCCGGTAGAAATGTTTTACATTGAACGTAGGTCCAAAAATACCATTTGGGAAGCTATTTCCCTCTGGGCGTCTAAAGGTTATGCTGCACCGACGAATGCGAATTTTCACTTAACGCGGAGACCTCATGAACGCATCCCCCGTGTTAAGCAGAGCTCACTTGTATGTCGATTTTAGAAGTGTCCATCTGTTCCCCACTGTATCTCAAAAACAGTTTGTCATAGAGATATGCGTGAACAGCGTTTTGTTTCTACGAGCTCGGAGGTCCTGGAAAACTACTTTCATTTTCAAATCTTAGGAACCATTTATATTTTCCATAACATAACAAGTAAAACTCGGCTTTTCGTCATGCAGACTTTCATTTATTTGTTCATATAAATTCGAAATATTGGCATACAAGTTTCAGACCTGGATCGATTTAAAGAAAAATGATCAAGGATTCTTATTCTTATCTTCTTTTTTTGCTTAAGATACGAAATTGCCTGCATTTTAAGTTTAATGCACATGGGCACGCTGTGCCTCACGGCTGCCTGTGTGCAAGTCTCTCATTGGCTGCCCGTGTGTAAGTCTCTCATTGGCCACCCAGGTGCAAGTCACTCATTTTCCGCCCTTTTTAGGCGCTCTTTACAAAAATTTAAAAAAACGCCTTACGGTTTGATAAATTTCTGTAGACAATAAATATGTAAGAATATACGGCATATTATAATACAATCCACATTACTGTTAAAAACACTGTGCCTGAGGATAAATTGGCCGCCTCCATTGTTTGGCCGCCTGTGTGCATTGCACACATCGCACATATGGACGCACATAATTTGCACTAAATTTTCCATTTAAATGCTAAATACCTTCATGACTGACATTGTCGTACTCAAAGTTCTATTGTTGTAAAACCACATATAGCTTACCAGCATAAAATTAATGTGTTTTATAAGCAGTTTAAAGAGGGTAAGAGGTAAAGGAGGAAGGGGGAGAAAGGGGTGAAAGGAGGGAAAAAGGAGGGGAAAGGGAGAGAGGGGAAAGGGAGAGAGGGGAAAAGGAGAGAGGGGAAAAGGAGAGAGGGGAAAAGGAGAGAGGGGAAAATGAGAGGGGAAAAGGAGAGAGGAGAAAATGAGAGAGGAGAAAATGAGAGAGGAGAAAATGAGAGAGGAGAAAATGAGAGAGGAGAAAATGAGAGAGGAGAAAATGAGAGAGGAGAAAATGAGAGAGGAGAAAATGAGAGAGGAGAAAATGAGAGAGGAGAAAATGAGAGAGGAGAAAATGAGAGAGGAGAAAAGGAGAGAGGGGAAAAGAGACAGAGGGAGGGGAACAAGGGGAAAGGGAAGAAACAAAGAGGGAGATGGGGGAGAGGAGAGAACGGGATAGGGAGAGAGGGAGGGGAGAGAGAGACGGAGATGTTTCAATAATGCAACAATATAGTAAAAGATGTCTTAAATAGAATAGTTTTCTATGGGGATATCATTTGCACCATTAATTGAGTCACATTATTATAAATTAATTAATTGAAAAAATCAGCACAAACATTGCATGGGTCAGCTAGTAGTTATAAGAAACAAAAGATACTTACTTAAAACTAACACTGACCTTTGGTAAGTTGAAAATGATAGACCATAAAAACTATTTTGGATTAATAGTTAGCCTTACCTTATAGGAATAATATATGAGAAGAGTAGTATGAACCGGAACATATATCTGTACCATGGACCACTAAAACCTTTCAAACACATCATAACCAATGTTAAACCAATGACTGCACAAAACAGCACCTGAACATAAAATACAATTATAAAAACCAATGAAATATTAAACATTCAATGTTAATGAGAAAATCAGCTTTATAATGTTTTTATAACTAAATAAATGAAGTTATTCGTGAAAAAATACACAAGACAGCAGACTTTTCAGAGGGCTGTTTTCAGAATTTTTATTGAAAACATTTTTAAATGTATCTTTTATATCTTCACCTTAGTGAGTTGGTTGATTTCCATATCCAACAATCCAACTTTACTCCTTGGCTGAGAATTATTCATCACTGACCGAGTTTCTGAACCAGTGTAAACTACAACTCCAAGTGCTGAACCGGATGCAACTACACAATTTGCCCACAAAGTGTTTTCCACATCCAGCGACTCCTCACCTCCTCCGCCTTCAGTCTGAAAAAAAAAATGAAATTGTGGAAGAGCTTCTAATATCAGGGACAGAAAAACGACTACAGCCCAAACTATGTCGTTTAAAATACTTCTGAGAAAAAAAAAACACTTTCAGACAATTACAGCATGAAATAATCAACCATCCTGATCAACTTACTCTGGTAAATGTTCCAACGAAGCCATGGATATCCTTCTGTGGATGTTCCGCATACACCTGTGCACCAAGTGAAAACACATCTGCATCTGATGCCAATTTCTGAGTAGCTGGGACAGCAAGCTTTAGTTTCCAATCTGTCTCGCCATCTAGTTGATCAGTCCTCACAAAGCAGGCTCCAGACCTCTCAGTTGTGCGCAGCAGAACCAGATCAGCTGGGACACGCTGTCCTTTTTCGACAACCACGAGATCGCCAACTCGAAGTCGAGAAGCAGGTACAGCAAGAGAAGCCACTGCAGTACCACTGCCGCTATTTCCTCCAACTGAACCAGCTCTTGCAAGCCTCCGATACAACTGACAATTAACTTCTCTGTCTCTTCTATATCTACGGTAATCGTCTACCGCTTCACGGAATATTGTAACAGCAAGAACAAAGCTCTGAAGAATGAAAAATTCATTGTTTATTCATAGCCAGAGAAAAGTAGAAACATAATTTGACCACTAATTGAAAACTCATAGAAATACACCTAACCCATATGTAAAAAGCATTCTCATCCTCTAATGACCTAAATTAATTAGTGAATCTAAATAATCAATGTTTTTCAGAGATATATTGTCTATATATTATAGATACCATTAATTAATTAAATTTGAGATATAGAAATAGTAATCAAGAAATTAACCATGGTTAACACTACTTAATATTCTGATTGCACAACATAAGACCAAATTACGTTACATCTACTTGGAATTTGAAAATTTATGCATAATATCAAAATGTGTACATATTAGAATCATATGTTTTTATAATATATGTAATATACAGTAATACCTCAATATACGAATACTCGATATACGAAGTTTCGCTATAATGAACTTAGTATTTATGACAATCAAGCCGATTCAATCAACGCCTACAATGTTAGTGTACATGATGATGGAATAACTTCTGACTCAGAACTAATGAACATACGATCTTAATTGGGCAGTGATTATCAGATTCAATGCAACGCAGTACATCTACTTTTCTCAAGTTTTGTTCATTTCGTCAAGCATTCCATAAGTATTGACTGTTTTCAAGTTATCTTTGTAAGATCATCTTCATTGTAAGAATTCTGACATTGTGTTGTTTTTCGCAACGATAAATTGTTAATTTGCAAAAAGTGACTGTTGTTAACCACAGTGTTTTTTTCCCTCAAAATGTTGAAACTGATGATGATATGCAGATGTTGTTGGAGCAGTCATAAAATCATGGAAAGTTATCTCGTTAGCACAAAAGCAGTGCTGTAGGTGAAATTTTACGTCCACTTTTTACTTCTAATAGTGTAAGTTATCATGATTACAATGTATGTACAATAAATAGTATTATACTATTTTAAAATACAATCTTTTAAATATGCGATTAGAACTTATTAAAAGGTTTATGTTATAAGATTTTAAATTATGAAGGTTGGTATCGCATCCTATTACATTAATGTTATTCGATATGCGAAGTTTCAGGAGCGCATCTACTTTGTATATCGAGGTACAGTATTACCGTACTAAAAAGGCACTGTATTGGAAAGTAATAGTGGCATTTACTTACCTAATGTAAATTTTAAAAATAAATAATATTTCTTAAAAATTAATAGATATCAAATTAATCTTACCAAAGGACCCCAATAGGTGTATAGGTAACCAATTCTTATATCTGGTATAAACTGACTGGTAGCCATGATGAGAAAATAAAGATTGAGAAAAAATTTGAATTGCTGAAACAGCACCTAGAAATTAAAGCAAAGTTATTGTAAGTTTTATGAACAGAAACATTAAATAACAGAAAATTAGTATTTGTAAACGTTATTGTCTTACCAATGGTAGAAATGTGATGACATTGTACTTCTGATTTCTGATTACATTCGGTGGAAATTTCTCCGGACTTACTTGTCCTATCACAATATTCCTGGCTTTAAGCTCGCGCTGCCGGCGACATCGTCTCCAAATCCACTGACAAAGTCTACAAAAAAATACACCGATAAATTAAATCAAAAGAGAAAAAAATTCCTTTTAATGGAAGAGACCCTGTTTTTTAATATTTAAGTGTTTTGTGGGCCAATCTCGATGTCAACTTTAAACATCACTTTGGTTTGACATTTAATTTTAATCTGAAAAATTATTCTTCACAGAATTAAACCTTCACTACAGATTTCGATAAAAAGTTTCATATTTCAATGTTCCGTATCGTTTTCTTTTCGAGCTTGTTAATGTATGTTGACATTCGCACGACATCCATATTTGCAATAATTCTGATAGATATGAACGTTTTATCGTACCCGCTCTATAATATTTCCATGCATTGCATGGTTAACATCCATATTGATTCTTATATTTCCTGTTAATTAGCTACACCTACATTACCAAATACGATTTAAAAACGGTGTAAATTCGATTTAATCACTTCCAAAATTCAATTCAATTAATATATTCTTCTTTCCGATAAAGTGCATATACTCAGACTGGACAAAGGACCATAATAAAATACCTCGAACAAAGACTGCTACTATGTTTAGGTATTAACGGGAGGTCTTCTGTCCCCTTGGTAAGCGTAGTAGTGGATTCCGTCCTATTACTTTGGGTCAGCGATGTCATTCTTATTACAGTATGTTTTAACGAAATGATGGTAAAGCTTCTTGTAAGCGTTAAGAAATGAAATTCGGGGAAATTATGTCACCAATAAATAGACCCGCTCACTGCTTATTGACGTTTTCAAGGGAACAGTTGACAGTCGATAATACCAGCCGATACCACCATGGAAGAATAATTATTCCTCCATGATACCACTTCCATCCTGGAAACTGCCGTTATCGTGATTTTCCAGCAACTATAATAATTGACATCTCAGCTAATTCGGCGTGAGTGGCTAAATAATCTAACTTTGCGATATTTCATTAGCAATTATATCACGAAAATACCTTGTTTATTTTTTCGTCTCGTCAGTAATGTTAGTTTTAATTAAATACTGCCGTAATCGTGACATTATCACATACAATAACTAAGAGTTTTGCCATTTATCCATAAATAGCTGAGGTAATTTTTCGATAGTTCATTAGGATGACAAGAAAATTACCTTCCTTCTTGGTTTCTTTTAGTGTTGTTATCACTTATAAGCTCTAATTTATCTGAATTGCTCATTGGTGGTTCGTCACACTAAATTAAAGCACTAGGAGTTTTTTATTTTCAGTTATGCACTTTTACAAGAATATCCACATAAACCGAACGCAAGGCACACCCAGAAGCTATTTATCTTTATCATTAAGATACGTCCAAGCGCACACTACGTACCCTTATCAGTGGGGCTCACCCCAATTAAGTTATCTCGATAGCTTATCAGTGAGTTACGTTGTGAATATTCCTCTATATTCCCATTTAGTCTTTCAGCAAGCGGAGGAAAACTTTCTTAAATAAAGTACATGGAACTTACCTACAAAATATGAGGTTGAAACAGCTCCTCTGTTTCTTCGAATGATAAGATTTGTAATTATCAACACGGATGTCATGTTCCGATGGTGGAAGAAGATATTCTCTCTCATCTAAATCAAAATCACCTTCATGTAATGCAACACGAAGTGGTACCTCTTCCATTCTCAGAAGTTACGTTACTTACAGAAAGTACCTACAAGGACAAACGCCAAAGATAGCATTAAACTAAAATATATTGTAACTATTAAATCAAAAACGTATTTTATGATAGCTGGATGCATATAATTTAAGAATTTTACATAGAATTAGGTACTGCATCCTTCAAAATTTTTACATTAAAAAAGGAATTATCGAGCTCGGGCTTGGACTGAAATCCAACTGATGTTAGGTAGCACCAATAACCAACCCCACCTTTTTATGATTATTGGAGCTACCCAATTTATGCATGTTTGTTAGAATCGCTAAATGACAAAAATGTACACAAAGCAGAGTCACATGATATATCATATGGAAAGGTTATGTGAAGAATGATTATATTGCACTGTTGAAATTCATGCACTCTCTTACCTGTATCATAATTTACGTTGAATGTCAATGTGAATTAAGTTAGTAGTAAAGAAATAGCGAATATAATTCAGTCGTAGGCTCAGTGTGTACACATCACATAAAGTTTACGCATTGTTTTGTTTGAAAAGTTGTGAAGTTGCATACGATATTCCACAATCGAGTTATCGATATATAGGAATACCAACACGAAAATGTTTTGGTTAATGATTTACAAATTATGGCAAATAGTATAATGAATTTAAATAAGTTGAAATTAATATACTACGTAACCTACTGGAATAAGACATTTTATAGGAAATATCGACTCCATATATGTACCTTATGATACATTTATCTTTGATACCGGTTGTAAAATGTTGAAATGACACGGACACGGAGATAAGCGTCAGTATGTTATTACTAAGAAATCATTCCGGTGATATAAATCGCTATGAGTTACCGCATTTTAATTTTTTATTAAGAATACGGTAAAATGTCGCTAATACAAAATACTCGTTTATAAATTGTGTAATTCAATTTCCTCCAAATCCCTAGGTATATGTTCCTTATTACAACGAACTCGCTTTTACAAACCTCGTTTATAAAAGTCGTGAAATTTCAAGTCCCTTGAAGTACCTATATACGAACGAGGTTATACTACAATTGCAGGACGCGATGGACTCTATTTACCAGTTATTAAACTGAATGGGATAGGAAGTTTGCGTTAACAGAAATAATTAACCATACAATACATTCTTGATATTATTCCGTGACCTTCCCTATTTAGAATTACATTTACTTAGAAGTATCGGTCTCTCTCTGACAAAAGCTTAATAACCATGCCCCTTAAAAAATCTTATTTTGACAAGATTTCTTTACAACCAATCTCTTCAACAATTAAATTCTAAGCCCAGTTCATGGAAATAACCATCACAAAACTAAGTCCTTTTTCTAATTGATTAACAGGATTGCATTGCATTAAGTTTTGAATCTTTGAGACCAGTCTGAACATGTTCATAAACAATGTATAAAATTAAAATAGGAGTGAAATTGAAATTAAAGTTTCCTTGCATTCACATTCGGTGTTTTTTTAGTTTAGAAATGCTTCATTAAATTTTACATTTATTTCAAGAACTAACTATTTTCATTCTAATCCTAATGAAGTCGGGATATTTTTCAATAACAGTATGCACATCCCAGCAATATCAATTTCATAAAAACATATTATTGCTTTTATTCAACTGTACATTACACAACAAATAATCATAACATAGTATTAAAGTAATTTTAACATAAGATGCATAAGGTAAATAGCAAAATTTTAAGATTGAGAAAACTGTTTCCTTTCTAAATTGAAAGTATATGACAGCTTTCTTCATAAAAACCATTGCAAATGATGCATATGCATTCAAGATAATTGCATACACACTGTTCATAAGGAAACAATACTAATATGATATACAGGATTGTTTTGGTTGCAAAGTATTTTATGTAATAGGAGTGGACTAGAAGAAACTATCTTCCTCATTTAATTGAACTAAAACATAATGATAGATTTATGAGCATATAAAATATCGATTTTTCTTACAATAACTGGAATGAAGGAGTTTTAAAAAACAAATATAATCCAATTTCATCACAAAGAAGAAGACATTTCCATTTAGTATTCATACCGGTCCAACAATTTTTGATAAATCATTTATATCAACATTCCATAAAACAACAATAGACTGCACAATAAGCAGCTTAACAACACCTGGAATATTTCATATGATGAATATTAAAAATCACATTTAACATTTAAGTAAAATTTTTGGCACCATAAATGTCTTATTACATCACAACAATTACAGATTAACATGGAGAGCAAATATTATCAACAAATCAAATAAATAGGAACAATTCAGCTTTAATCAACTATGACCTCAAAGCCAATTTTCAATTGGGAAAAATAATAATTGGAAATATAGTATCAAACAGAGAGAGAGAGAGAGAAACATTACCTTTCAAAAATTAATGTTCCATCCAATATTAAAAGTTAAGAAACACGGGAAATGTGAATAAAATATTCATTTAGAGGGTTTGTAATATATTTTTGCATCAAAATAATACCCACTCTGTATAATCCATTCTTTTTTTTAAATCACTTCTTCCAAATGAAAAATTATTGCAGTAAATTTTAAAATGCCATTGCAATAGGAAATACTAGTTGTAGGAATGTCATTGAAAAATAAAGCACAAAGCAAGACTGAATACCTTACCAAACATATGAATGCCATCATTTGATAGAAATTTGTTTAATGTAAGTACCTTATGCTTAAAATAGTATATTTAGGTAAATTAAATTTTTAAATTAATTCTACTACCGAACTAATTTGCTTCTAAGACAAACTATAATCAAAAAATAACATTCCTTAACAATATAGCTTAAACTATTGTGATTTTTAAGGAAAAAGTGTAACAAAAATGTAAATAATATTCATTGAGTTCCAAAATAATATAAGTCATTATTAGCATTGATACTGACCGCAATCACTTTACTTAGTGCCCTTAATTTCTGAAAAAACACCAGACTATTTTTTGCTTAAATGATGGTTATAAATGTAAATAGGTGTGTGTGTGTGTGTGTATATATATATACATACATACATACAGTAGATCATCGATTATCTGGTGCCCTCAGGAGGGGGGGGGGGGGGGGGGGGGTCGCCAGACTCTCAAAAACGTCAGATAATCACATCAAAGTTTTTATACAGCTTATTTTTGAGTATTGTGTTTTTGTGTGTTGCCTATATGTTGCTTAGTGTTTTTAATTTGTATACTGTACAAAGATGTTATAAATAAAGCATGGAATATTTAAAAACATAATTATGGTACTGTAATAAAAAATGTGATAATTTTGCAGAAGTTCTTTTTCATGTTATCTCCGTTCATAATGCTCCCATTTCCTTCATTTTTTCTCTATTTTCTTAGTTTTTAAGCATTATATGTGGGAAAGCATTTCATTTTGCGAGGAAAAAGTATCATTATCCAAAATGATAGTTCCTGGGCGGTGTGATAGGTAGGAGTCTGCGCAAGAAATCGGTTGGATAATGGTTTAAGCTGGTGTAGAGCTTCCGTGCCATCGATGGTTGCGATGCCTCTAACCGTCAAGTGCGGGGAAATGCAAACGGACGATGGAAATGTTTTTTTGTTCGTTTTCAAACCCAACCACGTGTCCTCGAAGCTGAAATACGTCCTCCGTTGACCTTGCTAGACTTAAGATTTAAACTAATGGTGGCAACAGGCATGTGATTGGATGAAGCAATGTAAAAAGGTGTGTTGGAAGTTTGATAATGCGAGGAAAGATGATTTAGGGCCATCATAAATGCCGAAAGCAATATCGGGGTATTCGGGATATGGCATTATAGGAGGTAGGTGAAATTCAAAGATGTCAGAGCCATTTGTTGGCAGTCGGAATAATTGAAATCTTATCACTTATATGAAATGTAACATGCTTTCTCTTCATACCACCTATATCTTTCTTTGATGCCATTTTAACACTTACAGTTAGGTACACACAAAAACACTGTACTACTAGTGTAAAGCCACAAATGTCTGAATAAAGACTGGCGCGTTCACCGCTTCAGAACGATCGCGTGGGTATCGGTTGATACAATGTAATGTATCAGATGATATCAATTACGCAATGTAGTGGTGTTAACTGCGCTGGATCGCCGAAATTTGGTAAGTGGAGACAGCAATTATTGGATAATAAAAATTATCGGATGATATAACATACCAATATAGTGGCGATACGGGAAACACTTCAGCCGGATCGCCAAAGATATGGTAAGCGGTGAAGGCTATTTGCCCTCGTAGCCAAGCAATGGCTTTTTCAGTATTTTAGTTAATCAGTAAAACTCAAATTTCAGAAAAAGGATTTTCGATTACCATATAAAGCTTACAAAAAAGTGAACTTTACAAATAACACCGATCGATGAGGAACCCTCAATAATAATGGGTACAAAAATGTTTCGAAGAAAGAAAACGCATAGAAGACTATAGCGATAGAATTTGTCTGAAGAAATGTGAAATAAAAACGCCATTAAAATCATTCATTAATTATATACGTATAAGTGAGAGAAAAACTACCATGGGACGTAAAAATCTCTGCGTATAAATGAAAATTAAATACAATTCAGTTATGTATAAGTCAGTATATGTAGGTCTGATTTTGCATAGTGTTTTGCCCTGTATTACAAAAAATACGGATAAACGAGTACTACATATGTATAACTGAGTTACGTATAACCAAGATCCTACTGTACTACTCGCGTTCGTTCCGAAATGCTTTGGCACCATGTGGTGCACTATCACTGGATTGTTAATGCCTTTGATGCGTTTCTCCGGTGAACGCCGTATTACTTGCAACTTTCGCCGGACCGGCCAGGACCGCCGGATAATGTTGGAAGCTGGATAATCGATCGCCGAATAATCGATGATCTACTGTGTGTGTGTGTGTACACACACACACATATATGTGTATATATATGTATATATGTATAAAGGTGGCAACAAGATATATATATGTATATGTATTCGAATAAGAATTTAACCGAATAACATAGAACATTAATATAGAACACTTTGAAATGAATAATTAACAACAAGAAGTATGAAGCCATAAAATGGACAGACTTCATAAACAATGGCAGTGACAAACATTCTGTTTGTCTTCTAATTCACTAGTGTACATATATAGGAAGTTTTGTGCATAAATCAACTGAAAACTGAAATAAAACAAATATCCATTAAAAGTTATATGAGAAAGTAACAAAACATGGAATTTATGTTTTAAGATAAAAATTTTAGTATGTTGACATTACTACTTTTCATAACATTATAAATAACAAAAGAAGTATAATCCAACAAATGAAAAAAAAAAAATCAAATACATACTTTCCATAATCCTAAAGTGAAATTAATAAAATACTTAAAATTACTGAACTTCTGGGTAATAACAGTATTGCTATACTTAATTTTCAAATCTGTTGCTGAACGTGCATAAAAGGAAGTTACAATGGTGCGATACAATTTTATAAAACAACACCTTAATATGTTTTATAGCATACCCAAAAATATTTGTGAGATTTCTATGAAAGTATATATCTCGCATGTTTTCCAGCACACAAAATAACTTTCAAAGAAACTATTATTAAATATATTTTGGCAAGTAAATCATTGCCTCACATTAACTACATTAAAACACCTTTATCTTTTATGCATAATCTCTAAATGGTTTTCCAGAGGTGGATTGAAAATTTAAAAAAATCAAGTTAAACTATTCCACTCTTAAATCAATAGTTATATCTTTTCTGCAGGTGATGCAACGACATCTAACTTCATTTATCAAGTCTCTCTAACTCAACAGTTTCAAACATAAATGAAATAAAATTTAATAATTAAAGCCTGACAATTGCTCAAGACAGTTTGGAACATACATTCATCAGCCTCAAAATGATGCATTTTTGTGTGCATCCATTATTCATGTTTTGAAATATTTTTTAGATAGCCAAAATTAAATTTGTTAAACATTTTAACTGGTCCCACCCATTTCAATTGAATATCACATCGTAATACAACCACTCAGCATAAAGCAACACAAAGAAATTTCATAAAGTCAGAGAGATACACACACCTTTGGATTTCCTGAAATTTAACGACAGTCACACAATATCTCATGGAAAATGCTGATTTACTATATAATCACAATGATAGGCAGTAAATTACTCAGGGAAATACACCGATGAATTCATAAAAAGAATAAAACCATGAAGTTTTTCACCAATTCAAGTTTTGTTTTGCTATCACCTATCAGCCTAGTTCCTAAATCTTTGTTTTTAAGTTTACTAAAATAATACTGATAATTCAAACCATCTTACTAAAAAAAGATGGGTTGCTTTACAATAATTAAAATAAAATTTTGACTGAAATCCAGTTGCTATTTTTACCAATAACTTTCTCTTTCTCTATATCACAGCAAAATGAAACTCATACATATTTGGATTTTCAATGAAAAACCTTTTTTATAATCATAGCCTGAAAACTTCAAAAATAAATATAACATTTTATAAAATAGTTTCTCTTAACTCTGTCATAAGCAAAATACTTTAAACATTAACGCATATAAAATTATTTTTTATAATTTATGTTCCCTAAAGAGTGGTTGAGAATGATCAGTGTAAATTTAAATCCCACCAATACATAGAATAAAATAATATTAAGGCAGCAAAGGAGCCAAGTCACAGAGGCTAGATATGTAGTAATCAGGAACAAAAGATTCTTTGCTTATGTCCTCCAGTTGGCTTATTCCACTAAGGACCATAAGGCTTAGGAACCCACAATTAGCAGCAAATCCTATGTCATGGGATAGACTGAAAATAAAAATTGACATCCAAGAATAAATTCTGAATTAAAAAGTATGTTACTTAGGGACTACTTAGTTCGCGCTACCTAGTTAAATGTTTTGCCGCTAGATGGCACTTCTTATGCGCCCCGTTCTGCCTCCCAAGAACTTCCAATTTTGGCCATGATGAGGCACTGTATGCATTAGTTGCTCAGAGGTGATGTTTTTTACATTCTCATTCCAGGTGGAATGAGATTTTCTAGAGTCTAGAGGTCGCCATAACCCAACCATTATTTTGAAACCCTGACGTGTGACAATAGCACCGTAAGAATTATGTTTTGCATGCAAGTTAAAACAGGTGCCTTAAATGAAGCCTATCCCTCAGTCCCAGTTTGCAAGCTAAATAGGCTTGCAAGTTTTGTTGGAACAATTACGTTTTGCAAAAAAGTTATAACGGGTGTCTTAAATGGAACCTATCCCTCAGTCCCGGTTTGCAAGCTAAACAGTCAGGGGGGATATACTGTACTATAGCCACCAATTTTCCTTCGAATATAACAAAGAGTAGCGAAGAACCTATTGTCGCATGCACTCGGGAAAATCCCATTCCACCGGGCATGAGAATGTAAAAAACATTGCATCTAAGCGACTAATGCATACAATGCTATGTCATGGCCAGAATTGGAAGTTCTTGGGAGGCAGAATGGCATGCATAAGAAGTGCCATCTAGTGGCAAAATGTTGAACTAGGTAGTGCGAACTAAATACTCCCTAAGTACCAAAAGAATTATTATCTGTCAGAAAAAAACCAATATGTACTTACGTATCTCCAATCATGAGAGTTCTTTCAGGAACTATGGAATGGGTTTTCTTGATGTATTCTGCAGCTGTAATGCTTGGTTTGCCCATTATTACAGGCTCCTTACCTGAAGCAGACTTCACTGTATCACAAAAATAACCAGGGCCTATTAAATAAAGAGAGATAGAAAAGTATATGATAGGATAATGTCTTATCTTGATCTACTTATAATAATACTGAAAATCTAAAAAAAATAGAATCTCAATCAAATCTAGGTCATAGTGTTTCCCTTCCAGTAAATCACTTCTCATGAGAATGAACATTTAAAAAATCTTGCTTTTGCAAAAGCAAATGAAAAGAGTGATTCACCAAGGATATCTATGTATATTGGAAAAAACATGCCTTTTGTGAGAATTTCCATTGATATTGATAAAAGTCAGTTATCCTATTTGAAATCAACACCCACATCTAGGAAACAAAACTAATTGCCCTCTCAATAGAATCAGGAAAAGGGTCAAAGTCATGCTAAGTATGCATTCCAGGCTGGTACAAGATTTGGACCATCTGGGATGCCAAAATCACATTTTTATATAAAATACCAAATTCTTAAGATCACTGATTTTTAATCAATTTTTCAAACATAATTACTAAAAAATCATTTTCAAATGGAAATTTTTTATTCATATTTAACACCACTCATCATTTCTTGCGATAGAAATTTTCGTTCTACTTTAAGGTTAACCAGTGGTATACAGGCCCGTGTTTACCATAAGGCAAGCTAGGCAAATGCTAGGGGCCCAAAATTTAAGGGGCCCAAAAATTCAGACGGGAAACCATCTAGAATTTCTCAAGCATCCTTCACACTTGCCTCATACTCTGTCGCCTAAGGTCCAAGTGCATGAATACACAAGATGTTAAAATTCATAATAGAAAACAACATCGCTGCAACATTCCCAAACAAAGTATTACTTGGAATATACTTCACAATTCCAATCAGTAATGCTACTGGTGAACAGAGCTTTTCAAGTTTGAAACGCGTAAAAAACTATCAACGTAGAACTATTTCGTATGAAAAATTAAGTGCGTTTGCACTGCTTTGTGTTAAAAATGAGTTTGTTGATGAGATTGATTATGATGAAATGATTGATAAATTTGCAGTACTAAAGACAAGAAAGAGAAAATTTAGAATACCTATGTTTATTTCCTTTAAAATAAAGGATTTCTACATTCTTACAGATGTACTTTATTTTTCCACTTCCGTTATTTCTGCATACTTTCCTTTTTAATGAGAAGAGGGGCCCAAAAAATTGCTTTGCCTAGGGCCCCGACTGTCCTAAACACAGCCCTCGTGGGCTTAAAAATATATTATAGTAGATTATTAATTACATTAGTTCTGGTAAACTGTTATGTATGCTGATGATATTAATGTTATACTTAGCAGGGACAGCGTCTTGAAAGTATCTAACACTGGAGTTGATGTAATTAACACAATAACTGAATGGAGTAAATCCAATTTACAATTAATAATTAATGACAAAAAACAGGTAATTTATTTTCCTCCCAGTAGACATCCTAAAGATACTGTTTGTATCTACCATGGAAACAAAGTACCATATTTTCTGGTCTATAATGCGCACGTTATCTATACAAAAAATATAAAAATAAGGAAAAAACATCGTGCGCGTTATACAAAAGAAAATAAAATTTTATTGAAACATATGCATATTAACTTTTACAACTTTTACTTTTACTTTTTTACGGTTTCTAATTTAAACTGCAAAGTATATAATTTTTGCTTTCGCGTATTTTCTTTTTCCGTAAATTTTTTCAAAAACCGCTTGTTTCAAATACATTTTTTGTCTGCGCGTTATCTATAGATTTGTACCAGGTTTGAAGAAAATCATTTGCGCGTTATACATAAGGTGCGCATTATAGACCAGAAAATATGGTAACAGAATCCTCTCTAAAACTTAAATTCTTAACATCCTCAAAACTTTGGAAGTTCTTGCCAATGAAGGAGTTTTGAAGAGACCTGAATAGATGATAATCTGATGGTACAATGTCAAGAGAATAACGAGGGTCCCATTTCAACTCCCTTAATTTTTGCTGGGTGTTTTTCACCAAATACGGTCTCATGCTGTCATGGTGCTAAACTACCCCTTTCTTAATCGCCTGAGCTGGATGTTTCGTGGGAATTGCATGCTTCGATTTCTCGAGTTGAATACAATACACCTCTGCATTGCTGGTTTCATTTGAGCTGAGTAACTCATAGTAGAGAATGCCCTTAAATGCCACCAAATGCAGTGCATCACCTTTCTTGGGTGCAATGTTGGCTTTGCTGTCCAGAGGGAGGCCTCTTCTCATAGTGATCAGTGTCATTTTCTCTCCCCAATACTGTTAAGCAGCCATTTTCTACCTCCTGTAACTACCTTTTCCTTATGACTGACTAAGGAAACATGCAAAATTATGGTTCGTTAAATTCTTTTTTGTGAGCAGGTGTGGGACCCAAACATCGTACTTACTGACCATACCCACATTCTTCAGATGGTTAAGAACAATCACTTTTGATATTCCCATTGTCTCTGTAATCTCACTTATGTCTAGCATGGATTGTTTTTGTCTGAATTATTTATTCATCAACATTGGAAGACATTTAGGGCATGGGCTGCCTTCCATGCCAAAATTACCTTCAGTGAATCTCTTGAACCACTTTTGAAAGTTTTGAATAGCTATAGCACCTTCTACATACACTTCAAAAAGGTTGTTACTGCATTTGTGGGATTATTTCCTTTTCAAACTCATAAAGAATCACTAGATTTTCACTCTTTTTGACTCTTTAAAAAATTTTTATAATCACTTGTAAAATTCCAAACTCTATTTTTGAGTTGCTTACAATGTCCATTTGTTGAATGAAAGTTTGATTTGACATCTATTGCCTTAAATACTTGTTAATAAGATCATTCTGCCACCTATTAGAATATGGAGGAACTTTTCGGCTAACCTAACACACCATAATAGCCTACCCCTGCAAAAGTTCATTAAGGGGCAGATATCTTAATACCATTTTAAAGTACTGAAAATTGCATGCATGGATGACTGCAGAGATTTTTTCAGAGTGGAACAAAATATATATAGCATGTAACAACCAAGAAACAGACATGGGCTTTATATGCATAACTAGAGCAAGTGCCTGTCAAAAATGACAGGACATAAATTTAAATGATCTTGACTTAAATCATAATGTAATTTTTTGTACATATATTAGGATTGGAAGAGCAATAGAAGCTGAGTTTTGACAATAATATGATTGCCAAGGCTGCAAATTGTTAAAAGGTGAATTTTCCAAAATATGTGATTAAACAATACATTTGAGCAATTCCAAATTGATGGAAAAAATCGACAATAAGAATATGAAACTGTATTAATTTTTCTTCAAAACAGTTCTAATTTTAATTTGTAAAAGAATGAAAGCCTGCATGTTGAAAAATCTTATCTTAAGGGGAAACAGAAATTATATCCTGTAATGGAACCTGGGTCTTTTTTTTGGTACTTTTCTGCCATTGACTTTTAATGTGTGATTGAAGCATTCCTGCCATATTTTAATCTTCTACCTAGTCGGGATGTTTGTTAAAAACATGTTTAAAAGCATTATACAGAGTGACTGAAGAGGTATTTTTGAAGATGTGTAATTTTTGTGAAATGTAGAGTTGGAGAAGGGGCAAATGCCACCCCTTGCCCCTCTGGTGCCCATGGCTTCATTTGAATATTACATGCACATAATTTAAGAGAGAAATGAGATAAATGTAATTAAATGACTAGCTTTCTAATTATTTATCAAGTGAAGATCCTGCTCAGATAGTATCTATAAATTCTTGTTGGTATGTTCCTTGAATTTTCCGAACTATGAGCTAAAAATATAACTATAAATAAAAAAACTGAGAGAATGCATTCTGTCTATGAAAGCCAATCAAGAGAGCTTTTGTTTTAAAAAATATATTACATAATCAAGTACAAAATATTTTACACATTTTAAATTTTATGCCATAGCATGAGGAAAGAAGTGTTAGGGACTAATTAATTCCTGTTTAATTATCAATCTACTATATTAATTTTCTAATGGTGAAGCTGTCTTGATCGATTACAAATGCGAATGACTAGATAAAGAATCGAGATAGAAACTCTACATTTGGCATGAATACTCAACTCGCTTATTTTAAGGTGATGATGAAAAAAAATCTAAGAAAAAGTCCTGGGTTCGACTCCAAAGTAGATATTTATATTTCCTATAAGGTAACACATAAAAATCGACTTTTCGACGTGGAGGCTTTTATATTTATTGATATTAAAATTAGAAAGAATTAACCTTTTTTCGTTTACAAGTCGAAATCGCTCATGTTAAACGTTTAATTCACATATTTTCAGGATATTGTGCCATTTTAACAGGATGTTGCCTAGCCGCCTACCAAATACATTGTTATACCTTGAGATCCCATTGTTATTTCAGTCCTTATGGGTATAAGAGTTCTTTGAATGCTTTTAATACGAGAGGGGGGGGGGGGGGAGGGAGAGAGATGAAGGGAGAGGAAGTGAGGGGAGAGAGGCAACAATTTTAAGTTTAACTAAAGGGAAGTTGCCGTGTGGAGCGTGGCATGGGGTTGGGGGCTGGAGGCGCAGCTCCTAGTCAAGTATTAATCTTGAAATGTGAAAGAATGCTAGCGTTAAACGAGTTCCAAATATATGAAAATACTTAATTATGCTAAAATAATTACCAATAAACACTGTGCCATCAAAAGGAAGCTTGTATTCCGTAGCTGTAGCTATAAACAAACAATTTGGATTATTTAAATATTTAACAGCTTTCATCATTTTTACGTAGCTAATGTTGACGTCTATGTCCATCACAACTCCACCAACTTCTGGATCCATCGTGGACAAGGATTTCAATAACTCCATTATACTTGGCTCGCCTAAAAAGCTTGGCTGTTTAAAACAATGAAGCATAAGATTAGTGAGAATGTTGATTAACTTGGAAAAATAACAAGAGTCAGAAAAAAATGTCAACCTCTCTCCAAATTTTAATTCCGAATGATTCAATTTCTTCTTGCGCTCCATCACTTCCAACAAGATAGATTTTCTTTTTGAAATTCATGCTTTTCAAATAATCACCTGCTACTACAGATGGAAGAACTACCTCAGACTGAAAATTAAACAAGTCAGACAAAATTACAGGTTAAAATGTTGGTCATCATCAAAGTGGTGACTCATCATTAACTTACTTTATCAACAGTTATTCCATGTTTTTCAAACTTTTTGACGTAAGCGTTTCTGGTTGAGAGAGAATTGTTGCTGAAGTAAATGATTTTTTTCCCCAAATCTTTAAGCTTCTTAATTACATGATCACATTTTGGAAGTGCCTTTCCAGGCATCCAAATTACTCCTGCAAAACAAGAAACATTCAAGACTAAATTACAATTCTTGAGAAAACTTATTAATGTTGATTGAATAAGGGACTCAATACAACATGCATTTCAATATTCTTTACTCTACTAAAAGCCAGCCTTAACATTCTCATCTGATATCACTTAACGGCATACAAAATAAAACTACATTAAATATGCAAATGAAGTAATTCATACATTTTGAGATAGACTGTAACAATAGCTAAATGCATGAGAACTGATAACATACCAATGATGTAATTTTAAATTCCAACCCCACAACTACCAAGCATGTTACATAGTATGTACTTACTATAAATACTTGATTTTATAAAAATAGCAATGATGGAAGCCTAGTTATCAAATAAAATTATATAGTAGGAGATGGTACACTTCACTAATGTCTTCACTATTTTCATCAACTATATTTAATAATAATTTCATAATAGTCAAATTTTTACCTCCTCGTGGAATTGGATCAGCAAAAATAACAAGTCACCATAAAGGACTGGTAGTTTGTTGTTAATCTATACTAGAATATTATAAGGAATTTAAATAAGAGCATATTATTTTAAGACATATGTATATGGCCAAGAGCACAAGAGAAATACTATTTGTTATAAAAAGCCTTTAGAATCAGTGTTTCATGAATGACTACATTCAAATGTCAGTTTGAATACAAATAGTGCTACCATGTGTCAGAAATGCCTTTTTTATCATTTTTACCAGATTGTCTCAGCAGCTTAAAGCACGATTTCATGGCAAGTGAAGTAGTTTCTTTCTTCACCTTTGTAAAATGCAAATCATAGTAATAAAAGAATTATTGTAATTTCCACCAAAAAATATTTACTCCATTCATGTAAATTTTTCTCAGTAGAAATTACATCAATTCTTTCACAAGGAATCTTTTCAGAAAGTGAAGGCTTCCAAAGTGGATTTTTAATGCAAATCATTAGTCATTTAAGAGGGCTAACATTTTCTAAACCTCCCATGTGATTATCTTCCAGCCCTTCACACAATCCAAGTGATTATTAGTGTCATGGAAAGTTATCTTAAAGGTGGTTTAAAGACTGCACGATCCCTTACATTTTTATCCATGAAATAGATGCCAGAAGATGAACAAGTTACTTAAAAAGCTTTAATGAGTCTAATTTAAAGCTACATACTATTATACTTACATCAGTAAACAGCAGAGTACTGATTACCTGAATGCCAATTATAGTAGGCTCTCAATTATCCGGAATGAATGGGAAAAAATAATCCCAGTTAATCCACCATCCATATAAAATGTACAAAAAATTTTCAAAAATTTAGAAAACAATAGTTGTATGACGTAACATTATTCGTTTAAAATAAGATAGCAAGGAAGTTTGCTTTTTCCCTTCATTTGCCTTTTGGCGAATAGTCCTGCACAGATTTCTCAGCAAGACAGCTGTCTTGCCATTGCTCCAAGTAATCAAGCAGAGTTTCAGAGTGAGTTAAAGCAGCGCTGTGACTGATCCTTTGCTCTAGTACCTATAAGGTTATCTTCTTCCTGGTCCAGATCATCGATGGCTATTGGTTCACCTTCTGATTTCTTTGTCATTTAATACTTCATGAGTTAAAGCAGCGCTGTGACTGATCCTTTCCTCTAGTATAAGGTTATCTTCTTCCTGGTCCAGATCATCAGTGGCTGTTGGTCCACCTTTGGTAGTAATGCATTGCACAATTTCTTCATCATTAAATACTTCATGACCGGCCAAATTTTGATCTGCATTTAACCAATCATGCATAGCTTCCTCGTCAACATTCGCACATCCACTAATCTGCTGTAAATTATTTAATACTTCAGGTACCGTTTCATTAACACTGTCCTCAAAACCAAGAAATTCCTCATTGTTTCCTGGTAAAAGTTTTTGCCATGATTTTTTAAAGTTGAGCTTTTTACCGATTTCTACATGGTAGCAATTTCATAAATAGCATCCAACACTGATAGTTTTTTCCAAAACAACAGTAAACCATTACTGCCTTCCTTTTCGACTTTAGCAGTAAATTTCTTTGATAAATTATTTTCATATTTTGTATCACTCCTTGATCCATAGGCTGGATCAAAGCTGTCACATATGAAGGAAAATATTTCCATCTTCGGACTTTAAAATTTCTTCATTCGGGTGACTAGGGACATTGTCTAAGAGTACAACAGCTTTTTGCGGCAGATCTAGAGATTCCTAGTGTTGACGCACTGAAGGAATGAATTTTGTTTAAAACAAGTCTGTAAAAATGACTCCATCCATGCTGAATTATTGTTAGTAATCGACGAGTAAATTGGATAAAACTTTACCTTGTGAGAAAGCATGAGGTTTTTTAGAAGTCCCAATAACACACGATTTAAAAAATTGAGACTCGGCTGCATTGCCGCAGCACAAAACTGTAAGGCGCTGTTTTGAATTATATGCCCTGCTGCACTTGTTTCAGTATAAACTGGTTTCATCAGCATTATAGATTTGTTCTGGCATGAAAGCTTCATTTTCGACGAAATGCTGAAATTGAGACAAATTCCTCCACTGCCGGCTCATCATTGCTAAGTTTCTCACCTTGGATAGCAATCTGACAAATGCCATGTCTTTGCTTGAATCTCATCAACCAACCAGAAGATGTTTTATATCCCCCCCTCCCCTATTCATTCCTCTACACTGCATATCACCCGTGATCTCAGCCTCTGTTACGCTGTCACGTTGTTTTTTAGCGGCCACCTTCTTGTATCCCAAATTATTTTTTGGACATCCCGGTTAATCCTACTCTGGATAATCAAAAGTCTACTATATCTTAATTTCCAATTTCCCAAATCAAATTTGTAAAAAATAAAAATTTTCTTGATCTTTTTTTATGTAAATTTGATTGGATATGGTAATGGAAGGCAATACACGTAAATATTTCATAAAATAACCAAGAAATTTATAATATTGTGGTAAAGATTATGAGGGAGTACAAAATGCAGAGATTTTTAAATGTAAGATTCTTATGACGTTTGATGAAGCAGGAAGTGTGACTGTTCAGCTGCTCTGTTAGAATGCATTATAAGATTTACATGCAAAAAAGAAGTCTTCTTTCAAGCAGCTATGAATCATTAATTTTCTTATATTACAATTTCTATTTTATATACTGTAAATACCTTAATATAAGATGCACTTTTTTCCAAATTTTTTATTAAAAAAATGGGATGCATCCTATACACAGGTACATAATACTTCTTGTTTTTCCCAGTGATGTCATCAGTAAGAAACAAAAATAAAATAACAGAAAACTATGATTTGTTGATTCCTTTGATGTATTCATTAGAAGATAATAATAATAATTTATTGGTCTCATGATCAAAATACATTGATATAAGACAAGTCCAAATGCAAAAAATATTTATTTAAATATTACGAAAACAAATTAAATTTTTAAAACATCACGAATGAAAAAGGACGAAATTCCTGGTCACTAGCCAATACATCCTGGATTATGTTGAAATGTCATTTATTTTGTAATTATTAGATTCTGTCAGAAAACTGTGTGAAAAGGGTCTATAAAATGCATCCGTATTGCTGTTCATAATCATAAATCTGTCCAGGTATCATCATCTCCAATTTTCATATGCCTCAGCTCTGTCTATCTGCTAATCAACCATCTATATAAAACAGCTAACACCTAGAATGCTCTCTATTCAGCCACCTAATGATGCTGGAAGAAACAATGCCATCATCATCAAGAGTCATTGTCATCTCTGGAAAAAGGAAAACAAAGTCTGCTGAGGCAGAAAACAATGGTTCTCACTACTCTTGATAATATAGTAAAAGTATGGATAAAGTTGTTATGGAAGAGGAATACAGAACCACAATGCAGAACAATGTTTACACTGCAGGCAATAGTCTTATGAAGTCTTAGGAAAGAAGTGCTGTCATCGTCTTCAGAGGAGAAAGTCCTCTGCACATGGAAGTGACACTGTCTATGGATCCTGCCATGTCAAATACAGCAAACTTATTTTAGCACAGTTGGAGGATTGGATATGTACAATGAAAAGGAATGACATCAGGAGGGTTGGGTTAGTGCACAGGGCAATAAAAATTTCATTTGTGGGAAACTTTCCATTAGAAATAAAGAGTATGTAGTGAAAGAAATGTGAAATACAATAAATTTTAAGTACGGTATATGATTCACCTATACAAAAAATATTACAATTTCCTGTATTAACCATATTCATCCTGTACAGTGACCCCTATTCATCCAACCTCACAAGAATAAGTAGCGTCATGTAATCGATCAACTTTAGTAGTTCTTGCTTAAAAATAAGATTATAACGAATTCCATTGTATTAATATACGAGTCAGTCATACCAGTATCCACAATAAGCTAAAGAAATGTCAAATAGTAAATAGCAGTTTCAAACATTTCATTTTTTCCTACTCAATCACAATTTTTCAAAATATGATTCCAGTAACAGGGACTTGAGGTTATTTTCCTATATTGTTAATTTATTATACAATTTAAAGAGAATGTTAATATAATGTCTCATCTAATGATCATGAAAAACATTAGGAGGAAGTGCAATATATCATCCCCCTGATAGTAGTGCCACTAACGGCAACTTTGAGAACTCCGTAGCGCCAAGGAAGTGAAACTTTTTCGAACACCAACATGAACACGAACCCAACCCAATCTTTTCTTTTATTGCAATAATAAGAAGGACGTACTACTGTCTGTTGTCAAGGATGTAGTTTCATATGTGGCCGTCACAGTAAGGGGGGAGGGAGGCAGTGCTGGATACAGGCATGGGCAAACTGGGTGGCTGGTGTGAAACACTGGGATATGATATTTCTCATGCTCCAGGGCCCCTTACCAACCTTATCCTCCACTATAAAAAAATGTGTCTCCAAATGGCATTTAACGGTATATAACATGTCATAGCCTTATTTAGAAAGTAGTTAATATAAACTTTCAGAGAATAAATCCACTTATAAAAGAAGGGACCTCCGGAATAATAATTTTCCTTTGAACAATGAGAGAGCGACAGATAAAACTTCTACTCAAAATGGTTCCCTGCACTGTCCGGTAGCCTTTTTATTTTTAACTCGAATACCTAACTGCAGATCCTTAATCTAGTGACGACCAGAGTCATACTGGAAAATCTGGGCCCCTGCAACAAATAATATGCCCCCCCCCCCACACCTTTGAATATCTTAGACATTTTTCAGGTTGAATTCCTTACAATTTCCATTGCTCCCTCAACAAACACTACTGATATATTAAAAAGTTCCCTTAATTTGGGGATCAGGCCACGATGGGACCTGCTAATTGTGGCGCACCTTCACAAAGTCCTTTTTGAATTAAAAATTCTATATCTTAATTATTCATCCACTTACCCTCAAGATTTTAAGATGGAAAAATTAAATGCATAAGCCAATGAAATAGTAGCATTTATTGGAGACAGAAATAGAAGGATGGTTTAAGTATGTACAAAATCAAAAATCCTGTGTAAACTTATGGGAAAATAAACTCACCTCCTGGAGTCAATCCTGAGACTTTTTCCAGGCCATTTTTTTCGATGTCATGATTTGTTGGGGTTTAAGTGTATTGAAAGTTTGGCTCTAAATTCCATTTGGAATTGTCCTAAAATAGCGCTACAGAAGACAGAAACTAATTTATATATATAAGATTATTCTTATTATTATAATATTATTATTAAGTGGATTGTTATTATTTAGATATTATATTCATGTATTAAATCAGGTGGCATCATGTGCTAATCATGGGGTTCATAGCACATCCCCTAAATAAAGTTGTATGAGACTGGGGCCTATGAAGCCTACCTTGCCCAGGGAAAGTAGTGTCCAGCACTGAGGGAGGGGTATAGAGATAGAGTCGTGATGGAATGCATATCATCTTCTCCACACCATTGGAGATTGGGTGCCCAAAGCAGAGCAAACACCCTAAAACTAGAGGTCACAGCACAAAATTACTCTGCATCATGAAGAAAGGTCTATGCACATATGCAGGTGACTCCCTCACAGGAAGTACGAACACAAACCCAACTAAATGTAATAAGGGTTGATAGTAGGACGTAGTTCTGTATGTGGCTGTTAGTGGCACTAATATCAGGGGGGGAATATATTGCACTTTAGCCAAACATTCTTCTAAAGAGATATATAAAAAATTAGCATGAGTGATTATAAACAATATCATTTGTTGTTAAAAATATTCATTAATACTACTGCTATATTTTCGTTAGATAAATATAAAAGCTAAAAATAAAAAATAAATTTACACAGCATCATAATCCAATTCAAATTTTATGAAATATGATTCAGTGTTAATAAAGTTGTTTTAAGGGGTATTTTCTGCTGTAGGTACCTCAATGAGGATGTTCAGTGTTGAAGGTTTACTATTAAGCCAGTCCTCCCTAATCGTAAATACCAATCTCAAAAATTGACAATTAGACTAGCTTATTAGCTTAGTTGGTTAAAGCACCTACACTAAAAGTGGAAAGTCCTGGTTTTATTCAGGCTAAGTTCAGAATTTTTCTTCTTCTCAAATTTCGCATTTAGTTAAGTTTTTCTTTATGTGCCATAAAACAACTCTTTAAGGATTTTACCACGAAGTACTGAGCAGATATACATTTTCAAAGTAGAAATATAGGCTAAACTTTATTGGCAGAAAAGCATAATAGTAGTAGGAAAATGCAAAATTAAGATTAACTCATCCTACTCCACTGTGAATTATTCTGCAGTCTATGAATATATATGAAATGTACAATTAAAAGAAATGGTGCACCCAGCATTGTATCTACAAGCCTATTTTAAAGTTCTACTCATTGCCATTGAAATTATTTTTCAGATTTCCTTGAATATCTTCTGTTTCATTTCCATACTTATCTTTCCATTGTCTGTTTTACCTAACCCTCTCCCTACCAAGTCGGCTGAAACAGATCGTAAATATTTCTATGTAAACTACCAAGTTTAAATGCCCTTGATGCTATTATTTCGGGAATGGCCCATGCAACGAACATAACTATAAATAACTCAAGAATGATTTGATGTGAATTTTGTCTTGGCCAACTTGGTATAGATCTAGGACCAATAATTTAAATTATCAGTACAGAGGGGGTTAAAACTTACCCTGAACATTACTTTCTTAGTAAAACTAATCATTTAATAGAAATAAATCTTTTTTATTTTCTAGAAATCTTGATTACTACTTCAACAAATGTTCAAATTATCATTATCAGTTGTATTTGAGTAAACAAAAACAATTTATGCTCTCACAAAATTTTTGATTTCTATACTACCTTGGATAAGTATCTATGTAATTTATTCCATTGATTCAGAATGCAAACAAGTATAAATAAATCGTGTAAAAGGAAATCTACAGTTTATTTCTTTTGGCAAACTGCAAAAGCTTTGAATTTAATACATTTTGGGAGATTATGACGTTTATTTATTTTGTGACTATGATGAGTTCATCCCATAATGAGTCAAATGTAATGGAGTTATTTAAGGATAAATGACTTTTTTTCAACAATTATATTTAGGTATTGACTACAGATAATTTAGCAATATTAGGCAAACATTTACGATAAATTTACTTTAATTTGTATTAATTTAAATAATTGTATCTTAATTAGCATGAAAATATTATTTTTATTAAAGCTGTGTAATACAGCATAAAAGGGTTGCAAGCTTAGCAAGCTAAAAAATTGCAAGCATAGTATTAAAATAAAATGAGCATGGAATTTTAAAGATTCTACGACTTTAGAACTTCGAATTATTTTTTAAATACCTGCAATTATTGAACAAATCTGATTGCAAAATATTTTCCTCTAATATTGGAAAACCTACAAAAGAAAATTTTTAATTATTCTGCAATCTCAACTTCATCATTTAATCAGATAAGCAATCTTTATGTGGTAATAATAAATTGCATCTGGCACAAACTGAATCACTAATCACATGTACAACAGAAAAAAAACCTTTCTTATTATTTTGGGATAATAACTTGGCCTGGCTAACTCCTGAAATCTTAGCCAAAACGAAATCTAAATTAACATAAGATACAGTTACTTAAACATTATAACCTAATTTTATTAAAAGAATATAAATAAATTATATAGATGTCACATTTTCATAGCTTTTGGTCAACTTTTTATGTAAATAGGTAAGTTTTTATGCTTCACATTCAGGCCAATATATTGCTTTAAATTGCATTTTGTATGATTATTAATATCATCTGTCAGTTTATGTAATTGCTATTTCTTTGCTTGGTGAATTATATTGAATTACATTAATAGCTTACCTACCATCACAATCTGAAATGATTGTATCAAAAGAACTGAAAAATTCCTTCAATTCTTCTTTTGACAATTCTGCAAGATTTCTTGGTCTGCCGTCCATTCTGAAAATGACACCTATTGTTAATGATGCACATTAATCAAGTTAAAGATATTACTGTAAACTCTACTTCAATAAGAGCAATGGAATTTGAAGACCTGGATGCAAAGATACTTGTTGCTATTTCTTTAGTATTAACCTTGTTCACTAATTAAAATAACGCTACTTAAAGGAAGGAATGAAATGTAAAACTTCAACCGAATAAATAATTGCCAAACAATTACCTTTACTAAATTTGATCACGATAGTAACTCGAGTAATATAAAATATCTAAAACGTCACACAGTTTGATTGAACGGAAGAGCCGCTCCCTACTCTGAAAATGTTTTATCTGGCTGATGTTTGTCACAGAGGTGTCCTTGAAATAATATTTCATACACTTCAATGAACACCATCCAGTTTGCAGAACCTGGGGCCCAACTTTGACTCTAGATTATAAAAAAATATAGTTTTTTCTTCGGGTAAGGATTACATAATAGCACGAAATTAATTATAAGCTTTAAAGAATATAGGAGTAAATTACGAAACACGGTCAAAAAAAGTTAACATTGTTCTCGCAGATGCTATATTATATAATTTATAAAACAAATAAAATAATACTTAGCCGACCGATATTAATACCTTAGTTTTTATCTGACAAAATATTTTTATCCAATAACAAATTCACCTAAAACTTTCTTGAGACAAACAGATGCGAATAAGTTATAGCAAATTCATCCTGTTGTTTGATAAATCATTATCAGAACTAACATCACTTGCTCGCTAATCTTCGGGACACTTTAGTTAAAAACGCATGGAAAAAATATTCTGTCACAGCAGAAAGGTTTCTGTGACGTGCGAATAATACAGAAGAATCTATCGAGACATTTTGCGTGGGCGAAACCGTAATGAAATAGATGAACATTTCGCACATCGGACAGCATCATTCTTATAAAAAATTATTCATCTTGAAAGTTAAAACGCTATTATTCATTTCGTAGGGAAGAAATTCTACCTTTAACACATCTCACGAGCAATTAAACTAAATCGAATGAAATTCTCATCGATATTTATTCGATATGAGTCATATGAGTATTCACTTCAAATTTTTAGCGAGTCTTGCGGTGTGAGGATTTAAGCCAAAAAATTGTTGTTTTACTCATTGTAGCCGTAGATATTTAACTTATTAACACAGGAAGAGTAAAAAACTATAGCATTTTTGTTCTTTGATGACAAAATCATTTTTATTATCATGTTTTCAAATAAAATATGGAGTTCTATTTTAACGGTTCCCCATAAGCTGTTGAGATAAATATCAATTCTCATATGATTTCTTCTTTATAAGACATAATGCAATCGTCACTTGGTAAGAAAATTCCGTATTTCAATTAATATCCACTTAATCAAACCTGTAATTTCTTTAATGTTCTTTCAGTATCTGGTGGCTATTTGCTCGCAGTGGCATTTCTCTGGGGGGCGACAAATCCACTGATAAAGAAGGGCACTGTAGGAGTAGAAAATATCAAATGTAACAGCGTAGTCTTGCAGTTTTATAGTGAAGTAAAATTTTTAGTTCTTAACTGGAAGGTACGATGATGCGTATTGTTTTCGATATTTTATTTTTTGTATTATGGTTATTTATGTTAAATTAATGTTAAACTTAATCATTATATGTAAGTTATAATTATAAAAATAGGCTATAGTTTTTATGGTGGTGCTTTTACATTCTTCATAGTTACAATCTTAATCTAGTGATCATAAATAAAATAATGTTATGGAACAATTCATTATATATCTTATATTTACTAGAATGGGTGGCATTAAAAGTGTTTTATTATAATTCTGATTTTCAGTGCATAATTCCATTTCTTCTTAATCAGTGTGGATCAGTTTTATACTTTTTTACCCTGCAAAATACAGGTTAGTGATTAAGGAAAAACTATTGGTAATATTTTCCACTTTTACATGTGTACATATGAATATTTTTGTTACATTATTAAGCCATTTTACCACATATGTGTGTGAATAGGTGAATTTTTGCATCCAAATAAGCAATTAAAAATTTGTTTAAAATACTTGTATGTTTGTGTAATCTCAACGTAGGTTACCTTACAACATTTAAAAAGTTTATCACAATCATTTTACTTTTGTTACAGATCTCTCTTTAGCTGTTCCTGTTGCAAATTCCTTAACATTTGTTTTCACTTGGATTGTGGGACAAGCTTTAGGTGAGGAACCAGTTGATAAAAGTAAGTTTATTTTAATATAGTATTATGTACAACATTTTTAGTTTTATTTTATTTTTCACATTTTATTATGAAGAAGTTAAATTTTATGGATTTAAAAATTTTTCATTATTTCTAAGTCTTTGGAATTAAGCACATAGATGCAATTATTTTTCACATATATTGTTACATTTCTGAAAATGACATTTTTTTGAGCCTGCATAAAAAAATAGTTTAGGAGGAATAAGTCCAAGAAATTTTTGAATGTTGATTTTTAAAATTTGAATGACAGGTTTTGATGAAAAAAATTTAATTGTAACTTTGTGTGGTATTCTTCATGACACATTTATTTATAAATGGGCCAAGTGTTTAAATTATAAATTATCATTAACTCAGGTGGTTTGCATTCATAAAAATATTTAATATACTTAGATAATAAAAGACAGACATACAAAAACAACTTGCACTAGTAAATAAAACAATCACATCCACACACAGAAAAAACCAAGGAAACTAGATTCCGCAAATGCAATCTGAGCTTATGAACAGATGCAGAAAGTAAGTTAATACAAGCTGGCAATCTGTTTGAACTTCCCGTCTTTGCAATTGGTGAGTTTTATGAGTAGTTATTATTGTAAAAGTCCAAGTTAAATAGAGATTGAAAGTAGGAACATTAAAATTATTCATTTGCAACAAGCGAAGACAATCTATAAAAGAGTTAAATAGGCGAAAAAGAAAAATAAATCAGATGAGTCTCGTCTTTGTAAAAGAGAAGGAAGTTCATTCATGATATTAAAATATGGAATATTTTCTTGAGGGTGACCAAGCCGAGTAACCAACTAAGCGAATAAGTTTGTTCTGTACTTGATCTTATTTGGATTGGAAAGTTGTTTGGTATGGTGACAACACAGAAGATGCATACTCAAGAATAGACAGTATTAATGCACAAAGAAATTCAAGTGTATGAAAATCAGAAAAATCCCTGGAACGTCTATACGCAAAACTTAACATTATATGAGCTTTGTGAACAATGAAATCTATATGAGGAGAGAATGTCAATTTATGATTAAAATAGACAACCAAATCCTTAATTTCAGAGGCATTTTCCTGATGAAAGGAATTAATATTATAATCCTAAACTATGGGTTTATGAAGTCTGTAAAAGGTGAAATGTTTATATTTGTCAATATTTAGAGGCATTTGGTTATCCATACAACATTTGGAGAACCTGGAAAGGTCAGCTTGTAGAAAGAGACCATACAGTTTGAAACAGCTAGACATCATCTGCAAAAAGTAAAAAATTGACTGCTTTAAGAATTTCCTGAATATCATTTATGAAAATAAGAAATAACAATGGGCCTAAATGTGAGTCCTATGGATTAAGTCAGAGGAAGTAGAAAATTCAGATGAAAAATTTTATTTAATTTTCATAACCTTCTTATGGCCAGATAAGTAGCTGAGAAGCCAATTAACCACTCATCTGGGTATGACGTGTATAGACGTCATGGCCGGATGCGCCAGTACTGGGTATGCCGGATTTAGACGTCATGGCAAATTTCAGGCTGATTGCTATGGGTACGCCGCGATTTTCCGTCCCATAGCTTCTCGTACTTATAGCTTGGTTCTTCTAGTTCGTCCTGACTGCCATAGATGGCCTTGTCTTCCTTTTTCTTTGAGAAGCAGGTCTTCATAAGGGAGGTCTGCATATGTGTTGCGGGTTGCATTTCCGTGATCGCCACATCTGGAATGACCGTTTATGGCACTCGGGGATTTTTCACACTCCCTTGCGAAAGCTCACACTTTTCTCTGCATGCACTTTTGTCTCAAGGGTAAACCTGCTATTTATGAATGTTTTTCCTGCTAGTAATTGTCTTGAAATCATTACAATTTTAGATGACTTTTTTACACAATAATATAATAAATAAATAAATTATTTATCGAAGTATTATATCATATATTATATTTGTAATGATAATTCTGGAATTTTTAAAGAAAATTTCATTTAATTTGAAAAGGAAAAGAAAAAGTCTCACTTCAAATTTAAATACCCACTGTGGAAGCGACTTGGGAAAAAAAACTACCCAGTTGAGTGGTTAAGCATCACACCATTAAAACTACAGGCAACCAGTTTAGTGTGCAAAAGTTGATTAACAGGTTGACTGCCGAGGCTAAATTTCAATTTTTTGTTTGAAGGCCAACTTGTGTTATGGACGAGCTCTTACTTATAGAATAAGGGAAGATTTTAAAATTTACAAATGTTTATTTATATTAAGAATAATTAAGATTTTATGTAGCGGACACTGGTGTTCGCTATGGTCTGGGATGGATGGCCATTCAGGGACAAATATTTTTTTGTGTATGAAATAGTTTTTTTCCTTCTTTAGCTTATAATCCTTTATGTTATAGTCTGTTCACCTTCTTAAGTCTCTTGACCTTCATAGAGCAAGTAGCCAGTCACGGACGTTTCCCTTTCCATCGCCCCTAACAACTTGGTGAGGGAGGACAGATACCCAATCACGAACAGCAACAGCAAGGA
Organism: Uropetala carovei; assembly: GCA_036926305.1. Lineage (NCBI taxonomy): Eukaryota > Metazoa > Arthropoda > Insecta > Odonata > Petaluridae > Uropetala > Uropetala carovei. The sequence goes on from JAXCHB010000279.1 coordinate 5,411,947, forward strand.
AACGGCGGTAGAAATGGCAACGCAGACCAATGTGAATGCTTTGAGAGCAAGAGTAACACAGTTCCCCCCAATACCTTCCCAAACGAGCCGTCTCCTATTGGCTGCTGCTAAGTGGCATACGCCTCGTCTTCAAGGTCAAGAGACTTTAAATAGTGAACAGACTATAGTGATAACCAACTTCTAATTCTTTAAAATTTAGTATTTTCTGTATGATAATAACGTATATTTGCTGCATTGGACACTGCTGTATGCTGCCATTTTCAATATTACTGTGCTGGCATGTCAGTCTTCTGTTCCATAAATACAATATTTATGTTTATATTTAATTTCCCATAGTTTTTTAAATGTAATGTAATATGATGTAATTTTTCTGATTTTTCTCTCGAATGAGTTTTTCATTCCTTGTTGCGATTTTCATGAAGGCAAACCTACCAGTTTTGCAGGAGAAAGATAGGGAGTTCACTGATGTCTCGCTATACCCATGCCATAAAATTAAAACTTTTGGACCCTATTCAGACTCATGACTTGTTTTTGGCAGCTGATCTCCAAGTACAAAGAATCCGACTGACAGCTTAATGTAGAAAAATTTCCTTTTTGAAGATGCCTATTTGTCGCCGACCTCTGCAGTAGGTCGCAATTTGAATCATAAATGTACAAATGAGTGGGGTAGGAAGTGCATATGCTTGTTTTCTGAAGGATTATATTGTTGGGGCTAACTTTGGTCTGTGTGATGGTTCACTCTCAGTTGATCTTTTGTTGTAGTATATGGACAAGTTTATAGGAGAAAATGTGATTTCAGAAAAAAATTGACGGCTAGAGTAAGTTGTCTAACCCTGTGATTTTGTGCGTACAGGCGACTCCCGAGTCTCGATTGTTCGAGTTTCGATTAATTCGAGATTTTGATCCTGCCGATCGATAATATACACAGAATAAACTTCACGTAGTAATTGGTTCCGACCAACCACGCGAGGTTTAGTTTTGGTGTAGACGTAGATATATATGCTCTAATTGTTTGAATTTGTGCTGATTTCACTCTTTTTTCTGTTAATCTTTTATTTAAATGTATTTATTTTATTGATTTATTTATAAATTTATCACTTGACATGGCATCTGAAAGGAAATGTAATAGTGATAATGTAAGGGAATCAAATAAAAGAGTGCAAAAGACTCATAATTTTAAAGCGTGTTGAGATAGGTGAAAGCCATACTGAAATCGCATGATCGTTGGGAATGTGTTGTTCAACTATAAGCGCTTACGTGAAACAGAAGGAGAAAATTCTAGAACGTGATAAATTCAGGTAATTTGATAATAACAATAAACAGTTTCCCACCCAATAGTTCCTCTTCTTCCATCTAAAATCTTCCAACTTCTCAATTAATAAACCAAGTTCAGTAAGCGCAGCTGAAAAAGATTTATTTTATGAAAATATTTTTAATTTTATTGTTTCTTTATTATTAAGTTATTTTGTGCATTTTTAATAACTTTTATAGTAATTTCACTGCGATAAATAGTTGTGTTTATATAGATGTATGCAGGTATGTTATCCAACTCGCGCGATCCAGACCGGGCTGCCTGCACTGCATATTGCATACATCTTTGAAGTTTGAAACAAAAATTTATTTTTTCCTTTTTAGTGCAAAAAATAAGTTATACATTTTAAATATTTGTTATATAATTTATTCATAATTTAATATTGTTGTATTAACATATTAGTAATGTTATTTTATCTTTATAGAACGTGAGGGGAGACTTTTTCCCGAGATGTGGGAACGTATCCCCCAATTATAACATGCAAGTATATGGAAAAACGGTGTTCGACATTCAAACAAATTTTCAGGAACGCATCCCCAACGAGACTCGGGAGTCACCTGTATATATATTTCTATTATTTTCATTGAATTATTCTTATTCACAATCTTATTATTATATCTTTTCAATCTGTCACCTTGTACTGAAGAAGGCATATTTTGAAAAATTAATAAGTTACAAAACAAAATAATTTTCCAAAAACCAAGACATATGCATGGTTGATAGGGCCATAGCAGACTCAAGGAATATGCTTGAATAGAGGGACAGCAGTCACCTGGCCTCTGCGGAAAGGAAAATTTTAGCGAACGCTGATGTCTGCCATGGCACCAAAGGAATGTACACGGGTGGACACCGGTGTCTGCCACAGCAGTCAACCTGTTAACGATATGAAAGCCTTGCATAAGTCAGTATATATCACATCACCTTGGGCTCTTTCCTAGAAGGAAATGTAAATAAAATTCTGGATTGTTATTAAGTTTGCAACAGTTTCATAATACCATGCTGTTCATAGGATTATCATAGGATTGTTAAGTGGAAAATATAGTAAAAGATGAGAGCTTCATTTGCTGATGCTATATGAAAAATAACATTTTATTTTTTGAGGTTTATTTAGAATTGTAGTCATAAAACTCTTTATAGATTTAGTAATATAATTATATGACAAAGTAATTTATTCAATAATTAATTAACAAATTTTAACTTTTTATCTAAAGTCAGTTGCCAAAATCTCATTTTGAATAATTTGAATGTGTCATCTGCTGCCCACGTATTTTTTAAAAATTCTTCTGCTGTGTTATAGATGGAATTCAGGGGCATATATTCTGGGTGTGCTTGGTGTGTGCTGCACGCCCACTGAATATCACGATATATACATGTACGTAATATTATTAAAACTATAGCAACTATGAAATGCGGTTGTGCTGAAAAAGTTATGTGCATGAAAATACGTTCACTGGAAGATCTCTGGTGAAGTCATGCTATCAGACATTGCATTATATATAGCATTTAACTAAATAATGGAGTGGACTGGGTGAGAAAGTGGAAGTTCTTAAGTCAGCCTTCCAGATGATGGTATTAGGTCACCGCATGACTTTCCACCCTGCACTGCCTTGCGTAGTAGACAAGCGCAGTGGAGAGATATTTGAGTTAAGCATTGTAGAAGATAGCCATTGGGAGATGCTGACATTTTAGCACACCCGAGTGAAGTTGCAGTCGTCGCGATTATAGGCTGCATTATCGATGATCCAGCAGAAACTTCAGACCAGCTCTTAGGAGTGAATTATGTGTTTTGTCAGCAGGAGGCTTGAAGTGAATGCGGCATTGGGTTACTAAGGGTTTGTTTATTCTGTTGTGGTTTCTGTTATATTATTTTTTTGTGCAAGTTTCTTTAAAATTTTCCGTTACTTTTTGACAAATTTAAAAATATTTGCCAATATTACACAATGGGAAATAGTGTTGAAGCTTTACTGAGTGTACCATTTTCATCTCGAACCTTTGCTGATCGTATGAACATTGTGGAAGAAGGTAAATCTTGACCAGCTCTTCCAAATCTATTTTGTAAGCATAAATTCGCTAAATCTGAATATACAAGACATTTTTCCATTTCACAATATGAAATAGTGGAATGGGTAACTGGCTGAGAAACACTATCTCGACTTGTTTGTTGGCCACGTTTATTGTTCTCAAAAGACAGTGGTGTGTGGAATAAGCATGGATTTTCTGATCTTAACCATTTAGCAACAGAACAGCAAAAACATGAAAGATCTCAAGCACATGATCATTCTTTTCTTAATCTTAAACTTTTTGGAAAACAAAGAATCGACACTTTACTTGACAACCAATGAAAAACTGAAATAAGCCGGCATAATGAACAAGTGAATAAAAATAGAGATATTTTGAAAAGGCTCATTAATGTCATTTATATAAACAAGAACTTCCTTTGCAAGGTCATGATGAGTCTAACAATTCAATGAATAGAGGTAATTATATACAATTTTAAATGTACTTCGCGACTATTGTCCTCTTTTAGATAATCATTTAAATCCATCAACTGTCTTTCAAGAAATTTCTTCCACTGTTCAAAATGATCTTATCAAGTCTATATCTATTGTTGTTAAAGATGAATAAAAAAATGAAATTGATTCAGCAACTTTTGTAGCCACTGTACTGGATGAAACTTTGGATGTCATGTCAAAATCACAGCTCTCAATAGTTATGCGTTTTGTGCATGATGGGGAAATACATGAAAGGTTGATTGGATTTACAGACGTTAGTGCTGATAGAACTTCTAGTGCTCTATTTAATCATGTTGCCAATACAGTTCAAGAATTTAAAATTGAGGGAAAGCTGGTTGGACAAACCTATGATGGGACATGTGAAATGAGTGGACGTGTAAATGGTTTACAGAGCAAAGTTATCAATACGTACCCTTTAACACTTTTTACACATAGCTACGCTCATGTGCTAAATTTAGTTTTGAAACAGAGCCTTTTGAATATCTGATATTTTACCCCGGACATGCGATATCTGACATCTGCTGTGCTCCGAGTTTACTTACTTGTGCGTATTTTCAGCCAATATTCAGTTGGACGATACGACTTGTCCGCATTGTAGGTTTATGGTTAGATTGTTTTGTCTTAAAAATGTTTATTATACAACTTTTATACTAACTAGATCTGTATTATACAATATATAACTTGTTCCTTCTTTAACTATTAAAGCACATCTCAATTTATAACATGTAAGCGTATGTGAAATTGATATTTGACTTACAATGTGATTTTCAGGAATGTTTAGAGTCATAAGTTGGAAACGGATTGTAGTTTGTTGATATTCTGGCAACTGTAAGTACACAGTACGCCCATTTTACTACTATGCTTTGTTCTTTCACATGCGATTTTAAACATTTCATTTTACATGTAACTGATTTTTTATGAGAAAACCACATTAAAAATCGAGTGATGTATTCTATATTTACGGGATAAATGCCAGGACACATTGAAGGAGTAGATATAATTCACTCAATACCTGCAAGAGGGCAGTTTGTCATTTTACTGTACTAGTAGTTCTGCTGTTTCTCTAGAGATGGCAGTTGGATTTTCCGTTGATGTAGTACAGGTTGCATAAAACTTTTTTTTCCTCCCTAACAGCACACCCGCCATCGATGATCAGTATATTCCACTGATGGAATTAAAGGTTACACAATTACCATATATACTCGTGTAGAACGTGCAGTTTGAAGGCCAAATTTTCAGGTCATAAAGTAGGCGTGCGCGTTATACGCAGGTAACACTTTTGGGCACTTAAAATCAGAAATTAAAATGAACCTGCATTGCACCAGATTCTTGACTTTTTGGGTGAATTATGGGGAAAACCACAATAATTATCAATTATCCAGGTTATACAGTGGGTTCCACGTATTAGAATCAAGTTGGGAAACCATTATTTCATTCAATTAGCTGGCTGATTCAATTATATGGAGGTTGAGTATTTTAGGTATGTTGAATAAGAAAATGTGAAAATAGAATTCATGCTAATTTTAATTGCTTAAAAACAATTACTTTACCCAATTTACATATTATGTTTTAAAAAAGTCTAACATCTTTTGAATGAAATACTTCTTACGATGAGACAATGCATCATCTTCCACCTTGTACAAACGGCTGAACTCCTCCAGCTGTCCTCCTCTTAACTCTAGGTTTCTTCTAAGAACAGAAGAAGGTGCTGGCAAAGAGTCTTCATGGTCTTCTTCCTCTACATCTTCATCAACACTTGATTTATTATTTAAAATGTCAAGAACAGTGTTACCTTCTGTCAATACTGGAGCTACAATGATCTCCTCATCGTTTACATTCTATCTTCTCAACTCTTCATCACATTCCTCCTCTTCACTTCATGGCTACGGAAACACTCAATGAATACTGTCTAGACCAGAGAGGATGAAGCAGAGTGCAAACAGTTACAGGAGAGGGTGCGGGAAAGGAGTGCATTGGTTAATGCTTCAAGCGTGGAGACCGTTTGGCACCAAACTCAGAAAATGACCATGATTAGTTTGCCCTCATTCCATGAGCGAATTGGGAAATCCCAGTTTTGCGTTACCCGCTCTTGAAATACCCGTGCCCCCACTTCTTTTCAAGCTTCATCTCTCTCCCTGGGTGTTCTACCTTTGTTCTTATGAAGCTACAGAAGTGACTATCATGTGTGCTCATGGGCAACTCTCATGGAATGTGGGCTTTGGAGCCCTGTTTTGATTCAATAAACCGAAATAAGTGATTCCAACAAGAGTAGAACTTTGTAAGCATTTGATACAGTATGGTTTTGGTTTTCCTGTTTTGATTCAATATAGCAGCTGATTCAATAAACCAGTGATTCTATTAAGCGGAACTTACTGTACATACATTGAAAAAATTTTTAGTTAATCATTCTAGTATGTATAGGTGTCCCTCGACATTTGTCCTTAATTGGTTCCATGGAAACTGGGCAATAAGTGAAAATACAAATATCGAGGGCTATTTTTCCCTTAGACGCAATGTTATAAATGTATAATTCACTCCTGAAAACCCAAAAAGCAGACCAAAATATTGATATTACCTTATTTTATGGAGTTACTGGTACTATAAGCATAATCTATAGGAACCTAGGGCCTGCAGGAACATTTTATGCGGCCCACGAAGTTGTGATGTAAACGCAACTACAAATGCAGCCACCACGTAATTGATTAATTTAATCACAAACACAGAGCTCAAATTCATACTCAACAATATAAAATGGCACCAAAATGCAAACTAAGGAAGAATGAACAACAACACGGAGCGAGGCCGAGTAACTGAGACCAGTGGAGTCAGTGGCTGAACGAATACTAGAACAGATAACCCAGAACTCCTCCTAAACTCAACGTGATGATGAAATCATTTCAGTGGTGCTTTAATTTGCTGTTAGCTGCAGTCACAAGTGGAAGACAGACATCCTACGTGATATTTTCATTTCTCGATCGTAAGGTAATAAGTTTATACCGTTGAGAACGATAAGGCTAGTCGTCCATTGGATGTGTGTTCGTCCGAACTCAATTTGTCAGAAAACGTTTGTAAACGCGCGAACAGTCCCATCTAACTGAAATACATTGAAGTCGTCCACTAGACGCCATTTCATTCGTGTGTTTTCGGACGAATAGTTATGAAGTGTGAACCATCACATTCCATTAGGATTTTCGTCAGTATTCGTGTAAATTTGAGCCTGTTGAAGCCTCCTTCTGGAAACCTGCTGGAACTTTGCTTTTTTTCTGTTGTTTGCTGTTTACTGCTTCTGCTGTTTTATTTTATCATGGATGTTGAAAAGCTAATAAGTTTAGTATCCGAAAGAAGAGTGTTATGGGGCATGCCTTATAAAAATTATCATATGAGAAATGTACAAAGGCAGTTGTGGAATCAAGTAGCTGAGAAATTAAAAACAACAGGTGAGTTATTTTGTATTATTTATTTACTTATTATCATAACACGTTAGACAAATTATTGTGAAATATTTAATCGTGTAAGATTAATAATTGGATTCTCCTGAACAAAAATAAGTTTTGAACTTGTCCCTGATGACATACTCTGTAGAACTGCTCCCGTTTTCACCTAATGTACAGTATTTTCTACCTGTTGAGTAATTACTGATAGATACGCATGATTTTTCTTGAACATCTTCTTGGTCAATTATAATGTTATGCAGCAAACAAATGCATTTAACAATCTTATCGGCTCAGTCAGGAGTTATCTCAATTGCTTTCTGTAATATTCTCCATTTACTACTCATGATGCTAAATGCACATTCAACCACTTGTCGTGCTCGGGACAAACACTCGTTTAATATTGCTTCTCTAGGTCAGTGGGTAAGGTCTCATTAGATACCATTTAAGGGGATATGCTTCATCTCCTAAAAGAACGTGAGGTACTGTGATGTCCGTCCCTGGTAGTGATTTTTCAGAGGTTACATTAAAAGTCCATTTTCTAGTTGTGTGGAGAGAGAAGAGTGTGAAAATATGCCGCCATCACTTTCTTTACCATATGCTTCCACATCTATAGCAAGAAATTTGTAGTTTGGCCTGGCAAGAGCTTGTAAAACTATTGAAAAAAATTGCTTATAGTTGCGATACATGCTTCCTGATTTCCTGGGGCACTTAATGCGCATATGTTTGCCATTGATGCAGCCTACGCAATTTGGAAATTTCCATTTCTCCCAAAATTCATCCGTTATGGATGATATGGATTCACTGGATGGAAATGGCATGTGTGACTTTTGTAGACCATCCCAAATTGCTTGGCAAGTGTCATGAACAATTCTACCCACTGTAACATTGGAAATTCGGAACGAATAGCCCAGTGATTTAAAAGACGAGCCGGTTGTTAGATACCTGAAAACATACAAAAATACATGTTCATTAATATTTTCTCTTGCATTCACTTACATTAAATCTAATTTAAATAAAACCTTCTTTCTTTAACTACTGCATGCTTCTTTTCCTTTCAGTTGAAGAGGTGAAGAAGAAATGGAGAGGATTGCGGGACACATTCCGAAAAGAATTGAGAAAATCAAGCCAACATAGATCAGGAGATGTAGCTGAATCACAAAAAGTTTTGAGCTGGCCATTCTGTAAACTTCTCCTTTTTTTATCAGACTCAATTTTACCAAGAAAACTGGATGGGAATGTTCCAACAAACATTTATAGCACCGATGATGAAACAATAGACAATCCTGCATCCCTGGACAATACATATATTATACCACATTCACAGTCAGGTGAACTTGTTAATATTGTAAACCACGGTTCAGTGCAGCAGCAATCCAGCAGTGAACTGCAGCAATCAAACACTCGCAAAAAAAGAAGTCTTCAAAATTCCGAAGCAAAAATCAAATCGAGTAACAAATGTGGAAGAAAAGTTTCTCGAAATAGAAAAGGCTAAATTGAAACTTTACCAAGAAAGCAATGATAACAAATCTGACGGTGATTATCAATTTTTAGTTATCCTCTTACCATTTTTAAAAAAATGTCCCAGGGAATAGAAAAGTGCTCGTGCGATCAAAAATCCAACAAGTTTTTATTGAAGAACAAGAGAGAGACCACCAACTAACATTCTATTCAACATATCCTTCTTCCTCATTACATTTATCATCATCATTCCCATCCCCGGACTTTCAGTGTACAATTATACAGGAACATCCTTGCACAGCACTCCACTCTTCACAGAGTATTCCATGTTCAGGACAAAAAGACCAACAACAAACATCTCCGAAAGATTTCTCTCATTTATCCGACAATGTTCAAAGTTGTTTGAGAAGTTTCTCTCCAAAGTAATTTTCTAAATTTTAATGAATAAATAAAAACAATTTGTTTAAAATTAGAAATGGAATATTAATTTATAATTGAAACTTAACCACAGAGTTAAAGCCAGTCTCTCTTCAGGTGAAATCGTCTCATGAAAATTTGAGTGTCTTGTCAGCCTCGGTTGTATTCTGCTCAGAATATATTGAAATTTTTCTTGATTCATACGAAAATAATCAAAACATTTTGCTTCATTATCTTTTAGATCCTTATATAAGTGATGAAATTCCCCTAGTGAATTTCTTTTTAATAAAATATCACTCATCCAAATTGTTCTTCTTTTGGCCATAATACGTCTAATGAGGAAAGAATTTTCTAAAAATAATACGTCAGAACACTTCATCTTGGTAACTGAAAATGTCATTCATGCGTAAACTGCAGGCAGTGGACACTCCCTCATCGTCCGAAATCGTACGAAATGGTTCGCACATTTTCTGACGAATTGAGTTCGGACGAACACGCATCCAATGGATGACTAGCCTAAATCCTTAGTGTCTCATCGTTTATGAGTAATCATCTGAGAGTCGCTCTTTGTAGGTCCTACCTATTTCGATGGATGAATAAGCGAGGGAATGGACAAATGAATGGCGGTTTGGTTATAATTGGTTATGGACGAATAAGCGAAAAGACAAAAATCGGGGGCACAAATAGGGAGGGATGCCTTTACAAATAACAATGTAAGTAATTTAAAACCCGTAGATTGACATGTATGAACTTAATCTTAACTGTCACGTTTCCTGTTTCCAGATTTGTTTGTTAAATTTTTCTGTTATTCCTTCTATTACACAGTTTTAGAATGAGATAGGAAAGAGAGAACCAAAATCCACTATAAATCAAAAGTCTTTCTATTTTATAGATCCCTTTTTGTCTGATTTAAAAGGACTGGCAGCAGTGGCGCCACGGTTTTCTACGCAGCATCAGTTTGGCCAACTCACTATATGAAGTTGCTGCCATCTCAACTCAATCACTTTCATTATTGATGATGTCTCTCTTAAGACAATGTGGAGCTTATTGAATGTAATACTTATGGGCAAGTCCAAGCGCTTTAAAATTGTTAAATGGCGATAATTTAATGCTTTAATGTATTTATTTATGGTACTCTAGTTAATACTTAACATGACAATATAATTTTGTTCTTATACCCCACAAAAATCAAGGGTGCACATTATACACAGGGTATAAGAAAAAGTCAGGATTTTTTTGGCAAAAAGTACAGGTGCGCATTATACACTAGTATATATGGTAATGGAAATTTTAACTTCCTTTCTATAACTATTTGATCAATCTTAATTAGAAAATTTTGATGGCATCCCTTCTCACTCACCAATTTCTCCAAAAAAATTCTCTGGCAGCATAATACCATTTATACCCGAATATAAGACGACTCTGATTATAAGACGACCCCCCATTTTGAACTCCTAATAAAAGGAAAAAATTTATTATGCACACAATGACAGAGGTTTATTATACCATTGACTAATAAACATTGAACCAATTGAAATAAGCAATTTTGTAGTGTTAGTTGGCATATACAGTTGCTTTCCTTCAAGTGTCTATCAACGACTGATTTTAACTTCTTACAGGACCTACTATAAAGGCGGCGTCAATGCAAGCATTTATTTAGATTATCAATGAAGAGAAGATAACAATAACGCTTTTATTTCATCTATTTGAAGGTTTAATTGGCCTTAAATGAATCGGAGGCAACAATGAGAGCCTCCTTGGCAACGCCTGGAATGAGTATGAAAAATCTGCAAAATTTCGAAAAAGAATGCATATTTCTGAAAAATTCGACCATGTAACGTGTAAACATCGCAATAATAAGATATTATAGAGCTTTAGCAGCCGAATAAAGCAAAAAAGAAGAAAATCTGCCCATATTTACGTATTTTAATGAACGAAGGAAAAAAACCTTGCACTCTGAAAAATCGAAAATCCCGTGTAAACTTATGGAAAATATGTCTCCTGGATTTGAACCCGGGACACTTTAGCAAACGAAAATATTTTTCCAGGGACCTCATAGCCAGTAGAAATCAAATGCCGTTTACCGCATATCTTTTACGACAAACGGTTCTCGAGAAATATGCCGATATAATTACACGAGACTTCATACTCACGGATGCACGCAGCTTCACTACGCGCATAATGTATAGGATAAAATTCAAAAGAGTATTTGTATTCGAATACATTTGAATCGATTCATTTTCTACTACTACTTTTAATAATCGATTGTTTCGATTGATTTAAAGAATGGAATATTTCGTTTATACTCTGCATTCGGTTCCTCTGTCAGTCAAACTATTACGCACCGCGTGATTATAAGACGACTAGCGATTTTTCAATCATAAAAATTTGAACAATACCTCGTCTTATATTCAGGTATAAACGGTAAATGGCATCATAGATCACATACACCCTGCAAATTTCAATCTTCTATCTCTTACTGTTTACTTCCTATTTTGATTTAATTGATTGCACAGATGGAGCAAAAACATAAGTGAATTTATAAAATAAAATGCACTAAAACTTAGGTATTCCAAAACCTTGGCTAAAGATGAATCTCAGTTGGCTGGTAATTTTTAACATCTAATTTGAACACTATCCCCATGTGACAAAATTTAAAGCATTCCAGAAATTAAGGCTAAGTTGAATATGAGATACAGAGGGTAGCTTGATAGTAAACTACACTATCTCAAAATAAGTGAAGCAATACCATCACGGCCAGGGCCCTTGCTTACATTTAGTTTTCCAAGTTTACATAGAATACTGTCATAAGCTATAAAACATTGTGAAATATTCAATGTAAGGTAATAATTTAATGGTTGTTTAACATCTAAATCTTGACTACAATTTGCAAAGACCGAAGAAAAATAGATTAGCCACGGCACCGTATTTACATGAATATAAGACAAGGTTCATTTCTAATTTTAGCACCTGAAAAATCTTGAGTCATCTTATATTCGCATAGTATGGAATAACTTAGGAGTAAATCAATCATATGTAATAAAAATTGATGATATTCATTTTGATGCTTGCAGATGTAATTCTATCCTATCACAATGAAAAGCTGGGTCGCTCGGCAGCCAAGGTATGCACTGAGAAACAATCTCGTCGCAGATACTTCATGCACTACAATGTATCTCAGTGTGGCTAAAACCAGAGCTGGCTTGGTTGTGGTACCAATGGTGTGACTGCACCGGGCCCTGCACTTATTGTTAGAGGCCCAGCACTCTCTAAAAAATATCTGTTGTATGTACTCATCAAGTACACGCATTTAAAAAAGTTGGAAAAACATAGAACACTGTTATAATGAGAGAGATTGCTTTATTTATTAAAATTTACTAATAAAATTTTTTCACACCGGGCCATGTGATTTTCCTGGCCAGCTCTGGCTAAAGCTAAATAGGATACGTAGTTCTTGTTGAAAGCAAAAATGCTATGGTTGAGTTAGTTTTACTGTTTGCATGTAGATTTAATGTACATTCAGCCTTTTGTTAAAGGAATACCGTTTTTTAATGGTAAAATATGGGTGATTATGTTGAGAGTAGAGCTTCTACATCATCACAAATATGAGGTGTGATCAAAAAGTTCCCAGACTGGCTGCGTGGAGTGCTAACCGGACGTAGTACGGACTTGGGGCTGCTAGGTAGTGCTAAAGAGCTTCATTGTGAAGCAGTGTGCTGAGTGTCACGTTGATACACACAAGCATTTTTTTTCACAAGCGTTTTTGTGTGTTAGTGTTAGTGGTATTCTGCAATTTTTGCGAGAAGAGAAATTGCAGACTTGAAGGAGCAGCACTGGGATGACTGCTGTTTGGTTTCTGGGTCATAGCCATAAACCCAGGTTTCATCACCAGTGATGACCTTAGAAAGGAAATTTTGGTCATTTCTGACCTGTTCCTGGAGGTCCCTGCACACAGTGAGCCGGTGTTGCCTGTGGTCCTGGGTCAGCAAGCAGGGCACGAATTTGGCAGTGTTGAGTTCCTTCGCGAGAATGCGTTGGCATGTACCGAATGATAGGCCAACAATGCTGCAGATGTTGTTAATCGTTCGCTGATGGTCCTTGTGGATGGCCCAATGCACTTTTTCAACATTTTCTTCGGTTCTGCTGGTTGACGGCCATCCAGAACGTTCAGAATCCTCAACCGACGTTTGCCCATGTTTGAACCACGAGAACCACTCGAAAGTCTGGGTTTTGCCCATGGCTTTATCACCAAATGCTTGTTTAAGCATTTTGTAGATCTCCAACATGGTTTTGTGATGTTTGAAGCAAAACTTGATAGACACGAGCTGCTCCTTCAAGTCTGCAATTTCTCTTCTTGCAAAAATCGCAGAACACCTCTAACATTAACGCACAAAAACGCTTGTGAAAAAAAAATGCTTGCGTGTATCAACATGAAACTTGGCACACTGCTTCACAATGAAGCTCTTTAGCACTATCTAGTGGCCCAAGTCCATACTACGTCCGGTGAGCGCTCCACACGGCCAGACCGTGAACTTTTTGATCGCACCTCGTATCAAAATCATTGTGTAATAGTTACGACAAGAACTTTAAACTCATTGTGTTAAAACATGCTGATGAAACGAAATTGCGTTGCTCCATGAAAATTTGGTGTTACAGAAGCAAATGTGTGAGAGTGGAAAAAGTCGAAAGAAAAACTAAAGTGCACCAGTTCAACGTGGAAAGGTAGTAAATTTGACAAAATTACTGGTTTAAATATTTTTTCATGAATAGTGAGTTTAAACAAGTTAGGAAAGTGTACAACGTATCACAAATGGGCGTGTTTCGTGCAATGGGGTATTAGAATGAAATTATATACCTGTACGTAAGGGAAATAGCATTTTAAAGTTCTTTTCTTCATCATAAATAATCCATTTTCCTCCTATTTAAAAATAGTACATGCACACGTAAGTAAATTAAACGTTTGTTTGTGAGATTGTTTATGATAGCAACAGTGTAGAAGTAACCATGCAAGAAATTTTCTAAGTTCAACTCGTTATAAGACATTTTTGTTTTATTTTCTCGATAACAACTACTCCTACGATAAAAATGTATAGGAAAGAGAGTACTCTTCTTTACAAGTTCTAAAACTTTTATTTGAAAAATATTTTGATATTCGCAATACTTTACGAGATATGACGGAAATTTAATTTTTGTCTTCAGTAAAGTGGTACCCCTGATTGACGTACATGATTCGTTTTTGCGATTTTCTTCTTATATTTGATTGTAAGTCCTTAATATAAAATTTCATGAAAATCCGTTCAGTAGAAGCCGAGAACGAACATGCGGACGGACGGACTGACCGACCGATGATGATAGGCGTTCACGCTGTAAGCGAAACGTGCCTAAAAAGGGGGTCATCTTATATTCAGAATAGTCTTATAATCAGGTAAACATGGTAGTATGTTTATCAGCAGTAATGTCACTATAATTCAAAACATCAGGCAAAGCACTTTTATTCCTTCAAGAGCTAATACAGTTCCAAAAGAATTTTATGTTTATTGGTATTTATGGTTTGACTAAAGAAGCCTGCATTTCAAATTTGAAATGTTGCCAGTATTTTTAATAATAAACACAGAGAAGCTTGAAAGTTTATTGATTATTATTTTTTTAAATTTCACATCTACAATACTTAAGTATTAATGTCCTTCAATATGATGGGAAAGAAAATTATATTGCCGTAACCCCCCTACCTTCCTTCCTCCTTCGTCCCTCCCCCCCTTAGCCCTCTCCTTTCTTTCCCTTCCTCTCGGTCCCTCTGCTCTCTTGCTCGATACATCTATGTAAATACTTCATATTTCTATTGTATGGCATATGAATATTGAGGCAATAATAGGAATCTTGAGTCTGATATCCATTGCCCAGGAAATTTATCGATAAAAGCACAGTAGTTGGTCAAAATTTGTCACATATTCGTTAAATATGAGTAATTTGGAATGAAGGCAAAAATCGACTATAAGAATAAGAAACCTTGTACATTCTCCTTTAAAACAGTCCAGGTACAGTGATTGTAGGTTAATTTTAATTTGCAAGAGTGAAAGCCTGCACATCAAAAGATCTCATTTTACGTTTTATCTTACAGGTAAAAGAAATTATTTTCTGGAGTTGAACCCATGTCTTTTTTCAGGATTTTTTTCGTCATTGTCTTTTAATCTATAATTCATGCATTCCTGCCAAATTTCAAACTCATATCTACTTGGAAGTTATCTTAAATCGTGTCTAAAGAGTGGCTGCAAAAGTGTGTAGACAAGAAAACAAGAAAGAAAGAATCCCATGCCTTTTATAATATAGATATTACTGATATAATTCTTATAAAACTATCTTGAAAGGATTTTACATTCTGTTCTAAGCAGAACTGGTAAGTTCTGGTTTGGTCCCGACTTCCGGTTCTAACCTTAAATTTTCCAACTTGATCTGTCCTAGGTTTGGTTTCGAATTATCAAAAGAAGGAATGTTTTGGTTCAAGTTCCGGAACAGTTCAGGAACCGTTCCTAGTTCTAAAAAATGTGTTTTTATTGATAAAAATTTTACATGAATTATAACTTCAATTACCCTAAAGTCTCGTAGATAATGCATGCGTTATACAAGCTTTTTTTACTTTCTCATACGAAGTATCGAGAAAGTATTGTCTTCGCGAAAAAATTCGACCTCGAGATTTTTACGGAAGTACGCGTTTTAGGTGTCGCTGAATCCGAAAAAGTGGTTTTCGCAATGCCGTCTGTCTGTCTGTCTGTTACTGGCGCTGGAGCCTAGACGGTAGAACGAAAATGAATGAAATCTCGTACTTAGGCATTTTATCATACTGAGCAGAGTATACATAGAAATGGTTGACATTGATCAATAATTAAGAGTAGTTTATTCTACGCATTTTTAACAACAATTTGATTTTCTCGAAAACGGCTCTAACGATTTTGATCAAATTTCGCACAGTCACTTGAGTTTACGTCTTCAATAATACTGTATAGTTCATATTTCTCAAAAAATGAATATAAGGCTAGTTTATTCTAGGCAACTTTAACAATAATTTGATTTTCTCGAAAACGGCTCTTAACGATTTTGATCAAATTTCGCACAGCCACTTGAGTTTACGTCTTCAATAATACTGTATAGTTCATATTTCTCAAAAAATGAATATAAGGCTAGTTTATTCTAGGCCACTTTAACAACAATTCGATTTTCTCAAAAACGGCTGTAACGATTTTGATCAGATTTCGTACAGTTACTTGAGTATACATTTACAATAAAACTACGTATTTCATTTTTCCCAACGAATGATTATAAGGCTAGTTTATTCTTGGGCAACTTTAACAAAAATTGGATTTTCTAAAAACAGGCTCATACGATTTTCATTTTCTAAAGATAACTAAACGACGCATTAGTACCCATATATGAGAAAGTTTGTACAATGTATGTTGTACCGATTTTTTAGGTAATTTAATGTAATTTGCTAGTGCACGTTATCTATGAAGTATACATTTTTAAGAGAGAAAAGTTTTACTCAAAGTAAGCTACTTTCTAAGAATAACTTCTTACATTAGTTGAAATGAATTTTGTGTTTTATATTTAATGCACTTCCTCAACTTTACTTACTTTTATGCAAACCCTGCAACCTGGACCAATATACATGTATTACATGTAGATTACTCGAAAAAGTCCCTTTTTGCTGCCATCCAATTGTATCTATGAAATGCATTGTGCTATACAATTTTGCTACATCATCAACAAATGATTTACTTTGTCATCAAAAGGTTTTCAGTTATAAAAGAAGAATGTTCATATTCAAAGTTAATGACTGCAATACATTGAAAGTAGGAAAATAAATTTTCATTCTTTTAGCCATTTTTAGTTCAAGTTCCCGATCATTAGTATTATTAATTTTCAAATGTAAATCAAAAGTAATCTTCACCCACCCGAGCATTATCAAAATAAAAAAGCAGTCCTGAATTTGCAAACAGAAAGTTAAATGGGAGTTTATCCAAACGAGCTTACATATGAAATTCAGTTATCATTGCTACTACAGAACTCTGGGGGTAAGGTCATTAAATGTTAAAGACACAGAGAAATGATGAGTTTAATTATGCAGCTGTTCAAATATTTTATTAATGAAAGAAAATTACACTTCAAATCCATCAAACCCTTCAGATTCAGGTCATAGTCATTACTGAATGAATGAATCCCCGATGCCCGGAAACCATTCATGATGCAATTAGGAGTGATTTCAGCCCAACTGTCTACAATCCACTCAAAATAATTTCTTGTCGTTGAGACTTAAGCAGAAACTACTTCTTAGCCCTATTTTATATTATAATAATGAAATTTTTAGTAAGAAAATTAATGAATTATTCTCTTACTCGAACTTCACAGGCCGGATAAAATGTATTTGAGGGCCGAATGTGGCCCGTGGGCTGTACATTGCCCACCACTGCTTTAAAAGAAATAATCTTTTGGATACCCTCCTTAGTGTATGCAACCCGCTATTAATGTACGTTATACATGAGAATTCAGAGACACCTGGAGCATGGACTCAGCATGTGGTGTGCATTAGACATGAGTGCATGTTATCTATGAAACTTTAGGGTACATAAAAAATGAAAGTTTCTTAACACTAGAATGGCCGGTGACTCATACCCCCCTAGAATCACCACAATGGTCAAAATGACCGCTTATATAAACAGAAACAGAATATCCTCAAATTAATATATCACTTTTACAGAATTAAGAATTACTTATATGTACAATACAAAGCTAGTGTTCTCATTATTTATAACTTTTTAGATTTCAAGCAGTCCACACAAAAACATTGTGTTACAATTTTTGCTATGCTTTTTTAATAAACTACATTTTTACATAACATGCAAAAATGCATCGATAAAAGTGGGATATTTGGTCAAAATCTGTCACATATTTGTTAAATGCAAGTAATTTCGAACGGAAGGTGTAAAACGACGATAAGAATAAGAAACCTTTTGCATTCTTCTTTGAAACAGTCTACGTACGGTGATTGTAGGTCAGTTTTTCTAATTTTAATTTGCAAAAGAGTGAAAGCCTGCATGTCATATTTTACGTGTTTTCTTACGGAAAACATAAATTTTTCCTGGAGTTGAACCCGGGTCTTTCACTATGTTTTGTTTTCTGGTGTCGGATCAACTTTGATGACTTCATACAACACCTCTAAACAAGTACACATTGTGGACCAGTTTTAATGAAACCAAACTTTAGATAGGACGAGTCATATTTTACATTTTGGATTTTTCCCACCAGTACACATCCTTTTTATGGGATGTTTAATCTCTGTGCCTTTTTTGTCATTTGAATCTGAATCACTGCTGAGAGAGGCAAAGAAAACCAATTGTTTGGGAGAATTCTTTTGTTTCAAATATTTGTTCACAACTATCTACCTCTAATAATGAACATAAAATAGTAATAATCATTTGGTAATTCTTTAGTTATTTTTGGACTAGGTTCGAGTCCAGTTTTGACACTTTTATTTAATTTATTGTTTTTTTATCAAAATAAAAATTGGAGAAAAGGGTGATTCAAATCCCCTAAAATATTTTTAACAGATACACTTTTTGAGTAAATAGAAATATGTTCATCCAAGTAGAAATGTTTCTAAATTTGTAAATCAGCTTCCATCTAATGGATAAAATAATGTGTTTGCATTGGCTACAAGCTTTCTCTCATCACATATAAATGTAAAATGTGGGACGCCTCAATTCAGGGCTATATATTATAAAATTTTTAATGGTGTTGGGCCAATAAGTATCCCATTCATTTAAATAGATATAATCAAATCTGCACTACACTAGGGGCCCATGCTCCACAGTTTGGAAACCACTGATTTATGGTATACTTGTGCTGTTACTACCAACAAGGCTAGGCCACTACAAGACTTGCTGATTTATATTACTTTGCTTAAATATTAATTATCTCCTTGATAATGAGGGAAGAAATCATTAATTATTCAGGTTTTCATAGAAATTTTAAATACATTTGAATTCATCTGTAATGCTGGTTCAACAGAGGCCAGATGTTATAATAGCTCAGTTATCACTGTGCTGTATAACTTTTTAGAATTTCAGTTTGGGAGATACTATATTTTCTGATTGAACATTTTGATATTATCATTATGTCCTCTGATTTTTGTCTCATTAAAAAAACCACCTGAGAGATCAATCCCATCTTGTGATAATTTTATATCAGCTCTTGATGAAGTTGTAGATACTACATCTTTATTATAACTCAAGATTGTAAGTCAAGTTTAATAGGCTATTTGAGGTTTGTTTTTTGATTGTGTTTGGTAGAAAATTGATTTTAAAATGTAGAGCTGTATAACTTTTTACGCATACTTAGTAGTATAATGTTTTAAATTAAATTTGGCAAATTTTATATGATAATCTCCTTATGCGGCCTAAAAGGCGATTTCTTCAGAAAATTTTAAATTGACTGATTTGGAATTGGTAGCAGTATCTACTATCTGCAACTGGAGAATTGAGGCTTTGATGGATCAGATTCAGGAAGTACCATTGGAAGTCTTATGCTAGAGACAAATGGAAAATGTTTTACCTCATTAACTGGATGGACTAAGCATATAATAATGTATCAAAAGTTCACTGTTCATCCACACTCAAGTAGTTTCACTAGCAAATTTCAGAAATATATATTACTCGATAAAAACTTGAAAGAGAAAGGGGAATGGAGAGGTTTCAGGCAGTGGCATAACAATAGGGTGGCAGTGGTAGCAAAAATCCACGGGCCTAGGGCTTCTGGGGGCCCACTCATTTAATTCTTTAAAATTTATTTTTTAAAATAAAAAAAACTACAAAAATATGGCAAGATCCAAATTTTCACACAGTTTATTGCACTATTAAATAAACGATAAATTGTTACATATTTAAATGACCAACGTAAAATTGATGGTCTTGATATGTAACAATATATTTCATTTTATATTTACTGATATTGATTGTACCTATTTTAATAAATTACTATACTTCATCTATAGCTATTTTTTTCTTTTCAATGAAAAAACAATTATTTAATTAGATAAAAAGTTAATAGACCTTCCAAATCAACCACAAAAGTAGTGGAGGTAGGGGAGCCCATAGGTAAATTTTGCGATGGGCCCTTCGGCTCCTAGTTCCACCACTGGTTTCAGGTGATAGATGATCTGATAGGGAAAGAGTTGCTAAAAAACGAAGAAGATTGCAGAAAGCAGAAGTATGTGGAGAACCAAGTCTAACCAAGAATAATCATGGACCTATGTCTGGACAAATTACCTATGATTATGGTCATGCTCAGAAAATAATATTCATAACATTTCATGACTCATCAAACTATCCATATAATAACACTTGGAAGATTGGTTTTCCTTTCCAAGGTAGTGGTTAGAATTTACGTTTTTGAAGGAAAAGAGGAAATAATTCATATCTGTGATTTGGTTTGATTTCAATATTTATTTTTAAATTTTATTGCAAAATGGTTCAAAAATACACATTAAATTGTTCAGTGTCCCTGATACTAGTATTTTTTCAGCATTTGATGTTCTTGAAAACATGGAATGCTATACACAATGATATTAAATGTTGCACACATCATTCTAACTCACCAGAGTCTGAACATGGTATGTTATCCCAACAGGTAGCTTTAATGATGTGTTCATTTAGCCATTTGCAATAGCCATAGTAATATTTCAGAAGAAGCACTGGCCATGCAGATGTTGTCTGTGAAATGAAATATACATTAAAATCAGAAAATATTTAAATGCTGTTTTTATTTTAAACGTGATTTACCCAAATTAAGAAAATACACAAATCTGATAATTATGTACACTGCAAAAAAATCCACACAATGATTAGTTATTATTGTGATGAATTAAAACCTTTGTATGTTTGAATTTAAAAATTATCATTCTGTTTAACTGGCATAAGAAACTTCTCTATTATTATTATTACAAATTCCTTTTTATATTAGTAGTATTAAATATTAACTTTCTTGATCATTTAACTATGTAATCTTTTTTACAGGAACAATCCTTGGAATGGTTTTCATTATCTCAGGAATAACTTTGTGTTTTATAGATAAAATATGGTATGGTAAGACGAGAGAGAACTGAAATAACAAAAGTATTACCCTGTAAGTGTTTCCCTTATATTTTTAATAAATAAAGAATTAATTTTTATTAAATAGCTTCCAAGTCGTTTTCAGTTTTATGCTTACATGCTGAAAACTTAGTGGATTTAAATTTTCATCTTTGTGCACCGAATTGTTTTATTGAAACTTGTTTGCCTTTTCCTGCAGCATTAGATTTAATTCATTTCAGTGTAAAACTTGATGAGATAGCAAACATAATGTATTTATTTGTAATGGAGTCTTTTTTGAATTTTAATTGAAAATGTCACTGTTTTCACATAAGAATGTCTTTTTATACTTTTCTCCAGGGCAAATGGATGATAATTATGTGAAAGATCCATACACCAGTTTGTAAACATGATTTGCAAATTTCTTGCAATTGTCTGGCAGGAGCCAAGCCATTCAATATTTTAAACCATCTCCTAAGTCATTATTGACTTAAATCCATCTTTATATGATTTTAGATTTATTTGGAAGAGTTAAATTCCTAAAAATATCTCAGTGTTGCACAAATAAGAACATTTTAATTTAATTTAATTTTTGGGATCAAGGTCTCATGACTGAAGTGCAACTTTTGATCTTTTTCAAGGTAAGATGTGGTCAGTTAGAGTGCAGTAAAACAATAAATTACGTTCTTGAAAACTATACATAATATCAAGGGAATATGTTTCATGTTAGCTTGTTTACAAATTTGATATAAGCTTAAATTTCCTGAAAAAGGGACAAGTTCTAATAATGCTTGATTGCCAGTTAGGAAGAGTTAAACAATGTTATTAACTCAATAAATAAACATTTTGGGCCAAAATTTGATAGATAAGCTAGTTCCTCTAAAAGCTTTATTATTATTATAGATGAATCAGACACTATTGAATTGATTACTTAAGATGGAGTCCTTCAGATGAGAATTTCTTAACAATCTTAAAATATTGAGGATTTTGCTGTCTCTAAAAGCAGAAAGCAGCCCATGCATGCAAAGTAAGTGACAGTAGCAGAATACATTCTTTCAAGAGTTTATGGAATTAACATAAGAATTCTTAGTTTTGTGATAAAATCAAGATGTTGACATGCCTTGTGACTCACAGGTTGAATCTTTGGTATTATTCCACTGAACACCGACTTGCTCTTTTGAATCTATAGTCTTTCCATGGAGATAAGGTTGTTGAAAGTCATTCCTTCTTCTCAGCCATAAATTAATTGTCTGCTTCTTGATATGCAGTTTATCCCACACCTGTATCTACAAGTATGCCTTTTGCTTCTGAAATAAGGTACTTTTTCTCTTTTTAGCACATTTTTTATGCTCCTAAGATGTGGTGAATCATGTTTGAGTATTTAATCCTATTGCAGTTACTTTCACTTTTGCCATTTAAGATCTGTTGCTTTTAGTAAAGTTGATATGAGATGATCCAAGTGACTGCTAATAGCTGTCATGTGATATATTTTAAAAGTTTTACTGTTGTAATTGCCTGAACTATACCCCTGTAGTGTGTTTTATATTGCACTTTACTTAAATTGGGCTTCATAATGATAGGGAAAATTTTACCGATTTTAACCTTTTGTGTGATCATGGGTTAGGGCAGTGCTCTTTTTTGCTCCACGGCACACCTTCATGCATGCTTAAAAACATCGCGGCTTGCCAAACCACTCCTAATTAATTTCACTGCTTAAATACACATTTTAAAATAAAAAAAACTAGCACAAAACAAGTAAAAGTCACAGTTATATTAGATTATGATTAGTAAAGTAATATTAAATAATTGTATAATTTTATTATAAATTAAGTACATACACAAACGTGTAAAAATATTATGCTCTATGACGGAAAATATAGGCTCCTTTTTTATACGAAGATGCTTTATATTGGGCTCAATAATAGAAAGAGCTATAAGAACTTTATTTGGGTTCTTTAAACATGCCCTTTTAATATGATCCGTTGATGAACAAATTCGGATAAATACGTTGTTGAATTTGGAACGTCATATCGGTGGCATATTCAGGTATTGGGGGATATTCACCTTTAGCTTTTAGCCAAAATACATCTGAGGGTAGCATGCTAATTTTAAGTTGTAAGATTTTTCATAAGGTCTATCAATTCCTCTCATAGTTTCAGGATAAATTCCTTGGATGGTAAAATTTATGCGAATTTGTTTCTTTCAAACGCTTTTGTGGCAATTAAATATCTTCAGTGTGTGCGGCACACCGGTTGGGGAGCACTGAGTTAGGGCATGATTACTTACTGCATTGGATGTTTTCAATACTTCGAGAGGGTGGATCAGAAGTTACCTAAAGATTCTAAGGAATATAAGTGGAAATCAAGTTTAAATAAGGATGTTGCTGTTAAAATCTCAAAAATCAAGGTTTTATTAACATAATTTTACCAAAATAATTGAATTTTTACGTTAAATTTTACGGATCACTTTTTCATCTTACCTTCATAGGCCGCAAACGGCATGTGGGGCGTAGGTTGCCCACTCCTGGATTAGAGGAATGAGGAGTCTTATAAACTTAGAAATTTCAGAATTGATTAAGTAAACTGCTCTATAAAATGCGTCATCCGTAGTGCCATATTTACGCACAGGCAACATAGGCACCTGCCTACGGCGGCAAAATATGAAAGGCACCAAATACTGAAAGGTACCAAATTATGAAATATGAATATCGAAGTTTTCTTTAAATAGTAAACAGTTTGAATTATATCGCCTCATTTAAGAATACAAGTACACTAGCGTAATGCCCGTCAATAATTACGGGATTCTTTGAAAAACTGCACAGATTTCATATTTTACATCATATTAAAGGTAGTACTAAGGCAAGAATCCGACGAATACACAGAATAAGCCTTTCATACAAGTAATTCGATGGCGGTTCAATCGATCATTATTTTCTGTGTGGAATAAGGATTGTGCATACCACCTCAGTCGCCTCTCGAAAGGGGCGCCAGAATTAGACTACAATGAAAAAATATCCAAAAATAGTCATAATTGTTTTCGATATCGTTTATTCCTTTTTAAACAATGTTGCAACAACCCGTATTTTATATGTTTATGCTGAGTTGACCTTGTGTTGCGTGGTAACATCTTTGTAACTTACGCAATGTATGCGACTGTTACAAAATTTAATAAGAAAAGGCGCATCAAAAAAGTGCCTATGGGCGCCACAAATTTAAATCCGGCTCTGGTCATCCGGTAATAAGAGAAATCAGGCAATTAACGTATTGAATGTGTTATACATTTACGAAATGAATAGCCGCGTAAATCACCAGTTTTAGTCCGAAATATTTTTCAGAAAATTAGCTTTTCTTAACTATCGCAGCTTACATTAACGAAGTTCCAGTCAATCTAAGTGACATATTAGTGGTAAAATCGTTTTTATGCGAAGGCGTTGACTAGACGTTGCATGTACGCACATGCGCCAATCCCGACATGTTAAGCATAGTAATTGCGTTGTTGACGAAATGTGTCTTGGAAAATGCACTTGTTGAAAGTTAATGAAGGAAATGAACGGACCTGTTCCAAGAAGGCATTCTTTTGCAATGGATGAAGAAAATTTGACAGCGTACAATTTCGAGGATATCCTAGATGCGACCTCATCTATAGATCTTTCCCATTATTATATACGTACACACCAAGCTGAAATACAAATTAAAGTGTCCCATTTAATAACTAAGATGTTCTAATATGTACTCGTAACTGAAACTTTTGCAGAAACGAACCTTTAATTTGGTAATTTATTCTCAAAAACCTGTTTATAAATAATATTTGAGTACATATTACGTTGCAGCATTTTGTTTTACATGATGCGAATCAAATTATCTCACTCCTTACGAAGATTATTTAGAATTTCATGTATATATGGTTTTCCAGCGGGATTGTGGTTCATTTCTTTTTTCTAAAGCGTAAGATTTCTTTTATATTAGGACCCTATTCAGCAGAAGCAGAAAAAAACAAGTCATCTCAAATCGAATAAGCAATTATGATTATTCGACTTATTAAGCAATCTAAGAAACGAAGCACCTCATTATATATATATAATACATAGGTACTACGTTTTGTAGTCGACATCCCTTGCCTTATATTGACATTCCGTTCGTATTATCATTTCTTGACAAATGACATGAAAATCCACAGAAATAAGTCATTAACAGTAAAAAATTAATATCTCCACTTTAGTGTTGTTTCCAGAACAATACATATTTCAATTTAATCCCACGCCGTTTATTTATTCTGGTTCTGAAGCAAAGCATTAACGTTTCGCGTGATATTTGACGAAGTGTTTTAAAAAGGCGTCGAGATATTTATTCTTATAAATATTTTACTTTAAAATCGTGTCTAAAGTTTTTCAGATTTTAATATGTTATTTATAAACCGATGATTCTAGTCCTATTTTACTTTATTGTCGTAATCTATGTAAGAAATTTCTTAAGTTTCATCCCTGCAGTTCGCCTTCGCATGATAAGTTAAACGCGAAGTTACTTTCTCTTTCACTTACCTAACATAGTACTTGTTGCTTCGGTGTTAAAACAAAGGAAATATGCCTAATATTTTTACCCGATGAAAAAAAATTGCATTTATTCATAGTGGAAATCTATATTAAGTCTTGGGGTGAAACTATTTAATTTTAAGTTTAGGTTAGCTCTCAAATACTATAGAAAAATGTTGAGATCCATAATTTACCCCTCGGTATTCTTACATAATTGTGTAATTTTTCGCTGGAAGTACTATAAATTTTCTCCCATTTCCCGGTACTGCTAACTTCCTACTTGAATGAATATTAAAATATAAATCGATTAAAAAAAGATCCGTAAAGGTTCTTCAGATTTATCTGTGAAACCTTGTTAATATTTCTCGAACTTTACGTCTACTCATCAACCATACTAACAATAACGCAGCATAGGCGTAACTCGATGCTCGACAATTCTTCTGAAAACGTCAACTAGTAGAATGACGGTAGGAAAAAACCGTGGTGCATTATAATCGCGAGGGTGCTGTATTCGGGACGTAATACCCTTGAAGACTCACTATGTGGCTGCTCCAGTGCTCACCGAGTGGATGGAAGGTCGCCGCAAGGACGATGAAAAGCCAAGTATGTATCTAGGCAGACGGGGTAAACAACCCAATCATGTCGGCTTTACTTGTGTCGACTCGACTTTTTTATTTTAACGAGCATCTCAAAAATCGTCATTAAACAGGACTAGCGACTTTCCTCCCCGCATCTTCTCTATTGGTATGCAGATGGTCCCGAGGGTCTGGCCGCATTGACGTCACTTAGTGGCAATATCCTATGGTAGTCGGTTGCAACTACACCGGCAGGATCCCTTGGCGCTTTGCCATAGAACAAATTATATTAAATGAAGTTTCAAGAAGTAATAGTTTTGACCGGCTTTACGAAAACATCTCCAAAGTTTGAAGGAAATTGTTGCTTCTTCAAGTTTGTGTCGTGTTAATGACCACTTCCGATGTGTTTTTCATGATAAGGAAAATGTAATGGGCGTGAAGCGTCGTGTATCTTAGGAATAATAGTTCCGGAACAAAGAATTCATAAAATACGCGCTATTTAGTCCCACCATGTTATCATCTCATCCCGTAACGTTTTCCTATCTTTTACTAAAAAAAATTCAATGACTAAAAAATTTTTCGAGCAAAAACATTTTTATTATAATAATATAATATGATAATATTAGTTTTATAATGTACATTTTGTGGAATATTTGTTTCATCCCCGTTTAATAATAATTGGTGTTAAGGATTTATTTCATCGCTGTTAGTTCATTATGCATCTATCATAATAGATGTCGTGCGGATGTATCATGGCAACCCTTGGTGGGTCCATTCCGTACGATGAGTAATTGAGAAATATGGGCTCTTTTGGAAAAGCCGGTCATGTCTGACCGGGTTAAAACTTAAGATGTCACTTGTACTGGTAAATTTCTCTCTTCTTCTCCGGTCCCCAGGACAAATCAGCTTGTCGCTTCAGATAAATATAACTACTCTTACTAGAAATTTTCTTACTTTCACCAAATCTCTTTGAAACTTCCTCATTCTGCTGTCCTTTCTCTCATAATTCAACCTCACATTACCTAGTTCTCTGCTTTCTCCACCTCGACACTAGTTTGTGCCTTATATCAGCCTGTTTAATGACCTATTTGGATGTGACATTCGCGCTTTTTGATCTACTTAGTATTTCGGTAATTCGCCAGATGAATGGTTTATTTACGTGGACCAGTGTTGTGCGCTAACGTTAGTTAGAAAATCACAGAGAGACAATCACTAACATAAGTTAGTACTTTAAGGATCTCTTTTATGAAAAATTCAAGCATTTAAAAATATTGATACTTTAATTTTTAGTGGAATATGAATTATTATTTATTATATTATTATTTAATTACATAATTTATATTATTATGGTATTTTTTCTCAGCGCAAATTTCTCTTGTTTAAATATTTTTTGAAATTAATAACCCTGGTACTCATGACCTCATTAGCGAATTAATTATCCGTTCTTTAAATCACTATTTTCTACCAACTCTTTACAGAAACATCTTTTAATTTTCTTTATTTTTGTAAAGATTTTGTTGCCTTTACATTTATTATTTTATTTTTGTGTTTGAAATCATTATCATCACTTCCACATATTTGGTTCTCCACTGGATGTATTTAAGATTAATATTTCCTGTATTTTCTCACCCTTTTGAATGTATTAATGGGCGGAGATTATTATCCTAGTTTATGAGTCACCATTACAGTACGCCGTGGAACATTTTTTGCTCATTTTGTTTTCAAAGAATAATTTTTGTTCTATCGAAAGTTACATTCCTGTTCCCTTAATAGTGTGTGGATGCTCAAGATGGCAATACGCCAGGGCGAAAGGGTCAAAATAGGAGAACCCTTTTCTATTAACCTCGGTTTAGTTAATAGAATGTGCGATTTTATTATATTATTCCTTGTTATTTTGAGCTGTTGGTTTTCTATTCACTAAAATTAGATTGATATTTCTCTGTGAGAATTATTTAAAGGTGCCCGTGTGGAAATTAAATTTTATGCTCGCGAATTAACAAACGAAATTAATTTCGCTGCAACTTGAGCAGGGGACAAATATTCTACAAAATTAAAAAAATAATTAAGTGGCATCAAATGTTTATTTCTGAAAAAAAAAACAAGAATCAAGAATATCTTCAACCGTTGGCTCCCTTCTAATATCAAAATTTCGGAATTTCCTGATAAAATACCAAAATTTTATATTTTCTGTGATGTGATTTTCCGTAGTTTTAAAGTAAAATGACGCTTCAAACAATGGAAATTTACTCACGTTTCGTAGAACTCAAACCAGTCAGCGATGGTTTAAAAATATCGCCTCATCTGCCTGACGATCTCTTTTGAAAGGAAACGCAGACAAAGGTAACTTCATCGTATTTATTTCTAATTGAATTACGACGCCCTCATTGTG
This sequence comes from Uropetala carovei, assembly GCA_036926305.1. Taxonomy (NCBI): domain Eukaryota; kingdom Metazoa; phylum Arthropoda; class Insecta; order Odonata; family Petaluridae; genus Uropetala; species Uropetala carovei. Next base: position 5,440,689 of record JAXCHB010000279.1, read on the forward strand.
CCGCAGAGCGCTAAGCATTAATTTATTCGCGTAACATCTTGGAGGCAATCGACTTATTACATCGTAAACATTTGAAAAATCTTTCGAATCGTCGGTTTTTTTGACTATGTTAGACCTTATGGTCTGAGACTGCAGTTCCGAGTATATAAATGCACCAGACGACGCGTAAGAAAGTCAACTGTAAATGTTTGAGTGATTCTGTTTGTAGATTGTGACCAAATAGAACTCCTTATCTCTCAGACAGTCCTCAAATATCCCTTGGTACACCCGTTCACGCCCCGTATTGGGATGCGAAGGCCTCGGACTATCCATACTCCTCCTACTCTCTGTTCCAGCTTTCCAAGAAATCACCGGCACCTTTGTGCATCGCCAAAGTATGGCCTCGGTCCATCGGGCTCTTCTAAATGACTCAGTTCGGGAATCTCACTCCGAAACAAAAGTGTATCCCCATGGAGACAGCAGAGAACGAGAGCAGGGGTGGCTCGGTTGAGGTTGGTGTTATACATCTCCGCTCTATGTAGCTGTGTAACGAACCCGGTTTTTTTCCTACAAGTCCAGAAGAATGGTCCTAGAGTAGGGTTGCCAGATTTTAGTTTTCAGGATACGGGACAAGTAAAGAAAGTCTTCGTTAAAGTACGGGGCAGGTAAAAGAACCGAAAAAAGTCTAGACGAGAGAGAGAGAGAATTATAAAAAAAGACGTATTTTTCATTTTAAGAATTGATAAATAAAAACCGAAGAAAGTTTTATGTATGTAATGTAAAATGAATGTTGCATATTCAAACTTTGATTTCCAAATTCGGGATACACCGCTTTGGGAGGGGGAAGAAAGATAAAAATAATTGTTAACTTTTATTTGGAGAATTAATGAAATTTAAATTTGAACATTTTAAAAAGAACTAAAATAGTCATTTAAAAAAATTACATTTGTCGGAGGGCTTTTCGCGTCTCGGCAACATCATCATATTTTAACGAAATTCCTATAAATAGCTAAACAGTTATTGTTAACGATAAAAATTATATTTCTCTAAGAATTTTGTGCCTGTCTGCAATTGTTTGTTTTAAATTGTATAATGGTGAAACTCGCTGCGCGACAAGTTTATGTTTACCAAGCATTGCAGAACTGGCTCCACTGTAGACATTTTCAGTGACTAAATTTGTTGTAGTTTCGCCCGCATTAATTCAGGATATATTTCTAAAACATTTAAAGAAATATAATGCGCTAGTTAAAAAATACACCAAAATTTAAAAAAAACTGGAAAATAGCGTATAGAGTTCGCAGCGGAGACGGGACAAATATTAAAAATGCGAAAAATCCCAGGGTATGGTAACCAATTTTTCAGGAAAGTAAGAAGGGACATTTTCAAATATGTAATGACTATGAGGAAGGGGTAGGTATATTACAGTGGCGTATTTATTGCGGTGCAGTTATTGACCAATTTTTCAGGAAGGTAAGAAGGGACATTTTCAGATATATAATGACTATAAGGAAGGGGTATTTTAGAGTGGCGTATTTATTGCGGTGCAGTTATTGGCGGATTATAATTAGATAGATGTAATATATATATCAGATAGCTTGGTGTGATCGGTGAGGGTGTTCCGGGGCGTTTTAATTACAGCTTGGGATTTAACTCGTGGTTTTTCAGAAAGCGAGGCAGAAGTTGGGACATTTCACAAAGTGAGACGACTGATGAAAAGGAGGGACTCCCCCTCCAAATTTTGTCACCGTATCCCAAAGTAGGTGGTGTTGCGTGGTATCGAAATTGCGTGATTTGCATTTGAATGAAGGGAGGTTAATGAGTGACCTCAAACGACTGGTGATTTCCACAGTTTGTGTTATGGAAGACACTAAATTATTGACCATCTAGCAACGTAGGAAGTGATTTTTGCTTCTGCTTGTACGCGATCAATGTAAACACTCGTTTAAGTAAACGCCTCCATGATTTTATTATTATTTGAAAATTAGTTCATTATTTTTCGACATAAGAGAAATCCGTGACAAATTTCGCCGAGAAATTTATCAGTGTCTATTTATGAATAAATAATATTGCTGTTGTTTTGGATTAAACATGTTCGTTTATTGTCGGACTAAAGTTAAAGAATTCAAACGTTACAAACTGAGAGCAAGTATAATGTATTATGGGAAAATAAATAATCGTATCGTTGTTGCTAAGTTACGTGTAAGAATGGTTACTAGAGGCTTCTCTGCTCTTCTTTGCACGTGCACGTCGAGGATTTCCGCCACAATAATATTACCATGCAGTCCAGGGTCAATTCGACCTAAATATGTACTTAAAAGACGGTTCTTTACAGAAACGAAAAAAAATTCTAGGATTAAAAATACCGAAAAACTAATGATTTTATTTATTTATTTGTGAAATTCCGTTCTTTTTTATCATGTACGTAGTGGGCAGTTATCTCTAAGTATATTCCTAAAGAGCTACATTTAAAGAAGAAGAAAAGCATTATTTTCGTTTGGCAATGCAAATTAGAAATCATTAATTGCTTGAAACTCTAGATAAACAATTTTAACGTTTGGCCTTCGTGAAGTTCGGATGATTCACTGCAAGCGAACTAAAACTATCATTATTCGTATCTCGCTTACCTTGATTTTGTTGCCATGTTCCACATCAACTTGCTGAGTAGACAGGACAGAAGAAAGTGAAATAATTTGAGAGCGTCAATATTACACCGCAAAAGCGTAGATGTTGAGGGATTCAAGTAGGAAGCTCTGTATATAAGGTTTAAACAGTATCCAACATGTGATCCCGCGGCACGTTTGTGCAGTAAAATTAATGATGTAAAGCGTTACGACTCGCGGAAAAAAACCCGTGTCCCACCGCAATAAAAACATAACTCTCACCTTTTCCAAGAAGTGAATTTTCACGTCAAATGCATTTTAGTATTATATTAATCATTGACGGGCATTTTATGATCATTAAACATCGCAATAGATTTGTCTAGAAAAGTTTAATAATTATTATTTTTGAAACTTCGTGTTCCACCTGGACGACCTTCGCGTCCCGCCGGCCGAGGAACACTTCTCTAAAGTGAAGAATGAAAAGTTTTGCTACGCTATTCCTCCATTCTTATGGCATTAACCGCATTACCTTGGGGTATAATAAGCAGGTCATTATTTATTTGTCGAAAGTAACGAATCTTCATCGTGTCTTCCATCCTTCGCGGGCGAAGTTTTCCGCTCAAGCCACGTCCGCCCACAGATTTCAGCCGACGGGGTTGACATAACCTCTTTATTCCAGGAGGGGAATAAGAGGAGTAGGACAAAGGGGAGCGTGGGTGGACGAGAGGAAGGGGAATTGGGTAGGACGTGCGGAAATAGGGGACAGGTCAAGGGCCCGTCGTTCGCGAATGACGAAATAAAAGAACAACTTTTTATTACACATTGAACGCATTTTTATTTTTGTACATACATGTCTTGTATTCAGCATTCAAAACACTTCATGGCAACATGCAATAATCACTTTAATATATATATTTATATGAAGGTAGTTAACAAGATTGACGAAATAATGAGGCGCCATCCCATATTTACACATGGAGAAAAAATATTAAAACCGCTTCATCTGGGTTTGTCCTACCAATAACTCTTCATCTACGCCTAGTGAAATCTTTCTCTCTCGGTCAATTAACTTGGGAATGGAGCGTTTTGCCTGCCTTGATTAGTCTCGTTTACACGCATGCCTGATTGCCCTCGCCCGTAATCCGTTCTGCCCTTTTAGCAATTACCACGCCTTTCAAAGACTAATTGCTTGGACTTGGTGTGGTCGTTGCGGGTCTTCGAACTCCATCCAGACGCAATATACCCCGTTCACGTTATATTTTCTCGTAAAAAAAACAAAACCAAAGCTTATTAGTTTTACTCCACGTTAGAACAATTCAACCCTGTAATTTGAACCATCACTTTTTGTGAAAAAAAAACACCCAGACGAGAATCGACAACGACTGTTCCCGTGGTTTCCCATCCGCGGGAAACGTGGGGAAGCCACCGCCCTTTTTAATTACCAAAGGGCGTAGCGATTCGCAGTTGTTTTTCTGCGAGTCTTCCCCTCCAGGCTGCGTGGGGTGCGTTGTACGAACAAGTCTCCATTATTCAATGCTCTTCTTGCATGGAGATAATCGTTTATTTTTTTATAACCCTCCGTTTAATTTTTTAAACGGAGCTGCTAATGTAGTTATGTTTAATATTGTTAAGCCTCGAGGCTTGGATAGAGTAACGTTTTTTTTTAACTTCAAAAATATAGTTTTTTTAGTCTACCCTAACAACTAAAGGAGTAATATCACTTATAATTCAAAAAAAAAAAAGAAAAACAAAATAACAAAGCCTAACAAATAGTCGTGCGTCAGAAAGTAAAGTTATTTTGATTTGAGTAGTTGCCCTTTTTTTCTTATGAGTTCGTTTATTTATTTATTTTAAAGTTTGAGAAAGAAAAAAATAATTTGCGCGTTAATTTGTGTATGACTTTACTCATTGTTACTGTTTGGTAGGTTCGAGGGAAACAATAAAAGATAACTTCTTCGTTCGTTTATATGCATATATTTAAATTAGTTAAAGCTGAAATGCGCACCACGTTGTAATGCGACCACACGGAATAGATACTTCTTAGTTTAAAGAAGACGCGGTGGCCATTTTTCACTTCGCACCCGGTGGGAATCCTGCCAAAAACTCCAACTCGGCCGCGCACCCGGGACGTTTTATTTTATTTTTACGCCCCCGGGTTCCTCGCGGCACCAACGCTTAACCTTCACATACTTTGATGGTATTCCTTGCCACGGGAAGAAAGGAAATATACTTGTCGGGGAGGGGGACGGTATTGGTTGGGATAGGAAAAATAACGAGTCGTAATAGGCTTTTTCTTTCTTTCTTTTTTGAAAAAGGAAGTTATTATTCATGACTCTCGAAAACATACATGGACCATAATAACGTTTTAAAACGAAATAATTCAAGATTTGATGCGTGGATAAAGAATAACTGTAGTAGAATCGGTCTCGAAAAACGAAAGAAAGATGAAAAACTTGAAGACGGTCAAACTCAAATCTCATCAAGAAGAGCTTTTTTTTTTATTTGAGGTGATTCACTCTCTAATCCGAGTCGCGGTTTCAATCAATCTTTCTTGCATTTTTACGACCTTATTTTCTTCAAACTCGTGGATGGAGTTTTCATCGTGGGCCACAGGAAAAAATCTTGATTCGATATTTATAAAGGGAGGGGGGAAATTAGTACGAATTAAAACTGTATCAACACCATTAAAACCGAGCGAAAATAATTAATCTATTCAACCAATTCAGGTCCGCTGTTACGTGAGGTAAGGATGAAAACTAATTCGTATGTACAACTCACATAATCATGTCTTTCACGTTTATATACAAATGCAGTCGCAATCGAAAACATTATCTACAGCAGGATTTATATATTTAGTGTGGTAAAAAACATTCAGATGGGAGAGCACGCTGGCGAGATAACTCGTCCATTGCATTTGGCAAAGATTAAAGATGAACTATTTTTTTAAAAACTGTTAAGAGGTACTGCCATTAATCCCTGCTTTACGCAAAGATTGACGACCAGTTTGTTTTAAAAATGTACACTGTGGACAAGAAGTAGAACGCTATTTAAAAAATTATTATTCTCCGAATGATCGCGGGTAGGCCGCATTCAACGTTTCGAAACAAACGAAGTGCTGCCGCCGACGTTCTCGACATATCATAAACGATGAAAAATACATATTCGATCCGGAACTTAAAAAAAAAGAAGAAAAAAACAACGCAATATATCCTGTACAGCCTACTACTGACCATAGTTTGGCACGATTTATCGGAAGGGGAGACTCGGCGTTACTTCGTTTGTAAATGTTTCTACGTCTTATTTCGGCAGAATTCAAAATCCGTCTCTTATACGCTCGTCTAGCGTGCCAAAAAATGACTTAGCCTATCAAAATATGGGCGAATATAAAATTCGCACGAAAATGGCAACCGGATTCATCCTTCATCTTGCCACGTTCGGGAGAAAGGAATTTAAAAAAATAAAACAATTCGAACTAAAGAAAGCTCGAGCGGTATTTGTCCTTTTTTTTTAAAACAATCTCAGAATCGGTTAACTATTTAAAAAATCGTCACCTATACATAGCCTCTAATTATCGCGTGAAAAATTCTCATAAGCATAAATGCCTTCTAAGGACCCCCTTTGGAATTACGCATAGTATAAGTTATCAGGATCACTGCCGTTGAATTAATAAAAAAAAATATATGTAAGCGACAGTCGAAACGACCTCGAAATGATAAAAAAAAAACTGGTTCGAAGGTCGCGTTAACCGTGCAGTGTAGCACAAAACGATTTCAACCTGGCGCCTCTCGACATTTTTTTTGTTTCGTATTAGCACCAGATCTGACGAAGACACTTAAAAATTTTTTTTACATGTGAGTCACAGCCAGCCTTCCGGTACTGACTTTAGCACCAATAAGAACAGCACCACGGCCGCGAAATCAAGTTGTTACAGGGGGAGAGAAAGTTCAAAGTCACCAGTCTTTCTTCTTTTTACGCGCGTAGAAGTTTAACACAGTCCTTTTCCGCGTAAAAATAAAGAAAATAAAAACGGTCCAAGAGCGAAAACCGTTTTGGCGGAAGGGGTCGACGAGAGAAGGGGTTATTATTATCGTAATTTTTTGTTTCGAATTTCCTCTTTAGGGTGGGGAGGGAATGCGCTCTCGAGCGCAAACCTCGGCGATCACGCGCGCGCGCACACAAACACACACGAGCAAACACAGTCACGTTTTCACCCGTTCGTCCTCTCCGGAGCACCTCGCAGACGTCTTAAAGTGCCAGAGGCGGACGACGTTTTATCTTTTATTTTTTCATTTTTCGCGCGTTTTCCCCTCTCGTTCGTTTCGCCGCGACACATGCACGTACACCCTCCTCCCATTTATTTCCCCCCTCTTCTTCCTCAGGTCATCCTTTTCGTTATTTAAAAAAAAAAATATTTCTGCTCCCCGCAGACATCTTTCAAATCCGACATCAAGGGACCCCTTTTTCTCCTTTTTTGATGCCTCCAGCTACAACGTCCTTGGAAGTGGAAGTCGACCAACAAGATGGCGTGGACAAACCGAGTCCTCTCTTTCTCTCTCTCTCTCCCCTTGCTCTCCGCAAAAACCCATTTTTTTCTCCCCCGCTCCTTTCTCCTCGTTTTTTTTTTAAGGCCTGGTCTCAGGAGAAGGCGTCTGTCGTGACTCGTGTCTGCCATTACTTCCCCCTCCACCCGTCTTTCTCGCTCTTACCTTCGCCGTAAAACATCCTTCGGATAGTAAGATGGCCTTTTAGGAGTTCCCTTCCATTCGTGAATTTTCATCCGATATTATTGCGGATGAGATTCGCGGTCCTTAAATTCCTCCTCAAATGGGCTGCCGTTATTAAGATCGCGGATGGTTTTTATTTACGTCGGAAAGGGACCGGAGAATATTCCGCCGGGAAAATGTTTCCGAGGGCGAATTCCTCTGCTGCGCTGTTTTATTTATTATTTTTTCGCCTTCACGTCTCGCAGTTGACTAAATCTCCCTTCCTCGTCTCCTTCCTCGCACTCCGCCGGCTTCCCTCTTTTCATCTCCTTTCATAGTCGTCTTATTGTCTCCTTTTGGTGACTCCAAAAATCCCGCCTTTGTTTTTTTTCCGTTTTCTTCTCCTTGTTTGTTCTCCCCCCCTTTGTTCCATGCCGCTCCTGAAATGAGTGAAATGGAAAGGAGGAAAAAAATTATTATTAATTTGTTCGAAGAAAAATCGTTGGTTAAGAATCGCTTAAACAATCAACAAGTATTAAAAAGCAACAGCGTGATGTTTGCTGCGCGGGTTGTATAACACGCGGGCTTTGAATTATTTTCGTATTTAATTTTATAAAAATTTATTTTAGCCTGTCTGTTGTTTTTATAATCTGGGTTAATATTTTTATTTTATTTCCGTTATCCAAAATAAGTTACCTATAATAACATCATGTTGTAACTGCAAGGTAACGTTTGTTTCAAATTTTACTTCGTGGGGGGTTGAAATCTTTTCATGAATTTTTGTCAGCTATCATGAAACAGCAAATAACTTGGTTGTTATTATGAAAGCTAGCTGTTCACTAGGCTATTAAGAAATATTCGCGTTACAAAAAAACATTACCAAGAAATTAATCGAGATATAATTGAATGTGATCAAGGGTTCAACTGAAACACCAACAAATGCTAGAGTTACTTAACCACTGTGTTTACAAATAACAACTAATAATTAAAATAACAATAAAATATAATGACTCATTTATACTAATTTTTCTTACTTATACAATTCCATATCAAGCCCAGCATTTATTATATGAGTGCTCCTTTAAATTAGTTTGATCTTGTATGGTTTAGCCACCAAAAACATCACCAATCGTGTAACAAACGAAAAATATTGGGAACATACGTTAAAATATCAATACATTCAACATGGGAGACGTAAAGGGAGGACGAAACTGAAAAGTAAAAAAAAAACGCGATTTCCGGCGTCGTTCCTTCGCAAAAATCTCCCTAGATGGCATCCGTTCCCTTTTGTGAATCTCCCTTTTACGAGCTCGCACGGTGCATGGTCATACCCATAAGATCGCGCGTGATGAGCATTTCATTATCCGGCTACATGAGAAGGTACTACCTTCGGTGCATTTCGTTCTCCACTTTAACCCCGTTTTCAACCTCCCTCCTCCCACTCGTAACCGGGTTTTCCTTATTTTCCCTTCTCGCGTCGTAAAAATTCTTCCTCCAAACTCTTTCTTTCTCCGGACTGAGAGTAAGAAATGCGCTCGCATTCCGCGCGATATCCTTGTAGGGATCGAAAAAAAATAATGTCGCTAGTTCGCCACGAGGCCTCGAGCGGTAAGGGTGGCGCTCCCATCGAGTAGGTATTCCTTTCACGATCATTTTTATTTCAAGGGTCGCTCCCGGAATCTCTTGTGAAAGAAGCCGGTCGTCAGGTCCAAGGGGGAGATAAAAAGGAACGATTGCATAGGAGCAGTACACGAAATTTCCATCTCGTAAAACGCGAGATTACCAGAGCGAGAGAGGAGGGAATAAAAAAAAAAACAAGGACGGACGAGTATACTCGGGCTCCGTTCGGTCACCGGTTTTTGTGCGCGTGTAAGTCTCTCGCGTGCACCGGAATATGAGTTATTTGCAGCTTCCCTCGTGACGTGGAAGATTAAAAGGTGGAGATAAGCGCGCATGGCTTCACCAAAAAACCTTACGCCGTCCGCTCGCATCCGCGTGGCTCCGCCCTACCTGCTCACACGCACGCACACACACACACGCCCAACCTTTTCCCACGTGCCGCCTTCCACACGACTCGCGTTCTCCTTGGGTGGAATAGTCGTGACCTCACTCTTTTGCGCGTCTATCCGCGAGAATGTTTGCAGAAGGCAAAGTAAAAGAGAAAAAGAGTCGTCGGGTTTTACGACTTTCCGTTTCGCCACGAGCATGCGCGTCGAGCGTGACAACGGCGCGACTTATTGTTCCGAGACAATTACGTAGCCCTCCCCCCTTCCCTTCCCCTCCATGTCTTCCCTCTCCCCCCACCTGACGGAGGATGTTTGATTAAAACGTTTGAAATCTATGCGTCGCCTGAAAAAAAAAGACGTGAATTTTACTACCTGCGTTGAAAGGAGATGTTAGAGGTATTTGGCTTCCAATGTGTTTTCGTTGGGAAGCATTCCGAGCAGTTTCTCTATCGAGGAATGAGTTTTTATAGACATTTCGAACTAAAATTTAATTCGACATTCCGTTATTGTTACCGGCGTGTTTTGGAGGATCGTTTTACATATTTATTAAATGGCAATGGTGAATTTCATGGCTTCGATATATCGATCGATAAATTCGAAAGTTCGGCTGTGCGGATGTTTGTTCATTCTGGCCCAGGTCTTTTAATGAGTAAATAAGTTTTCAAATCAAGATCGGTGCGGTAAATTTTATGAGTGACCTCTATTAGGAACATTGATGGCGATACATGTTGTCGACATAAACGTTTTTATAAATAAAAAATTATCGTAATCCTCTACTTGATACAAGCAATAATCATAAAATTCAGTTAGTAATTTATTGTAATTTTTCTGTGGGAGATGGAACACGGTTGTTTCGAGGAAATAAAAAAATGGCGATTATGTGGAGATGTGGGTGGCCTGTCTACATGTGTTAGTAATGCTCTTTATTTTACTTTTTCTTGTTTTTGGTTAATGTTAATTCGCATCTTGCAGTGGGTATGGAAGTTTGCGCTTATATTTGTTACTACATATTTACAACCTCACTTTAAAAAAACCTCAAATTCCCTTTCACGAGATAAACATAATTAGATATATAATTTAGAACTCAATTGTACGCGCAAGACGCTCTCTCTGGGGAAGCAACTCAGCGTCTAACACGTAAAAGGCGCCAGTTTACAACCCGTAAAAAATTCGCAATTTTATTAATTAATTTTATTATTAAGGAAGCAAAGGAAACCGTCCTTCGGTAAAACACAAGGAAAACATTCTCCCGTAAACAATCGAACGTTGGTTTACCTTCTAAAAAAACGGGCAGAAAGATTTAGGATACCGGTAAGAACATTCGATCTTTTTGTACGTCTCCTTTGCTTTTCTTGTTGAAAAGTATCTTCACCGAGTTAAACGTCGATGTCCCATAAATGCAACTAAGCGGGAGATTGTCGCGGTAATAAAACCTATCGAAATGCCTAAAAAAAAAAGAGCCGTCGCCCCAATCGCGATAAAATTACCGACTCTCACGCGCAACATTTTCATCCTCGGAAAAAAAAAGTCTCGCCTCTAAAGGAATTCCGCGAGCGAGTTTTTTTTCTTCGAATTCCCAGTAACGGAAGTTAGCAATTGGCGCAAAAAAGCGACCGCCTCCCTCACCCTCCCATTCTCTCTCTGTCTCGATCTCCTCGAAGTTCAAGCATTATTTCGGCATCCGGAAGGAGAACGCGGCTGTCAATTACGTCGTTTCCCGATCTTATTTTTTTCCCCCTTCATCTCGACCCGACCTCTCTCTCTCTCTGCCTCTCTCCTTAGAAACGTTTTCGGGCAAAAGGATGCGAAAAAGGGAAGGAACATCGCTTCGGCCGATTTTCTCTGCCAAGGAATGGATGGGTATATTTTTTCCCCTTTCACTCAGTATTTAATTCGGCGTGCCCGACGGCACGAAACAAAAACAGAAAAAAAGCGAAATCCTCGGCGGTGCTCCAGGAATTCCTGGGTAGTTGCCAATAACGTGCGTGGGCCGAGGAGAAGTCGTGAAGCAAAATCGGGCGACGTGCTTGTTTCGAATCCCCAGAATATTAGATTTCGACGATTTTCTCCTGCGTGTTTAACGGATTATTTAAATAAAAGGGGTTTCTTCTGCCCTCGCGAAATTTTAAACCTTTTTTATTCGGTTAAAAAGAATAAAGCCAGGATGAATTTCAATCTAAGTTAAACTCGAACGTTTATTGAATTGAACATTAAAGAGTGAATACATCTCCTTTGCTTGCGTGCAAACATTCTCTTCTCTACGATTTTTTAAAAATTTTGCGATTATTCGTCTCGCGTTATAAAATTACATCGTTTTTTTTGTTTGTAGGTTAGAAAACCCGGCGTGATACTGCAAGAGTGTAAGGGTTTCCTCGTCGTTATAGTTTTCGTCTGCAGCGGTTTCGGTTTTTCATTTTGGAAGAGCAAAATTTTCTTTGCGTCGCTATCCATTTTTTAGGTAAATCAACAAGATCATGCTTCAGTTAATTATTAGATTAATGTCTAAATTACTTTATATATTTTTATTATTTTGATTTGGTAGCTCTTAAAAATTCTCGTAACTGGTTTAATAATTTATCTATTTAACAGGCGAGTAATTTTATGTTTTATTCCCTGCAAATGTTTTTTTCATTGTGTCGATATATATGTATAGCATGGGTGTCCAATTTGTTAGCCACTGGCCACACGTGGCGAATTTATGCCCTTCATCAGTTGTATGATTTCTTCTAATTTGAAACTTCGGAATTCTCACTTTCTTTTGCGTATTGTTTCCGGTAACGAAAAATTCTAATATTAATCGTACTTTGGATTTTCTCCTTATGTTTTAGGCACGAGGAGTGTAAAATTTTTTCTTTATGCCAAAGTTTCAAAGCTTGTAAGTTACCGTGGTTTACTGCCGAGAATCGACCCTGATTAATGTCGGTTTACAGCCTCAAATCTACTTTCAGAAGATTGCTAATCGTATTTATTATCATTATTTGTTAACATTATTATTATATTTTGCATCAGTGGCGAGTATGATCACCCGATTACAAGAAGTTTGGCGAGCGTCGAAATCTAATTGGACGCCCTTGATATGTAGAAATGAACTATGTTTCATTGATCGGTTAAAGCAGTTCGTTCGTTACTTTGACGTAATATCTACCTCATACACAAGACATTAATAGATGCGTTTTCTCCCGTCTTTTACGCTAAAACGTAGACACGACGGCCGTCGCATCTCCTGGGAAAAGAAATCGACCAGGGAGAGCGAATTGCGAAGCTTTTCTATGAGGTACTTCGGCATTTAACTACCTTCGCGAAGCTTTTAAACAACGAATCACGTTTATTAAATGCCGATCGGAATCGTTCGCGACGCCAGACGAAATGAAAAAGGACGCATCGACATCCGAAGTATCACCACGCCGAGCGGAAACGGAGAGGAAAGGGGGAGATGGAGGATGGGGTGCCGAAGGAGAGCAAGGTGCGGAGGAGAGAGAAAGCCGTCGCACACTGCTCCCTACGCATCTGCCACCTGAAAAACACACGCGAAACACCCGCGCGAATGCCGACCAACCTATAGATGGGCACGGCCCACGCGCTTCGGGTCGCATGCTCATCACGCCCAGCCGCCGCGTGTGACGTGTGTGCTGCGTGGGCGACTCCAGAGGGAGAGGAGTGAAGAGGGAGGGAAAGAAAGGTAGGGAGGGAGAGAGAGAAATGAAGGAGAGAGGGACATGCTCTCAAACTCACCCCGGATCGCATCCGACATTTTTCACAATCTTCGCCCTAATGAATATCATCTCCCCCCCACCCATCGGGCGCCATCTCTTACGTACACCTTATGGCGCCACGCCATAACCTCTTGGACCCTTACAAATTCGAACTAATCTCGAGGTATGGGATGGAAACCGCGCGTCATAGATCCGTATGCGACAGGCGTACGTTAAAGCATGGGAAAAACTATAATAGAAATCGATGGAAAACTTCTGCGGTGGGCAGGGAATCGAACCAGGGAGGATATTTTACCATTAAACTACCTCGGAAGAATAATTCTCCTGTTTCAGAATATGGGATTCCTTTGTTGAGGCCTGGCTTGCCTTTATAGTAGCTACCTTCCCCAACAGATGTCATCCATGAGGTGCACCAAAGTGAAATCAATACTTTCTCATAGGTGAGGTTGCTTTCAGAATGTTATGGAATGTGTGGATCATAGATCCCTATACGACATGCATGTAGCGGAGTGCGGGAGAGACTTGAAATCGTAACTATGTATGTATATATATATGGTTTTCAATCCTAAGATTGGTTTGACATGACTAGGGAATAAACACATATGATGTGGTGGTTTCCCGTTGCCTTCCATCAGACACACACACATGAGTGATGAAATATGAATTATGAGTACGAACACAAACATCCATGCCCTTGGCGGGATTCGAACCCGCGACCTCAGTGATGGTAGGCCAATGCGCTAGCCCTTCCGCCACCGGGGCCGGCTATATATATATATATATATATATATATATATATATATATATATATCATCTTATAATTTAACATTTCAGACTTGGTAAAAAATTAATTTAAAAAAACTTCAGCAGCTGTTTTATGCTATCAAAATTTACCAATCGATCGATTTATTTCTGAACTTGGTTTAGTTTGCGCTTAAACATCGTCATGCAAGAAAATGCTTGGAAACATATTAGTTCCCAATCTCTTTACGAGGTACTTTGAACTCAATTGCGACGTAATTCCATCGAGTCGCCACGGTTACAGTTATTTCCATTTTTTAAATTTCGATTTAATCGACATCTTTGGTGACAAAGGTATTCTTGCGATCCATTTCGAATGATTAGTTTTCTCCTAAAAATTCGTGACGTAATCGTCGGTGCGCGTATGTCAAAATTGATAGGAATAGTCCCGGTAAATTAGAAGCGTCTATTCTAGAAACACCGACAAAAAACGGATTGCAGACGCTACGACGAGGATGAAAAAGATTTTTTAAATCGTAGAACGCTTAATTAAAAACAATAATAAAAATACTTCGTTTCGCGATGACGTCATCAGGTAAGACAAAGCTCATCCCGCGTACAAATTCGCCGTTCCTCGGAAACGCGCCGAGTCGTTTTTCGCATCATTTTTCCTCGACGAAGCCGGACTGATAAAAATCCCAAAAGGCCGTAATCAATTCCGAAGACACTCCGTACTCCAAAGCAAAAATAAATTTAAAAAAACCTAGAAGTTGGAAGTTTTCGAGCCTTCCCTTTAATGGCACGTTCCATCCCCTATGACTCCGTCAGTTCCGAGAGTCTGGGAAGGAAACGACGATCTCAAAAAAAAAAAAGAAAAAGAGAGAAAGCCGGTGTTAGGTAAGGTATTCGGCTCCTCGCGCGACGTCAACCGTGACGCAATCACCACCCGATGAATGGATTCCGTATCGGGCTCGCTACAGGCGAAAGAAAAAGAGGAGAAAGAAGAAGACATGTCAGCTGTTCGAAATGCGTCTCTCATGGTAATCTTGCGCAAGGTTTTCCTCCTATCCGTGACTCGGGTATTTGACCAGTGCAATAGAATCGGTGATGAGGTTTTCGCGTTCGATGGCGAGTCGGCGATGCGCCCTCTCTCTCTCTCTCTCTTACGAGACGCCTGAAAAGGACGCTAGAGAGAGAGAGAGGACGAGAGGAGGAGGAAGGAAAAAAAATGTATGTTAATCCGAAAGGGAAAGAGATGGAAGGAATGGCGATATTTTTTCCCGTCCCGTCGTTCGTTTGAAATCGTTACGCGTCTGCTTTTTAATCCTCGTTGTTTTTGGCAATGCTCTTCGCGCGCGGTTTCTGAGCGCCGCCATCAGTATTAGCGACGGCGCGCGGTGCCGTCTGCGGTTTTATTGCTGGATCGCTCGAATGCGACAAGTGGGAGTTTACGACGCGTAGGTCTCGTCGAATAGGAGGAAAAAATGTGTTCTCTGGTAAACGAGCGTGGTAAATGCGTTCTATGCATCAAGGCGTTTGTAGAAGGGATTTCAAATAGAGACAAAAATTCAAGGGTAATTCTTTCATAGGGAGCTTGTTATTGCATGTTTCCAAATGGGGAAAACTGTGAAATTCCGGTTAGAACATATTTTAACGTGGCGCAGCGCAGAGATCGGTTCGCAAAGAAAGGAAATGAAGCGATATAATTAATTTGGATTAGGTCGATATAAATTTTTAATGATTGCCGTGAGAAGGTCAGCTGGTTCATGCATTAGCTTGCGACCTTCGAAATGAGGTTAACGGTAACAAAGGGGAGCGCTAACGCGATATTCATCTTAGTTTCGGAAACGAAGCGTTCTCCCAATTCGTCCACTAAAGATAGAGATGTAGTATAAAGAACAAAGAGAAGGAATGATGATGATAAGGGATCTGGGAAGATTTTGAATCAGTATGTTAAGAGAAGCTTAATAGCATTTGAGATAGATGTTTCCAGAGTTATGCCTTTTCGAAGGAAAAAACCCTTACTAATGTTACGTCGTGCCGTGGCACCCGAGTACATGGCAAATTCTGTAACTCTAATTTAGCAGTGTTACTCAGATGGAATGCATTTTCTCGAAGATAGAATTGTTAATTACGAAATTAAACGTTAAAATTATATCGTTTAGCTTTACAGCGTAATAATCGTTTTGTAACACAAAATCGATGATGCCGATATACCTCACCATAATTTTAAAAAATTAAGAGTTATAAAAAAATCTACTAGTCGGACTCGACAATTATTATTAGATTCCTTTGATGTTGCAATGTACAACTTCTGCCACGTTTGAAACGTAAACATTCCTCTCCCTTTTCGACTACAACTGCCTTTATATATAGTAAGCGATGACAAAAACACTACGCATAAAAGGTCTGGAAGCGTCGCTGCAAAATTCTCTATACTTTGCCCATTTTCAGACCTCTCTCCGCGTGGAAGAAAAACACCCACACCTGTGTATGTATATATATATACATTCTTACGCGGTGACGTCCCTCTCTATATCCTTCTCTCCCCCTTTCTGTCTCTTAGTTGCCGCGACCAGCTTAATTCAATATAAAGTCACCGCTCGATTTGAACGATTACGACTCTCGTCCCATTTTCTCCACCGGAGAATGGTCGTTTTATTCTCCCTTCGGACTTGGTACGGTGTTGAAGATTCACGACAGTCGCTTAATCTCTCAACTCCATCCGCATTGTCGGAATGGGAGGTACCTTTTTCTCCCTCCCTCCCTGAAGACTTGTCCCTTTATATCATTCTATAAGCACTCTTCTTACAGAGGAGGATATACGATATAGGATAATATATAGGATATAGGAGGATACTAATGTCTGGCCCAAACTATAATATTCGGAAAGCTGAAATTTAATGCATAGGTGAACCGAAAGAAATAATCAGAGGAATAATTTCAAAATTGGAAGAAGGCTTATTTTCTTGGCCGGTGCTATGATGCTGAAATTTTTTCCATTGGTAGAATTTGCAAAATAACGAAAACGGGAATATATAAATTTGAAAATTTTTATTTGTTCGGCCGTAATAAATTCTCAAATGTTAAACAAATTGACTAATCCTTATGTACTTTCTGAAGGTGCAGGAAGCTGAAAATTTTAAACAGGGTAGGGAATGAAGCTCCGATAGTAACTAACATTGAAAATTTTTGAAATGTTTATTATTGTGGCTGTTGAAAATTAATAAATTTTAAACAATTCAATTTATATAAATGCACTTCTAGAGGTGCTACACCGATGATATTTTGCACAAATGTGAGGTATTCGTAACGAATGATGAAAACCTAAAAAAATATTAAAATTATAAATTTTAGGGGTTGTTTTTACCCCAATATGACAATAAGGAAAAACACGTAAACCGGCAAGAAAGTGCAAACTGTTGCGTTTAAAAATTATTTTTCGGAGTCTGCAAAATATCGGAGCTTGTTTCCAGCTATGCAAACTAATTTTTTTCACATTTAATTAACTAAAATCGCGGCAGTATTTATCGCCCACTAGGAATTTTGATGTACGATTTTCTTTTTTTTAAACTAAAAATTAAAGAGAAATATTAAACAAGTCTCTCGTTGCGTTTTATTGTCGTTTAACAAAATGTTAATTTTCTTCATTTAATTAAGAAAGCAGTTGAAAGGGCGTCAATTGGAAGACGAATGTTATTCGCTCTCCAAATCTATTAACGATTTAAAGCGGCAGGTGGTGAAGCGTGTATAACGGACGTGTGAGCAAGAAGAGAAGCTATTGTTCCCTCTCGGTAACAAGCTGTGGCATTATCTGTCCAATTAGAGGGCACGTTTCCTCCCATTCTATTTGGAGATCTATAAATCGCTTATTTTTAATAGATCTTTTCCTGAAGTCTATAAAGTGGAAAATATCGCCTACTGACAATCGTACTAATTCCATTTCTCTAATTGCGCAGTATCTCCGTCGAAGATTTGCTGTTTTTTTCTCCCAGTTGTTTCGCAGGACTTAAACAAATTCGAATCGTTGCGATTTCTCGGCTGTATCGTATAAATACCGCGCGTTAGAAATGTAATCGTTGCTATATGTTATTTTGAACTTTTTTTTAATTGTACAACATTCCCGATTTCTTCGATTGTAATTAAGTGCCGATGGGGTTGGTTCTCTTTTCATTTACCTATATATGGGTACGAATAAACCGAAATGTTTCTTATAGTGGATGTTTCGTTATAAAAAAAATTCGCTCTCCTAAACGGTTTAAAGTTAGCGTAAAAATTCGGTAAGATTGATTCATTAAAAAAGATTTTAAAAAATAAAAGGTTTTTTTAGAAATTATTTTCTGGATATTAATATTAAAATCATTAAACGCTACAAGGAAGCCAGGCGGTAACGATGCAGTTAATACCGGACGCGTATAATCACATTTACTGAGTGATAATAATGGAAATTTAGAAGGTTGTATTAGGATTTTCAAGATCTCTGATAGATTTCGAGATATTCTTGATAGAAATAAAAAATTACCTCTAAAAAACTGAATCATCGTAGCATTTTTAAGAAAAGTTTCAGGTAAGGAAGATGGTTAATAACCGACCTGGCGTTGAATGTGAGGCTGTTAGGAACAAAAAATATCAAATAGTTTCTCCGATTCGGAAACGCTACTCCGTTACATGGAATACATTGCCTTTCTACACCTATCCGATAAAAAGATACCAAACTAGACCAACTGTAAAAAAATATTGCGATTGGAATTTCATGCTATCTTTTCCGGAAATGAACCTACTCTTTAGAGAAACGATCAGGTTCTTTTTTTAAAGAACCAAATGCTCGCTTCGCAGATCAAACTGACCCCACGCAATTAAGGCGAGACGAAACCATAATATGCCCCTTTGCCTTTCTGCTCACGAAGCGAGCATTTACCGAGTCGCTTTAGTCCGCCATGCGACTTCCAATTTGCATACCGCATCGGAAAGAAAATCGCTCGACCACCGTGGGAATTAATTGGTCCGCGGGAGCTCTCGAAAGGCCTTTAAGACATAACGGTGATCCTATGTGAGAAAAAAATCCTAGTAGCCTTTTCTTTCCCTACCAACATACCCCTTCTCTCTCTCTCTATATATATCTCACTCTGAGGATGAATGTTCTTCCGGGAGGCTCTCGAGGATTCTTCTTCTTTTTCAATTCGATCGGGAAAAGAGAGTGAGAGAGAGAGAGACTCATTTTTCTCGGACCACCTCTTCTTACGCAGCGAGAGATAGGGAATCATAGCGAGTCTTCTCTCTCCCCGACCTCCTTACCACCCCTCCTTTCTCTCTCTCTCCCCCTCCCAATCTCTCTATCTATAAACTTTTAATTTTTTCTCTTTCTCATCTACCTCTATCCTTCCCATTATTTATCTCCCTATCTCTCTCTCGCTCCTCCTCACTTCCTGTGTTCTACACCACCTCTTATCTTTCTTTCTCTCCTCTCCCTCTTGCTTCCTCCATTCTACCTCTCCCCTCTCCCTTTCTTTCTCTCCTTCACATCTTATTTGTCCTCTCTCTCTCTCTCTCCATCTCACCCTCTCTTCCTCTCCCTTCCTATCTTAATCTTTCTCTCTCCCTCTCTTTACTCCCACTTTCTCCACTCTACCTCTCCTTTCTTTCTTTCCCCCTCTCCACCTTTCACTCTCATTTCTCTCTCACTTCCTCTATCCTACCTCTCTCCCTCTTCTTCCCTAACCCTCTCTCTCTCCTCACCCTCCCTCTCTTCCTTAAATGTAAGAAGGGACATGTAGTATCAAGAAAAGATTTGAGTCTTTCCCGGCGAGTGATATGGAGAAAGATTTCTCGGGTTTACAGCCGGGTGGTGTGGAATAATACTTCCGACGTTTCGGCAACTCTCTCTGCTGCCATCTTCAAGGAGAACTTCTCGGAAGCATTATTCCACACCACCCGGCTGTAAACCCGAGAAAACTTTCTCCATGTAGTATCAATTTTTCCCGAAATAAAGTCGTTTGTCTGTCTGTCTCTCTCCCTCTCTCCTTTCCCTCCCTCTCTCCCTCCTCTTCATTCCTCTCACTCCCCCTCTCTTATTTCCCTCTCTCTATGATCTCTTTGCCTTTTCTTACTTTTCATCTGTATTCATCTTTTCTCCCTCTCTTAGTCCGCAGCTCTTTTCCCCCTCTTTTTCTCTCCCCGTCTCCCTTTTCCTGCCTCCGTCTCTCTTTATCCCTTTCTATCTCCCTTCTCCTCGCGGCGTAGATAATCGATAGCTGCATCCCATTCGATGGAGGAAAAAAAAATGTGAGGGCGTAATCGAGAGGAGTAGACGGGGGACTTGGGATGCTCCCGGTGAGCGATGTAAAAGAGGGGTGACATAAGGAAGGATGGGGCGAGATCGTAAAGTGAGAACGTGAACGTTTAAAAGGGTATAAGAGGAAGATAAAACGGTACTTTGTAGAGTTTTGCGGTGCCAGTTTGTGAAAACTTCTCTCTGTAAGGAGGATGCCTAAGGGAGAGGGGGAGGGGGGAGGGGGGGAGGGGGGGGGAGGAAGCGTTCCTTTTACGAGACGGGAAAGGAGAGGGGAAGTTGGGTGGGGGAAAGAGAAGGTCGTGGAGGGATGCTGAGAAGGAAGGAAAGAGGGGGTTGAAGTGAAACACTACGTTGAGCCGGTCCTTGTATGCACTTTTTAGGATTTTCTCCTTCCTTCAGTTGTTTTTTTTTTTGGCTGCTTCCGTCGGATGAGTCGAGTAAAAATGTTCGAGATTCGCGTTTAAGGCGTTTGAGGAATAAATTGGATCCGGTGGTTTTGAATTTGTAATTGTGCAAACATTTCCTCCTCCCCTCTCTGTCTCGAATATTCTATATGTAGATGGTTTAGGTACCTACCTTACTGTGGAATAGGAGGTAAGTTTCTCAAAGAAATTAATCTAAATAACGAGAGTTTTAGTTATTGCCGTAGGAAATATTTAGGTCTTTCACTAGCGCTTTGAATTGTAGAGAGTTCAATTACAATTAACAACTATTAGGTAAGAACTTTTCTTTTCAAAATAATTTGTCAATTTCCTTATCTTGAGAATGTAGTTGATCCTAATTCAATTTCCTTACGTAAACATTCTCTTTTTGCTAAAAAAACGCACGAAAGAGTCATAGGATACTAGATCTGGCCTAAAAATGCTCTAAGAGGAAAATGTAAGCACGGCAAATAAAAAAAGTAAACGGAGGTAAATCTAAGAGAAAACAAATAAGTAAAGAAGAAAGAGATAAATTTCGATGATTTCGTTTTGGAGATTATACAAAATCTATATATTTTCTTTATCTTGACCAGTTTAATGCATATTGGCGCAAGTTTCAATTTTATCTGTTTGATTAATTTAGAGGTGTTTCATAATTGCTCTGATCGGTCGAGTGTTTAATGGACACTTGTCATAACTTAGAACGATTCATGGATGTGATCCGCAGTCATAGAAAACATCGAGCCATTGAAACGTTATCAGCGCTATCGCAGGCGATGTAGGAATCCGAATCGACTGTCATACCTAATTTAAGCATTCATTTTATTTATAAATAGACGCTCAACGTCGACGTCGCTTCTTGTTTGATTTATAGATTCCAACCCATGTTCTCCTTTATTGAATTTTACTGTCGACTGCGCCCAACAAATCACGAATGAGACCCCGGAAAATCACGTTTCGACTATCGAAACCTCTTCTCTCTCTCTCTCTCTCGATAGTCGGTTGAATCACACTTGAACTCACAGGTGCTGATTCAGAGGCCTCTCCGTACATTAATCTCCGGCAAATCGGAACGATCGGGAATTGTATTTCTCCTATCACCCTTTCTATCAAGAACGGGAGAGAGAGAGGGAGAGGATGTAAAGGTAGAGGAAGGAAAGGGGAGATTCGTCTTCTTCGGAACTCCCATTCTATTTTCCATTCGTTCTGAGATTTGTACTCCCGGAATTCACATCATTTCCTAGACGGTCATTGTACCTATGTTATATGCATTTATACCTATCAGAACATCTCACTCGGGTCAGCTCCGCGCGCAACAACGGTAAGAACGCTGGGTTTGTAAGAGATGTTAATCTATGGGAAGAGAGGAACCTACTACGCCTCGAGACTGCAAAATGTTTATTTTTGTCCCCCCCCCCTCCCCCCCCAATCTCTTACCTGGGGGGAGAGGAGGGGGGGGGGTGGGGGGTGGATGACTCTGAATTCGATTTTCGCGGCAAAAAAAAGTGTAACGAGACGCAGAGGAATAACGGTAGAAACCCGCGTCCTTCCGGCAGATAATAAGCCGGACGATGCTCGATATACGTCGAGAGTCGAATTTTTCGTCGATAGCTCTCGAGGCCGGTCGATATTAATGGGTTTCTCATCCCTTCGAGATGTTCACGAATTACCGCGTCACTTGTTAAACGTAATGGAAAATTGTATGAGTGATGGTACCTAATGATGGAAGGTCCATCATCGTAAGTCGTTTAAAGACGGAGATTTCACGATCTTCGAGTTATCGCCATCTGTTCCCCTGAAGGTTGGCATTACTAATTACCGGTCGGCAGCGGTTTTGCGAGCCTTTCCGTAAAGGTCCCTCATTGTCTCAATCCGTTTGTGAAGGCTATTATGTCACGGTATTTGAGCACTTTACGCGTGGAATTATTGAGATATTTCGTGCTGAAATTACTTTTCGGATATTGATGGTTTCGATTTGTAAATGGGTAGGATGTGACATGTTCGTTGTGTTGGAGTTTTGCAGATTAAGGCTGAGAATTTTTGACATAGTGATGGCTCGCTACATATTTTGCTTAGGTATTTAATATCACGCACGCCTGTTGAACCCATCGTTATCTAAAAACGAACTGACGTCTTAAACTGTACAAGTCGTCGAACTTGATAAGAAATGGTATCTATCGACTCGGTTCCATCATAGCGCGGGTTTTACGTTATTAGGTAGGTGCAAATTCAATTCCTTAAGGGAAAATCACCCGTTCGTATAGGCTGTGATCTATTTCACGTCAAATCAGGACCGCTTATAATAGAATTTTGAATGGTTTTGCGTTCGTATGTGTCGCCGCGGATAGCCGAATCCAAATGGGAGAAATTCGCGTCGCTCGAGGGTCTACCGCGCGTACATTTCTTCCTAAATAACCTTATTGCCGTTAATATCTCCACCTACGTCTCGTTACCGTAGTATCGGCGGTTTTAGAGGGCACTCGGAATTCAAGTGGGCTTCACGGAAAGTTTTAATTGCTCGTTTCTTCGGACGTATCGCGAAAAGGGCACCACCAAAGGACTCGTTCCTCCTTCGGAAGATCTGCTTCTGCTGCCGTTGCCGATCCTTGGCCGTTCCTTAACTCACTCCTCACCAAACGATAGTGCATTGTCTTCTCGACTCCACACTCAAACGGTGTTTCCATTCTAGCCTGTTAACTCCCTCGCATCTATCCAACCCTCCCCCCTACCACCTACCGACCTTACTCCCATCCTTCTTAGCCACTTGATGCACTGTTATCGCATTTGCATAGCTGAAAGGTTGGGTTCAGTTCCCCCGCGGCCGGAGGAGAGAAAGAAAGAGAGAGGATATACAGAAAGATTAAGAGAAAAAATGTTCAAACGACGGATGCACGCCTTTCGACCTGGACCCGACCTGTGAAAGGGGCGAGTCTCGAGGCACCTCCATCGCGGGGTTTTAATCATGGGAATAGATCTCTCTCGTGGTCGGGGAGATTCCGGGTACCATTAAAAAAAAAAAAAAACCATCGCCGCTCGTACCGCTCGATCGTTATGGAAACGCGACTTCCCCTTCCCTGTTTCCCATCCCAACGTTTTGAATCATTCCTTAAACAGTTCCTTTCTACGGTCCCGTTTTCTCCTGAATCTCGTAATTCCTCTACCCCCACCCACGCCCTTTCGACGTATAAATAAACTCTCGGACGCTCTTACTAAAATAAAAAAATAAAAAAATAAGACGAGGTGCATTCAGAAAGGAAAAGGGAACGGTGTGGGGTGGAGTCTTTCCGTCGGAAGAGTTCTCCGAACTCGCGTGATAAAACGGTTGGGATAAAACGGGTGGAAGAAGGCTTCCCTGCGTGTGTGCGCGACGGATGATTTCACGTTCGCTCCGCCATTGTGTGACGTAATTCGAAGGCGTCTCCGAAAGGAGAATATTTCGGTTAGGAGTTAAGGACCGAACGGTACATTTCTGGATGAAAAGAATCGGAGGTAAAAGTTGATGAAATATTTGAACTGAAGGGTTTGTGATTTTCTTTCCGGGAACAATCAGAACGAATGGAAATGTTAACGGTTAAAATGCTACAGCGTGCAAATTCTTTTATTTTGAGCGTTGATGACGAGTTTGTGAATGGCATTTATGAGAGGAGACTTCAATGCTTGCAGGACAAAGTTATCTCTGAGGAAGATTTCATATTTGTTTGGTCGTGATAGCAGAGTGACCGAATTAAGAATTTAAAAGATTTAAAATATTAGCTAAGGAATTTAACGTATTTTTCTTGAAAAATTCGGATATATTAACTAATTTTCTGATAAAACCTTGACAGACAAAGACTCGGGAAACATTTCTATATTATTTTCCAGCAAGTCATTTAAATTTATCCTCACATTTTGATAAATTAAGTATTTACAATTTTAGTTTTCCGAAGCTAACGAAATGCCGAAATTAAAATATTTATAGGGTTCTATCACCAGTAAAAACATTTATTAATTTGCGCAGCTGAAATAGAATAAGATAATATCACCATCTCGCATATTTCCTTTTAGAGCAAAATTAATTTCTCCCTTATTAATCACTCCGTCTCAGCGATTCAGTCCACCGTGAAAAAAAAATAAACTTGGGCAAACATAATGAATGCAAAAAAAGAAACGGGGAAAAAAATTAAATAAAAATCTCGGGGATTAATTTCCTTTTTTCGTCCCGTCCGTTTCTTTTTTATAAGAAAAAAAATTCTTTGTTGTTCTCGTCTGCGGAACAATGACCCCACCTTAAGGCGTTGGTGGATGGGAAATTGATTCAATCTCCCCTCTCTTTCTCTCTCTCTCTCTCCCTCGCTTATGCTTTTGCAAGAGTAACTTTTCCTTGTTTGCCCATCACTACCGCCGCCTCGTGCAGACCACCTCCGCCTCCCATCCCACAAACCTCACAACCCACAACGCACGTTGTACTTTTTTTGTGGACAAAATAAGAAAATCCTCCCCATCTTCCCTACGAGAAAAGGAGTTCAATTCGAGACTTCCCCTACCTCTCACACGTCAAAAAATAAAATGTAAAATATAACCGAAAACAAGGCTAAGACGCCCCAGGGGTCTGCAAAGGAGATGCAGAGGCCCACACCGGTTCGCTTGGCACTGAACTTGAGGAGGCTGAATAGAGTCGGCGAGACTTATTTGAGGACGGCCTCTCACTTATTCCGGCGGTGACATCACCGAAAGCTCACACACTGAGAGAGAGAGAGAGAGAGAGAGAGAGAGCAGCATTCACCTTCTTCAGAAGAAAAAAGTTTCAATAATTTTCTTTCTTAAACTCTTTATTCTCTTCCCTCCCCCTTTCCCTGCGTGCATAAGACTCCTCCTTCTGCCAGTCCTCCTTCCCAACTCTTGACGTCCAACAAAGGGAGAGGTCTTTAGCTGATTACATCGACTTCGCTTCGTACCGACTGAGCGCAAGAACACGAGCGTGCAGGATAAATGGCCTTGAATTTGTTTGTGCACGAATGGATAGAGAAAGAGAGAGAGTGCCTCTTTTTCTCTGGAAAAGCTGCCACGAAGCCCTTGTTCTGTCCTCTTATTAATCTGTAAGGGAACTGAGATTATGAAGGATTCTATCGCTTAGCTCGTGGGAAATCCGCGGAACGCGGCGTGAATCGGATATTAGCTATCCGTTAGTCGAGGCGTATTAGTCGATTTTCCCGCGTCAGCGTGACGAGAATAGCGTGAAAAAGCCGATGTTTGCGTAGAGGTGATACTTTGAGTTCTTCCACGCTCATTATGCACGGGTCTTTGAGCTCCGCGGTTATTTCACAGTGGGGAATTAATGCTTATGGCATCCGATAAACCTCGCTTCGATGAAGCTGTCTAATATGGCGCAGTTCTTAGGCCATTCGGTAATGTGTGCTGATGGAGTAGGCTCACCTCTAACCTCATAGAGTGGTCGATTGTTTGTTTTTATGTTTTTTTTAAAGTGGTCATGTGATGCATAGAGCTTGAAAGTAACGCAAAGCACAATAGTAGGAGCTTTCCGTAAATGAAAACAATCTCGCGATAAATCAGTAATCCAACTTATCGAGTGTAATATGTATTTATTCATTTTATTTTATAAATTGATAGTATTGGTATACTATTTTAAAAATTTTATTACAACTTTGGTAAATATTCCATACAAAATACTTTCCGCCCACCCTTTAAATCTTTCTTTCCTCTAATGATTTCATTATCTCCTCTATCTATGATTTTTCCATACGAATTTAAAAACTGCTGCTTAAACGAAATTCTAAAAATGCGCAACATTTTGAAAAGGGCTTATAATTTCATTGATTATTATAAAACTGCCGCAACAAAACATTAATTTTGCAACCGATGAGTCCATTTGTAAAACTACAAGTCTTTCCGTTTTGCCTTGACAGCGCTCGAGGTCTAAAAAGATCAATTTCTTATTCGACAAAATGTGGCAACATTGTATCGGTTTGGTTTCTCGCTCTTCAAATGTATAATTCCAAATAAATTTAAATTTCCACACATATTTCAAACAAATTATAAACGCTGATTGACAATCGATTTTTTGGATGATTTTATATTAAGTGAACTCATTTACGAGTTTCAATTGCACAAAGAACTAATTAAGTTTTACAAGTTCTAAATTCATAAAAAATATTCTCCCTAGATAGCGCCAGGGGTACTGCGACCGAGTGGGGGTCTGCTCAATTACATCCACTCTCTTCCGGATTGTAGTTGTGTTCGCGACCTTGAGAGTTACTGACGGTTTCATCGGTGCGAGACGGTGCTACTGGATTGATTTGGCATCGATGAAAGAAGCATCGCTGGAATTAGGTGAGGATACAACCTTTAAATGACATAATCAATCAAACGGAAATAATTTGGATTGACCTCAAATTATATATTTTTCTTAATTCTAGTGAAGGTCATTTCCACCTATGTTCGATATGTTTTACGTTGTTTGTTTTATAATGTCTTATTATATCATATAATGCAAAATGTTACCTACAGTTATTTATGGTGCCAGGTGAATTTCATTATTCATGTAGTTATTTAGTTGTTTTAGTATTCCTGTGCTCGTTTGATGTCTTTGTTACGTAGAACAGTTATGTTGTTGAAATTAAGTTGCATTGGTTTTTTTGAATATTTATTTGAATGTGGCCATTTATGCACATTTACTTCTAACTCGTACGGCGTGCGACCTTAGCCGTCTCATTATAATGAAAATGCCCAGGTGTATGTGTGCAAGATAAAATTTTAATTAAAAAAGAATACTTTTGTACAATAGTGAATCTCGGAAGAAGTGAATATTGGCAGCCATGTTCCCACAATGCTCTGCGTTGTATGTATGCCCGTAAGGCGAAAAATACTCATCGTAGCGGAAAGTGCAAGGCGAAGGCATACACCAGGGATGGCAAATGATTTTTGTCTCGCGTGCCAAGAAAGTAATGTGAATCATCACATTTTTTTTTCGCGTGCCACTCCTCTAAGAAACTTCCTATTTTGTACAGAAAATGCAAGCTTTCGCGTGGCAAGTAAAATCGCTTGCGTGTCATTTCTGGCACGCGTGCCACGTATTTGCCATCCCTGGCATACACTGTGAAATGCCATAATGGGATATCGTTTAAATCTCGCTCCCGGCGCGTATCATGTTACATCAAGTTTCAAAGGATATTATCACCTAATCTGATATAGTTTCATATGTCTATTGTATTTTTTTTGGAATAAATGTTGCTGAGAATTGATTTTTTTAACGATAGTAACGGAAGGTGGTAGAATGCTACTTTTCGCTGAAACTTCAGTATGTGCTATTCATTCTCTTTCCGATAACTTAAGTCTTCAGAAATGCTTCTCGAATATTAATAACACCTTTTTTCGTATCCAGAATATCGTTAGCGCTTTTTTAGAAAAACAGTATACGAAATGAACCAGAGAATTTTTCAATCCTTATTAAGTTACATTTTCGTTTCATTGTATTCAGCAGGATTCACATCCAGCATGAGAAAGTGCCCTTCTGCCAGTT
This sequence comes from Uropetala carovei, assembly GCA_036926305.1. NCBI lineage: Eukaryota > Metazoa > Arthropoda > Insecta > Odonata > Petaluridae > Uropetala > Uropetala carovei. Next base: position 5,468,661 of record JAXCHB010000279.1, read on the forward strand.
CACCAGTCCTACTAGTTACTTTTCCCTTCGCTTCTCCTCCCTTAATTTTGTTATATTCACATTCTTTGGATCTGGCGTTTATGTACGTATATTGATTTTTATAGAAATCACCTATTTTTAAAATTTTAACATTTAGGTTTTAAAGAAAATTCTCATTTTTTCAACACTGCAGGAGCAACTAAGATACGCAAATAGAAATCCACATCTCGCGTACGAATTCTAAATTTCAAGCGCTGATTCCTGACGAGTTTATATAACCTAGTTTTCAAAATCAGAATCCACAGATTAACAATCGACCCTTTTCCAATGAGAATATAATTTGTATCGGCACTTGGAATTAAACGTAATAACTCTGTAACACAGTTTAATGAAGAACCAACAGAACTTGCGTAAAGGCTCTTCTATGGTTTAATTCTTTGCTATCACATTTCTTTGTAAAAAGACCAATTAGGATGCTCTAAATAAACAGAATTAACGTGTAACTGTGATTGAGATACACATAAACGAAAACATGCGGTTTCTATGTTGGCGCGTTGAAGTACGTGACGTCTATTTGCAGCGATGTCGTCACTAAAAGACCATTACGTCACTTTGACAGAAAGATTGGCAACGCCTATCGCAACGTATGCCAGTATAACTTGAGGGTGGGCCAAAAATGTTTTAAGATCGAACGGTATATTCCTTATCAAAAACTAAGCAATTCCATGTGACGTAGCGGAAATTTCTTTCATGTAAACGAGAACTTTCCAAAGAACGTAAAGTAGTTTTCCTTTAACCATTGGGATGTAAAACCAACTGTTAAGGTACTATTAAAATGCTTGTTTTATTTGTCAACTTGCGCTCAATAATTGGAGATTTATTTAGTTGCAGTTTGAGCGAGTACAGCTGTGATTTCGAATAATAAAGAGAGAATTGCAAACGCATAATAATGTTAATGTGATTCTGTAAGATAACTTTTGGAGAATGTCATGGTTAGAGGAACTTTTTAAAGCATTGTTCGTGTTTCTACAAAAACGTGAAAAAAATTTGGCTTCGGTCCCTTAAAATAAGTTAATTATTTAAAATGATAGTTAATTTTTTTTAAATTTTCTTTCATCAAACTGATTGTTAATGTTTGGAATCATAAAATTTTAATCAACGTTTGTGCTCCAAAACAGTGAGTAGTGATTTTTCGTTTTTAATGTGCAATCGGGTGTTGCAGGACTTATTCAAAGTAGAGAACTCAGCTTGTATATTATATCCAATAAATGATAACTGTGCGTACTTTAGTCGTAAAGTGGTATATATTCTTGGATCGATTATATTATTCAATAGCATTAATATTCAATAAACTAGCGGGCGTGAGAACATTTCAGGAGATTTAACTTTTATACGGTAATGTTTGTGATGATTCATAATTTTTTTTAGATGTCATGAGTTAAAATACCAGTGCAGTAAGTTTTTACAGAAAGTATAATTTCGTACTTTTCAGTCTAATAAATCGGAGTCATTTTACAATTCCAAACATTTTAGCGCAAACTCAAAACGAATTCCAATGTTATTTTACATAAAACTTTTTAAAAGGCGTACCTACGTAGGTACTTTCAAGAGAGCAAGTTGCTGGAATCTTACCCATTTTAAAATTAAAATAGAAATTATTAAATTTAACAGGGATAGTTTGACAGAGTCGATCTCGGTTTTTTCGTAAGCGCTTTGATAGAAAAATTAAGATATATTTGTCAGAAACGTACCACGACATAGAATCGGCAACCAGCCCCATCGGCAGTGGCTCCCGAAGCGTTGCAGAGGGGGCCTCGTCCGTATCAGCCCCTGTTGGCGCTGCCCCCGTAGTTCTCCTTTCCGGGAGCCTGCCCCACCTTCTTCCTCCTGAACCACCATCCAGCCAGGCGCGAATCCTTGGGCATGGACGCCGACCTCGTCACCGACGTTCCCGACGTCGTCCTCGACGACTCGTGGGGCGGAACCCTCTCTACTCCTGCCTTCTGTACGTCCCTCCTAGAGGTTCCCGACCTCCTCTCCCCCCTCAAAACGGTACCGCTCCCCGAATCCCTTCCTCCGCTCCTTTGGGTACTGCTCCCCACCTGCCTAGGGGGCGACGCCTTCTTGGTCCCGCCCCTCTGGAGGGATTCGACCGACGCCGACATTCCTCTCGAGGACTTCACCCCGTTTCCGTTCGCGGTCCTGGGAGCCCTGGGTGGACGACCGGTCACCATGCCGTGGGGCGAAGGGGTGTAAGCCCCGCTGTTGTCGTAATGAACGTCCACGTTCGAACCGGGCCTGTAGCGAGGCCTCCAGGGAGCGAGGACCGACACGGAGCGGGACAAGGTCGTCTTGTTGGTCACCATAGGGCGGCGCTGGGAGAGTTCTTCCCTGCTGCCGGCCTTGCGCCTCGACGCCTTGTTAAGTCCGGCGCTCGCCGGTGGCGGTGCAGGCGTGGAGGTCTTAGGCGGTCCGGGGATGTCCCCAACGGTCGCCGCGTGGAGGTACACGGACCTCTGTGAGGGTGCGCTGCTTTCCGTCGTGGTCCCGCTCTCTTCCTCTTCGCTGGCACCGCTCCGACGTCCGGAGGCGATTATCCCTCGCCTTCCGTTGCGACGGGAATGGTTGGCCGATGCGACGGATTCTTGGTCCGTGTCTCCGAAGAAGCGGAGGTTTTTCTTGTTGCCGGCGTTGGTGGCGTTTTCCCTCGATGGCGGGCTCTCTTTCAGGGGCACCTCGCTCTCTTGGCTTTCTTTTGCCTCTCCTTCCTCCTCTTCCTTCTTCTTCCTCCTGGTGAGGCGGTCCAAGGATTTGAACCAGCGTCCTCCGGAGTCGTTGGCTGTGCCGGAGGTGGCGGAAGCTTTGTTCTTCCTGTTGTTGTTGGCAACGAGGCGGCTTAAGGTGGCGGATGTGGTGTGGCCGTCGGTATTCTTCCGGCGGGATGGAGGTGTTCGTTCGGTTCTGCGGTCGATCTCGTCTTCGGAGAACCAGCGGTCCTTCTGTCGTCCAGCTTGGTCGTGGTTCGCTGAGTGTCCGTGACTCTGTTGGGAAAGGAGGGAGAAACGGATGAGTTTGGAATGATTCGATTTTTATTAGCTAACATAAGCGCGGAGGTGGCAAACTTTTTGCGGGGCGGGCCACATTAACAGTTGCGAAAGTAAATCGAGAGACTGCGAAGGATCCTATTGGTGAGATATATTAAATAATTTTTTTTAGCGTTATAACAGAAATTATTTCCCAGACATAATTTGAAATATCAAGTATGAAATTATCTGCATTAAATTTCTCGAATCGATCTTATTATAGCTTTGCGGGCCACATAAAATGCTCTTACGGGCTTCGTATCTGAACTAAGGAATTAATTAATCATATTAAAATAATAGAATTGAAAAAGTATATTTTTCCAATAGCTTCTAAAAGGCCGAGGAAACCATGGCTACTGGGAAACAATTTTTCGATTTCCGATATTTCCCATACGGCGATCTCGATAATTCGTTGTCGAATGAAATAATAAGGTAACATGTGGAATGCGCAACGATAGTGAAGGAAGATTGAAATAGGATGACCGTTAGAGAACGTCGATATTGAAATCCTTATTGCCACTTCGTTGTAGAAAATTGTATTTCAGAATTGATATAAAGGGTTAGTAACGATATACGTATATGCAAAATCACTTCGACGAATTATTTATAATTTGGCATACCAGGATGTATAAAACCGTCAAATCATCAACTATTAAACTGCCACCTGTTTCAGAGAGCGGTAAACGGACGTAATGTATTCCACTGGATTTCAACTCTTGTAATTGAGCCTGTCATTACAGACGATAATTAAACTCTGTAGGCGGAAGAGATAATGACGTTCACACATGGAGTCTGCGGTAAATGTACAGTAGTATGTTACGATACTCCACAAAGCCTTTATAATGCGTATTATTTAGTTCTATAATGTCCAACGATCACCAACGTTAAAAGCAAAGAATCTTTATCTCCAACCTTGTATCGGAAAGTACCTATGACACAGTTTCCAAGGTAACTCCTCTCTAGAATACGTGGAAGATAGAAAGCGATACATCGTCAACTTAGTTTTAAGGAAAAGGTTGTATGAGTAGAATCATGAATAATTCAAATTGTAAGGCGATGGAATAACGCAAGGGTTTTGCACTGGGATGGATCATATGCGGCATTTCTGAAATCTCCTTAATATTAAATTTAAAAAAATATGAATTCGCTTGAATTTTAAACTTAAAAAACTTTAATATATTGCGGCATCTTGTCCTCAACGTACAGTAATTTTTTTTATTGAAACGCTTTAGATAGAAAACTTTCTTTAGGTTGATATTAATTTTAGTCACGGAGAGGGCTTTTGATGTTATAATACCAGTGTAATTTAATTTACGTAACGAAAACGGTCAGTCTTTACATTGTAACCGTTCTCTCCAATGAGCACGGAAAATGCGATTTCGCATCGTTCTAGAAAATGTGGAATATTAAACAGCAATAGTTTTCAACGGACCTTGTTTTTTCCCCAAGCTTTTTATCGCAATAATGCAATATTAATTGCCGTTGTCTACGGACATTCTCTGACCGTTTCTTTTTTTTACACCCGCGTCCGTCAGCCGACAATAAAGGAACACCGTTAGAAACAGCCTGGAGGCGAGTAGGAGAGAAAGAGAGCCATGTGATCATATCCCAAGGACTTCTGCGAAGGCTATCCGGTGCCTCCGGAGTTTTAAGCGAACCTCGAAATTGTCGCAAAAAAATATAAGGAAAAGCAACGCTTTGAAGGGAGGAAGGAAGGATGGCAAACGAAAGCCGTTACTTAATCAAACCCTATTATTCTTCCTTATTATTTTTTCCTCTTTTACAAATCCTCGCAGCGATTGAAATAATGATGCAAAGGACGAGCGTTGAGGTCTTGGGAGTATCGCGCGGGACCATTACGGCGCACGTCAAGGGAGTTTTAGTAAATAACGGTAATAAAAATCGTCGTTTTTCTCTTTTTTTAAAGTCGGTCGATACGGAGGGTGCAAGAGTGCTGCCTGCTGCGGAATTTATTTTATCGCTTCAAGAAATGGGTCGTCGTACGTAGTTGGGGATTTTCAAAATAATACGCTCAGTAAAGTTCGCTATTGCTCGCTTTGTTTTCTTTCGATTAAGCGTATTCGATAAACTCGATCTTGTGTAAAAAAGAAATTATCGGAGTTAAACTCTGAATTTAATATTTTTCCCTGAGCAATTATAAGGGTACAATAAGATATTATTTCAATATGTTGTAATGTACGGCTTCTATAAATCGAACGTTCTAACCTAGGATTTTTTGTTGGCTAGAATGGAACATTTATTCCATTATTATCATTCTATAAACCAGTGTTCTCAAAATCAAATTACAGCTAGTCAAATATGTAATTTTGAATGTGACAATTTCAGTTTCTATGACGGGCCGCACGTCATGACATTGAGAATATCAAAATATTATACATTTTAATTAAGCACGAGTTATCGTGAAAGTTCTTATTGATAAGAATTATTATATCGTTTCGCATCTCTTTGTTACTCTATTATTATTTTCTCGTTCACAATTTATCTTCGCGAGGGGGCCATGCTTTTTGAACTGCCCTCAGGCCAAGCGTTTGTTTGAGGCCTCTGCTTTATACCGAAGTTCGCTGACTCTATTTGTGCAGTAATGGATCGAATTATAAAGGTCTGAGTTTCTTATGTGTATAATTTTCAATGCGATTAATTAATCTAGCTATCACCGCATGGTGGCCTTCCGAGAGATTTGCGCGTCAGAAATGATGGCCTCGATTTTTTCAACTTCCAAAGCGTAGATTTTTAATGGGTGGTCAGGAGTGAATGAATGGTCGGAACAATTGCAGCATTAAGGGACGCTCCGGCATGGTAGATTGAATGTATCCTGGCGTTGATAAACCGGAACAAATCATTGATGAGGTTTATTCCGGGGATAAACATCGCCTAGCCGTGCAACGCAAATATTAAAGCGTGCCGAAGGTCGGCGTCGTTTCCATGCATTCGCGAGTGGATCAGCCTTATTGATATGTAACGGGGCACGCCTGTTACGTAATCCATTTTTAAAACTGTGGCATTTTTGTTCGTAAAAACCTCCTTATTTTACATTTAGATGAAATCGATGGATGGAAATTTAAATTTGAATTTCTGTACGGTCTATTAGAACTAATTTCTAGGTGGTTTTCTTTAGCTTCTCGAAGCCCGCCTAAAATATTGGCACATCACGCAATTTTACGCGTTTTACATCCGGCTCTCCTACAATACGGAATCATGAAACAGTGCCGTGTAATACGAGTCCTTGTTACGTGAACCTAGCTTTATATAGTAGAAAGAGGGCTGCGTCCATCAGGTGCCCTCCTCCAAATCCAAAAATTTTAATACTTCTAGCTGATGCACGTGCGTATATCTACAAGTGGAGTGTTGTTGTCAATTATATAAGCTTAAAAACAAAGTGCTCGAGTCCTCCAAAATGTCTCGCTCATTTTTATCATTGATTATTGTCAATATAATCAAACGCTGAATGCCAGAACCAATTTTTAATTTTTTGTTGTCATGCGCTCAAATAAATCGAACTCATCGTGATCGCATTGTGTCCTCTTTATTACTTTCTCCATACGTAGTAATGGGAAAGTATTGTATTCATGAAAAAAATCGACTTCGAGATTTCAACGGAAATACATGTTTTGAGGTCCCTAGAACACGTTTAGACTATTTTCGGAATGATTCTGTGTGTGCGTGTGTGTACGTGTGTGTGTATGTTATTGTGGGCGCTCTAACTCAAAAAGTACGTGCCGTAGCGTTACCAAACTTCATATCTAACATTCTTACATGAGCACAAAGAACTGATTAGTTTTTGGACAATAACGGATAACCGGAAGTCGAGGTTTATTCGAAACCCGATTCGGTTTTTGCGATATTTCTTGGTTAAAATATCATTATTCTATTTACAATTCTAAACAAAAGTTATAGAGAATGTAATTTCCTACAACTTTCATTTGAAACAATTTTCTATTGTAGTTATCGTTTAGGAGTTATTTATAAATAACCGGTTTTTCGGTTTCCGTTAAATATCTCCTTAAAAACATCGTTATTGGTAATCTTCGTAAGGACCAAAGGTGTAGAGAATAATATTTCTTCCAAGTTTTGTTTGAAACTAATTTTCGTAGAACCATCCATTTTGGATATATTTCGATTTATCTTAATACCTGTATACAGCGCCAACACCATGTAGCGGTGAATTCTGTAAACATTCAAAATATACGTAATTTACGGCAACAAGAACGTGTATTCTTTTACGATACGAAATAATAATTTTGCCTCGTAATATTATTCATAATAATTTAAATATCTATACCCCAAATATGGAGAAAGTCATGTGTTGGCCACATCAGATTTTATATATATATATATATATATATACGTATGAAAGTATATTTTCGATCGCGTTTTATAAGCATATCCAACCCCCAAAACTCCGTAGTAACTCCCACCGATGCGTGACTCGGTCGGGCAAATCGCGCGTGGAAACTAATCCGCACCCTCAACGGAGTCAATCAACCTCGGACGAAAAAAAGCAAGCACCCGCGGGCACGAGATTAACAACACCTGAAGGCACGCACGGATAAGTCAGGGGGGGGGGGGGAAGGGAAGGGAAGGAGAGGGAGGGAGGAAAACGAAAATACGTACGTCATAAAGTCAGCGTCTCGGATCGTACTTTTCGAGGGTCTCTTTTCTGGCGTTCGCTGGGGCGTGAAAAGGGGAGATTTCGTATACGAAAAATATATAGAGGCCGTATTGCGATCGTGAAACAATAATTAGACTCGGATGTTTCGATAAATATGCACGTTTTGGGTACCCCCGATTCCGGACAACAAGTGGTTTGTGCAATTGTCTGTCGCGTGCGCGCGACTCCAGGGAATAAACGGTTTAGAAGAATCTGAAGATATTTCGTATTTAGGTAGGGTATCACCCGAATTAGACAACCCCTCAAAACGAGCCACATCTCAACAAAATGGAGGATAATTTATCCTTGTAATTCATCAAAAAGCGTCGGTTTATTGAAAAATGAAAGCGTGGATTTAGATTAAAATTTATCAAGTTATAGAGCTCGTTGTCATTAAGAATACTATATAATTCATACTTGCCAAAAATAACTATATGGTGCCCATTGATATCAATGTAAATAATGAGATATGTTTGTAACTCCGTCTCGATGTTGTAATTCCACCAAGCCGTAACTACATTTTTGAATAGCGATTGAAAGGGAGGAGAATTGGAAGTTTTAAAATTTAAAATTGATACTTTATTCATGCATACCCGTCATTTTGCACGGGAAATTACTTCAGCTATAATATTTTGATTTTTACGCCCAGTTACCGCTATGCTATGATAGTGTAACCAGTGAAAATATTGCATGGACTAGAATCCTGCGAATGTGTGAAAGTTGGTGCAGTGTATTTTGCACCGGTTTTTTAAGCGCCTTCCCCAGTCCCATCCATTCCCCTATCATGTTATCGTTCATCCCTCTTCTCTTTCTCTGCTTTTTATTCATTCACGCCTCTAGTTAAAACCACCTTTTGTCTCGACCGCGCATTTTAAGCCGCGTGGATCAAAGTTGTTCCTGCGCAAAACATCAGAATACAATTTCGTATTGTCACGACAGAAATATTTTTCATCACTCGTTATTGCGTCACTTTCGGTGGAGAGCTTTGACGGAGAGAGATGGCGGGGAAAAAGAGGAAGGTGGTGGAGAGAGGAAGGAAAATGGCGCGGATAAATTCTGCGGATGGAAAAAAATCGCGGAGATGCCGGTTGTTTTTTTTTTGTTAGGTGGTACTCGGTGAGCGCATAGTAGAATGAACGTCGTTGTTTGGGAATATTTTTGCGGATGAGAGGTCGTATCCTGCTGCGAGTATTTTCAATAGTTTGAGCTCACTCGTCGACATTGCGCGGCGTTTTTATTTAGCCGTTCGTGGCTCGGTACTTCGCTTCGGCAGGATGTTATACCGGGATATGACCGAGCGCGACCAATCGCGATTCGTTTGCGACCCTCGGGATAAATTAATCTCTATTTTACGTCGCGCTGTTTTGGTTTTTACGCGTGAAATTAACGCGCTTCCATGAATAAAACGACCAATTAAATGTTCGAAGAAATGGAAGATGTTCAAACGGCTAAATTTTTGCCATCATCGCAAAATATTCATTAGTCGAAGGCGATATTTTTTGTATCCGTTCTATAAATCGAATTGAACGAAAGTCGAAGTTTCGATAAATCGAACTATATCTTGATTCCCTTGTGGTGCGAGTTATCGAGGTTCGAGAGCCACATTTTATCTCGTACTTCCGAATTAAATTTTATTGAACGAACTCTTATTAATCTCTGCTTCCTAATTACATGCAAAGGTGTAAAAAAATAGAGAGGGAAGGAGGGAGCTCGATACGTCCCACGCAGAAAAAGAGAAAGAAAATTTTAATTTCAGATTTCGATTTCTTTAATATCCTTGACATCCGTTTGTTAATCTCGGTTTTGCCAGCACTTCTTCTTTCAAACTCGAACGTCCTACATCGTAGGAGCGCAGTCGTCGCATCCTGTTCTTCTCTATGCAAAAACTTCCGCGCATGATAACGATCTTTATAAAGCTATGTCACGGTCAATCACAAATGAATGTCGAGTGAAATAATCCATCTATCTCTCGGGATATAGCACAATGGAGAACGTAGGTGTTTTTAAGGAATGGTTTCGGAACATGACTTTTCATATTTCATCCGAATCCGACGTTACACCCACCCCCACCTTTTACTCCCCTATTTTTTTTCAGAAAAAATAACCCTGTCCGTTCTACCTCCTCTCTTTGCGATTCGCGAATGATACACGGTCGCCTAGTCACGAGACCGCGATCCGAGAAAAATATCCGGTATTTATGAAGGGCTTCTTGATGGCTGAACCTTTTCTTTCGGTTGCTAATCCCTCTTTTCTTTTTCCTTCCTTCAACTCCTTCGCGACGGGTGTGATGATTGAAAAATCGCTCCGGTGATGAATGACGCCTCTCTATCTCTCTCTCTCGCACAAAGGAATAATGGCCGCTTCATGACCTCGGCGTTTACCGCTCTCGAAATAAGAGTCTATTTTTGCTTCAGCGTGCAGGATTCAATTAATGATGGGGCGCAGAATTGTTGTTTGAGGTTCGCATTTATGCCGACTTCAAGATGGAAATAAAAAACGAATTGTGGATTCCCTTCCGTCAAATTCTAAATGGGTGTCGGCGCCGTGCGGTACTGGCGCGAATCGGATTAAACCGAGCAGGAATTCTCGCGAAAAAAAACGATAAATAATTATGCTGTAAGGACGTTTGAATAAATGTATAGTTACAATACCGGCGAATTTGAAAACAGCACTTAAATTCAATTGCATTGAAAAAGTGCCGTTAATTCGAATTAGCCGCGATTATTTTCTATAAATACTTTAACGTAGAGAAGGAAAAAAATCCGAACTTGACCGGGAGTCGAACCCGGGTCTCGCATGTTTCCTGGGGACATTGTTTAATATAATTTTGATTTATGTTCAGAATTATGTACTCATCCTAAAAAACTTCATTTAGCTAAATTTCATCATGTCTTTTCAATAGAATTTGACACGGTGTTTTGTACGTAACGTAAAACTAAAGTAAAAAAAATTCCAGCCAAGATCGGCGTGGAAATTAAAGGAATAATTCCTACCTAATTAAAATTTTTACGACATATTTAAAACTATGTTTTCAGTTGAAATGTTATCCTTTTTTCTTAAATCCTTTTCGTGCTCCGTAATCCCATTCTTCTGACCTCATTCACCTCAACGACTGTATCCGAATCCTTAACAGGACAAGAAAACACGACGGTTCATGCGTTGATGACCCGAAGATAAATTCGAAATGTTTTCATACCGCGTAATTTCAACCCCTTTTACGCCCCCTGTAAAAGCTTAAAACAAAAATAACAATCGGAATCAAACAATCGCTTGTACCGTGACCTCTTAACGGTACGATCACTTTCGCGATCTCGAGACTACCGTTGGAATTTCCCTCTCCCCGACCGACATATATAAAAAAAAAAATAACACGGTTTTATTTTCATCCGAAAAGCATATACACAAACCGCGCCGTGGTAATCCCCTTTCGCCACGACCGCTCTTGTGAAAATTACCTTCCTTTTCCTCGCGAGGGGGCATTCTTTCCTTTCCGAGGAAGGCCTCGTTGGATTCGAGTTTGTTCTTTTATTTTTATATTTCTGGCGAGGGGTTAGAGGATGGGGAAGGCGGCTGGTTTAATTCGTGCGGTGGAAAGAGGGTGAGAGAGAGAGGGAGAGAGAGAAGAATGGCACAGAAACAGAGGAGAGGAAGGAGGACTGAATGAAACCTGCACGAACTGTGGAGGGCGTGGTCATTGGTTCGAAGAGGAGGAGGAGGAAACGGAGGACGCGCGGCATAACACCATTTTAGTATCACGGCACGCCACGGGCGGGACCTTATAAAAAAAATCCTTCTCTCAAACTTTCCTCCTACCAAGTTTCCCTTTCTCTCTTGATTTCCCTATCCGGAGACATTACGAATTCTTACATCCGCCTACGATTTTTTTTGTTTTTTTTTTAAAAATACATATTTTTTTCTTTTGCTCCTCCTAACTTATTTTTTTATGATTCCGCTCCACCCTCTTTTGGGCCTCCGAGTGACCTTGTCCCCTCCTACCTCTTCGCAAAAAGGTTGGATCACGCCTATAACGAACTCGGTTCGTTCGCTCTTTGTTTTATCCGTTTTTTTTGGTGGGTCTGTTAATTTTCTTCCTTCGTCTATGTTGTTCTATTCTTCGTCTGTCTTTTCTTCTTTCTCTTTCTATTTATAGATCGTTATCCACTCTCTACTTCCAGCTCTCTTTTCATCATCCTGTATCTCCCTTTCTTTTGCTCTCTTCTATCTTTTTTTGTCTCCTCCTCCGTCTCACTATAGTATCTCTCATTCCTCCGTCTTTGTCGCCCTTCTTTTTCATGTTGTTGTTCCTCGTTACTCCATTGCAATTCAATGAAATTAAAGCTTCCCAAGCGTATTATATCTTCATTCGTGTATTTTATTTGTATTTTTTTATCTAAATTTTTTGTATGTTTTTAATTTTTTTTGTAACTGACTGACTGGGTTAGATGGTAGAAGAGACTGTATAATCTCAATCTCGCCCAAAAATAAAGCCGATTACCTACTTACTTACTTGATCCCTCTTGCCCCATCTATTCCTATCTGTGCCTGTCTCCCTTTCTTCTGCCCTCTCACTCTTTCCTTTTCTTATCCTCTCCTCCATTTCTCCCTTTGTTTTCCTGTTGCCATCGCATTATTCTTTTCGCTTCAAATCTCTCGATTTCTCTAACATATCCCTGTAATATCTCTCCCTATGTAATCTCCATAGCTTTTCTCATATCCACTTTCGTCTTTCTCTGTATTGGATGAATTTTCAGGATATGGTATACTGTTCTTGGGTTGCCTTTTCAAGTCGAATGCGTCCTTTTTTGTGTTTTTTTTTCCACCTTTCCAACGTAGAAAGTAAGTAAAATCGCGGCCAAACACGATTCAGACGGAGATTAATGGTAATTTCTCGATTGAAGGAATCAGAAGTAATTAGCAATTAGCGTGCGTTGATTAATTGAGAATGTAAATGCCTCTCACGTTCCAGGATTGTCTCTTTGGGCTCCCATCTGTCGTTTCCTTTCACTCGTATTTTCAGTCGCATCCGAAATTCATTAAGTTAATCGGTTGGAATGTGTTGAGTGGGCGTGACTACGCTAAAGAGCTACGCATTCGCTATTTCAGCAAATTGGCACTATTATCTCGTTTGCGTTCATGGGCCGAACTCATGGATGGTTCAATTGAGTTATATATATATATATATATATATATATATATAGTATATCAAGATGGTTGAATATATGTACTAGAATCCCATCGCCTATGTTCAATCTAGGTTTTCATTTCCAAACTCTTGCTGGTGTTACTATATTAAACTTTACGTAAGTTCTTCGCTCCCATACTTCCTTCGTCCTCCATATCCTGTCCCTCCAATCCTTTTCCACCTCCCTTCACTTTATCTCCACCCAATTTTTAATCCACATTCCTTCCTCTCTCTTTTTCTTCCTCTCTTGCCCGTCGCTGCCCATTACTACTTACAATATGCTAAAACATCATCGTCCTTCAATCGTATTTTTAGCAATTTGAAAAGAACCACACTCCCGACGTTGTCACTGCCTGCCAGAAAATGACCATTTGAGCCCTTTGATTTTAGTAATTTTTGAAAAAAAAAATTGCAACAATGATGTGGGGAAATTAATTCATTACAAGGATGAGAATTTTCCGGATGTAAGTTTTTTTGCGATTTTTAAGTATAGAAATCAAAGCTTTGACATGATATTTTGACGAAAGTTTTAATAATGGCGTTAAAATTCCAGTTTTTAAATGTTTGGAGATTCCTTAAAAATTATAAACGTATATTTATGCATTTATGGTATACGATTTGAGACTGTTTATCAGAATACACAGCGAGCTCGCTATCCAACTGTCACTTCGGCGAAGTTAATCCTACCTACTTGTTTCCTTTTTCGCTTGGATATTACCATGAAAAATGAATGGCTTCTCTCTCTCTCTCTACCGCTCTCTCACCCTTCCCCACACTCTTCGGACACTCTCTATTTCTCGTGTATTTCTTTTTTTGGAAAGCCGCCCACGCAAGCGGCGGGTGGTCATGTAGCATCAGCCGAGGGAATGAGGGAGAGTGAGAGAGAGAGAGATGAAGAGGTCAGGCATGCCGGAGGTCTGCGGTGTATGAGGTCACATCGTGTGCACCCGGAATCGTTGGGTTTGAAGGAGGCGGGGCGGGTAGTGGTGAGGAGAACGGGAAGGGTTGGTGATTGTGTTATAGAAGGAGGGAAAGAGGTCGATTCTTGCCTGTGGGGGAATCGAGGAAGAGTGGTCTGTCTGTCCGTCGTATCTCCCTACTCCCATCCACTCTGTGACTCTCGAAGGCGATGTCCGAGGAATATCACTTTCACTCGTCGCTGTAAAAGGGACCGAAAGCCTCTCTCTTCCTCTCTCTCCCATCGTAGATTAAAATAATGTCGACCGCTGACGACTTTTTTTCGAATCGACTCCTCCGTCTCCCTGTTATGAATGTTTTATATTTTACCGCGAGAGAGATCGTAAGAAAGCCAACCAAGTCGTCCTCTTTCTCCGTCGCCCTTTCTCTCCTCTTCCGAGATACACCGCATTCGTTCGGTCACGAAGAGACCTGTGCGGACAGTGGATATTTTCCTAGGACGTGGGGGTGGTAACTGGAAGAAAAAGATTTTCGCAATGAGGGAACTCGGTGATGGGGAGGAGAGGGGGGGGGGGGAGAGCATAACATAAATAATACTCCCACACTGGAATGACGCAGGTGGGAGCGATGGAGGGAACGCACTTTTTACGAAAGGAACTCTTTTTCGCGGTGGATCGTGACGGGGGTTTTGTTATGCGACCTGTTTCGGAATGGGATGGTGGTGCTTATTGAGCGATAACAATATGGGTAGGTTGGGTCGAATGGGGTAGGGGAGAGAGTGGTATATTGGGGGTGGGGGAGAGCAGCACGCTGCCGCCATATCTGAAAAGCTTCGACCTCTTTTGAAGGCAGTCGGTTCGCAGAGATGGCCAGATAAGATGATTATCCGCATAAATCTCGCGGGAGATGGAGTTATATATGTACCAGCCGCCGTCTATCTTCTAGGCGTAGCGTTCTTTTTAAGGGCACGATTTAAAGTCTAACCGCCGCGTAGAATTGTCCTCACGGATAATTAGAATCGGGAATGGTTCAGAAAATTGTTGTTTGTGAAGCAAAATATGATTCATAGGAGTAAATTTCTATAATTTTGTTAGGGGTGCCATGTTCCGTTTAAAATTATACCGTGTTCAGGTTGGGAATAGTTGCTGTTTCCATCGATCGGTGTCACGATGAATTTTTATCATGCGGATAAGAGAGCACGTGAAATTTATTTTTAATGAATTTACTTATTTGTCAGTAGGTATAAATTTAAAGGTCAATTTATTATATATATATATATGCATCTAAAGCAATTATAATTTCGGCGCTGTAATAAAGTACGTGGCATAAGTGGCATGATAGACCCTATAGAAAAACAAACGCATTAATTGTTTTGAGAATTTAAATAATCTTACTCAGGCTCAACTTTGTGGAATTTACTAATCGCAATCACAAAAACAACTGCAACTTATTCGAAAAGGTTTTATCAAAAACACGACTGGTTTCGATACAATCGTAGCATTATATCCTGGTGATGCTTCGATTGTAGCGCTGATAATTGGTTTATAAGCGTGTGAATAAAGTTGAATCTGGCGATATAATGCGAAAATTTACATAAATGACCCCCTTTAGGTTAGGTAAGTACATCTAAATAAAAATGGCGAACAAACCTGTGGTCGTATCCTGATTGGAGCATTCACTTTCGCGTCCCTTCGTTTTTTTGCTGTTAACACGATCGACCTAAATGTCCTTCGACGAATACATAAATAATCATTATGCGCTCGCTTAAAAAAAAGGAAAAGATCCACCAGTCCTTCGAAAATTCTGAGCTGTCCACCGCCGTTCACCGAGAGGTCACCTGACCCCCGCAAAGCATTAAAGGGTAGGAAAAAAAACAAAAACGTAATCTCCTTGAAATGATCGATCGAAGCAAGACAAATGACAAGCATCAACACCTTTTAATGGCACAATTCCCTATCGAGGTTTCGATTTGCGCTCCCTCTCACTTATAAAACATCCGCGCACCCTTAAAAGAAAAGTAACGAAAACACGCCCATCCCATTCGATCGTGAGAAAACAAGTGAAAAACCTTGACCGTATTCAATTGTTCCGCAGGGGATAGGGAAAGAGAGAGAGAGAAAGGTTTTGTATCCAACAGAACATGGCTGATGGTAATGACTACGAAAATAATAATAACCCCAGAAATAATTACCCGTATACTAACGCCTTTTCGATATTTCGAGAGGTGAGTGGAGTTGGGTTGGTTGAATGACGCGACCCCTCTTCAAGCGATCGGGTCAAGAGATAGTTTTGGGCCGCTCGTCACGGCGTGGCGGGTAGCGAGGATACATTAGCGGACGACTAGTAAAAATATTCCCCTCGTCGAAAGAACGCACGAAGCCTTCCCCCTAAAAGGGATTGTGGAGAAAAAAAAAACGATCCTATAAAAAAAAAAACTTGCAAAAAAAGTAAAGGGTGGGGTTATAGTTGGGGTTTTTGATGGAGGTTGCAATTTTGTGGAGTCTGCGTGATGGAGTGGGATATACGTATATATAGGTGTCGGGAGAAAGGGCAATTCCCATGGTGTCAGGTGTGGCGAGGAACTCCTTTCACCCACGATCTTCTCGCGTAAATATGAAAAAAATCCGAGGAGGCGGGGTGTTTTTTCCCCCCCCTACTTCACTCCACCCACGCACGCCGCAAAGTACCTGCGATCTTTCGCGTGAAGAAACGAATGATAAATAATGGAAAAACCTATCCGTTCTCTCGTTCGTGGTTTTATAACGCTACAGGTCTCCTTGCACCGCTTCGTCGTAACACCGAAAGGGGTGCGTACGACGAGCGGGTTGTAAACGTCGATTTATTTCGCTACGGGAAGGACCGCATCCGGTATCGGTTCGCTTGTGGATTTTTTTTTTGGGGGTGGAAAATAATTTTAATTTACGTGTGAAAATAATTCGCAGGAGTAGTTAGAAAATAATTTTTGGAATATGCTAAGGGTTAGAATAGGTACCGAGGCCTCCACTTAGGAGTTTCCGATTGTGTGGTGGAACTGTGGACAAAAATATGTCCGTCGTTTACTTTGTTCCGTTTGATGAAAGTATTCCATCAAAGTCACGTATTAAAATTATTCGTGAAGCTCGGGTGAGAGGAATTTGCGAAAGAGACGGATGCGAGGAATAAACGACCTGTTTCACGTACATGTGGAGGAGGCGAAAATCACAAATGTCAAAGGATTTAAAAAAAATTAATGTGACACCACATAAATTATAAGAAAAATTACTTAAATGTTACGTTTGTAATATTAAGCTAATCCTATCAGTCTTGGTCGATTATTCAAAGCGTGATTATGTTTGTGGCCAGTCACTGTTTAATCATTTTCCAAAAGGTGCAAAAATTTAAGGGGTCTCAATATAAGTAAATTCCTAGGAGCACGTCTCTTTCAAAGTTATCTGCGGTGCTTGTTAATTAACCTTCTATGCTCATCGCACTTGAGTTCCTTTTGTTTTTAAAGTCGTTAGTTAATTATCTTCACTGAATTCTCAGTCCGTTGTTTATAATATAAGCTAAATACCTCCATTCTACGAGAGTATTCAATAAATCCTCCTCGGCGTTATATTATTTTATTTTCATCTGATCACGCCGAAGCGCGAACAAACGTACTGGTGCAATTTAAGAGATGTCTACAGTTATTAAATTCCTATACGTAATCACATCGCAGCACAGATTTTCTCCAACATAATGAAATGTTTGCCGTCCTCTTGTGGGATTCCAACTCTCATCGTTTAATCTCCTCGAAAAAATTTACGTTTCTATATTGAAAGACGCACGGCGCAAGTGGAAAGGGGTTTCTTTAATTTGAGATCAAAACGTACCGTTATTTCTTCCAGCTAACGAAGTTCAATCCGCAACTCTAACGCTGGGATCGATGTTTTGCTTCCGTGTTCTAATGAAGAGATCGATATCTTCTTAAAAGTCTGTGTCACTCATTCAGTTTTCTGGAGCCTATAAAAAATTCTTCGCGGAGATTTCCTTTTATAGATGGCTTTAATAGCTAGAGGCTGCAACGAAACATATTAGTCTATGTGGCAAAAAATGTATACACGTTGCTAAATGTAATGAATACAAGTGTCTCATGCACCTGCTACTGAACTGTCACGTGCGAAATGTTTCCATATTTGGGCATCTATTTTATCGAATATTTTATCTCGACTCAAAATTAAGCTATGTGGCCTAAATAATTCGAACCCTGTATTAGAGGTGACGCCAGGAACAAGTAAAGGGAAAATCTTCTATTTTATTCAACATTCTGGATCAATTGTAGCGTAATCCCAAAGAAAACTTAAGGGATGGCACATCGCTGCTACACCTAGTGTTTGGAATAATTTTAGAAATTACTTAGCGATATGAAAGTGAACATGTATAACTTTTACGATAAAATGAGCAAATATGATCTAGAAAAAATATTCAAAAAACTTGAAATGTACCTAAATGAAGATAATAATTCTTCGAGTCAAAGGCGTTCCAGTTGCTGTATTTTAGCAGTTTAACCATATATTTCCATTAACGGTAAGTTCGCTTTTTATATAAACGAAGGAACTTATTCGAAAATCCGAATGAGGAAAAAATTCGAAATATGCGTTTCATTTCCCAGGCCATAAACGTCGACGGTCACCGTCATAAAAAAAGCGTGTAGCGTGTAGGCAAAGACATGGCTTCTCCCTTGTAAATCATTTGCATCCCGTTTAAAAGCAAGCAATTTTATCCTTTCTCTATCGTATTTGCCTTGCGACCGATACGTACGCCGCGGTCGATAATTATGTCTTTGCTCTTTAAAAAAACAAGCCTATTCAGATGCAAAAACTATCGAAGGTAGCTCTCTGCGTTGAACTCACCGGCTATTCTAGCATCCGGGTGCAGGCGTAATATCGCCCTAAATGCGGCAACGTCGTGTGCGGAACGCGCTTGAGAAATAGTCGAAGCGGGGTATCTTGTTTGCTTTGGTAGATCGCCAGAAACGGTGTTTTCAGAGACACCAGAGGAGTTTTATTACCCTGGTCTCTTTATTTTTTAAAGAAAGAATGTGCGGTGCCGGTGATCGGGAAGATATGTAGGATATTTCACTTTCTTGGGATGATCTGGTACGCAGAAAGGATATCGCAAAGGCGACGTTTTTTTTGATTAGCCCTTAGTCAATAACGAATTTAACGAATTTTTAAAATTTGTTTTTAGGGGACAAAAAATAAGAAAGCGTCGAATGAAGTGTGAAAAAATAACAATAATAAAATGAAATATCAGATTACAGCACCGGGAAAGGTTTGGAATAGTTTTATCATAGACGATAGCTAGGAAAATGGCACAAAAATGTTGGCCGTTGTTGATTGACGCATTTACCTAAAGATAAAAAAGATATGACGGTAAATTGTTAATGTTATTCAAAGTTTTAAGCAGGCCCGCGCCGGGCATATTTGCCGCCCGGGTGCAAGCAGTTTATGCCGCCCCTTATAGACTTATGGCTTAATCTCTGGCCCAGATTTTTTCGATTTTTAGATTGAAAGTTTTATTTAATTTAAGAAATAAATTGTGCAAAACACATTGCGCAAACTTCCTCGTGTACGAATCATCTCGATATATTAAGTAAAGGCACTATATTTTAGAAGGCGATCTATCACATGAGTTTACGAACACAGCGGATCGTAAAGGACGTTTGTATGTTTGTAAAAACTCAAAATTAAGATAGATTCTTGCCTTCGCCCATGAATTTCCACCCCTAATATGTTGCCGCCCGGGTGCGATGCAACCCTTGCACCCATAGGCGCGGCCCTGGTTTTAAGCTATCACACGGCCTGGAATTTCTGGGTAATCAGAATTACTGAATCACAAATTTCAAATAAAATAATCGATGTCGATTCTAGATATAAGATGTGTAAACGAATTTCCAATTTGCGAATATTTCGCAAAAGCATGGCATATTGCCAGAATTTTACCACCGAAACCGTCGTTCGAATTTTAAGATTTATAACCATCGAACGAATTCGATAGTTTATCACGTATCACGCCCCGTCCGAGTGGCGAACGCTTCAAAAAAGACAACCAATCTCCTCCTACCATATGAGTACTTTCACTCGCGATTTCACCGACATAAATTTTGCATTTGTCGCCCGGTAGGCGTGCACATGAAAAATCAAAAGAATGGACGTCCATAGAAACAGACTCGAGCTCCGTATGCTATTCTCTTTTTATTTCGCACCTCTTTTCTCACCCACGCTACTCTCTTTTTCTCGTTGCATAGTGCGTTCGCGGGGAGGGGGGGGGGGAGAGAAAGAGGACTTTTATAAACATTACTTCCTTCGCGTACGGATGCAAAATTGATCGACGGTGTGTCGTAAATCCGACCGCGGAGAGAAAATCGCGGCGCCGGCCACGACTCGGTTATTACGGGTCAGCGTTCATTTTTACTTTCTCCATACGTAGTAATGGGAAAATATTGTGATCACGAAAAAAATCGACTTTGAGATTTCAACGGAAATACACGTTTTGAGGCCCCCAGAACACGTTTAGACTATTTTTGGAATGATGTGTGTGCGTGCGTGTGCGCGCGCGCGCGTGTATGTGATTTTGGGCGCTCTAACTCAAAATGTACTTGCCATATCGTTACCAAACTTCATATATAACACTTTAGCATGAGCACAAAGAACTGATTAGTTTTTTAACAATATCGCTTAACCGGAAGTCGAGGTTTATTCGAAACCCGATTCGGTTTTTGCGATATTTCTCCGTTAAAACATCATTATTGTATATACAATTCTATACAGAGATTATAGAAAATGTAATTTCCCACAACTTTCATTTGAAACAATTTTCCATAGCAGTTATTGTTAATAATATTTAATAATAATAGGTTTTTTCGGTTTCCGTAAAATATCTCCTTAAAAACGTCGTAATTGGTCATGGTCATGGTCGTGAGGATCAAAGTTGTAGAGAATAATATTTATTCCAGGTTTTGTTTGAAACAAATTTTCGTAGAACCATCCATTTCGGAGATATTTTGCTTTTCCTTAATTCCCAGTATTCAGCGCCACGACCATGTAGCGGTGAATTCTGTAAACATATTGAAAATTACCTAATTTACGACAATAAGGACGACTGTATTCTTTTACGATGCGAAATAATAATTTTGCCTTATAATGTTATTCATAATAATTTAAATATCTATACCCCAAACATGGAGAAAGTCATGTGTTGGCCACATCAGATGTTTTCCTTCACCCTCGCATAGAGTCGTAACCGTTTCAGGTCAATCGCGATATCTCGTGCAGGTGATCTTGATTTTTTTTTCTAGTCTGTGCGGCTCTAACAAGGGCGCGGGTGAGGTTTTTAAGGCGCCAAAGCATAAAGGCTCATAAACCGGGTTCTGGACGGGAAAAATAATGGGTTTGGAAAACTTTCTCCCTTTTCACTTCCCATCGCCTTGTTCGTAAACCATCTGTAACGGAAGGACCGATAGATTTCGGTAACTTTATAGCGGCGTGAATTGCCCTATGTTTAAGTTAAAGACGGTTTATTTTTGTCGTTATCCGAATCCTCGAAATATCCGTCTTAAGCTTGTTAGATACCGCGTATAGTGGCATAATGCTCTCACTTTTTTACCCAAAAAAATTGGGGTTCGAAAGAACCGGGTGCGCCAGGTAGACGGGTACAAAAAAAGACTAGTTCATTGAATAAAACGCGCTACAAAATCGAAAATTTATACCGTTAATCGTTGAAACAGTTGGTGATAAATATTTGCCCTTTGGAAAAATTACTTAGTGTAAATATCTTAGCATTTTCTTTGCGCCATTACAGGAGCTATTCACAATAAAGTTGCGCACTCTGTTGGTCCATAGGATAGTGGTACTTTGTATGATGAACGAGAAATCCACTTGAAATTTTTTTTAACTTAAAACATCGTAATCTTTTTCTACTGTACACTAAAAATGCAAGATGAACAAATAAAACATTGTTTCATATGCGTTTGAGAGGCATCTTTTTGGAAAGTGTATACTACATTTTGGGGAAGCACTTCCGTCATCTCATAATCTCCAAATACAAAGAGGAAAAAAAAACTAAATTCGAGCCATGTTGTAGCGCACCTCCCGAATTTCCATACTTGCGGTCCTGTTGTCACGTTTCTCACTCTCGGATTTTCTTCTTATAATAGGAATTTCCTCGTTAATTTTCCTCGATGCTCTCCCTTTTTGCGAGAAAAAATGTACGAAGATTGCGCAACGATTTTGTATTTTTATACTTTTCGCTTCTAAAAAAAATAAGGGTGCAAGAATAATGTAAGGACGAGGAAACGCCTCCTCTCTAACCTTCATTATTCTTTCCTTTGTTCGTTTTCCTATTATGTTGCCATTGTAAAAACCTCACAAATCTCCCGACGTTGCAGCTGTTACCGCGAAACCGGTAGCAAAAATAAATTAAAGCGGAAAATTTAAATAATGAGTTTGATTTCACTTAAGTATGTACTTGATGAAATAATTTCGGCGTATTGACAAAAAAAAACTAACCAAGATGTAGAAAAAACGGTCTGTTGCAGAAAAGGAGCTGTGATTAAAATCTGCTCCCTTCCTTTAAATTCGTATGGCGGGAATTGCGAACGTTATGTTGATGAGGGAATATAACGTAAACGAGTTGTGCCATCGGAATTCCCCGGATCGAAAGGAAATGAATATACGACATATATATAAAAAAATAAAATAAACGCTCACGGTGGAAACGAAAAAAAAAAACGAAAGACGAAAGTGGAAACGCACGTGAAGATCTTAAAACCTTTTTCACGAGGAGAGCGCCCGTTTTGCCGGAGAGTCCGAAAAGACTCAATTCCCTACGATTCGGCACGCCTCTTTACGGCGCCATTTCTCTCCGTCCTGCCACCTCTTCCTCTGCCTCCCTTCCGCCCGAGATGCAGCGAATTTTCGCCTTCCTTTGTTCTCTTTTTTTTGTTGATGTTCGGTTTTCGGTCTTCCCGTCCCGCGTGGGTGTGTCATTTAAAAAAAAGTTTTATGGCACTCTTAAAACTCTTTCGTTTTCTCTTTTTCATGCCGTCATTCGTTTCTCTTTCCCTCTTTCACTTACTTCTTTCTGTCCATTTTATCTCTATGCTACATTAACAATGATTTTTCTTTATCTTTCTACAATCTTCCCATTCTTTCTGTCTCCCTCTCTTCTTTCTTAGCTCGCCTCTGTTCGTCTTTTTCTCCCAATTTTTCTCTCACCCCTTCTTTTATTCAGGAGCTCTTGTTAATTTATGTTTTCTATCCTTATTGGGCCCCTTATAATAGGATGTATATATATACATATATATATATATATATATATATATATATATATATATATTTGTTATATGTACATCAATACAAGTTTTTTTTGTTTTGTAGCACTCAAACTTTAAATTATGCTATCGGTGGCTTTTTCACAACCCTTTCTTGTGTATTTTCATTCAGTGCAATTTTTCGTTAGGCGTATTTTATCTATTTTCTATTTCTATTATCTATTTCTTCACAGATAACCTTCCCTTTTCATTTCCATGTTTACCACATGATGTACATCGAATTTATTATGTGATTTGTTCTTGATAATGTTTTAGATGGAGGGATAGGCATTACTAGATTCAATATTGCTCTAACAGACACTTTTATCTCTCTCTTTCTCTCAATCCCTATTCGTCCTAATTCCTATCTCCTCCCCTCTCTCTGCCTCCCCAACTCCCTCTCTTCTCTCTTTTAGGTTTAAATGGAAGAGGGGACCTTATGGTCTCAATTTCGCCCTGAAAATAAAGCCACTTATCTATCTATCTCTTCCCCCCTCCCTTTGTGTCTCTCCTTTCCTCTCTCTAGGGTTAAATGTAAGAAGGGACTATGTAGTCTCAATTTCACCCGAAATAAAGTCGTTTGTCTGTCTGTCTGTCTCTCCCTGTCCCTCCTCTCTCCCTCCCTCCTCTCTCCCTCCCTCTCCCTCCCTCTCTCTCCCTCCCTCCCTCTCTCTCCCTCCCTCTCTCTCCCTCCCTCTCTCTCCCTCCCTCTCTCTCCCTCCCTCTCTCTCCCTCCCTTTCACTCTCCATCTCTCACTCCATTCTTCCACCACTTCTGCTAAATATGTATGTTTTCATCTTTTTTTTTATATTTTCTTTAATTATTTTGTTCATTACACATAAAATTAATTTTTTTTGTAAATCTTATCTTGTTAAACATATGTATTATTGTAATTCAACTATTGTTCTTTCATGTATCTAGGGTTTTCGCAGGTTTTTTTCCACCCCCCTTCCCTTCGTGGGTGTTTTCCTGCGTGGTCTTTTACTAGGATGGCCAAGTCTGGTCTTTCCTAGGTTTTTACCACAATTACTGTCTTTATAGAGAAATTTTCCAAATTTGTAATCTGGTGTTTTGATATTTTTTTTTATGGTTCTCATTCTATCATTATCATTTGTAACTGTTGACGAAGGGTTAAATGTAAGAAGGGACTTCACAGTCTCAATTTCGCCCTGAATAAAGTCGTTTGTCTGTCTGTCTGTTTCTCCCTATCTCTCCCTGTCCCTCCTCGGTATATCGAATTGTATTTCCCTCTCATTATCTCTCTTTTTCCCTTCCCGTTCTACATTCCCACCTTTCTGCCATAAATACGCATTATCCCTATTATTACTTTTCCATCCCGGCTTTTGATATTTTCGTCCGATTCGTGAGAGCTCCACTGTCGGCGCTTATGCTAATCTCTTATAGACCTAATATGGAGGGGACCAGATATGCGCTTGTGAGAGTGAGACTGCACGTTTTTCTGAGAAGCGGGTTTTGGAACAGGTCGAAAGAGATAGAGAGAGAGAGACCGCGAGAGAGTTTCGGATCGAGATGGAATCCTTTGGTCGCGTGGGCGGCGGAAGGGACGGTGACCGAAAACTGGAGGAGGGAAAATATTCGAAATGGGCGTGGTTGAAGTAAGAAACGATCTCGAAAGAACGTGCACCGATAAAGGGAAATTTTCGGTTCCAATTTGGTTGTCGTTGGCCGGGAAAAAATATGGCGCGATAAACTTGGTTCGGAACGCGGAGCAAAGGAGGGGTGGAGAGGTTGAAATCGAATATTTTTACGGCATAGGGCGCTGTTTTCTCGAGGAACATGGCGCATTGCTTCCTGGTTGTGAATTACTTGTCAATTATACAGATTATACAGGTCTCTGGTGAAATTTTATCGATTTAGTCATGAAAATATCACTCTCTTCAGTACTGATAGTAATTTGCCCTCAAAAAGGTTCACGACTTCAGGTAAAACTGCGTTTTCCATCATCATTTTTTAAATCCGCAACCTTTGTTTCGTTGATAACTCTTTTCTCTCTTCAAATATTCTAATCTTTCTATTGCTTTTATTTTATTTCCTTAAGTATTTTTTCAATCTAATAAAAATAGATGAAATAGATCATATATAATGAAACTTTAAAATGGCCAGGAAAGATGCATCTGGTTTTCCCATTTTTTTAAACGGACATCGAAGAGACGTAGTTTGTCAATTCAACCGCTTGTTTAGTCTAGTCGTGGTTGGCATAATTTGCGTTTCAGCTAAAAAGCCGAATGAAGAATAGCCGAGAAAGTGATGACATTAATCGCATCCATATATTTTCACTCTTGATAGGTTAAAATGTATTCTCTCTTAATATCCGTGAAACTATCTCCACTGACCCAGAAAACAATCAGAGCCGAATACCTCCGAAGTATTTCGGACCAAATTACTCCTCCTCGTGGCGCGGACTAAAATCTTGATCCATCGGCCCCTTCACCGCGTGTGGCGCGAAAGCTGTTCAATGGAGTGTGACGGTCGGCCCTCCCGTCGGCGTCGTCGGCAAAGAAGGAAAGAAAACAATCTCGCACCCTATAATTGTCCGGTTATACTTTTGGAATGACTGTGGGGGAGGGGGACAGAGGGTGGAGAGAGAGAGAGAACCGAGTAGCCAAATGGGAGCCAAATATTTCGACAAATGCAGTCGTGAGGAAAATTCGGCGCCGGTAGTGTTCGTGAAGAAATAAGGGGACCGAGATAGTCGATTCCGTAATTAAGAGAAAGCAGTTCTACGGTGATAAAAATTCCCTTGGCCAAACAGAAAGCGCGGTATCTCATTTGGCGCCTTTCTGGATCTAGACCGCGGGATGAAATTTTATACCCGTTAAGATCGTTAAGTGGAATGCCGTGTCGGATAGCCGGCGTGCCGCAAAGAGATGGAATCGTGAGGTATTTCTCGTAAAAAATGGAAGGAATTTTCAAGTGTCGAAATAGTTGTGGCGTAAAGTTCGATATTCGAAAAGTTTGGAGCTTTTATCCGACAAGATAAAGTCTAAATATTGCGGAGGAATTGTTGGGGAAGGGCGTCGCAGGCTTTTCATCCTGGGAAAAGGGAGGAAAATCGTATGTATTAGCCTAAGAAAACGACCTTCAACCAAAATCACGAAAATCCTTTCCGTTGAATCGACAAAATGCACCCCAATAGCCATAAAATACTCGGGAAAGACATGCGCATTTCTACTACAAAGAAGTAATCATCAGTGGTGATTCGCCCTTTGCAGATTCGAATTTAGGGTTTTGAACAGAATAATTTAGAATCTAGTTTGGTGAGGCATTTTTATTTTAGCCATAAGGTGATATCGATAACTTCCTTTTCAATGCATTATGTTAGGATGTCCGTAGCTGACCAATAAACCGAGTCACCTTTGAAACTAATTGTATAAATAGAATGAATTACCTGCATCGACCCTCTCTCTCCTATGCGTCGCCTTTGCCGCTTCTCGTATTTATAAAAATAACAATGCGTCAGTCAGCGGATCCATGGGAAATCTTCAGCCGGCTAAGCCTCTCGATATTTCTCAGGGGTATGCTTGCCATTCATTTCGATCGTTCACTCGCTTGCATCTATCCGTTTCTTTCATTCCCGACGCTTCTCCTGCTCGATACATCATTTATCTGATACCCTCATCTATCCCAGCGTGTGCGCACTCCACCCACTTCCCGTACAGTCTGTCTTCATATTTCAAAACTTTCTATCCGCCACGAACGCCTCCAGCATCTAATACGATCCACTCGCTAACTCGGCCGCTCGTAAAAAAAAAGACCTGATTTTTTCCTCTCGCGGACTCCTATAACGTACGAAAATCAAACGTTGGCACGACGGACGAACACCTTTGGATGGTTAAACAGTTGAGGTCGATCGTATATGGGTTTCGATGGTTTCGCAAAAAGGGAATCGACCAACTTAATAAGTTTTCGCGATGCTTCTCTCGTGGTTTTTCCCTCGGTAAAGATCTCTCTTCATTTCCAAAAAAGTATAAAATTCCCGGAATGTCCCAACACGACGGGTCGGTGCCTCTTGTGTCAACTGCGAAGTTGCGTGAGGTCATCCGGAAAGGGACGCGGGCAAACGAAGAAATCCAAACCGGAGATTTTAACGCGCTAAATCTTTGCGCAAACAAACGCGACATCGGTAGTCACGGAAACGACGCGGCTTTGCTTAATGGATGGAGAGGTCGGAGGTTTTAAGAGAATTAGGTTGACGTTAAAAGGCCGCGCGACGGTTTAAGAAACGCCGTATTCAAAGGCGACGAAAGAAAAGAGTCGTGCTTATGAAGATATCACCGCGAGCGGCTATTTTTGCTCCATTTTCTCTATACAGTAAGGATGTACCAAAGTGTTTTTTGAAGTGGTGAGATGGGTTGAACTCTGTCGAAGACGTGTTGTTATAACAACTTTACAGTATCCGACTCGATTAAACTTGCCAACGCTGTACAAAAACCAATCCGAATACACTCCTCCTGCTTTGCAGTGTACATGCGTTCCCATAAAAAAAACGCGTGAAGCGAAACCGTGTAAAGCGGGGTAGATTTCCCCATGGGGACACCTGAAATTAAGTATGAGCGTCGTAGTGAGCTTAACGTTAATCAATTAAATTATATAGCATTCAGAATTGCATCCTTTATTGTTTTTTATAATCCCAGACTTCAACCGAAACATTAAATGATTTTCAACATTTGGAGACATTTCCAAAACCGCGCTAAAGTAAAAAATTACAAAGCGAGGGATCGGTGTAATTACGTGTCATTGGCTTTATCACAGAATGTCAGAGCTCTACCAATAAAAGGAACGTTGTAAAACTCCGCCCTTTTGCCACAGGACTCATGTAAATAGAATATTTTGCGATGAAATCACATCGAAAAATTCACCTGCTTGAGTCAGACGTAATAAGCATATTTTCACGGACGCCGCAATGTTTATTTAATGTTGTAGGTGCCCTTTGAATATGTCCGGTTCTCTGTACCTTTATCCCTTCCCCAGAAGACAAAAAAAGCTCGAAATTACAGGGAGGCAGACTTGTAATTAAAGATTTCCCTCGCGGGTCGACATATGTGTCACAGGCTCGCGCATTAAACATAATAGCCACCCTTGGTATCGTATCCTATGCGAGTTTCGCTTGAAAATAATCGAGAAGCCATCCCACGCTTGACCTTTCGTAACTCGCCGCCTTCATTACGAAGAGGCAGAAAAGGGATAAGGTTCGTATTTGCATGATTTATTCGAGGCTGACAAGCTTTCATTTTTTGCGGCTAATGAATTCAAATAGGATGTGAGTGACTATCGGATTTATTGATCGATCTGAAAATTAATAAATTAATTTTTCCTGAATTCTCTCTCGATAATCTTCGAATAATAAAGGTTATTGCGAAATTTCATTTTAAAAACTTTGCGAATGGTTCGTCAAAGCATTATTATTTTCGTATATCTATCAATATCTCTAGGTTTGTGTATGCATATATGCATGTATGTGCCCGTATGCATTCATAGTAATTGTACGGTGCTGTTACCACCTGGCCTTGTAACGCATTGGTTAGTAATGTAAATGAAGAGCATAGCTTAGGCCTTTCATAGCCAGATTCTGAATTTTAGGTGATTTTATCCCTCATTTTTCATTATTAAAAATAGTTAATTATGATGAATATTCGTGAATACATTTTGTTTTGTAATCTATGTTTAAGTTTCGGCAAATATATTAACTGCGAAGCAGAACACTCAAACAAAAATTTATATTTAGGTAGTATACCAAAAAATAACAATATTTAATGAAATACACGGATGTAATTTAGTAATATATGACGAAATTCTAAAATTACTTCCCGAAAAATTCAATAAAAGGTCGATGAAAGCCAAATTCACAACGCTAAAACACAGTAACCATCCAACATAATTTAGATGCCGAGTGATATTTTGTCAGCGTTCTTTTTCAACTCGTTAAGTGTATCCAGTATATGGCTACAAAAATTTTTGGAGATATATCACCTTATAAACAATATATACAAGTAATTTAGATGAATAAGGCTAGTATAGGTAATTTACAAATTGTATCCTGTATACCGCCCATCCTTATTGGCTCGCCTATCCCTTGCCGTAGCAACCCAGCGAAGAAAGTGTTCGACCATTTCTTCCTTGGGCCAACAATCGTCACGCTTCGTTGTGTGATTGACACCTTGAAGTTTGAAGCAAACCTTTGCCGCAGTATCGGCGCGGCGGGAAAAAAAAATGAAAAGCCAGCGTAGTACGTAAAAACCAAAACCCCAAATTGGGTTTTGAACCCTTATCCGCCAGACCATAAAGCCATCATAATACCCACCACTATAAAGCCATCTGCTTACAAAATGATCCTCACGGTTTTTTATTGTATCCCTCCCTCCCTCCCACCCTTCCTTCCGTCCCCTTTCTTTCCATCCAGCAGAATGCACGGTACATCGGGTTTTCCCACCGCCTTCACTCGTAAGGGCGACGAGGTTTGAAAACCGCCAAAAAACAAACCAGACCTCGCAGCCATCACGCCCACACGCTCTTTCGTAACGGTTTAGCTCCTTCAACTGTCAGGACGGCGCCAAGAGAGGTGCCGGGTGAGGGAGTTCGGATTGGCTGAGTCCTTGGAGACGAATCGCGGGACGAATGGGGGGAGAGGGGGGTGGGTTGGTGTTGGATGGAAGGATAGTTGAAAGGGGTTTCTTGGAGATGACGGTGCGACGAGGGGGAGAGGAGGAATGCAAAAGGGAGAAAGGGGAAGAGGGAGAGAGGGAGAGGGAGAGAGGGAGAGGGAGAGAGGGAGAGGGAGAGAGGGAGAGGGAGAGAGGGAGAGAGAGAGAGGGAGAGAGAGAAAGGGAGAGAGAGAGGGAGAGATAGAGGGAGAGAGAGAGGGAGAGAGAGAGGAACACAGAGAGGGAGATAGGGAGGTAATGAGGAGGAACACAAAAGGGAGAAAGAGGGAGGGAGAGGAGGGAGAATAGAACAAGTTAGAGAGGTAGAGAAAGTGGAAGACTGGGGGAGAGAGAGGGAGGGATTGAGCGAGAGGGAGATAGGGAGGTAGTGAGGAGAAGGAATACAAAAGGGAGAAAGAGGAAGAGAGAGCAAAGAGAATAGAGGAAGAGTGGTTTAGAGAAGGAAAGATAGAGGGAGAGTGAGAGTGAGAGGGAGTGAGAAAGAGGGAGATGGAAAGGGAGAGAGGAGGAGGATTACAAAAGGGAGAAAGAGAAAATAGGAAAAATAAAAAGGAAGAGTTGGCTAGAGAGAGAGAGAGAGAGTGTGTGTGTGAGAGAGAGAGAGAGAGAGAGAGAGTGGGAGGAGAGAGACAATGATGGACCGCCTGCGCTGGACGCCCTACTGACCGTGACAGTCGGTGCCGAAGTCTCTCGCCTCCGTTGGCGGAATAAATCGGTTTTTCGTAAAAAAAAAGGGAAGTTCGTCCCCGAGGGCGAATTCTGGAGGGAATCAAACATTGAGACCGCAATCGCGGTGGTTACGTACGCCGCATAAAGTTTTTGTTTTGTGTGTGTGTGTGTACCAGAAACACCATTTACGCGGTTGAGTATTATGTCTTTACTGCGCACTGGAATCGTTCCTTTTATCACTCGTCCCAAATAAAAAGGCTCGACTCGCTGAACGTTCGTCCGTATATGAGTTTCAGAAAAACGTTGAGTTTAGGTAAGTCACACTAAAAAGTGTTTTTTTTATTGGCTTGAGTTTTTTTCCGAGGGTGATTTTCCAGGCGAAAGTTTTCGATCGTAAACTGTTATGTAAAATGAACGTTAATAATGGATTTTTGAAAAGGTTTGGTTGTAATGTGAATTCGGTTGAAGGCGACGTAACCTCGATTTTTTTGTAATAAACGTGTTTTGGTAAAATCAATTTTGAATTTTTAAAATAGATATTCTCTTAATTTATTATCTATACTCCAGTGGCAGTTTCACTTATGAACTACACTGGGGATTTAGAGGGAATCTGAATAACCAAATTGGGATAGGTCGCTTGAGGAAATTAGCCATCTTTATAATATTCAAAATCAACCGCTTCCACATATTGCACATTCTTTATGTATTCTTTCGCAATGCCCATATTTTTTCAAAGTATTAAAATTTTGACGATCCTGGAGTGCTTATGAAGATATGAGTATACATATCCACTTTGTTTGCTTTATTATTACTGCCGTTCCAATTAACCGAAACGAAAAGTAACAAACATCAACGCATGTTCGAAATTGAAAAAAACCGAAAAGCTACTTACTTTCCTTCGCCCTTTTTCCTGGCGTCATTAAAAAAAAACAACTTCGAATAGGAAGAAATATAAAAGTACCCTCGTGATTAAAACGAAGGACGTCTCGACGCGGACGAAAATAAGAAAGTTCGATGATCTGGAGCATGTAGGAGGAAAAAAAAAACGCAAGCGTCGTGAAAGTCGTCCGGGAAGACTAAGTGCTGCTTCGGATCTACGCACGCGCGCCGACGCAATTTGAGATGGCTTTCCGCGAGATCGCCCGTGTTTCTCACAAATTTCCCCCGTCCGCTTTCTCCGGAGACGGCCTCTCCCGCGTTTTCATCCGACGCTAGATTCGGAACTCTCCAATACCTCTCTTAACCCGACATTAATTAAAAAAAAAAACCCCCCTCACCCTCGTCGTCAACCTCATCCCCTATTTTTTTTAAACTCCTAAAAAAATCCCCCCCCCCCCACCTTAACGAAACCTCGTCCTCCTTCCCGAAAAAATTCCATTCTCCCCCCCCCCCCCTTCCTCCTCATTCCTTCATCCCTTCCACTCCAACCATACTCGTCCGCTCTTTCTCTTAAACTCAGTACAAACCCATATATATCGAGTTTCCCTTTTGAGGCGCACGGTGGAGCTCTTTTTAGTTCTCCGGTTGAAATCTCGCTTTCGCGCAAGGGGCAAAACCGATCCCTAATGGCAGAATAATGTCGCTTAGCCAGTGGTCACGTTCTTTATTTTTTTCTAATTTATATTTTTCGTTTAAGGAGACCGTCCCTAATTCCATGCCTTTAAAAGAAAACGTCCACGTTAGGGCGCCGGCGGTCTAAATTCTACGTCTTTTGCGTTTGTATCCGTATGAGAACGGAAGTTTTCCGAAAATGGACGAAGATATCGGGAGCGGATGATAAGTCAAGCGAGCTTTTCCAAGATTAGGCATTAACGGAACGGTGTTGTCACATGTTTCCGATCGACAAATGGATGTAAAAACGTGCCCTGCGAGAGTGTGTGTACGCCTTGGAAGGTCGTTCGACTCGTTACGGCGGAATAAAGTCGGATATGGGGTTCTCCGGCGTTGCGAGATTTTTCGTATATGATCGATTGCGGAGTGGACGTTGATCGATCGGAGAGGAATGCAATCGCTTTGCGTCACGCGGATATAAATCATAAAAAACATGTCCGTCGGAAAAAAATAAATATCGAAGGGGATCGGAAAGAAATTTGAACTCGGCGGTTTGTTTAACGTTAATTAATGGTACTTGCTCTCGAACGGTACGTTTCTCTTTTTCTTGTACTCCTTAATCATCATCGTTCGCTGCGATTAACCGTAAATGCGTCTGCGTTTTAATAACGAATCGAGCAGGATAAATCATAAAGATTGCGCAAGGAGACGCGAGGTTAACCGATCTGTCGGTACTTATTGTTTCTGTTACCGACTTTCAAAATACAATACCGAGCTTAAAAGCGGTCGATTTTAATTAAGAAACCCATTGCGTACATCAAGGCAATAGAGGTCCAGAGAGGCCAGGGCCACTTCCAGATTTTGAGACCCCTGAGCATAATAATCGACCGTTAGCTAAAAAAAAAGATGAAATTTTATTAGTATATTTTTTATTTATAAAAATGCTATTCTAGCATTTATCCATAAAAAAAATATTAATTTTTTTATGGAAAAGATAATTTTCGTGCAATTTCACAATTGATATTAAGCGTGGCGAGTCCAATCAAACGCAAATTTGGACCACATTGAGCTCGAGGCTTGGGCCAAAAAGTCCTCTTGCCCTCTCCCCTTCCCTCTGAGAGGCCCCAGTCAATATAGACAATCGCAGCGTCCGTCTATTGCGTGTGCGTAATTTGGTTTACACGATATGTTTCGACCGATGATCGATGATTGCCGCGAGGGCCTACCTCTGTGTATAGCCAGAGTGACAGTCGAATTTTCGAATGCTCGAACGGACACGTCAGATGGAATTTCCTTAGGTATGCAGATCCCCATCTTTTGAGGAATGACTCGCCTCGTCAGAAATCCAAGATGCTGGTTCTCTTTATGTGGCACGAGATGCCAAGTCGCGGCTTCTGCCGCGTATCAAATCTTACGGATCTCGTGCATTATATATATATATATAACTAATATACGCAGGAGAGAAAACCTTTCACTTCTTTCGCACCGACTGTCTAACAAAAACGAGATTCTTCGGATAAGACCAGAAGAAGAGCTACTGGGAGTGTTTTCTTTATATATATATTTATCTCCCGCCTCAGCGCAAGTGATGACTTCAAAGGTCACGCGTCGAGACACGGGGATCCGATGAGGAAAAAAAACGATCATCGAGCTTTCTTAGGCGGCGATATATAAAATAACGCGATACGACAAGAGTAACAAACGCGTGATAAATCTCCTTTTTTAAAAATTATCCTCCGATTAACTTAGGTAAAAAAAGATTTTTTTATACCTTAGCTTACAATTTCGCCGATATTCTAAAAACCATATCCATTTTCACATCCTAAGACGCCCTTCACCCTTCTGAAAGTAGCGTGGTTTTTTTTTTGGCCCGTTGCCCGGACTGGGTGCGTGTGTGCGCGCTAGCGAGAGGGAGGCGGTGGCTGAGGGAATACGTACCGATGTACACACCCCTCCGTCCCGTCCTGCATGATCACCCTGGCATGCGTTGCGCCCGGCGCCTTTCACCTGTCTTTCCTCTCTCTCTCTATATATATATATGTTTTTTATTTATTTTAGTTTTTTAAACCGCCACGACTATGCTTTGGCCCTCCACCCTCGCCAGGGGCGTCGTTGTGCTTCCTTTCTCCTCTCATCATCATCCCCGAGTGGTCATGGGATATCCGTCCCCTGACCCAACTATCCTCTTTTTTGTTAAACACGTTTTTAGGTTTATTGTCCGCCCTATCCTATCCTTCTCAAGGCGATCGGGATGCGTGGCGAGCAAGTACTTCGAGTTGCATGCGATAAAGCGTACCGCTCGTTAAAAAGAAAAAAAAAATGAAGTACCCTTTCGCTACCTCATTATCCTCATATCCTGTTGTTGGCAGCGTTGATAGGCATTAATTTTCGACGGCATGCGTATCTTGTACGTGTATGTATTATTTTTTCCCTGCCGGGTAATTCATTACTAGGCGAAAAAGGGTTAGAGAGGATCGCATTCGGCCTACGTGACTCGGTTACCGATGCGTACCGGTGATCTTGGGGCTTTAGTGTCTTAATCAAGCCGGCTTTTTTTTTCTTCTTTTTATTGAGTTTTTGCTCGTCTTCTGCGTCGGTGAGCGAGCTAGAAATATTTTATAGGATGATGATATCGACGCGTACGAGAAGTGGGTTAGGAAAATTCTTTTTTTCTCTCTTCGTATGCAGGACACGTGTTCGCGC
This sequence comes from Uropetala carovei, assembly GCA_036926305.1. Classification (NCBI taxonomy): domain Eukaryota; kingdom Metazoa; phylum Arthropoda; class Insecta; order Odonata; family Petaluridae; genus Uropetala; species Uropetala carovei. The sequence continues at coordinate 5,503,433 of JAXCHB010000279.1, forward strand.
GATCTAAATGAGTACCGCGTAGTAGTATCGTTGGAAGCGTGTCATTATTCAAATTAGAATTAAGACAGCCGTCGTTGTAATTTAACACTGGCGTGACCCCAAAGACGCGAACAAAATCGCATACATTATTGCTTCTCTGGAATTAAAACCAAAGGTTAAATGAGAGATTGTGATGGTGTTTACCTGCCGTGCTCGAGATCGTGGTGGCAATCGCAAACGTTCCTTATGGATATATATGCCGTGAGTTATCGCTCACGAAGTACTCGCTGTTGCTTGATTGCACGCATTGCCATTTCTAGGTAATTTATCGAGATCTATAATATCAAGCGCGAGGGAATTGGGATTCTGTTGTCTTCGTATTTGGCAGCCGTTCGTGATGTTAAGACGTGCAAAAATGTACTTTTTATGACATCGGAGCGGGTATTAAAAAAAAAAAATAATTTATGGAACACGTTCAGCCTCGCTTTTCTAAGTATGTTGCGTGAATTTAAATCGTAATATCGCGTTCGTAGGAAAATATTTTAAAACAATGGACATTTCGATTGATATCGCGTGGTATTTTCTCAACCACATCCAATCCTCGGAACCGACGCGGAAACGAGTGCAAACAATTATTTTTTTCTCGACCTCCAATGATCGGTTATTAGTTTTCACAATAGCTTTGAGACTTCATCACAAAACCCGCCATCGATTTTTACTTGCAAGACGGTTATCGACGTGAATGCAGTCGGTAATGGACATTAACGGTTAATATTTACGTGAAAGTATTCCCGGTAAGTGCGTGCAGAGGATAGAAAGGAGCGTAAACTACGCCGTAGGTGCGTAAGTGATTCTCCATGCTATAACATCACCTATATATTCGTGACCCATATAACGAATTGTCGTATCCTCTGAATTACGGTACTGTAGCCAGGGAAAAAAAATTAAAAGTGAAAAATCGAGAAGTTTATACGCGCTAAAGTGAAATTGAATTGAAAAAAAATCGGGAAGGTTTTAATTTGGGCTTGCGCTTAACCCTTAAAGAGGAGAAAAGATTCCTATTGCGATCGAGGACAATCCCTAAGCTAACGACCGCCCCCGACCGTTTTATATCGGTCGCAAAGAAGGGAGCTCACGGTGGTTAAGACGGTGATGAGGATATGATGGGTCGCTTTGGAAGGAAAACGTTCGAGGGGCCATAAAACAGACGTCAGGAGGGAGATAGAGAGAGGTTGGGGGGAGAGAGTAGGCTCTGCCCGATGGACCGTTATCCATTTCGTCGAGGAAATCCTACAAATATTCTCCGCTCCTTTTAAGGGTGCGTCCTTGAGATGTGACCGAATAGAGCCAAGGATGATCTCTTCTTTATGGGACGATGTTTACGAGACGGGGAGCGATCACCCGTGGGTTAACGTGGTGGACGGGGTTTTTAATTATTGTGAAGCTCTACTTTTGACATAATCTATTTTTTCCTGAGATTTCCTTGATGTTTATGTTTCTGCCATAAAAGGAAAATGTACATTAGTAGCGTTTTATCTGTTGCAGAGGGCTTCAACCTTCTTTTATGCTGAATTATCCATTCGAGCGTCTTTTTTATGGTCGCATACCCCTTAGTACATTTTTTAAGGAGTTAACTAATGAACAATGCGTGTGTTAAAATAGGCAAATCTTTTTTATAACGCTATAATTCATAGTTTGTGGCCTGTTTTCTGCTTTATAACGTTATTTGTAGTCTGTGATTCCAACGTAATGAAAGGTAAAGTAAGGAAAAAAAATTATCGTGTAATTTTAGTACGTACTTTCGCTTAATCGTTTAAAACTTTGTATATACTCCCGGCTGAAAACTCCCGATGTGTTGTATTTATCGACTGGGACGTGTATAAAAATATATATCTTCAATTTCGAAAAAGACGTCGCTCTGCTTTTAGTGGTAAATTCTCTATGAATGCTGAAAGATAAAAAACCCTTCGAGCTCGAACCACATCGATAAATCGTTCCCGAAGGAAATATTTTTATAACCTTGCGTATAAAAAAGAGCGTAAATTAATTGAAACTGATCCGCATTGCTTCGTATGCGTATGGAAATAATGCGCAGTCTTCATCACGACTCGTGGTCGTATAATATTTAAAAAAATGCTATTACGTCGTCTCGCCCGGCATTATTTCATCACCTGTCTAGCGTGATAAGTCTATTCGAGACGAAATAAAAGTTGTTTGTTTCGAGGAACCGGAAGATTTCCGAAGGGCTTCCGTCAAAAACACATTTGGGCCGAAACACGATCTAAAATGTTTTGCACGGACGGGCGTTTGGCGAACGTCCGAATCGAAATTCGAAACCTTCATTTCATGTCTCGAGAATTGCCCCAGCGCGATGAAAGGATCTTAACCTTGATGACTTATCACGGGTAAAGGTGTAAATTTAAAATTTTTATTAGTTGAAGTGAGACTCGGCTCGACCGGCTTAATTGCGTATCCATGTTTTATACTTATATTTTAAGAGCATTCTTAGACACAGAAACAGGACGGACCGTGGAGGAAAAATGTAAAAGTCGCGAGTTTAGCATGTAACTGGGTATTAAACAGACGACATCGTAAACTAACCAACGGTACCGTTAGAAAATTACATGCTGCAGAAATGGAAGATTTGTGTGAAGCCAAAGAAATTCACTAAACGATCTGCTTAACGTTTATCAGCGCAGGTGAAGTACTCTATAGTATTTTATTCACGCAACAATTTATCCTTTATTTATCCATTTTTATCGTTGCTACGTCGCTAATTCAGAGTGGGATTGAATATTGTGCGACGTAATAACGGAAATTTGCATTAATTTTGCACGTGTGTCCCTGAGAGTTAAAACAGGATATAAAATTTTAACGATGAAATGTCAAGGTCGAAGATTGGAATAAAAAAGCACTGATAATAACGTAATTACAATATCTTTCGTTGCGTATACTGGAAAAATCCATTATTCATACCTCTTACAATTAGGAAACCAGCACCATGATATCCTAATTACCAGAAAATAAGCTGAAACAATTTTAGAAATATGACGTGAAAAAATGGGCCCTCCGCTCACATAATAAATTAAAGTTTATCGCTGTTACTATCGAAGTTACAAAGATGCCATTAATCTACCATTTGATGCTTTCCTTCTTGCTAAGAAGCTCATTTATGCAAGTTTCACTTCGTTATTTACCGTTATTAAAATGAATAATTATTGCTTACGCTATCGTAAAATATTATGTGTGCTAACATTCACCCTATTCCAAGAAAATGTCTTAATTTCACCTTTTTCCCGTGGGAAAAACTTTAGGGAATACGCTTATACTCGTGGTGTACTTGTATTCCGTACACCGATCTTCACCCACAGTCGTTTCGTTTAACAGTTTATATCTTCGACATTGTCTACCGCCTACTCCTCCGCGACACCCGATATCTTCTCCGTAACGGAACCGCCGAATGCTAAAAAAAACTCCCTCGCTCTTTTTTCACCTCGAACTCCTAGTGAAACGCGAATTTCACTCTGGGCATGGTTGCTAATAAATAAACCCAAACCGCTAACTCAAGACGCATCGAAAGTCTACGTTTCGCCGGTGGCCGTTTCTTGTGTGTACCTAGAGAGTTTCTTTTGACTGAGAACAAGGGTGGGCAACCTTTTCTACATGGCAGGCCGCATTAGTGGTTGGAAATCCTTCCGAGGGCCGTATGTTGGCAGTGCTTCGTCGGGCTAGATTAGAGTTTTTAATCGGAGGTTATCTAGAGGTTGTAGATGGTACCTCAGCCATAGAAATGAAAGTCAAGTTTAAATTAGTTCAAGAAAAGGCACTTAAAAACTAAAAACCTTGTTGTGGCTATTGCTAAGATAAGCACTTTTTTCAATAAAAAAATTTTAAAGTGTATTTTTGAATTTTTTTTCAGCCATGGGACGAGCTCTATGATACTTCTAATGAAGTTTAAATTAGGTTTTTAGGGTTAGCATTTCAATTTTAATTCTTCTAATAAGATCTTAATTTTGCTATAAAAAGTATGAATTTGACTTCAATTTATACGGATCTCTTTTTCGTCTTAGATTCGCGAGTCGCCTAAAACGCCCTCGGGGGCCGCATTCGGCTCGCGGGCCGTAATTTCTCCACCCCTGAAGGAGAGAAAGACACCCACCCACCTCGCTGTACTCCCTCTCTGCCTCCCTCTCTTTCTCCCTCTAAACTAGTATCGGTTTCAACCCGTTGCTCTTCTACAGAGGTCGGCGGGTGCCTTTCTCCTCCTCCTTTCTTCCATCCTGCACACAATATCCACACCCACTCCTTCACTTCCTCTCTCCTTCTCTATCTCTCATCCACTCCTCCATTCTCTCACTGACCGGTGGCGGTCGAAGGGGCCACTGCCCCCGCGGGCACACACGTCTCACCGTAAGGAATTCGCGTTGCCGTGACAAGGCCCCCGAGGAGGACGTATATTTTTCACCGGTAGGGCTTCCGTTTTTTACGAAAAAATAAAAGATATCTGGAGAGAGAGAGAGGGAGGGAAAGACGGAAAAAGTTGAAGGAGGACGAGCGTTGAAGGATCGATGCGGAAAAGGTTAGGTTTGGGAAATTTGCGAGAAGTTTTGAGTGTGGACGGTAGAGGTGGAGACGATTATTTACTGACCTCCCTACCGCGAGCGTGCGTTTGTTTGCGAGTTACGGTCGCGTTTTTGACGAATAATCCGGGAGGAAATATTCCGGGTTAGTTCGGCAGGTTGCATCGCGTCACATGATCTTCGATCGATTTTCGCTTCGCCCTGTTTTGTTACCGGGATTGGCAAGTTATGCATCTCCGACACCCAGTAAGAAAGGTTGGAAAACCAGATGCGCATTTCGGCTGAATCAGTGGTGATTCACCGATATTGTATTATATAATTAAATGAAAAAAATTACGAAGCAGCTGTTATCAATGGTTATCATTACCCGATACGAGGTTCTAAAATTTAATAAAATTCTACAAAGCTGGCCTTCATTAGTGGGATTGATCGAAAGTAGCTCTTAAAACTTATAAAAGATTTTTGAATCAACTATCGCCGAATCGCCACTGATGACGACTGCTTGGTTGCCGAAATGAATGTATGGTTTTTCCAAACTTTTTAAAAATAGGGTATCGCTGTGACCTACCTACTACTAGCTTATCAATTTTATTTTGGCCATAAGGTGAACTCGATAATTATCTTTTGAATTGTCATATTGAGATGCTTGATTCGTAACATGAGTGATGTCTGCGCGATCCATCGAAGACTCTCAAAAAAATGCTCAGCTTTTTCCGTTTCATTTCGGAATTGCGTTCGTGGAAAGACGGAACACGGACCAAAACGATGCCGAGGTCGATCAATGGCACACATAAAATCGCGATTTACGGTAAACCGTGTCACTCGCTCTTTTTGTTTTACCCCTTTTTAGACTCGCGTTAACTTTCATTCGAATGAGTCACGACGCTGTTATGTGATCGTACGACAAATCGCCACTATGTATGTAGGTCTCTGGTTTCCTGAATTCTTCGGGGAACGATAGCGAAACACTAAATAAGAGCGAGGAGCTATCGGAAAAGCTCGTTTATATATATATATATATATATTATATTATACAGACTATCAGAAAGAGGAAGGCGAACTGGATTGGGCATTACCTGAGGAGAGAGTGCATGATTAAAGAAGTGCTAGAAGGAAAACTGGATGGAAAAAGAGAAAGAGGTAGGAAAAGGTTTCAGCTAGTAGACGACTTGAAAGGGAAAGACAGCTGTCAAGTCATGAAGAAAACTGCGGAAAATAGGAGTATATGGAGAACCAAGTTTAACCTAGAATAATCACGGACCTGTTAATGGACAGACTACCTATGATGATGATATATATATATGTATATATATATATATATATATAGAGAGAGAGAGAGAGAGAAAGAGGGAGAGAGTGAGTGAGTGGGATAAGTGGGGTAAGTCGGACATGCGCTTTTAAAATAAAAAAAAGCCGTTCATGATGGGTGTTACTGGAGCGCAATTGCGGCGCGAATTCGGATTGCGGTCGCCGGTAATGCGTGTCGGAGCGAAACCGAACCGCGCTAAAGAAGACAATGCTTTCGTCATACGTCAAACGGCGGAAATCTATCGAATTCTAGCTAGGGACGAAGTTAATTTGTTTTTACGTTTCTCTCAGTACTCAGTTTATTACAAATCCTCTTCGCTACCCCTATCGACATAGGGTTGTTTTGATGTTCATTTTAAGAATTTTCTTCGGGAATTAGCGCTTAAGTAACAAATATTGAAAACAAATGAGTACTTATCTTAGGTATCGCCAAAAGTCAGAACAAAGTTACCAGATACGCATTTCGGCTACGAAGCAGTCGTCTTCAGTGGTGAATCACCGAAAGTAGATTATCAATAACCTTGTTATGGCTATCGGAGAAACAGTTGATACGCACCTATTAAATTTTTTTAATGCATAAGGTGCTTAATCTTAAGTTCTTGTAAGCCATCGACGAGCTCAGTAATTATCTAGCGAACAATCTCGATGGACATGTTGAATATAAGCACGTAACATATTAAATTCTTTAGTGTTACACTTACAACCAAATATAACAGTAAGAATCATGCATTCATTCCGATGAAATCATGAGTTTATTATTTTTGGAAGCGGTATCGGTGGAATTTAATATAACATTGCTCTTTGTGGGTTTATGCTTTCGGGAGGCACTGCGTGGACGGCATTTGAGAGCAGTAATGCCGTCCACGCAGTGCCTCCCGAAAGCATCAACCCACATCATCAAACGCTGCGAAAACCTCCAAACGAACATTGCTCTTTCTTCCGAATTTTATGGGGAAATAATCAGAGGACCCTCTAGTACGCACTTCAAATTCAGAATGGTATTAAAAAAATACTAACCATCTTCAAAATTGAATCTATTAGAAAGTGTAGCTTTAATGTTAATGGACTTTTATGACCCAGAGAATCCGTGACTTTTTCCGCATTGCGAAACGAACGATACCCCAAAATTGCGATACCGGCGAGTTCAAAGTATTGAGTACATAACCTACCCTTTCAACCTGCGTTTGTTTCTTCCTGACTTGCGCAACATCAGGCAAATGCCGGTAGTGTCGATGCGTGGAACGCGTTGACCCAGACCCAAGCGGATCCAACTATGCAGGCGCTCTTCAACTTTTTAAAATCGGCCTTTCCGGAAAGACCGTCGCCAAAGTAGCAATTCCTGTATTTCTGCATTTTCAATAAGCAGATAACCTTTCGAAAAAAATGCTTTCACTGAGAATTTCATTCGCCGATGAACCTTAGGTCATCTGGCTATTTTAATAAACTTAATAAATAAGGGGGAAAGGAATGTTCGGGAAGTTAAATGCCGCCTTTATAATTTCGGGTCTTGTTCTTTACGACTCTGTTATTATCGTGTGGCATGGTGAGCTATTATTGGTTTTTAGTGTCTGCTTTATCAATATCAATTCGACAAGTTAATAATTTTTGTTGCTAGGATAATTCTACGGTAATTTTTACTTTCTCCATATACGTAGTATAGAGAAAGTATTGTCCTAAAGAAAAAAAATCGACTTCGAGATTTCAACGGAAATACGTTTTGAAGTCCCTATAACACGTTTAGACTATTTTCGGAATGATGTCTGTGTGTATGTATGTATGTGTGGATGCGATTGTGGGCGCTCTAACTTGAAAAGTACTTGCCATATCGTTACCAAATTTCATATACAACACTTTGGTATGAGCAAAAAGGGCTGATTAGTTTTTGGACAATGCCGGTTAACCGGAAGTCGAGGTTTATTCGGAACCCGATTCGGTTTTTGCGATATTTCTCCGTTAAAACATCATTATTGTATATACAACTCGATACAAATATTATAGAGAATGTAATTTCCTACATATTTTATTTCACACAATTTTCCATAGCAGTTATTGTTTAGGAATTATTTATAAATAATCGGTTTTTTCGGTTTCCGTCAAATATCTCATTGGTAATCTTCGTGAGGAGCAAAGTTATAGAGAATAATATTTCTTCCAGGTTTTGTTTGAAACAAATTTTTGCAAAACCATCCATTTCGGAGATATTTAACTTATTCGTAATTTCCAGTATACAGCGCCACCACCATGTAGCGGTGAATTCTGTAAACATTCAAAATATAATTTACGGCAATAAGAACGACTGTATTCTTTTACGATACGAAATAATAATTTTGCCTTATAATGCTATTCATAATAATTTAAATATCTATACCCCAAATATGGAGAAAGTCATCTGTTGGCCACATCAGAGTTTTACTTTCTCATACGTAGTAATGGGAAAGTATTGTATTCATGAAAAAAATCGACTTCGAGATTTCAACGGAAATACATGTTTTGAGGTCCCTAGAACACGTTTAGATTATTTTCGGAATGATGTCTGTGTGTGTGTATGTTATTGTGGGCGCTCTAACTCAAAAAGTACATACCATATCGTTACCAAACTTTATATATAACACTTGAACATGAGCACAAAGAACTGATTAGTTTTTGGACAATAACGGATAAGCGGAAGTCGCGGTTTATTCGAAACCCGATTCGGTTTTTGCGATATTTCTTTGTTAAAACATCATTATTCTATATACAGCTGTATACTAATGTTATAGAGAATGTAATTTCCTACAGTTTTAATTTGAAACAATTTTCTATAGGAGTTATTGTTTAGGAGTTATTTATAAATAACCGGTTTTTCGGTTTCCGTTAAATATCTCCTTAAAAACATCGTTATTGGTAATCTTCGTAAGGACCAAAGTTGTAGAGAATATTATTTCTTCCAAGTTTTGTTTGTAACTAATTTTCGTAGAACCATCCATTTCGGATATATTTCGCTTTATCTTAATACCAGCCTACAGCGCCAACACCATGTAGCGGTGAATTCTGTAAACATTCAAAATATACGTAATTTACGGCAAGGACGTGTCTTCTTTTACGATACGAAATAATAATTTTGCCTTATAATGCTACTCATAATAATTTAAATATCTATACCCCAAATATGGAGAAAGTCATGTGTTGGCCACATCAGATTTTTTTTGATAAATATAGGTCCGAAAAAGTATCGAAAGATCTTAAACATTGTTATTTAATTTCCTTCTTCCGTACTATAAGAAAAATACGTACGATTTCATATTTTGACATCAAGAGATATAATTTTAATTATAATTCATAAAAATTTTAATACAAAGATGAAAAATTCAGCTTTATTATTTCCAGTTCTTTAAAAAATAAATTACCAGTCACTTAAAACAGGACATGGATGGTAGATTATGATTTTGCTCACGGTCTACTGGCGAACACTGTTCCATAATTTGAAATATTTATAAAAATAAGTTCTCCATTGGAAGAGCTAACAGGATTACAGAATCATCCATATCTGAATTAAAATCTCGAGATAGAACGACGGACTTGCCTTCTAAACGGCTTTGAAAACAAAAAATATCAGGAGCACGCGAATCAGTCCGCGGCGAAAAACATTAAAAAAAGATTGTTTAACACAAATATCCTGTATAGACATCGTTCTTTGTAGTTCTCAATCCTTTCCATTGCCTGCCATCAATCCCGTAATCGGCGAGATTTGGCGTGCGCCATCTTGGAATCGTGAATCCGACATTCGCGGAAAGTTAAAATGGACGTATATGACTATGAGAAGAAGAATACAAACAGTTTGCTTTTCCTGTTTTTTGTAGTTTTTTTTTTAGCTTCGGGTAGCTCGCGCAATTATATAGTTTTAACACAAGGGTCACTCCGCGACAGCAACGTCCGACTTCAAGCGATTTCCACTTTCTTCCAGAGTAGTGGCTCTCGAACGAGAACGTGATCGGAATCCTGATGAGCACGTTCGTGCGTGTGTGTGTTCCCGTTGTGCTCACATCTCTCACCCCACACTCTTCCCTCCTTAGGGCTGCGGGCGTATAGAGAAGTGACTCACGGCCATCGCCGATGAGGAAAAAAAACCATCCGTATCTTTACTAGGGAGAGAGAGAGACGCCACAGGTTATGCACCGAAATGCGACCAGCGGCACCCTCTATGAAGAATCGAACGTTCTTCCTCGAGCGCGAATAATTTTATCGGAATCGTTTTCGGAACTCGTTTTCCGCGGCGGGTAATGGTGCTACTTCTGAGCTAACCGCTCGTCGATCAGGTTACGCGATAAGTTTCGAAAGGTTCCCATTAAAAGGATTGAGAGATGAATAAAAAAGGGTGATAGTTTTCCACCTTAAATCTTTGTGTTTTTTTCTCCGTCTCTCTCTCTTGAATGGACCAGTCGGAGAGAAAAAGATGAAAGGAGTTTTTTCAGGACGATCCTACTTAAAAATCCACGCTCACAATCCGCCGAGGTTTATCATAGACGAGGGGAATAAACAGAAACTGTAGTACTGCGTTTGGTAGTCCAGCGATGTACTGTTAAATCGCGGTGGAAGAAAAATGACCCTCTCGATCCTACGAATCTTATCTCTCTCATCATGTCTTCCCGATCGCTTCTTCCGATATGGAGCGACGATTATTCATAAGACTTGATCCGTTGGTTCTTCTGACCTTGTATCTTTCAGAAGTTCGTGTTATAGACTTTCGAGGCGTCTCTCTCTTTTCTGTTTATGCCCGAACCAAATCCTTCAGATAATGACGTGAATGCTCGCTTCCTGTCCTGTAGCGTCCGTTAACGAGCCTAGAACTCGTGTTGTGTATACTTAATGTTTCTTGCTTGAGTTCTTCGCCCAGAGGATCCCCAAGTGTCTTACATATAAATAAATATATTTTTAACTTTTATTTTGAAATGTCTCGTTTAATAGAGGAATTGAATGGAATTTCAATTGAAGAAGAGTTTCGTCAATTAATATTGAATTTCCACTGATTATAAACGAGTAAACGTTGAAAGGATTTCAGTTTTGTTTGTACTTTATTCTATCGGTAAACTTTATTAAGACACTTATGTTTTATGTTGGAGTTATTGATAAAATAATGGTAAATATTACACTCAACTGATTTAGGCTTTTTAATTTTCTGTGATAGCTTCGAGTCAGTCTCTTGATAAAATAATGGTAAATATTACACTCAACTGATTTAGGCTTTTTAATTTTCTGTGATAGCTTCGAGTCAGTCTCTTGAAGTGGAATACTCGATAAAAAACCGGTTTAAATTTTATACGTTTACGAATTTTTAATTATGATTTATGGATTTCGAAACTAATAAAATCATAAAATTTTTGAAAAAGATTAAATGTGATTTGTAGTTCATGTCTTGAATTGAAAAAAATTTAAACGATGGAGTCATTTATCCACTCTATATACCTAAGAGAGAAAGTGAATATTGGAGCCTTTGAATCGCAATTTGCATAATCGACGCATTTCTTTTATCGTCCAATACCCGGAACGTATAAGCTCATTTTCGAAGAAAATAATACATGACACGTGAATCCATCAATTACTAATGAAACAGCTTCATTTTTTCACAATCTTTTCCTAAAAAAATAAAACATTACGATAGGTTTGTTCGCGCCAGCTTTCAAACGGTCGTCCTTCGTCGGAAAAACAAATGCACTTGGGAGTCGATTAAAGCGGTCGCTCAGCGAGGAACAAACAAGTGTGACTACGACTACACACGCGGACGGAGTAAAAAAAAATACAAACACCTCATCTACGCGCAGCTCGAGAGTTCGAATCTCTTTTATTTTTTTCTTTCAATGCGACATAGTTCAAACAAAATCTTTTTATTTTCATTTCTTCGTCTCGGATTAGCAGAGAAGCATCCGAGAAAAAATAAAGAGGTGGAATCGCATCCAATAATCTCTCGGACGAATTCTCTTTTCGTATTTTCATCTCGCCACCTATGTTTTTGCGCGGATTTTCAAAAACTGCTATCGGAACCCTTTTAAAAACACTCGTGAGAGAGAACCTTTAGATGGAATCTTTGCATGGAGGAGGGAGAAGGAGAAATACCGTCGAAGCATTCCATGGGAACGCCCAGTCGAAACCGACGCGAGGAAAACAAAACCGAACCACCATAACCCGTGAGCGAACCCGCGTCCGATAGGCATTTGTTTTGCCCCTTGCGTAATTTTCGACGTGAAACATAATGAACGTTTGACTTCCAACCCTCACAGACCCCGGAAGTATACGAAGTATCCCTGCTCCATTCTGTTTAACTGTAAAAAAAAGAATAGAGATACGCTTCCAAATCCAAAAGGCTTTTGTCGCCGCACCCCTTGACACGTAGGCAATACCCAGTACCTTTTTACCCGCTCATTCTTTATAACCAATCCTTTCCGGTACACGCCCTTAGCAGCTGGCTTCGTTCTATAGACCTCTCCACGCTGGTGTTATAAGCTCGCCAACCTCTCCCTCTCCTCCTCCCTCCACCACCTCCGTTTTTCTCTCTCCATCTCTCTTCATCTCCACCTCCCACCCTCATTACTGTCTCGGTACGGGAGAGAAAGGAGGGAGCCTAACCGCACGGCGGAGATAATAAAGCCATTTATGCATCCCTCATTCTCCCTCTCGTATTTCGCACCCTCCTTATAATCTCTAGACTCCATCTCCGCGTCTACTCCCATCATCGGCATCCTCCCATTCTTCCTCCATCATCCCTTTTACTCTTACTCCTCTCACCCTTGTCTAATCTTACCCTTTTCTCCTTTCTGTCTCAACCCTTAATCTGTCGAAGGCGCACACACATGCATATAACGCGGGTTTCCATGGGAATGATTTAAGGATAATGAGCTGAATTCAGGGGGGCTATTGGGTCGCCTGTATCGCTTTCGTTCGTCCATGCGCTAATATACTTTTAGATCCAATAATCATGAAATCGACATAAGAACTGAAACTTTTTTATGTTTGTTCATTATAAGTTTAGGTGAAACTAAATGAAAAAGCCGTTTTGATATTTAGAAATCCCCATTTTCTCGTCCTCCTCAAAATTATTTCATTTATGCATTTTATTCATTTAGTTCGTCCCTTATACCCTTATAAGTTACTTCTGCGTGGCTTTACTCTATCCTATCAATGATTAGGTGTGCAAGATGTGCACGTGTACATCAGGATTCCGATGATATCGAAGCGATTATATCATATTCTCCTCGTTATACAATAATCTAAGATATTATTTAACAACACGCAGTATTTGGCGAGCAATTTTGCTTTATAAACCGTCATAGAAGAAGACAGATGTAGATTAAAATTGAGTAACTTTAGGACTTAGTTACTATACTCAGTAAAATAGTGTTATTGTGCTAATTATAAAGAATATTAAACAATTATAATTTAGAAATTAGAAGAGAAATAAGCTGATGGTGTCCATGAATGTACTGCGTCTGCCACTGAATCGGTTCATGCGGAGAGTGGCGAATGCGTGGAAATGATACAAGGCTCTATGTCTCGCGTAATCGTCTCCATCGCACATACCTTAGGCATTTTTTCTTTCTCATCGCTACTTTAAGTTATTTAAAAAAACAGCTTTCGTCTCGCTATCTTTTTTTTAAATATATTTATACGCTTCTCTTATGTTCTGAAATTGGAATTTATTTATACCTTTAAGCTTTCCTTCAACCTATTCAGCTATTTATACATTCGTCCTATTTATTTTTCAGTCGTGCTTTTTTATCTTTTTTATTCACCGGCTATTATTTATCCTCTATTCTCCTCCATTCTTTCCCCTCTGTATTTTATTCTTATATTCACCGAGGCATTTTCTAAATACGAATATATTACCAACTCATTCCCATGTCTCTTCCCATTTCTCTCTCTCTCTCCCACACACACACGTACGCACGCAGTGAATACATCTAGAGAATTTTATAGACAAGCTTTTACAACTATCTTTTTACCCGCACCCTCTTTTTAGCAACTGCTACGATTCTTATCTCTCCTTCTCTGCTACTCACTTATGTTTTTATCCCTCTTCGCGACTCTCTTTTAAAATGAAACCGTCTTGACGTTTTTCTGCCGCTCGCGAGCTACCTTCTTACGAATCTCTATTTACCCTTACACGCGTCTCGGTATCATACATATGAAGAAATAAGTTTTTGCTACATGTTGGCATCCGTCCGGCAACGTTCTAGATTTTGTCGATAGTGTTTCACAAGGTATAGGATATGACGTGAATGTTCTGTGTTATAGGAGCTTAGACAGCGAGGAAAAACATCCGATAAATACCCGAGAATGTGGCCGGGATTCTTTTTCGGACCTTCTTGGTTACGATCTCTACATTTCAGGAGGACTTCATCTAGAGAATAAGCATATTCTGTATCATATACATAGAGGAGTTGCGGTGAATTCTGTATACGCTGAATTTACGGAGCTGTCGTCGACAGAAAAAGGGAGAAACTGCAATAGATGTTTTGAGATTTCTAGATCTTGAGTTCACAGGTATACGCTTGGGTGTGTCTCCGTTTTCATCTAGGAATACATTTAGTGTACGAGATATTTTTACGATTAGTACGTATGTGTATGTATGTGTGTATTCATACATATATATGTATGTACGTGTCTTTCTCTAATTTTTTTTACGACCTTCGGTTGGAAAACCTTTACCGATGCAACGAACCCGCGACCAAGGATTGAGAAGGGAAAACCGATCGCCGTTAAAATAAATAAAATACATCGCAATAATAAAATCTCACATGCGGTCAAGTTGCTCCGCGTCTATGTGGTTCGGACACCTCGGAATCAAAAATAATCCAAAAAATACCATGAAATACCGTCGGTTCCATCAACTTCCATTTGCTTTGCTGCCGTATTATCTTTATGGCGAGATTTTGAGGCGACAATTATAAGCGCTGAAAAGAGCAGGTGCCAGTTATAAAATTTACGCTCTTGCATTTAAGTGAATATGTAGGAGACCGCGTTTTTTTTTTCAAGCACTTGGTAAGGGTTCTTGGTCTCCGGTTGCGATAAGGTCTCAAAAGTGCTGTCCTGAAGATAATTCCGTTAATGAATGTTGCAGCCTACTTATAAAAAAACGGGTTAGAAAAGTACGAAAATGGTAAGGAGGCGATCAAAAAAAAAATCTTAAGGGAAATACGAAAAGAAGATACTATCTTTATGGAGAATGATGTCGAAAGTCCTGTTAATTTACGGCGTCTTTCAAAAAATGTCCAACGCCTTTCACGTTGCCTAATAATCTACCACGTTCCTACGCACAAATTGTGTGTCGAATGTTATGATAAAGATAATATATTCTAGACGGAAAATGACCGGTAACAATAACGATGTGAGCTGTAATAAGGCTGTCGTAAACTAGGATTCTACTATTTTTCCACGTGTATCTGTAACCATTAATTATAGCGCAAGATTGTAGAACATATGGTTTAAAAGCATACATTAGCGCCGAAAGGGTTCCAGTAGGAGACAAGGTCAGTTTTTTATCAACTTGTATAATAAGAACTAGTCTTGAGTTCCTACGATCGAAAAAGAATTATCCTTTCTCGTCTTATCCGACGTCGTGTTCTTCAAGTGCTGGGTTTTTGTGCACGTCAGTGTCGGCTGAAAGCGATACCAGGCGCTTTAAGCGGTAATCGTTTATGGCTCTAATGTGGGATTAGCGAACCCAACGACCAGAAACTTCTTGATGGATGACCTTTGACACATTAACGCCTGTTCCGATGCACCTTTTATGACTTGCTCAACGCGCAGCCGGGATCAATTAAAGCCTGCGAAGCTGGTCCCGAGCCTTGCGAATATGGACGGATGAGATTGGATTAAAATATCGCATGCGAACGAGAAAAAAAGGAGGCTCTCTTTCTCTTGTCGCATCTTTTCTAGCATCCTATTAAGCGACTTCATGCATCCATGCGCAAGCTGGCAAGGTCTCTGCGAGCAGGGCCGGCCCGAGGTACGGGTGAGCAGGGCGGCTGCCCGGGGCGCCAAAGTGTTGGGGGCGCTATGCCGATCATATATCTATGCATTACTTACAAGTAGATAAATATTGGATATAACTTTATATCGCGAAACAGGTTATAATATTTATATTAAGCATTATATTTTTTCATCATCAATAATTTTTACATTGCGATGAATAGATTAACATGTACTTCGAAAATATCTCAACAAGCATTTACGGAGGGGGCACCGGAATGCTATCTCGTCCGGGGCGCCAACATTCCTCCGGCTAGCATGATATCTTTCTAAGTAAACAATTTAGTCCTTAACGCATGGTTTGGTATATATTTACAATTTAACGTAAAATATTTATTCATTTAAATGTTCTATAAATAATTTGGTTTTTGGAAAGTTATTACCTCAGAATGCTTAACCAAGGTGGATGGAACGCTCTATGTCAGTAATACGAAGAGATGTTGGGAAAAGGTTTCATTTTCGTTTGAATAATTGTCTCAGAACGAATCGGGTGGTGAACCACACACTCTTACCAATGTAGTAACTCAAGGCAACGTCTCGCGAGACAAATTGGAATAAGAGGAATACGTATTTGCGGCGAAAGCGTGATCGAAAAAAGCGAACGCGAGCTTAAACTTAAATCGCGTCCTCAACAAAAAAAAAACGATTTTCTTCGAAGAAATTCATTAATGTTAAACGCTTTTGCGATACTACGATCTGAAAAAATCGAGCGCACAATTTCAGCGTCGATAAATCACATTTTTTTGAAGCGTCGATTATCCGTTATGTATCCATATCTTCCCTTTATCTACCCGTATCCACTTTTCCTACGCCCTCGTATCTGAATTCATCATCCATCTCTTTCTTCTATCGAGCTCAATATATCTCTTTCCCTTTTGCTTGCACCAATCTCGTCCGATCTCTCTCTTTCTCTTTCTACCCGTATCTCTGGTAGACGGTTCCCAGAATCGGCAGCAAAAGGCCTCCGCAAACCTCCCCATCGGGAGCGGGATAAACACCGATATCCCCCTTTCAGAGGTCACCGGCTAACCCACGCCTCCTTGAATGGGACCCCCCTTTCGTTACCGCTGCCGGCCTCAATGGGAAGGGACAGGGCCGTTTTGATACGCCCCTTCGTGTAAATCATGCATAACGGGTACGGGAGTGGGTATAGAGAGTGCGAAAGGGAGGAAGGAGAGGGAGAACGATAGCCCGCAACGTGCACGAAGGTTTTACAATGATGGAAGAAGGCGAGTTAAACATTCGCATTCCCCATTCTTTCTCGCTCCCTTTTCCACAGCTTCGTTTCCCCCGTCGGCCGTCGCAGGCGCCACCGGCAAAGAGGCCGGGGAGAAAGGTCGAAGCGGTGAGGGGTGGCGAGGGTGGTTTTTCCCCCACCGCCTCGTGCGCCACCTATCTCTTGACCAGTACCTCCCACTTTTCACTGCCCCCGGGGATTTTCCGCATCGGAGAGGCAAGGCTGTTTGCGAAGGTGACCGGAGGGGGAGGAAGGCTCGTAAGTTATGCGCCATCTGAACAAGATTCGCGAAAGGGGTGATCTCTGCTTGGCGCGAAAGACCTTTTGTAAATACCCTCGATTTTCTCTCCGTTCTCCATTCCACAGTTTTGCGGGAAAAAATTGTACCGCTCACTTCTCTCTCTTTTTTTCGTTCGGTGTGTCCATCCAGGCATCTTAGAGAATTTATTCCTTTTAGGTTGCTTTCTTTCCTCCCTCGTTAAGCGGCATTAATCTAACTCTTATGCGCCGGACTATATATATATATATAAACTTACGGAAGAGGAAAGGTAAATGAGGATTCTTAGGGCAACTAGGTGTTGAAGGAAACCCAATGAGCACTTACCGGTAAGAGCCGCTGGGGTGTTGGAGAGACACATTTGTAGAAGTTATTGGAGCTTTCGGGATATATATATATATATATAGTTTTTAGTTTTTTCTCCGCCAATTAAATAACTCATTACGCGAAGAAAGGCGAACATCTAGAGTCCGGTCGCCGCTTACGTAAGTCTTTTCTCTAAAGTGAAAAAAAACGATACCTATTTCTAAAGCTATTCCAGAAACGTGAGCTGGAATTTCTGCTAGGTCGTAAAAGCTCGAACGATTGCAATTATCTCCGGAATCTTCTTGTCTTAACGGCCTTTATAATAAACTTGGCGAAATGCACGTTCGTTCGGTAGTTGGTACCTTTCTATACGTTAACTTTAGTGGTCGATTGCGGAGGAATTAAGCGGGAATTGGGTGTTGCATAAGGTCGAGGATACTTAATTAAATTCTCGATAGAAACTTTTTAAGTGGGGAACGTAAAGCTCGATTTAATTAAAAAGTTATTTTAATGGTATTACTCGAACGAACGGTACGAAACCATCTACGCCGTACGTTCGACCGTTGTTTTGGGTTTGGAAAGAGACGTAGAATGAAAAATATTACCCAGCCAAATAAGGCCATCCAATTTGCCCAGCGTGTTTTTTTTTCACCGGCGAAATTATTAATTATATTTTTCTTGTACGCTAGATCACCGTCGTTTATCTCCGAGGAGGTTCATATTTATTTTCAACCCCTCCGACAAATTTATCGCTCTGTTATCTGAAGAGATGCGCGACGAGCTACCGAAACAATTTATTCCCATCCATTTTTAAACTCTTAAATACGGGCATAAATTCAAATTATTAAAGCGGTGGAATTTCTCCGTTACTTAACGATTCCGGAGCGGGGCTGTAGTCGGGTGGTTTTCATATATGTATATTCTCATTAAAAATGTTACCTGGTTAAGGGTATGTGTGTGAGAAAGGGAGAAGCTCCAGTCTCGTTTAACTTCCGCGATTCTTCCCTCCCCCATTCGAACATCCTCTTACAGAAGCTGAATCGGACAACCAATCTTTCCAGCTTCCCATGTCTTCTACTCAATCCCTTTAGCCAAGGGATTTAGTAGGGAAAGTGAGGACAAGTCCGAGCTGGCCAAAAGGTAAAAAGTCAACCATCTCACGGTCCTTTTTCAACACGAGTCCGTTCTATCTATCTCTCTCTCTCTCTCTGCCGCTTTGGAAAAAAAGGAAGGGGTGAATGTGAGATACTCATCTGAATGCGGAACTGCCTTACCTCTCTATCTCGCAATATACCTCTCTCTCTCTCCTTACCCGCCTTTCCCGTCTTTACGGGGTATTTCCAAGACCGGGTGTGGGGAGTGTCTCTGGACGGGAAAGATAAGGAGGGGAAAGATGTAATCGAATAGCGGCCTGCTTAAAGGCTGCGTATGCATGCTGTAATGTTTTTATATTTACGCGTAACCTTTTATCCGTGTTATTTCAAATGCGTCGATGCTTTGTTGGATGGCAGGAAAGACCTATAAGGGTTAGGAATGATGCTGGAGAAAGGGACGTTGGGGTCACCTTGGGCCATCACCTGTGTTTTATTTTGTGTGTTCCTGAACTAGGGTAAAAAAGGATCGGGAGTGGTCAGTCGTTAAGTACGCTCACGACATCGGGAGATTTTGCGTTTCTACCTACTTCTTCACTCTCTCCCTCTCTGTAAATATACATTTTACTTTTATCTGTTTTATCCGAAAACATTTATCGAGTTCTCATTATAGTTGAATTATCTCCAATAGCCGTAAAAAAGTTGAAGGGGTTCCTGGGTTGCCCAATTTATCAATTGTAATATCTCTTATGAAAACATAAATTATTTGTCCAGGTACTAAGTTCTCACGTATATTATTTTACATTCCATGTTCTTCATTAGCATTTTCCTGCAAATTAATATTTGGTTTCTTGGCGGAAAAGATGATCTAACAATTTTCGCTGATAATCGCAAAAAAATGCGAATATAAAATCAAGCAATTTGATTAATTTTTTGCTTAAGTCTTGTGTATGATGGGGCGTGGAAACATCTCGTAAGATTTATGACCTTTATTCGTGGAAACGATATTCCCCGGTTTTTATTACATGGTGGTTACCAAAATGGGGGAGACGAAATGATTACAATGGGTTCGCGCAAACGAAGTGTTTTTGTTTTACATTCAAAATTTTACGTATGTTTTCATTCATGGTTAAATTAAATTAAATTTTGCGCAAATAATATAATTATTCATTTTATTTTAAAATTAATACATTTTTTAACTCTCGTAGGTTTAAGGAGGTTGCGAGAGAGGTCCGTTGCCTTAAGAGGGGGTTGTGCATGAACGAAGTTTGATAACCGCTTACATAAGAGTGAATACGCGCCCGTTATTACAGTTATCAAGATAATCTTTATCATTCTCTAATGGAAACGTGCGACCGCGGTGTGGACGCAACGCGTGTAATTATTTCATGGCTTCGATTTCCTTCTAACCGAAGCGATTGCACAAAACGTCCGCATGCCTCTCTTTCCCAAAAATTTCCACCACCAATCTCTCTGCGGCGTACGTAAGATCCCTTAAAAAAAAAAAACGAAAAAACTTTTTCATCTTTCCGCACGATACAGAACTGGAGCGCGCGGATTTCACGGAACGCAGTAAAAAAAAAATAATAAATCCGAAACCGTTTCCGGAGGCAGTCGCGTGACTCCAAAAGAAACACGTTGCGCAATCCGCCGTCCTTTTGTTTTCCCGCACGAGTTTTCATCCCTTTTCTTTTATTTCTCCCTCTGTATATCTCTCTCTCTCTCTCTTTTCTTCGAGACGGTGGAAATTATAGGTCATGATCGAGGTATGAGATCCTCACGGGTACGAAAAACGAGTCGAAAAATTTCAAAATCTGGCGGTTTTCTTCGTCCGTTCGTGCCTCGCGTGATGGTTTGGAGCGGGGTGGGTGTGGGGGGGGGAGAGAGAGAGAGAGAGTTTGTTCACCTGTTGGGTTGCTCTCTATCCGTCAGAGGAAAAGAGAATAAGAGCGTGTTTTGAAGGAATGTTAGCTCCGGGAAGCTGTTAGGTGCGTGCGGATTAATGTTATTTTACGTCTGCGAAGAATTGCTGCCGTGTAAACAGGAGGGAAGGGACAAAGACTGAGATCGTCTCGAGCTCCGTTATGGTTTAACGTTAAGACGTGACCTCTTTTTTTTTAAAAAAAATACACGGGAAGAAATAGGGATTCTGGAATTTCAAATTTGGCGTATTTTTCAATGAGAGTTTTTTTAAACGTAGATATCGGAAAGTGATATTGAGATAATGAAGTTTTGCCTTTTAACATCTTGACTGCTTTGCATGAGATAACTCGAGCGCCATCCATGTATACAGAATATATAACCCATTACTTGCCCGAACATATTTTATTTATTTTATATATAACCCGTAAAAATCAAGTATTTTGATGAATACGTATGCGCAATATTTTTGGTACATTATTAAATATAAGTAAAAACTTAAGTTTACGAATTGGGTATTATATGGAGTAATAAAAAAACCTTTCATTTTTGACTCGATTCCAAACAAAATCACACTGAAGGGATAGGGGTGATAGGGACGACTCCACGCATCCATATGAAGATTTGTGTCGGTTACATTTTTCTTACTGGTTTCCAATTAGAGCATTAGCGAAATATTTTAAATCAGAAATCAGTGATGTAATTAAAAAATTTGTTTTCTAGGATTAACGACCTGAGGGTAGTTACTGAGAGCGGCTGCGTGTGGCTGTCTTCATCATCGATTGGGTTACAACCGTAAGGTAATTATTTTTTATTTTAATATCTAACATTGGCCAGTATAAAATTAGTTCGAAATTACAAAAATAAAACTAAATGGTAATTTAAAAAAAAGCTGATTACAGCATTATTACGTCGGTCTCAGAATTATTTCTATGGAGACAAATATATCATCGCATGAAATTTGTTCTAGTCTCTTCCTTCATTTTATTTTTTAAAAGTATTTTGTACATCGTAGCTATGAAAATATTCACCCAATGGGTTTTGCTTACCGAAAATAACTAAAAAGGCCATATTGAGGAGGACTGCGCTGACACTTAAAATTCACCGCATCGAAAATTATTTCCTTATAATATTTTAGGATCTTTTATTGCAACCGAAATTCAAGAGATGATTTCATCTCAAGCCGTTAAAATTTCTCATCCCCACTTGACGATGGACAGTTAAAAAGAAAAACAGTCAAATAACCTTTTCAATTTGGATGCCCGGTTGTTTTGTATCGCAATTAAATTTCATTTGATGTTGTAATGCATATTTCATGTCGCAGTGGTGAAATTGGCACCTTAACGCGTCGCGGACAATAAAGCAAACAGTCCGATCGAGTGTTGAAAAACAAGTTAATTTTAGAAATGCGCTGCGTTGACCCGCGACCTGCTTATTTAAAAAAAATACCACTCTCGAAATTTGAGAACCGCGATGTTTCCGAAAAAGGATTTTGAAAGGGACTCTCAATTTTTTTGGCAACTCTCTCTCTCGCGGTGCATCAGATACGGTCGAATTTTTTTATCACGCATTCACAACATTTGCACATATAAACATCGTAGTTCTGTTCGATTGAGTCGGATTTGAAAAATTTTGTTTTTTGTAGTATCGGTTTGGACAAATTTCGGAATAATATTAAAGTGTGGAATCAACGTTTGATATTTTGTAACTTGGAGAGCTTGGATGCGCGCGATATTGTTTAAGAGCCCAAACATCGGCCCATTTTTGTCATATCCTTTCACGTTATGCAACCATGTTAACAACACGATTTAGGCGGAGGTGAGAGAGCAAGACACTTCGTCCGTAGCATTTCTGTGTAGTCAACGCGAGCTGTGGAGTACGGATTATCTACTTCTCATAGCATACAGAGCCAGAATTCATTTATGAAGCATGCACTCTAATGCAGGACGTGCGTTTCCAATAGTTAGCTTTAAAAGGCAGTCGTAGCATTTACTTATAAGAAAAGCTGAGTGCGTAAGCTTTATCAGAAAACTTTCAAGCTAACATGACGTGGTAAAAGTACGCCTTCTGATATGTTTTATATGTATTCATTGCTGGATGTTTGTCGGCGAGAGGTGGTTGCCAAGAAGCTGCCGCATAGGTTGGATCGCTGGCGGTTTCTTAGAAGTTGTCATGATAAAAATGCTTCATATAAGTTTTCCGTGGTAAATTAAATATAACGTCAACCTTTTCTTGCTGAAGTACGCCTTTGAGTCTTTTTGAAGTAGTCGGGTACCATACGGTATATTTTAAAGAGATAATGAAATGAACATAATTGCCGAAACATACATACATAAACCATGTTCATAAATAAATGCAAATAAGTGAAACCCGACTTCATAAACTTGTATTTTTAGGATAATTAACGACCGTGCGCGCGACTTCTTACGTGAAAAAAGAAATAGTGTTAAGCAGGCTTCTTTGAAGTGACGCCCGAAAATGGAGATATGATTATTCTGTCCCAATTTTCCTTCGCTGGCAAAAACCTGCGCAAAAAAACCTACGTAATATTGTAGTAATGGTAATATTGTTGCGGTAAAACCATAGCCTTCGATTCCGAAGTCATGCGCGAAAAGTAAGAACAAAAATTCTAATATTTAATATTTTGGCGTACCCCGGTTCTAGACTCTGCCCAAACCTCCGGCTGAAAACCCCTTAATTATGGTATCCAGTGCTAATTTTATAAAAGTTAGATAAAGTACATGCGGAGACCCGAATCACGTTCCTAATAAAACATTTTTTTAAACGTTCCCAACATTCGCACCTTCCATTAACCTAGACGGAATAAAGGCTCTATGGCTCTGAATATGAAAGGTACTATTCAATTTGTTTGTTTACGTAACATTATATACTCTCATCGTGTCGAAACGCACGCCATTCGTTTTCCTTTAAATGAAAAAAAAAGAAGATAAAAGGGTTCGGATTGAAAACAAGGAGCAAATCGATTGCTAAAGTGAAGATGACCTTTCATACCGTGCGTCGTAAATTTTAAATCTAATCGCTTGTGAGACGATATTCCGCCCACCAGTGCATCGAATTGCCTCATCTCCGGCGTCGCCGATGCGTCGAATGAAGCAATGAAAAACATATACCTACGCAACGACTCCCTTCGCTGCAGGTTGTATATATTGCACGGATGCGATCACGGTGTTAAAACGACCGAGATTATAAACAATTCACGAAAATGGGTTTATTTATTACAGAAAAATAAATATTTCCGGCACGCGAACAAATCGAAAATTATCGTTTTTATTAAGATACGCCCAGTGACGGATTTCGTATTTATAATCTCAGAAGCGTTAAATATCTAAATTTAAAAATCTGTGAAACCTCTCAGAGATTCCATAGAAAACGATCTTTTAGAGGGTCTTTAGGGGAGGTTTTTACTATACTATATTTAGATTGCAGGGCCTCCAATTGCCAGGGATCCCAGAAGGCCCAAATCCGCCACTCGATGGATCCCACCTAAATACCGCGTTGATTTCCAAAAAAGCACTCTTCCAATAAGCTAGAGGAGAATTAACGTTAGTTGAAAAGGCACGCGCGAAAAACTCTTCGGGAAAACGAACACGTCCCGCGTAGCAGCCGATGGTTAAAATTGACCACGAATTTTTGGAGGTCGTAATTCATCCTCGAGTTCTCATCAGTTACCGTCCGAGGGCTGGATGTTGTTTTCTTCGCGTTGTTCTTCTTCGTATACACGAACCGAGAATCTTTTTTCCGACCTTGACTTTCGACATTTCTTTCGCGTGCGCGGATTCCGCGGGAACTTCCTACCGCCGCACAGTGGTCGGAAGACCCTCGTTTCCCGGACAAAAGTCCTAAAATCGTCTGATTGAATCCAATATTGGTATATGGGGGTTTTGAGACACGCTGAGTATGATTTTGATGTCTGTTTACCTGTACGAGACAACATTCATTCCAAAACATCTAGTTTCTTGCCGGTTTCTTACATTATGAATGTAAATTCTCGCTGATATGATGTGAGTACGCGATTTGAAATCGCCGGACACAGTGTCGAAGGTGTCTTTCATGAAAATAATATTTTTCTCGCAAAAAAGCAGTGTTTAAAGATTGTTTGGTGCAAATTTTTGGGATGCTGACGACGTGAGTGTTGTTATTAGCTTCACTTACAATTAGGTGTAGTAAAGAAATGGGAAATTCTGTTAGAGTAAAACTTTGTTAAAAAAATAAAAAGGCGTGACAAATATGCGCCAAAAAAATTAAAAGAGGTGACATATTATCAAATTTCTTCTTCTTTGGAGTCAATTGGCAAAGGAAAGTCCGACTTCTCATGAGGTTGTCTTAGTAGCTGTGGAACATCATTCGAAAACATCGTGTTCTTCCGTCGTAGCTTTCTTCTCATGCTGGAGATCAATGGGTCGGATGATACTAGCAGAATGTGGAATAAGTCTTCGTTTCATTCCACACTTGACAACTTCCGAGTATTCATTTCTCTGTATTTCTTGGTGTCCTTATTCCTGGCCTCTTGGGCCTCCTCGGAAAACAGTCCTATAGGCAATGGAGCAACTTGTATGATATCAGCCCCATGGATAAGGAGCTTATGAAGCGAGGCTGGTATCTCATACCAACCGTACAAATCTACATAGAGCTCGGCTGTGTCCCTAGTGTAGTCCCGGAAAGCATAAACATTTATCTCGTAAGAGCTTCCCAAGGCATGTAAGATATTTGATAAACGCTGAATTAGACTGGCATCAACTCCGGTAATTTCTGCGGAAAGTGCATGCTGCTCAAAGAAAGGCCGTGCGGAGTCCCCATCATAAGTAGTACCGCTGTTTTGCTTTGGTTGATCTACTATAAGGCCCATTTTTTCTCTGAAAGCCTTCTGTATTTCCAGCTTCCTCGCAGCAACACTTTTTTGTCGTGTTCTGTAGAGACACGCCATTCCGGACGTCAATCCGACTCTCTACAATGTTATTCCGACTATGTGTGACAAAGTTACATTTAACCCTCTCATTCAAAAAAGCGCAGCTATGCGCAGCTAATTCTTTCAGGATTTAATAGAGGAGACATTAAGCTACTGATATCACTAAAGCAGAACGCAGTGTAACGTAGTGGAAATTTTGTAACTCAAATTCATTTTTGAACATATCCAATTTGTGCAATAGTTCAGACGAAACACTGTTGTATAGTTTACTTCCACTCTAAAACCACATGTGACCCCATCAATAGAATCCTTAAGTTCCAAAGAATAATTTGCGCACTGTATCATTAGGGAGAATCACATTTATTGGCAGAAAAGTGCCATTGAAATATTGCGAATATATATAACTGAAAAAAAGCAAATGACGACCCCTATATTCTCAGACCTGTGGAGTCGGAACGGGCGAAGAACGAAGATTAAATAGGCTTGTTTCAGGTGGGCTGGACATTTACGTACATTTTTGACTCCATTTTGAGACGCATGTGTGAAGTTCGCAAAATGGACTTTTGTCCGGGAAAGTAGGGTCTTCCGACCACTGTGCGCCGGTATTTTTACCCCATCGCTTAAGAAAGATTCTTCCATCATCGATTCGGATGCATCAGGTGACGGGCAGAATTTACTCCGAGACGAGGAAGAGATTGTTTAAGGTTTTTCAATGCGAGTCGTGTGATGTCCCGCGGATAATTAACGATTAATAATCTTTAAAGATTTTTTTAGAGATATTTTTTTTGCGCGGCTTAAAAGCTTACCGGTACGGACGTTTGAAGGTGAGGGTTATATCACGCGCCGCAGAAAAATTAAAACTATTAATCATTCTGATCTTGCGCACTTTAACACTGTATGAGGGTATGAACGTCTCTGCTTAGGACGACGGGATTAAAATTACTTGAGCGTCCAAGGAGGATGCTTCAATCGGTGTGATTACTGAGGTAGTCTGCCTATGGGATCGTCGGCTTCATGTTTTTTTATCGGTGGAAGGGGAATTTATTCTTGAAATTTGAAATAATCGCCAAAATTATTCAACTGATAAACAGGAAATGGAGGAAATGTTTAAGGCCACTTCTTATTAATATGGTAATCCGTAAAAAACATGAAGTTATAAAAAAAACATTTTCTCGAGTCCATAAAATGTGTTAACTGTATCGTTTCACTTGGGAGTAGATCAATTGTAAATTTAAATGAGATTTTCATTGAGGATTCACATTTAATTTTTGTAAAAAAAGTTCGAAACTTGTTCTAAAATGGGATTTTTGAACGAGTACCTGTTTGTTTCGGTTTATATTATAACATTTTTTGTTATGAAAAAAATTTTTAAAATGTGGCGAATTATAAGTTTAAAAAAATAATAATATGCCATCTTGTATACCTTATTGATATGACTAAGAGAAGTATTCGCATATAAACTTTGCACGAGGTTAATATAAAATTATATTAAAAAAGTGAAACCCGAATAGTAATATAGTTCATCAAATCGGTAAGACAGTTTTTCCATCATTCTCATTCGATATGGTTGCTATCATTATATATATATATTTATGAGTATTTCATGACCGCAATTGGTATCGCTTTAATAAATTTAAATTATATTTATTGTGAAGAAGTGTAAACGATAAAAAATACTTGTTATTGGGAATGTTTCGAGGTGAATAAAAAACAGGCGAACTGCTTCGATACACATAGCAATTTATGTAAAATTCGATAACTAGATACTTGTGGATGACGCCAACCAAAGGATCTATTTTTATTACTTAAAATAACTCAAAGTTTAAGTGGAAACGAATTTATGTTCATTTTATAAGTTACGTATCTTCGTTGAGAGGCATTAAATCGCATCAAATATTTCATCTTTAATTTTATGCCGAAACAAATACGGCAAATGACATCAAAATGAATTTATTATTATTACAATTATTACTCAAGTTCTCAAAGAGTAGAGAAGACCGTGTTTATCTCACTCGAGCTTTTTTGAAAGTCACCTCCGTTAAAGGGGGGCGTGAAGATCACGATTTCCCAACCACGGGATAAAAACAAAACAACATTGGAAAGGCGATAAAAAGCCATTACGGACCGAATGGAACGGAGCGATTTCGAAAGTAACCTCCATTGATGGTTGAGTCCAGAAATATCTTCCTTGCGGTCGATCCGAAGAGGCACCTGAGAGAAGAGAGAAATGAGGGGGAGAGAGAGAGGATGAGGTCAAGCTGGATGGGTCAGCCAACTCAACTCCACTCGCATAATCTGCCGAACCGCGAGAGAGGTGGAGTTATTCCCAACGGCAGCTTTTAACTCTGATTTATTCGACTCCCGCAACGAAAAGTTGTTTTTCCCACCCCCCTCCTCCCTCCCCCCCCCACCCCCCCTTACCACCGTAATTTCTTTTTTTCCGCGTCTTTTTTCCGCCTTCCGCTTCCATTCCTCTCTCTTCCTACCTCCCGCTACGTGCTCTCTCTCTTTTTCCCTCTCTCCGTTCATCCCAGGCGGCGCCTCCAAACATTTTGACCACTCCGTTTCATCTCTCAATGACCGAAGGCAGGCCAATCTCCCGAGCCTCTCTCTCTCTCTATCTCTCTCTCTCTGCTTGCTACCCTCTCATTTCCTTCTTCCCCGAGGAATATATGTGTATTTATGAGTTGCCATTATCCTCTCGCTTCTATTTTTTCATCCTCCGAAACTCTTGTTTTCTTGTCGTGTTGTTATATTTTTTAAATTCGTCGTATCATTGGGTATTTTTTAAAATTTGTACGTTCCTACGTTCCTGCGCTTCAATAGGCAAAAAGCTCAAGTGTCGGAATTGGTAAGATCTGGCGCTTTTGAATTCACGGTTAGGGTTTAAGTTTGATACGCACCATCGTAACCAAAACAATTCTCTCAGCTACATTAAAGAGTCATACTTTTTATTACTTCAGATGAAAATTGCGTAATAATTGTAATTACATGGCGTAATTACATAATGAAATTTTCATTACATGAAAAAATTAAATCAGTACCAAATCCAACCCAGTATATGCGTGTGTGTGTATATATATATATATGTATATATATATATATATATGTATATATATATATGATATATATATATGATATATATATATGAAGCAAAATCTGTTTCAGAAGCTTCACCTCAGTCTTGTCGCACGCCCACAAACTTCTTTACGTCACTCCTCTTACCTCACACTTGTCCCTGGCACTCGCTCATTTCCGTCACCTTTCTGTTTTAACTTTCTCTTCCACTATCCCTCTCTCTCTCTTTCAATCTCCCACACTCCCTCTGACTCCTATTAACTCACCCACTCAACTCCAATACTCTTCTTCCACGACTCTCTCTCCCTCCTTTCTCTTTGTTGCTTTCTCCTTCGCGTTGTTAGTCCCATTAAATACCTTCTGCTCTCTTAAAAAAAAAAAAAAATACCGGGTGGCGCGTTACCTAGCAACCTTTGGAGGTCGGCCGGTGGATGGAAAGAGAGCGAACGAGTCCTCTAATGAATCCGCTTTTAACGAACACCCTTTTGCCGAAGAGATTATTCTCCTTTAATCGCGCCCTCGTTAAGACAACCTAACGCTATAGACTTGGCGAAGGGTTCGCAGGAGAGACGGAGGAAGGAAGGTTACCGGCCGGAGGAATTCCGTTTTAACTTAACCTAAGTGGTGCTGGGAAGTCGGAAGTGTTTGTGACTCCGGAGACATTTTTACGACTGCCGATTGCACGGGCGTTAAGTTCGGATTAGTTAAGGAAAGGCGGCTGAAAATCGTCGGTGTATTGTCGTAAAAGGGGGCCATAGTCTCGAGGTCGGTATGCGATCTATGAATGCGCCAAAACGCGTGGAAATCATCAGGGAGTTCTTTTTACGAGGCAATAAGCAGGATTAAAAATCTTTAGATTTCTACGCCGTTTTGCTATCGAACGGGAAAAGTTCAGATTCGTGATTAAGGAACATGCGAGATGGAATCTTTATGGGTTTAATCTCGGATTCTCTGGATCCCATAGCAGACTCGATCGGGGAATGCCTTTCTTTTCCACTAAATTGAGTCGAAGTTCTTAATATCGTTAATTGGATTTCATAGCGGCAATTATATTTATATTCCCTTCGGTAAATTGTTCATATTTTTCCCGGTTTCCTTTAATGGTGCGTCGGATTAAAATTTAATTCCATAATTATTTTCGAAGGCGGTTTTGATTGAAAGGGAACTATTAATCCGGGAACGAAATTTATCTCAATTAAAGGCCAATGGGAATTTTTTTTATCCAACGAAGAATGTATACACATTTGGACTCAGCCGTACCCTTTTAACGTAAGTAGCAACGCTTTGCTGAATAATTAAAGGCGAGAGAAAAGAACCGTATATTCGAGGAAGTTCGCAGATCCGCGGAATGTCTCGTCGTTTATTTTCTCTTCCCTGTTTAAATTAATGTGAGCGCATAGTTCAGCACACCTGGATCCTCTCGCCGCCTCTCAAACACTTTCCCACATTTTACGCCAATCGTACTTCAAGTGTTTCCATATATCTTTTACCTTTTGGCTCTCATTATCCCTCCCTCTTTTACTCGCACTCCATAAATATCTTATTTTCCGTCTCCCATTTACGTTACCTCATCTTTTTTTATTCCTGTTTCTCCCTCTACCCTCTCTCCCTCCATTTCTCTCTCGATGAAATGTTTCCCCCGCTCCCTCCTTTCGTCCCCACTTCCTCATCCATTCATTCTCTCTCGCTCTATTCTCACCTCCAACTCTCCTCCTCCCCCCTCCCCCACTATAACTCCATTCTTCTTCTCATTATTTGCAACTCTCTTGTCCTGTTCAAGTTTCCTTCGAGAAATGTCTCCACAAACCCGAATGAAATCGTTTGTCCGTCTGTCCGTAACAAAACCTTTTCTCTCGTACGACTCTAAGCCAGTTTCAATAAAGGACGCCGAAAATGTTAGTGTGTGCTGTATTTTCCCTTTCCTTCGTTCCGACAACCTAAAAAAAGACAACTTGCCGACAAAAAACCTTTTTTATTTGTTCCCGTAGACGGTTTTTCATTTGTTTCCGTTCTTATCGATCGTGTGACGATTCTTTCTTCTTCATTCTCTCCTAACTCTCTCTCTCTCTCTCGGTTGTTTTCTCGGGAGATTTATTATTCCTATGTTGGGAGGAAAAAAGGTTTTATTGGAACACAGTCCTGAAAGGTATCGACGATAGGGAAAACACGGAACGACATGGCAATTTTAAAACCAGAAAGAATATGGGACTTTAGTACGGGAAATTTTACTCCGTTCTCGTCCGCAATGATAGAAGCGTTTCAAAGGAGGGGTGTTGCACCATACTCTCACGGAAGAGTCGAAAATGCCCCGCCATAAAAACGAGAAAAGAGGGCAAGGCGTGCTATTTAGGCGAAGTCTTTTCATTTCGATTCTTTTTTTCTTCTTTTTTTCACTCCACACGTGTCTGTCTCTCTTTCTCTTCCTGACTCTGTCGCCTCGGATAATCCTTCTCTCTTCGCCATTTGCCGGTGACCTCTCCCTCGAGATTTATAAACCGGAGTCAGTTTTTTGTAGAACCTTGTAGTGGTTCCATTAAACGGCGAAAAAAATTAACGCTAAAAAAAGAAAGCGGATTATTGGGAAAGAAAAGCAAGAAAAATAATTTCATATATATATATATATATATATATATAAATTTGTTTGCGTTAATAATGTGTTATACGTGTAGTTACGTCAAGGGGATTTTTTTTCGGCTGCTTCTTCTTCTTCGGTGAATCACGCGCTAAAACCATCGCGGGAAGTGGGTCGCCATTTGAGGCGGAAAGGAGTTAATTTAATTACGATTCGTGCTTAGATGAACTTTTAATGCGGTTCGGGATGAAAGGTTTGCGGCAGATTGAAGCGAGAAAAAGGGGGTAAGAGGGAAATAAAAAGGGGTGAAATGGACCCTCTCTTTGGCGTGGAGAGAAAAGTTTGGGTAAAAAAAAGTGGAAAGTCGTCATTCCCGCGTATCTGCCTGTGTGTAATGGGAAATATAGAGAGATAAAAAGAGGGAACGAATTTTGTTATTCGTCTTCGTGTATTTAAGGTCAGCAAATGATAATGACGCAACGTGCGTAATTTGCCCCCAAGCGTTCGCGCAGAAAGGGGTTTTTACGAAAGGAGGGCGTCGTCACTAGATTGGAAAGATCCCTTCGATTACGCTAGTTTCAAAAATCCACGAAGTAAGAGTCGTTACCGAAAGAACGTAAGTAATCCCGTGATGACGTACCGCCTTTCTAATAGAGAGCGAATAAAAATAATCGGCCGGAGTTTTTATGTAATTCACGTTGGAGGACTCTCTCGGTCGGCCGTCGTTATTTCGCAACTACTCCTTTTACTTTTCAAATTTAAACCCATCTCCGTCCGTGCGAACGTTAAAACTTTAGATGAAATTTTGATCGATAATGCATGAAGAGGTGGTGACGTTAACGCACGGATTTCGCTTATCGAAACGACCTTCGCAGTCAAATGTCCCTTGGGGGAAAAAGTTAACGTTCTAAACGGTAGAATTTTACGGGAAGCTACTCAAGTCACACGGAACAAATTTTAAATATCGGACTTGAAATTAACTCTCCCCGGACTTCAGACCTTTCCAAGCGATGGGCTAATAAGAAAGAACGTTTCGCGTCGCGGGAGTCTTCTTTTTCCGGCTTTCAACTTCGATTTCTCACGCGTGTAGGAAGAACGAGAAAAGGACGCATCAGTTCTGCATTCGCGCGGAGTCCGAGGTATTTTTTTTTTACCCCGTCTCGGTGGGGATAAGGTAGAAAAAAGAGAGAGAAAACCATTCCATCAAGACTCGAGACAATGGACATTTTCCATCTCGTCGGCTCAATTTCCGAGTAGAGTTTAGTTACAACGAGGGGGAGAGGACTTTCGCACGGTCACTACGCCTAATAACTTGATCGGCGGCTTTTGCCAGGAGTTCTTCTTTGCCGTTTCCTCGGTAACTTATAGGTGCGACGACACGGATGGAACATAATGCTACCATCACAAGACGGGAAAAATAAAAGAAATGGGAAGAATCCCGGAAGAGAAGGAGGAAATATTCGTCGAATAGGTCGTTAATGCCATTAGTAAATCTATATGAAATGTTTTTTTTTCTTACTCCTAGCCTAAGGCTGAAAACACGGAAGGGACAAATTAGATACGTACAAAATTCTCTGGGAAGAAAAACAAGTGAATTAAGTTGAGATACGATGGCAGCGATCGCTTTAGGCGGTGAATGAAATGTTCGCGTTCTGGAAACGTCGGATGTTTCTTTTTTTTTTAAATCTCCGTCGACATGTAGTGCTACTCGTTGGTTGGATCTCTTCATTGTCATTTAAATAAAATATCGAAGAAGTAATTTAAAAAAATAAAAAAGACGCTAATTAAAGACTGGTTCAATATCCTACAAAAAAACTTCATCATCAAATATTCTTACTTAATTGAAATCCGAGATGTTCATGTTAAAATACAAAATTCATTGAAGATCCTTTGTCCGAATGTGTCTGAATATCTCTGAATCTAACCAAAACACAGTGCTCTCAGGTTATAACCCCATCTTTTAATTGGCGGATTCGGGTATAACGTTGGTCTTCCGTCCCCTATTATTCCATATCGAACTCGGGAAAAAATTCCACTGTCAATATCGATTTAATTTATGTTATTTGTAGAGTAATATAAATTAACATTTAAGACGCTGTGGAAGAAGAAATCTGTTTTTCAGCAGTTAGGCAACCGCAGTTTCATTTTTATTTTTCTCTTCACATGCCCGACTGTTCACGTCTTTTCAAACTTTATGTAACGAGAATGCGTCGCGTGCCTGTCTTGAACGAGCCTTTTCTGGATTATTTCCGCTTCCCATACATCTGGCGATGCGATTTTCGCAATGTGATCTCCAATTTTAGGTGAATTACGAGTGTGTGTGTGTGTGTGTGTCTGTGTATATATATATGTGTGTGTGTGTGTGTGATGTAAGCAAATGATTATACAGATTATAAGAACAAGGAAGGCGAACTGGATCGGGCAATTCCTGAGGAGAGAGTTATGATTAAAGAAGCGTTTGGAGGAGAACTGGAAAAGGTTCCAGCTGATAGACGAGTTGAAAAGGAAAGAGAGGTACTCAGAAATGAAGAAGACTGCGGAAAGCAGGAGTATGCGCAGAACCAGGTTTAACCAGTAATAATCACGGACCTGTTTACAGACAGATTACTTATGATGATGATATATAACGTATGCTTACGTGAATATATATTCTCAAACACATGCGTGCAAAAGGTCTTCGAAAATATAAAATAGGGATTTTATGAATAAGGGGATGCTCGGAAGAGGAATTTCATGTTAGTTGGAACAGATCTGGATAGAGTCGACCGCAAAAAATTTATTCATTCCTTCGAAGCGACTACAAGGCAGCGTCTCTCTGAATCTAGCTTATTTGTAAAAGCTCTCCCGGAAACGATGTCACGCGCAGCGAAAAATGTTGTTCACTCATTTAGCGCTTAAGATATCTCCACTCATTCATGTGTGAGTATGAAGGAAGCGTTGAGGGGAAGGATGTTCATCTTACCGCCTTAAGGAGTATACGGGTTTCTCTTTCGAGTCTTGTATTCAGTTCAGGCTTACGAGAACGTATATTAGTATCTGATTCATCTACGTTTTTAATTTAACCCTTAGTCAGTGAAGTTTTACAATTTTCTCTGGGAATGAAATTCGTCTCAAATCTTACGTTATCTATCTCTCCTTCATGCAGACAGACAGTATATGAAGAAACATGGTAACTTTTTTAATTTCACCTTATGGGAATAAGATTACATTTTTAATGTGACTTTTAAAAATAATTTTAAAAATAAATTTAAGAATGTTTTCGTGGCTGTTATACTTTCAAACATTGTGATCTCTCGTATATATTTGTATCACGTTGAATACAGTGAGATAACTTTGATGAAATGACTTTTATAATTGATGGTCAAGTTGTTATTTACGAATTATTTCGTCAAAACAAAATCTACGTTTCCTTCAGTTAAATATGAAAGAAATGATGAATTAAATACGCGGCGTATTTTTTTTAGAAAATACTTTGAAATATATGTTCGTCTTTCGCCATTTAAAAAATCAAATATGCCGTCATATGCGTAGAGTCCGATTTTCGGATTTAAGATGGATTTATGAGGTGACTCAACGAAAAATTGATTCTTGCAAATAGCCTCCGTTAGTCTCTGTCATAAATTCTCGAGATGTTCAAAATCCCAATATTTGAATTCGTTTTCGCGGATCCCTGATTTAAAATGTCAGGTGACTGATTTTTGAGCTTCAGTCGAAGGAAAAACTTATCACATATAGATATTCTATCTTACGAGCATGATTTTCATTTCCGCGATTAATTTTTTAGGGACGGAACCCATTCATTCTCAACCACGTGGCAAGCGGTTACGACTGCTTATGCAATTTCTTGGAAACTAAGTACTATAGCCCGGTCGTCCATAGTCGGGGTTTCCGAGAAGTGCCTAAGTGGCTAGGAAGAGTTGATAACTAGGTTACAGAAGTTCAAGGAAAAGAATAAAATGGCTAGAAGCAGTGACGTAATCCATTCGTCGGCTAATTCCGTTGGCGTCCTGTCATTTTCACGTACTCTAAGGATGGGCATCAACTTGCGAACGCTAGTCACTCGCGGGTAATTTTCCCCCCGAATATTTACGGCGATTTATCATCGTAATCTTTGCGAGCGAGAGAGAGAGAGCGGGAAAAAATGTATCCTCTCCCTCACCCGATTGGTTCGCCCTGTCATTTCATTATAAATGTGACATTTTTATTTTTGCCACGCCATATTTCATGTTATGGCCCGCAAGGACGCAATAATCGAAAGCCTTATGTACCCGCAGGCTGTTCCGCTCGCTTTGTTAATGCAATTCAATTCGAATGATAAGTTGAATCGGAGTGTACGAATCAAGACGTTATTCGATTACTTTTGGAAAGGATTTTTTAAAAACTTTTGAATTGATGAATCGCCGAACGTTGGTAAAAAATATTTCGATAAACGCGCAAGCGAGGCCACTTGGTGTGCGATTTATTTTTTTGTGTGGATATTTTTGGAAAGGAAGAAAATAAATTATGCGTAGGCCGTGTCACTTAAAGCATATAAATTGAAAAAAAAATCACCGTAAGGGTGATTATCAACTAAATTATTCTCATATTCACGTTCGCTCCAGGGTTTTCAGAAAGCACCGCTTAATTTACTTGGAAAGAATTACCTCCTGACAAGCAAACCTAGACCGGCCGAATAAACCTTTCTATTTTAACTCCGGGGGTGTATATTTCCCTTGGATCGGACCAACGTTTCCTTTGCGCTCGCAAGAAGAAAAAAAAGAAAAACGATTTCATTCGCCCCTCGATTACGATACTCCTCGGGAAAGTCGCTTTTTATTTTTTATTATTTCGTTGTCCGGCAAGACGGGAGGAGACATTCATACAAACGTCTCTCTCTCTCTTGCTGGTACCAATTCTCTCTCCCTCTCTATCCATCCGCTTATCTCCTCCTCCGACTCTCCACTTCTACTTTTTAAAAGATCAAAGACCTCCGCTGGAAGTTACACACGCACACGTAAAGAAGTCGCGACAGGAAGCCCTCGCTGACACGGCAGTCCGCGCCGGCTGACCGTTACAGTCATCACCGGCGTGAGAGAGTGAAGGGGACGGAGAGAGGTAGAAAA
Organism: Uropetala carovei; assembly: GCA_036926305.1. Lineage (NCBI taxonomy): Eukaryota > Metazoa > Arthropoda > Insecta > Odonata > Petaluridae > Uropetala > Uropetala carovei. The sequence continues at coordinate 5,539,812 of JAXCHB010000279.1, forward strand.
TGAAGAGGGTAGTGATTGGAGGGGAATGCAATTTCGCCGGCGCATGCAGATAACTACATCCGGAATAGGCGAAGACATAACGGAATAGAGGGGATGAAACAAAAAAAAAAGGAACGCTCGCTATGAGGAAACGAACCACGTTTTCTCTTCCTATGCAAAGTTCGAATGAATGACCGTAGTGGTGTGGTGGTTAGATTGCGCGGGAGGTCGCCGCGAAACGTCAGAGGGATAATTATGCGAGTTTGTTTCCCTCTGATTTTAGTGTTTTGATTATCGTACGGCTAATTATACTCCAATCTCCGAATGAATGGCTCAGGGTGGTTATTGGAGAAATAGGATGGGGAATTTTGGGGCGAATGTAGGACTCTCTGATGAATTTTGTCTCCAGTAAATTTTGAAAAGAATTAGAAGAGAATCAGATGGACAGTTCTTATTAAAAACTTACATAAACACCCTATTTCAAGTGTGGAATAAATATTTTTTAAAATAAGTTCTTATCTTTGTGAACTCCAGTAGCCAGTAAATTTGAAAAAAATTAGAAGAGAATCAGATGGACAGTTCTTATTAAGAACTTACATAAACACCCTATTTCAAGTGTGGGATAAATATTTTTTTAAATAAGTTCTTATCTTTGTGAACTCCAGTAGCCATGAAAAGGTTATGAAAAATCACATGCGCATTTCGGCTACAATGTAGCCGTCCTCAGTGGTAATTCTCCGATAGTAGATTCTGATAAAGAAAACGTGTGGTGGCATTTTATTTTGTTTTTATGTAATATACATGCGACAGAGGGGATGGGGTTTGTGGATGCCCTTCTTCGTGTTTAGTTCTATGATGGATATCCTTTCTGGCGGTAGACTTTACGACAGTCAAGAGAGGCGCATTATCGCTCAAGTTATACGCAGCTCCAAATGCCGCCTAGTTTATAGAGTCGCTTGATGATTCTTCCCTTCTTTAGGGAGAGCCGCACATAAATACTGCACCTAATCTTCGGTAGAGTACTATTTTCTCCGTTCGGTTAATTGAATTAATTAGCAGCACACTAATATGCGCTCGTATGCTAACGCTACTCTGTTAAATCCTCGGTGGTTATTGTTCCGCTACCGTTGATGTCCCTTAGGGTTAATGCCTCCGCATACCTCCTATAACGATCCATTACTATGAATTAGCACACAAGAAAGGATAGATTTCTATTCGTTCGCAAAGTTCTTGGACAAAACCCGACGAGACTTATTTGAAAACATGTAGGTTCATTTACAATAGTGGATTAAATGTCGTAGCCACTTTAAGGTAGGGAGTGGTATTAATTCATCATACCTCACGCTAATATGGATCTAGGAGAGCCGAAGTTATATTTCTACATCCTCAATAACAACCGTTTGGATTCGTTTATGGTATTGTTTTAGGTGATAATTTTTTTGATGCCTCTATCCAACGCCGTAAAGGTAAAAGTGTAGATTTTTCGAACACACTGGATGAGAGAAAATAATCCCGCAAAAGGAAAGGGCTTTGACGAATTCCGGGTTTATTTGGAGCGAGAACACTCTCTTTTCTCTGTTTTATTACACCAATACGCAGGTTCTGGAGAAAATATATATTCGATCAATACGGTATATCTTCACTGCCGGAAAAAAAGGTTATTGCACTATTTTACGAGTTTCTTTCAATTCGAGTCTTAAAGCGATAATGCCGAAGTTCTCAATCCATGTTCGGATGGAATGGCTTTTATCGATTCCCTCAGCAATCGCCTTATACGTATTAGCGACTGTTTAGCTTTATTTTTCCGCTTGTAAAGACACATCCCTCAGGTTTCATGGAGCGAGTAGACGGATAAAGCTTTACCGAACCGACTTTCTACTCGGTCTCCAACGAAAAATTCTGAAACGTATGTTTTAGAATTTATCTTTGCGAAGAAGGTTGGCCGAGATATTTTTCCTGCGGAATTTATTCATTTCCCAGAAATTCGAATAGCTAATTATAGTTGAAGGCCGCAGTTTATCCATCCTCCAGAGAGAGAGAGAGAGTTGGGCACTGGCTTTTTGTAGGAGGTAATGAGAGTGAAGAGGTGAATGTTTTGTTCCTAGTTTCGCAGTGATCGGTATTCTAGTACAGATTACCGTATGTTAATATTCCACAATAATGCACATTGCATTATTTTCATCCATTGAATTACCTGCAGTACTTTTCCAAACTTTGCTAGATTTGGAAACGTCCACGCTCTTGTAACAGTCTATGACTTATGTGCACTTGAGTGCTTTCCATAGTGCTAGTCTCGGATTAGATGCAAAAAATTTATTTTTGTGCATATAAATTAGGATCGCGGATTTAAGTTCCAAACTTTGTAACAAATTTTTAAACTTAAAAAACGTGAGTAAAATTTCCATCGTTTATATATTGGGAATTTATTTTCAAAGGATCACTTTTAGTAATGACGTCTCCTCTTCCATTAGAAAACAAAATTTAACTATCGATCGATACAAGCGCTCGAGGAAAGGGAGCAGAGCGTTAACACGCCTTCGTGGAGGGCTCATAATAACGACTTATAAACCCTCATTAATAGCAATCAAAGCGGAGAGAAGTAAAATTTTTATCTCTTTTAGAGATTAATATCTACGGTTTTACGATGCTCTTAACATACCTTTTCTTCTTACCTTCCTTCCAATCATCATAAATCATCCCTCTTGATCTCCTTTTCGATCAAAATATTCACCCCGATATATGTATATGTAATGTTGATATATATATGTGTATAAATACTAAGGAAGAGGAAAGGTAAGTAAGGATATTTTGGGCAACTAGGTGTTGAAGGAAACCCAGTGAACACTTACCGGAAGTAGAGCCGCTGGGGTGTTGGAGAGACACATTTGTAGAGGTTAGAGCTTTCGGGATGATCCCTTCGTCAGCACAAGAGAGACTCAACACCTAGTTGCCCAAAAAAAAAATATATATATATATATATATATATATATATGTGTGTGTGTGTGTACAAAACGTTCACTATGTGTCTCAGTCGGTTCCATTAAGAGGTTAAAAAGAAAAAGCTCTCACTTTGACCCACTCTGTTCTTCGTTATCCAAATCATTGACTTTAAGAGTGAGAAATCTCCGAACTCTCTCGTAAGCTTAAGGATATTTTTTTCTTTTCTTGTCGTCTCCATGTATCCTGAGAAAGAGAAAGAACGCATCTCCTGCCACCTGGTGGCTTTAATTAGTGGGATATAAAGCTCTGTGGAGAAAGGTCATGAGGAAAAGGGAAGAAACGTTATTTCCCTCGAGGCGAAGAGGAGAAAGAGCGTGGAAAAGCGAGAGAAATGAGAGAGTTGCAAGAGATTTTCCTTCTAGAAATGCCCGGGAAGGATGTCATTGAGAAGAACCTTCGCGGAAAGTCGTCGCCAAAAAAAAAAAGATAGTAAATAAAATCCGCAGATGGTTCGGATATTTTTCTTCTAGACGTCTACTTCCAAATCCTTATATATACACGCACATATATACATCAGTTCCATTCAGAAAATATCATTTCGAATTTATGATCGTTCAGTACCTCCCAAAGAGAAAAGAGGAGCGGAGTCCGTCAGGAAAGAAGAAAGAATTGATAAAAAAAGAGGGCGATGGAAAGAGGAAAAAAAGAACTGCGAAATTAATTAATTACGCGACGTTTATAAAACCCCGAGGCGAAAAATAAAGTGGAGATTTCGCTACTTCTTTGTTTTTTTTCGCAACTCTTGTTTTCTTCGTTTCGTTTTTATTTTTGTGTTCCAGCCGAATGTTACGTTACCCTATGGGGAAGGGAGGAAGGAGGAAACAAAAAGGAAAGAAAGGCGCTCCCGAAAATTACTTCGAGTTCGGAGCTCGTAATTTCTGTTTTTTTTTTTAAATTTTCGTTTGCAGATATGCGGCAGCGAAATTTTTATCTTTCTCCCGCGAGGAATTCCTCGTTGCCGTAGCCATGAACTTTTTCGAGAAAATAAAACGAAAGGACGCTCCGGCTAATTTTCTTAGGTTGTTTACTTTGTTTTTTTTTGGAAAAAAAGAATCAATTCTTTCCTGCGATTTTTACGCTGGTCGCCTGCCTTGTTCTGTCTTGTTATGAAACTCTTCTCGAAATTTCCCTCAATTCGTTCCATTCTTTAATTCGTTTGTTTTTAGCAATTTTTGAATAAGTAAACGAGTATGTTTCATTGACCAAGTGATCGTATATGCATAGCACGATGTTTTTCTGTCTCTTGCATGGTATGCTTTCGTCGGTATTAATTATTATATCCAGTTTTTGGCTAACTTAAAATACTCCTAAAGTGCGTTGGATGGCGTCGCTTCACGTCAGCCGTACCTGAAACTTCGAAGAATTGAATACATTTCCGCATACTTTTGATAGCGTTATCAAAACACCCGCGATTAATATGCTTGTCACACAGTTTTGAGACATTGAAACACCATGTGATTCATTATATCATATCATTTTTAATAGTAACTATTTCCTAGAAAATAGTATGGCTAACAACCTTTATAATTTTTTCTCTACTTTGAAGAAATTGATTTTTTTCCTTTCGCAGCTTTTCATTCATGTCTACAAAAAATAACAGTACACTCAAATCTTTTTACATATCTCCAATTTTTTAAAGAAGCGCGGATCATTGACTTTGTTTCCCCTTTTTCACTCCTTTCTCTAAAACACATTATTTCTCTTCGAAGGCACGAAAAAAAAACGTGCGATCCACAAAAAAGGATTTTGTCGAGCACTTCCGAAGGAAGTGAAACTTCGCCGCGCGATTCGCTTTTTTCCCCCCACAACAAATCTTTCGTTATAACGTCCGAGCGAGAAATATTTCACGATCGCGGCGTCGGAAAAGGTTTCGCATATAAAAAAATACAGGGTTTATTCGGTCTCCGGGATTATCTCGATCTAGATGCAGCGATATCGATCCCAGGCGTGTGGATTTAACGCGTTAGATTTTAACACGCGTTTGATTAGGGTTACAGACGGTTGCGGAGGCGACTAACAAGGGAAAACGTCGATTTTTTCGGTTGGCTTCGCTAGGAAACGACCGGAAACTAGAAATCAGTTCGGAAGAAAACAAAGATTTATTCTAGAGACTAAGGGGTTCCGCCCCTTTTACCCCTTAGGCGTCCAACCCTGTGTCGCGCTTCGCCTGGCGAACCTTCCACGCGATCTCACCTGGTGGCTAAACGACAGAAATAAAAGCTACTTTTTATTACATTAGCTACTCGGTCGCAATCGGCAAAATCTGATCTTCACCTGGCGCTCGAATCGTACGCGAGCGTATTCACCACTCCTCCCAACTGATGCAGTCTCTATCCCCTCTATACCTTCGCATTTTCCTTTCTCAAACCCTGAAGCGCTAGAGAAGGATAAAAGTATTCTGTATTAGAAAGAGAAAATATAAATCTTCTCCAAAGACATTCCGTTTGGCCAACTGAATTGGTGAAATTTTAAGCTTAAGTGCTGCGAATACCATATGAAATTAATGATTATTCCCTGGGAAATTTGAAGGTAGATGGTCCTACAAGCCGCGATGGTGCCACGTATGACTGCAAAACCACAGGAGATGGGGTTAATTATCCGGGGTGTTTTTTAATAACATTTCGAGTATATTTATATGTTTACTCGGCGCTTTAACATCAAACATCAATACCACTTAACCTACTAAAACATTCGAGATCAAAAATCCATTACGAAACCGTTATACTATTTGATTTCTGCTCTTGAAGAGTTTATTTTACGTACTCGATCCTCATCCTCATCAAGACGGGACACGACCTTAAAAACACGCGTTAATCTCCGAAAAAGAAACAAAAGAACGGACGCAACTCCCGTCCGTGCCATTCGTCGCGGTTTTTATGACTCTTTTCGGCGTTACTTTCGTCGAAAAAATCTCTCTCTCTCATCGAATGGAAAAAAAAAACTCGTAACGAGACCGAATAAAAAAACGGAACCGAACGCCGGTGTTCCATTATACTATATTTTTTCGGAGCGGCCGTAAAAACGAAGATTATCGATATGGACACGTCGAAAAAAAAAAAAAAGGAACGAAGAAGGTTTTTAGAGGCGCCCGTTTCCACGGTAATGGTTCTTACTGGGTGCCTCTCTCTCTCTCTTGACCCCTCTTTTTCCCTCTTTGATTACCTTCATAAAAGGAGCCGCCCTTCGTTCGGACGTAAAAAGGGGTAACGTGTTACCTTAGAGGACGCAACGGAGGAAAAGGGAAGGAATGCGAGAGAGAGAGAGGGATGAAAGGATGCCGTGGTAGGGATGCTGAGCGGTGGACGGTAGGGTGATCGCGCCCCCATGCGACCCCTCCCGGAACGTTTATTCGGAACGAGAAATAAGATACTTTACGCCAGGGGTCGACAAACTACGGCCCGCGGGCCGCGTGCGGCCGACGCCGCCACGGCGAAAAAGCGGTCGGTGGAAATTTGACATTTGACGATATCTTATTTTTTTTTTCGCTAAAGTTGTGGTCTCGAGACTTTTTCGATAAAATTTTGACGCCATTAAATCATTTATACTTTACACCACTTTGGGAACACGGGATGTTTTGCTAACTTCTGAAGTAAAGCTGACGCTCTCGCGACTTCCAGTGCCGCCCTCCGAAGGATTCTCAACTATGCCAGTGTGGCCCACCATGCGGGAAAGGCTAAGGACCTCAGCCTAAGAGGCGACCTGAACTTTAAAGTATATCTGAAAAATACTTTAAAATGCGGGATAAAGTAAACACTTTCGAAAAACGTCCACAGTTCTTGTACATTCCTATTTTTAAAAAACCACCCTATGCAGCTGAGGTACGGAAGAATGTTCTCGATATGGATTTGGACGGTGCCTTAACACGGCCCGTGGTGCATCGCCATCATAGGGCATAGGATAGGGTAGATAGAAAATGCGGTAGGGAGATAGGTTGTTAATAGTATTTGGAGCGAGTTTTTAAAGCCAGGGAGGAGCGGGAGGAAAAGTGCGTGGGTGGTTTGGGAAGAGAGAGAGAGAGGGGGAGGGAGAGAGAGAGAGAGGGAGAGGGAGAGAGAGAGAGAGAGGGAGAGAGAGAGGGGGGGAGGGAGAGAGAGAGGGGGGGAGAGGGAGAGGGAAGGAGAGAAAGAGAGGAGGGATGGGAAAGAAAAGAATAGGAAGGAGAGGAATAGGTCATTAGCCTCAAGTGTCGGACAGATGATGAAGAAAAGGTTGGATGGAAAGGGGCACTGGAATGGCATGGAAAGGGGACGGGACTACTTGTGCGGGAGGCTGCGGGAGGTGGAGAGGCGTATAGGGAGGGAGAAGGGGGAACGGAAAATTCCGAAGGTTAGATTAGGGCGGGATGGAGGTTGGAGGAAGAAGAGTCTTAAGGGAATCGCGATGAAAGGAAGCGGCCAAAGGAAGAGAAGAAGAAGAAGAACTTTAACGAAGTGGGCGATGAATATTAATAAAAATATAGGAAGGGGAAAAGGATTGGATGGGGGAGGGGGGGAGGGGGGAGAGGAGGGGGAGGAGGGTGGAAGGAGATAGGGATGGGTTAAGAAGGACGAAAAGAATGCACGCGAGACTGAAATAAGTTACAGAGCGGTGGATAAAGGAGAAAAAGTGCGGGCGGAGAGGAGAAAAAGTGTGGAGAAGTCAGCGAAGGATGAAGGATGGGAGAAGAAATAGGTTTGGAGATGAAGAAGGATGCACACAATTAAGGGACAAGTGAAGAAGATCACGCAAGAATAACTAGCTATCGCACAAATGGACGCAAATGCGTGTATTTTGAGAGTACAAGACTTTAAGTATTTGATATATGATTGTGCGTACCATACGAAGAGGATGCGACTTGTGTGGGTAATTTCCCTTTAGGGTTATGGAGTCGTGATAATGGAAAACGTTTAATCAGTGGTGTGAGTGAAATCACGGTGTAAAATAAATTTGATGTTTTCGTTCGTAAGCCGTTTTATTCCTTTTATTTCCTGCCTATATATATATATATATATATGGCAACTAGGTGTATATATATAGCCACACACGCACGCGCACGCACGCACACACACATACACGCAATATAATAATAATAATTGAGCGAAGAGCGTTATGGCTTTCCTGGATGAAGTATGACGACTTTTTGGTAACATTTAGATTCTGAAAATAATAATCAAATATATTTCGCGTCGAAACAAAGAGGTTTCTTTTGCCTTCTTACAAGAATAAAAAGAATGTAAATAAGAAAAAATTAACTGCGATTTCTGTTTGGTGCGAAGGATAGTAATTCAAACGTAATGCGTAAAAGAGAGAGAGAGCCGAGGACCGTTGAAATGAAAAAATGAATTTAAACAGAAGAAATAGCAAAACTCACTTCCGTAGTAATAAAAAGCCGAAAGTTATGGAGTCAACAATAGAGAAACGAAAGACTAGTCGATGCAAGGAAAATAAGAATGTCGTAACGTCGCCCATTTTTCAGGAAGACAGGCGAATCGTAAACGGTGACTTGAGAGCCCCCATCCAGAATAAGTGGGATCTGTCTGTTTATTTTCTGGTCAACAGAAAAGATCGTACGTGTATTTTCCGCCCGAATCGTTTTATGCTCGATGCCGACCAACAGCTCGAGAGCGAGATTTTTAAAAACGATAAGAAATGGACACCTGTGAAGCCCGTGACAGAATTCCTTGCCGGAGTGAGGTACGGATAATCTTCACATCCCATCGATTCGCTGCCTCTTTCATCTCTCTCTGCGTAAGACATCAAGCGAACGAATATTAAGACATGGATAATAGAAACGGAACATAAACCTATGTGATGCGATTCTGATCTTAAATCGGGTTTACGTAACGCTTTATAAATGCGATAGATTTCTTCTTGAGCAAGGTTTTTTTTAGTAAAATGGCCACATTAGGTTTTATATACCACCGTGCGGTCCACAGACGAACTTTAAAATGACGGATCGGGTCGTGTATATATATTTCAAAGAGCCATTTTTGATTCGTTTAGTTTGGAAATTCATTAATAAATAATACTTCCAAATCGCTTAATTACCATAATTGTCTATTGAATTTCTAAGTGTACGGCATTTTTCAAAAACACCCATGCTTCATTATTGAGAGAAGTTGAACAGATAAATTTTTTAAAAATTTCAACCAAAAATATAAAACTGCGGTACTTACGTATTTGAACCCTTTCTCAAATTTAGCGGCAGGTATGAACGAAAAAATAACTCACCTGAAAGAAAAGAAGGAAAACATTAGAACATCGGTTAACGTCTTCGGTAAGAAATATAGCAAACCCAACCAACATAAACTTTTAAACTTAAGGGAACCTTTATTTTTAATTAATATGGTTTTGTACTGTGTCGTATACCCATATTAAAATTACATTGCATCCACACACTCGTTTAGATTTAGTAAATGATATCCAATGACCTATCCTGCTGTCAAATATACGAATATGGATGATTTAAAGAAATTGATGGAGTAAGGCGCGTATGATGAAATCACTCTTTGGGCCGAATAGGGCCCGAGGGCCCTACTTTGGAGACTCATGTCCTGGAGAATCTGTGACTGGTTTCCTGAATCGGTTTGACCATTTAGACGACATCGTTAATTTTTTTCAATTTTGCATGTATATGTAGCCTTTTCTTCGCGATTTCTTCCACTTTTCCCACTCTTAAGCTTAAAGGAAATATGTCCGGGTGGCCTCCAGAACGGAGTTTAATGGGAAAAACAAACAGGAGTAGGTTTTTTTCGTGAGTGCGTGGGAAGTGAAAGGGCCAACTTAAAAAAAAGCACTAATGGAACGCCTCATAACGGTGGGAAGGGGGAGAGAGGGTTGAGGTTCAGGCAACATGATTGAAGATTGACGAGGAGGAGGAAAGGAGGAAAAATCTCACGCGGAGTGGGTTTATCTGCACGTGTGCGCATGTTTGTGTATATATATTTACGTCGAGAATAGCCCTCGATAGATGAGGGGCCGTCAAAATTAATATATATAAGCAGATGGGAAGTATAAATTAGAGACTGTAGGGGACTAACTAGGAAAAGAAGATATTATATATATATATATATGTATATGTATATATAATATCCCTTGGGAGTTGAAGTTTGGATTAGTCATTGTTATTGTAAACTTATTTAATAGGCATTTATGCCTATAATTACAAACGTACCTATCTCACGCCATTGATATTTCATACCCATTAATATATATAATTGATTTTTCATATATATAATAAATAATATTTCATACCCATTCATTGAAAAACGAATTCCTTTAATGTATTTAGAAATTTTTATTAACTATGAGATTACAAAGCAGAATTACTGTAGATCAGCGGCCTTCGGTCTACGTAAGTAACGCAAGCACCAGTTCGTAACGCTTAGCTACATAAAGTAAAACTGTGCCACTACTTGCCTTACTCAATGGGTCACCGACCACCCCTGCTGTAGATTATACAATTTCACCATTATTTATAAAATTTTTATAAAAGATTTTATTGCAGACGAGAATTAGATCGCATTGTGCAATTTTGTGGTTTTTCGTTCGCTTTCACCTTTCACGCATCTTTAATTTTTGCTGCAATACTACACGCTTCCATATATGTACCCGAAGTCGTCACCGCCGTGAAGTTAAAACAGAATGCGCGTTTTCCAAGTATGAAGGAGTCTGCATTCTGCGGAATAAACGCGCTTATTGACAACAAACAAAGACAGCATTGCTTCTACGTTTAAAACTCGTTCCGCTCCCTCTCCTGCAGGTTATACAACGCCGTCTTGCGTACATGTTTCAGGAGTCTTTTCTACGTCACGGCATGACCTTCCAGAAGGTCGAGGACGGCGGCGCGATGGTCGAGAAAGAGAGAGAGAAAAACAAAACGGAAAGAAGAAGAAGAAAAAAAACAACGGCGCTTTTCAACCGGTCGTTGTTTTGAAGATGCGACGCGTCTCCGTAAAAATCTTCTCTCAGCAGTAAGGGGGGAGGTTTAAGGAATTGAGGAAGGAGAAAAATGAGACGGGGCAAGAAGGGAAGAGGGAGGGAAAAGAAAAGAGAGAGAGAGAAAGAAGAATGGTAGGAAAATGGGAGAAGGGGGCGAAAGGGTGGCGAAAATGAAACAAGAAAGGGGATTTTAAAAAGAATTTTTGAGAGGCGCAAGGGGTAAAAGTTTCGTATCGGAGGAGCGGAAGATTGGTTGGTTTTTGGGAGGGGAGAGGGAGGAAGGTTTCGTGGGAAAGGAGGAAAAAAATCGAAGATCGCGTGCGAGGAGGAGGAGGTTGACAGCCTCGGTACCTTTAGTTTTAAGGGAGAAGGTTTCTGGGGGATGCTGCGGAAGGTGGGAAGGGTTGGTCGTCTCGAGGAGTCTCTGGAAAGAAGAGGATGGTTTTTCGGAGGGTATTTCTTTTTAAGAATGGACGTCTTTATGACCGTCTGGATGGTAGAGGCGGCGGAGTTTTCGTACGCTTCCTTCGTTGTTCTTCCTCTTCTCGTTTCTCACGTTTCTTCTTCGCCTTCTGATTTCTGCTTCTCCTCGGCTGGCATCCCGGGGAGGGAAAAAACAATGCTACATTGTAGTCGTACGTCCTTTTAATCCCGAATGGGTTTTTAAAGATTCTTTTAAATAAAAAAAAGTGTTTATTCTTTCGGTGAAGGATTTGATAGCGGTCTTTTTCTCTTTCGATGTAAGCGTGAGAAAAATGGCGTTAAAATGTATTAACGAGCGTCGAGGATTATGATGGAAGAAAGTATATTTTTTCCTTAGAGATTGTAACACTTATAAAAATATTGTGATAAAATGTTATAAAGCATAAAGTAATAAAAGGCCGAGAGGCATTTTTAGCTGATTCATCAGCTGCAACATTGGTGAGAGTTTATTTAAATAGTTGTTTGAATAGCATACCCCATTTTTAATGTTACTATTAACGCTACAAGTTAATGACGAGGTATGTAGCACGTTGACGTTGATAGATTTGGCTGACAGCCATTTAAAATCCGTTGATTGATTTTTCTATTTGCCCTCTACAAATGATCCGAGCGGGTAATTTAATGGCATCATTGGCAGATAGAAACGCACATCACCGTCATTCCAGCGGAAATAATTAGCATTAGGCATCGTCACTTCCTTTCATTTTGTATACTTTTAATATCACGTCAAAGATGAATAGGGGTTAGATATCGCTAGCGAGAATCTCTAATTACAAAATAATAAACACAAACGCTCCATTTTTTTTAAACATCTCCAAGGTTACTTCAATTCATCGATCGATCGTGCTTTCTTCGATTGCGTTCCCCGTCAACATCTGTCGAGAATAAACCCTCACAGTCACGAGTGGCTTCTAAAAAAAAAAAAAAAAAACTCATCAACAAACATCCATTCGAAACTCTCTCTCTCTCTATCCCTCCGCGTGGTACAGATATAAAAACATTCCAGGACCATTTACGGCGGTCCATCCCCGATGCCGGCGCCACCGTCGGAAGAGATGGAAATTAACCCCGCAGACGGGATCGAGGGGGGTCCGATAGGGAGAGGAAGATTAGAATAATTTCGAAAGGGTGGTGAAATTGGTGGAGGATGAAAGTATCGGTTACGGGCCACGTCGTAAGGGCGTCTGGCCCGTCTGGCCCGTCTGGCGATTGTCTGCACCCCGTTTTGAGCGGATGCGGACCTACCTATGAAGTAGGTAGTACCGTATATTTTTAACTTTTTTTTACCTTAATTTTCTCCCAAAAAAAAAAAAAATAACTCCATCCGTGGTGGTCTATCAACTTTCCCTCCGTGTCAGTCCCTACCACTTTCCCCTTCTCTACGCACATATTCCCCGCCCAGAATTTTCCACGGTTTCTTTTCTATCGCTATCCTTACCACGGTTTCGTTCTGAATGACCTCCCCACCTCCTATCCCCTCTTTCTATCCTTCGCTTCCAGAAGTCTCCACTCCACGCTGTCGAGTTTCGTCTTCAGCCTCCGGGGTTAAAAATTCCAGCGATCTCTTTTTCTTCGTGTCGTTCTTTTTTTTTTACCTTCTCTCTATCTCAATCCCCCGACTCCTCAGTTTATTAGGCGCCCGTGAGATGGTCCTTTTTTTTTTTTTTTTACGAAGTTCATTCTCTCTCCGTCCGGATCTTCCGGGTGCACCATTGTGTTTATTTTTGTTCCATCTGTTCGTTTCTCGAGTCGTTCGTACCAGTTGTCGGCGTGTGTTGGCGAGTCTGTGTGGTGCACAGGTGGTGTGGGATTGCTGCATCGCCTCCTCCTCTTTTGAGTCCGGGTCGCGATCGTTACCGAGGATAACGTGCACGCACTGTGTTCCGTAGGTGTGAAATGTTTCGCAAACTCCTCTCTCTCCCTCGAACCTGAAATGTTACGGCGATTCGATAAAAAAAAAAATCTTTAAAGAGGAAAGATCGGTTATGAGATTTTTCTCAGGGCCGTCGGTTTCTGTCGCGTTTTTATTTCATTTTGTTCATTTTTTTTTTGTTCGGGAGAGGCCATCGAGTCGAGATTGTTTTTCTTACGAAGTTGCGCGGCACCTCGTAACGGCCGTAATAATCGAGATGCGGATTACGTCTTCGGGCGTAAATAAGGAAATGAAAATCGTCTTCGCTACCGAGAAAGACAGAATTTTAAACCGTAATGACCAAACGAACTCGCGTAAAATCCGATTAAACGCGTAATTCTCATAACCGTGGTGCGGTAAATTTCACACGTATGATCGCCTCACTCGCTGTTGCTACATTCTAGCCTCCCGACTAATCACCGGTTTCCATCGGGTGTGTTAAAGCCACTGGTGCATGGCCCTATGGGCGTGTATTCAGATGTTAATTATTTATAATCGTCAAAATATTTTCAAGCGGAAGCGACCGTATTTTGAAATGAAAATTCACATTTTTTTGATCGACTATCGCCTTTTAAGGTCTTAAAAATTAAAAAAATCTTCTTTTGATAAGTTATTTGATGAATGACTTTGAATGCAGTAATTTAACAGGCGGCGTGTTCGAAGCTTGGAGCTATTATCGATCCTTTCGATTTCAACTGTTGTTCTCGGTGGCCTGTATTTATGTATTTCAGCGCCGTGAAATTTATCGCTTGTCACTTTTCAAAAAAAGGGCGATGCTATAGGTGGAGAAATCGAATGTCTTAGTTAGATAAGCTCGGATGCATTAGTTACGAAAGAGCAATCGATATAATTTCGTTATTTTTCTTTGAAGAAACAATTCCTCGCAGACTACTTTCTTTAATCTCTATGAAACATACGCTCCCGGAACCCACGAAGGAATTTGAATGGTCTCGGTAATGAATTCAAAGCTCGCTTATACAGTTCTCGGTTTGGAATTCATGAATTCGTCGCTCAAGATCCTGTTTAAAGAAGTCGATTTCCATGCAAGGAATTCATGCACGGGATTGAAAATTTTACCTGAGATTTATGGGGTAATAGTTTGATCTACAGAGAGTTTTTCAAATAGAAAAAATCCGTATCAAGTCCTGTATGTGCATTGTATAAATCACGAACGATGAACTTTTGCATATAAAATGACTAAGTAATGTATGTGTTATACAGGGTTTACTCTTGGGAGATTAACGTAATTTATTTTTAATATTCATTATCAACGAAGGTTGTTTAATGTGCAACAATTAATAAAACGATTTTATTTACTGTACGTACTTGGTGATCACGGATTGCTTTATACACAGCCACGTTACGTTTTCAATATATAAGACTCAACATAAATTACGTTAATTACTCAGGTGTGAGATGACATCTGGGCCACCCTATTCTGGCGTCGATGATGCAACATTCTTAATTTAATTATTTTTTATTATCCTTTTTCTTTCTCTCTCGCAGTCCTTGTATTCGCAACATCATAACACGCCGAAACTCAACTTAATAAAATGTCTGTTTTCTTAAATAAATATGTAAAACAAATTGAATTCACGCCATAAAAGATCACGTACGTGTCATTTAGTCTTCGTGTACAACGTTTTCCCATTGTTTCAACCCCAACATCATTAAAAACGGAAAAGTAATAGATATTATGTCTTTATCCCTCTTTCCCATTCATACATTCATCTCTCCCAGAGATACGTCTTTTAAAAAGGCTTTTAAATCTATCCGCGAGCGGGCGATCGCGGTTCCACTGAGGAGGGTCGTTATTTTAAAGTCTCCCGGACTGACAGAGTGAAGTAGTATATACCAC
This sequence comes from Uropetala carovei, assembly GCA_036926305.1. Lineage (NCBI taxonomy): Eukaryota > Metazoa > Arthropoda > Insecta > Odonata > Petaluridae > Uropetala > Uropetala carovei. Next base: position 5,554,964 of record JAXCHB010000279.1, read on the forward strand.
GCGCTAACCTTTTCCCCGCCCCTTGCGGCCACAGGTCGGCGGCACTAATCCGTCACAAACTCTAAAGTGAAACAAAGCGGAAAAAATACAGCTAAACAACATCAAAATCGAGGGGCGATCGCGTCTCCTAACATAGATCGTGTCATACTTTCTAGCAGTCTGCGCCACATGTTCTGAGACGCACAGGGTCAACGCTCTGCTCCTCGACCGTGTCGCAACAATGGTCGGAGAAAGCAGGGAGGTCGAACCCATCATTTCGTCGGGGAAGTGTCTCTCTACGCACGCATACGCGTTTAAGGATCGCCCACGTATTTTTTGAAAAATAAAAATAAATGAAGTATATATGTATGTGTGTGTGTGTGTGTATGCTTATGGAAAAATAATACCAATTGACTGTATCACTAATTTCAAGCGATCCATAAGTTGAGCTTATTAGTTCATTTTTAAAGTACGAGTGCTGCGGTCATCATAGATTATTCATTGGAATGCTGTACCGGTCGAATAAGTGAACACTGTTTTTATCGGTCATTTATTTAAAATATTTGACAGCAAAATCCTCAAAGTGAATAAAGGGTAAAATTTCTGTCGGAAACTTCGTTACTATTTGACATTTCTTTTGAGTATTAAAGTATAGAGTCATTTTAGATGGAGTAAAAATCTGTCCGATGTGATATATGATCTTAAACGTTCTTTTCAGAATCGATTTTCCGTGGAATACCTCTGAGGACGTCTAGTTTGCAGCTGAAATGGGCATCTAGTTCACCGTTTTATTGCTATTGGATTGGAGGCATTTGGTGAGTTCGTTAATTTATTTTAGAATTTATGAGATGTTGATAAGATATGGGATAGTAGCGATGCATTGGCGGCAACGAAGTTTGCAATTCCAGATATCTGGACTCATTTTTGCGGCCCAATATAAAAAAAATCGGTAGTTCCTATTCTAAATGTTTTTGCGTATGTATGTTCCCGTCTAATCAATTGGAGGCATCGTGGCATCATATGGAGCGAAAGATACTTTTTAAATATTCCTCTAAGGCACAGGTGGGCAAACATTTTAAATGTTGGGAATGCTTAGGCTGGCAGCATTAGAGTTCACATCGCAAGTTACTCGAGCGATTACGATGATTCTTATTAGCGAAAATCGACTAAAAATACAATTAAATCTGGAAAATGTTTTCCGGGCATTATTTTAAGCAAATTACGAAATTACCCGCATGGTTTTACGGCTCGCTTTCATAATAATTGCTTCGCGGTCCGTGGTTTTCCCACCCGTGCTTCTTATCGGTCACTTATCAGAGCACGCGTTCTATATCCAGTTTCTCACTGTCGATGAAATCGCGAGATCTCTCTCACCTTTGGTGTGAGACGAATAACCGCTAGGGTTCGTTCCCAGCTGTGGGCGCAAACTTATTCTTATTTTAACAACCGCGGGTGCAGTCCACGGAGCCATTTGTTTCGTGGGCACCGACGGCTTTCACCAGTTTGTCAGACAGATTTGTGAGAAGTACGGAGGAGGTGGCGAAATCATGACGGAGTGATAGACGGGAAAACGCCGTTCCCACGGAGTCTCCATATTTTCATCGATGATTGAAACGAAGGAGTGGTCCGCCGTCGCGAAGCAACCGCAGAGAAAACCTTTTTTTTTTAACATTTTAATTAGCGCCGCTAGGCACGAGAGAAAGGGATGATTCCATCTTTTATATTACCGGATGAAAAAAAAAATAAACAACATTTAGATTGATGTGTTTTCCCAATAACAGCAAATTGGCACGAACAAAATTTCTGCATTAGAGGAATGTTTTCATCGAGATGGCTAATTGCTGTTCAAAATATTACGTTTTTTTGTTATCCAGGACTATCTATCTCTTGGTTGGTTACATACGTGAAGTATTAAATTAATTGAGCTTCGAAAAGGACGAATTTCGGAAAGAATAAAAGTATAAATATTTTTTACAGATTTTAATTATGGTACGATTTGACGCGCCAATTATATTCGCCGGTCGCGACGCAATCGCGCGCGTTCATTATTTTCCCGCGCATATCTCCCATCGGGGAATGAATATCTCAAAGAAGCGAAGACAGCTTTGCGTTGAATTTTGAGGAAGGTATTCGCATAATTTTTCTTAGATATTCTTCTTTTAAAATACAGTATGTTTTGAAATTCAGATTTACTATCGCCTCGAGGTGGACGTTCGCGAAGTTTGAAGAGCTTTTCCTTTTCTCAAAATATGACTTTTTTATCGAAGCGCAAAAACGTGCAGTTATCTCTTTCTATGATCGCGATTCGCTTATACAGGAATGTGGTTCGCGTGTGAATACCGAATTGAAATTATGGTAAAGAAAGAAATTTCTTTCTATAAATCCTTACATTATAGTTTGATTCGTCGTTATCTTTCAAAATATTCGTTTCACTGGCAATTGGTTGATTTTTTAAAAATTGAAGTAAGATTTACGATGATTGTATCACTGATACGTGGAGTGACATTAAATAAAAATATTTTCTCCGGAACTGCCATTTACGCGGGGCCTATTAGTGCGAATAAAATAATTTTCACGGTGAGTGAGGGATATTTCCCTTCGCGGAACCAAATCCTCGCACCGATCTCGTTAGAATAAGTAACCTTATTCTCACGTGCGCCCCTATGTTTTGCCGCGGTTACGAAACCCGTGACGACGTCATCATTGTTTAAGAGCTCCACGTTGGAGGTCCACGCGAAGCGAGTTTTTCACCTACTCCGCCCATTGAGAGTCGGCACCAGATAATCTCCGTTTACAGGCATGCGAAAAAACCTCGTGCGGACCAAACGTCCGACTCATTTCTCTTTTCGTCTCCTGGCAACTCCAAATACTCACTTATTGTTAGATCAGCACCCAACCCTTTACGCACACGGTAAATACCTCCTGAAGTTATACAACACGACATTCGTCGCGACGCTGGGGAAAAAAAATCCATCGCCCGCTAAGCGAAAATCCAGCGACAAAAGTGGGTCGACGCCGCGATTTTTATTTTATTTCCCATCGGCAAAAACTTTTGCGCGGCGTGCATTCATCATCTCCTTATCCATTCATGAAATCTTTTTACTTCCTCACGCCTCTGAAAGCGAGATCTCTTTCGCCGGCGCTATCATCTTACTCCTCCCCTCCTTACCCTCTCCGAGTTCTTCCCCTTTTTAATGCACCGCTTTGACACGATGCAAACAAGTTGTAAGGCACGCCGCAATAAGAAATCGCGGAAGTAAAAAAAACGGCGTTCATCTTCAAGAGACGGGGGAAAAGAGGGATGGAGGAGGATGTGCAGAGAGAGAGGGTGTGAGTGGGAAAAGGGTGCGGAGGAGAATGGAGAAAGGGAAAAATGTGGAGAAAGGAAGAAATGCGGAAAAGGGAGAGAGGCGGAGAAAGAAATAAGGAGACAGGGAAAGAAATGGCGAGTGTTGGAACTGGAGAAAGAGGCAGAGAGATGAAGAGAAAGAAGGAGAGGAGAGACGAAAGAAGAGAGGAGATGGAACGGTAGATAGGACAGGAAGTAACTTAAATATAGGGATTGAAAGAGAAAGGGGGAAAAACGGAGAAGTAGGGATAGTCTGGAATATAGGAACATGCAGGAGAGAAGGTAATGGTGGTTTAAGCAAGAGAAATGACGGACGAAACCGTAGACAAAAGACGCGGAAGGAGCGGAGAGATTACGCGAGGTATTATTCTAAGTGATATCATTGCCAAAGAGCGTGTGTGAGAGAGAGAGAGGAGAGGTGGGAGACGAGAAGAAAGCACAAAGGTATCGGGAGATAGAGAGAGAGAGAGAAATGGAGGCATGCGTTTAAAAGACTTAGCCATACGTCCTTTCCTAACACAATGTAACAGCAGCGAGTATAAAGTGGGCGGCAGTTTAAAAGCGGCAAAGGTATCTGAACTATGGGGCCATATAATGTTCGATCTCACCCTCCCCCCTTAACATTCCTACTAGATAGGCTATCAATTATTCGGTGTGTTCGAGAGGGGGAGAGAGAGAGAGAAATCCAAGAGGAGAAAGTCATTTTTTTCGACTGGGCATAAAGGGTACTGATAATGTATTGCAGACAATTCAGGCGACCGTCTCCTTCCTTCCGTCTCTGCCGCATTCTATCGAAAGAGCAGTCCGTCGAACCTCGCCTAAAGCAAGGCATTGTGGAGGAGGTGGGGGGGCAGGGTGGATTCGTTCCAAGGAATTCCTAGTCCTAAGGAATAGCGTAAGGAGTTTTGTACCGATCCAATCTCGAGGTACTCCAGGCTACGTGTTACTCAGGTCGGTTGGTCTGATTGGCCGTCCTCGGGATGGTTTCGGCGCCTCGCCCTGAATTTTAAATCGGAACGAATGCCTCGATTGCATTCCCGGTTGGGAAATGAAATTGTTTTCTCCCGGAACGTGCGAGGTTTTCGTGAAATGATATTTGCATGGCTGCTTTAAAAAAATTCGTTGATTTTTTGAATCCCCTTGTGATTAAGGTATTTCTGATTGATTTCGGTCCCAGTTACATTTGAAATATACATTTTGTCACTTTTTTTAATTTATGGAATGTTTTTGATAAAAGTTTCATGCATTCGTAAATTAATTATTTAAATTTGTTATTTGGAAGCTAATCAGTTCGTCTTTTCATCGTAATCTGGTTATTTTGAGACCGTAAATTTAGTTTCATTTCGCTAGTAAATAATCAAGACCAGGAGAAAATGTTATTCGTAAATATCGTCAAGTATTTTGTTTCGGTTCGCTATTCCTGTCCGGTAGGTTTAAAAATCGGAAAATTTAAACGAAATTTATATTACGAGGGGGTGCACCAAGGCGAAAAAAATTACCTAACGTTTAATTTCGTCGATTTTTGTGGCATAACACGTCGGAATTCTTTAGGACCGAGGAAAGATTAAGTCGTAATTCGAATATCCACCTCTTCTTCTCGAGTCTGTTTTCACTTCAGAGATGATCTCTACGAAACAGAACGTCGGTCGCAAAGCTTGCCTCATCGCAAGACTTATAAGGTTCTTCATTTTTCCCCTCGCCCCCTCCCCCTTCACGATGATAAAAAAATAATAAAAGCTCCAAACTCGATTATTCCTGGAAATAAAAACAAGGGACCTGCTTTATTAAAGAAGAGTTCGTGGGAGGAGTTTTTTGAGGTCGACGCGGGTTGAGAGGCGGGTAGCTCAAAAGGGGCGGAAATCGTGCCTCTCGATGTTATTGCTCACCTTACCGTCTTGCCCCGCGATTCGCGCTCGGAAAAAAATAACAAAATAACGATCCGATCCAGCCGGAGAGTGTTTTCCCTCTCGTGATCGTCTTAAAATGGTCGAAATAAAAACGTTTTCGCAATCGTGTCAAAGATAAGAGAAGAGGAGATGATATTTTTTTTGGGGGCTGGGCGAGGTGGGATGAAGATGTGGAATTAGACCAGAGGTGAGGAATAGTACAGCGAAAATCGAAAATTAATTACACAGTGGAACTTCTATAAGTCGAGCCTCAAGGGAAATAAAAATATATTCGACTTGCAGAAAATTCGAGTCGTAAGAAGAAAAATAACGCGGAAAAGATTTTGTCCCGTAAAATTAATTCATTTCGAGTTATGGAGAATTCAAATTATAGACGTTCGACTTATAGGAGTTCGACTGTATTTCACAAGAAAAGGTTTTCCGACTCTAATTTTAACCAAAAAATACAAAATTATCTGTATTCGCTTTCATAAATGGCATCGCGGGCCTGATGTGGCCCGCAGGCCTTATTTTACCCACCCCTGGATAAGATCCACCCTCGGCGCATTTAGCTGAGGCATAGGGGAGTAGCGGATGAAGGAAGGGAGGGTAGGGTGGTGGAGTGATTGTCAGCCGTGACCCGTTCCTTATGAAAAGGGCGACCGCGTCTTTTTATTTTTTGAGTGAAAGGTCGTGACCCCATCGCTGTAGTCGTGCAAAAAGGAGTCTTGAGTTAAGGTTGGGTTTCTTTCTCTTTCCTTCGTCGCAGGCTTGTTAGATGGTGGATCCAGGCGAGAGGTGTTGAGGAAGGAGAGGAAAATGTAGTATAAGGAGAGGGTTTTTTAAAAAAAATCCTTATCTTACGGTTCCCCATTGTGCACCACGCCATCTCCCTCCTTCCTCCTTCGCTCTTTCGTCGGATGGGACGAGGATATTAGCTCGATGACGGAGTAAAAATGTTTTCCCCGCTCCGAGGCATTTCGTCTTATTTGGCGTATTTCAAATAGGTCGGGAACGTGACGTCTAATGCGCGAGACGCGTTTTTCTCTCTCTTGAACATGGCGGGGATTTTATTTTTCCCCTCGCGTTTGGGTTCTAATAACCGTGTTCGGCCATCTGGAGGGACGGATGATAGAGGACGTGGCCGCTCGGAACGGTGTTATTAGGATTATGGCGTCGTTAATGTTTAAGTCCCAGAGACTGTCGGATGTCTGCAAGTCCCTTGGGGCTACCTCGTGCGCGTTCCGCAAAAATTATGCCCGCGCATGTCCCGTTGACTTGACTTAATTCTGCGTTAAAAATCGTTGCGCGAACCGCGCTATTTTGCGATTGCCTATTTGATGGAATAACTGTGTTTTGTTGCTCGGTCGATTTGTAATGAGGGGTGGGCCGAGCTTATCTTATTTTTAAGATTTGAATTTTTTTAAATCCCTACTTAATGAATGCTTAAATCCGTATCGCGATCTACCATAGCTTTAAAAGGACTGAGAATACCAGATATAATGAACGCTTGGTGATCTCAGTCTACCATGAATAAATATCTTTTTCACTAATCCGCTATAATTTAGCGTTTCGGAAATTAGGAAATAGAAAGTCGTTCAATTTATACCGCTCGGGTAAAGATTTTGGCGTCGATCTTCATCTTTCTCTTCCACTATCGCTTTAAATGATCAAACTTGAGCTTTCAAATTGCTTTAAAAACCGCTGATATATTAACCGAAGACAAATAATTTCCTCGTCGAAGATTATTTCGCCGCGGACAAAAATAGCAAGTTTTTATTTTCTTTCATTCACTGTTCAATTTAACGCGTGAGTCACGACACTCTAATTAAGCACGACTCCTTCGCTGAAATGGAAATTCTTCACGCTCAGAGACACAGTCAATTTCCGTCTGCAGTCGAGAGATGTAATCAACATCCCGTCTCGGCCTAGGGCAACGTTAATCGCGGCCGGAGTCTAGAACGGGCACCCTTCCCGTTTAACAAGCAAACAGCGCCATTTTCACACGCGTGAAAAGGAGCAAAAACAAAAAAGAAAGAAAGACCCCATCATTCATAACGATTCCTTCCATCTCCTCCTCTACCCCAACCCACGTTCAGCCATACACCGCCGCGCGGGACCTACGTTGACCCCGAGAGCAACGCCGTTCCTCCTCGTCGGCACTCTGACCCTGTTCCCATCATGCCCCTCTTCACTCTCCTTTCAACTCTCTCTCACTTTTTTTTGCCTCGGGGAGATTCTCCAACCTCGGCGAGCTCAAAAAGCTTCCTCAAATGGTATGATGTACGGCTTAGTATCCCGATACACCTCTTCGTACTCACCGCACTCTCAACGTAAAGCTGTTGAAAAGTTTCCATCTTTCCGTTTTTTCTCTCTTCTTTAGCCTCATTTTACTTTCTTACGCCCTCTTTCCCTAGTTCTCCGCGTCTCCGATAGGAGGTGCCTCGAGGAATTATGGAAACTTTCGCTCATACTTCAAAAGCGTCATTTTGAAGATGGTATCGTGGTTTTTATTAAAAGCACTCCCTCCCATTAAATTGGAACGGATCATTGAAATTATTTTCTTTCCTTCCCGATCTATCCGTTCTTATCACATTTCTTTTCTCCGTCTCCTTTCATATCCTTGTCTGCTCTCTCACCCCATTTCTTTCCCTGATATACTTTTTGCATTAAGCACAAGCCGGTCTTTATTCCTTTTTAACCTCATAAGAAAGTGAAGAGTAGGATCTCTCGCTTGAAGCGGCGGCTGTTTAATAATCCGACATTCCAAGGAGATCGCATAAAGACTTGGCGAGGGGTATATTACGATCGGCGGAGATTTCAACACCTGAGTCGTCGTAGCTCCAATAATAGTGTCCCTAGGGCGTACTCGGCGGGTTCCAGCTGTTATTTTTGATTTGGTACAGTTACTTATCGGTGTACAAGATGTATGAATGATTCAAACGGGTCGTCAATAGCTTTCTTGTTAAGAAGATGAATATCTTTTCATTTACTTAAGACATCGATTTTTTTTAGACATTGGCGATCGATGCTATTAAGAGTTCAATAGACGAACTTATTTAACTTTTATATTTTTCAAGTGATTTTTAGCCTACTTACATGCTTGTCGTTTCTCAGATTACTATTATTACTATCGCGACGAATGTTAAAATATATCTTGATTGGATGTTGTTTACGGAAAGTATGTAGGCGAAAAAATTTCGATTAAATAATTAAACGAATTCCTTGCAGAAAATTTAATTCACAGGCACCGTTGAAAATGTGATCGACCAATCACGTAAGGCGGAGGTGAAAAATGTTTTCGTGAAAAATGATGTAATTTTTCACATTAGAGCGAAGTAATCATGGATAATAGCACTCGTCATGTTTGCCTAATTTACCCACCGTTGTTCGCAACGAACAAAGTTATGATTTAATCAAGATGATTTAAGAATTGTGTCCCTACCAAAACAGCGAAGCAGAGAAAAACACACAATCTAAGATTAAAAAAAAAAAATTCGGAAAGAAAACTTTTTGAATCTTGCTCACCATCCTGGAACGCGAATAACCAAATCGGGCCCCAATTTTTCCAACAAAAGGAGTGTTTGTCGGGGGCATCCTTTTCCGAATCATCAGAGCGGAGCGAACATCATCCGAACACAAGGTCATCTTATGGATTTCCTTTTCTATGGCTCGGCGTCGAGGGGATGGATAGAAAATGACGTCTCGCGGAGTCGGATTTGTTTAATACTCAAAAGCTCCCCCTCGCCTTTTCTGCCTCATCCGACGCCTCCTTTCATAAAAGGGGAAGATTTCCTATTATACCTTAACACGGTTTCTCGTCACAGTCCGTCGGTCGGACGAAAAAAATATGAAAGAGACGCCGCCTCAGATCGTTACCCGCCACCCACCACCAGTTTCGCCCATCAGCCTCCTCCTGTAACAACACTGCTACCATTCCCTACTGCTTTCGTCCCCCTTTACCCCCCGCAGCACCCATTCCTTTACGTTCTCCAACACTAAAGGGTCGCAAGGCATAACGAAAAAATGCGCCCTTCCTGACCACCCATACGTAGGATGGAATTTTTCTTCACCGACTCCACAATGTGGTACATTCTCCGAGTGAAGGTAGGATCGCATTCCTCAATCAAGGTAGGGATTTTTTTTAATTCCGAGTTTTAAAGGGATCGAGAGAACGCGCTCGATGAAACTCGATTGTTTGCGGGAAAGTAGAGAGGAGATGATTGGCGGAGCGAGGAAAGGGTGATGGAGGTGATGGATTTTTTTTTCTTCGTCGCTCGTCGGGGCTAAAAATGTTTTTTTTCTTCTTTCGCTGTCTCTTGGAGATGAAATGGCGGAGGAATAAAACCGCCTCTGAGGAATTGACTGGGTTTTAAATTAAATTTTCTCGGTTGAGAGAAGCAATTATTATTACGGATTTCTATGAGTATCACGAGTGTAGAAAATGGTTTTAACTCCAATTGCAATCGTTTGAGCTGTTCAAAATAGGCAATTTCTTTTGTGTAGTTTTATATTTCGCAGCAAGTTTAAAGTATCTGTCAATTTAAAAAGTAACTGTTTTTAAATCATTTACACAGAAAATATTTTAGCGTGCTAAGATACCACCTGGAATAGGTTTTGCTGTGAGAAAATCACCGAAACAACCGGTCAGTTATATTTTTTCACTTCTCATTTTGTAATCGTTCCACAGAACGCTTCACGTTCCCGATATTTATACCTATACAGTTGTGGCGATAGTTATTGGTATCAAGGAAACTTGAATTTAATCATCTGTATAAAATGAGAGAATATATCGTCCGAAATCCGCGGTGCCCAGTTTCGAACTCTTGGAAATATCTTACGCTTTCCTTATTGACAGCGACACAATATTTCAACTTTCTAGAAACCTACTTTTACACTCGTCAATTTGGACGTAGGACTTTGCGTAACCCTTTGACGAGCCCGACTTTCTTTTTTTATTACTTTTTTCGAAACGGCTCTAGCTCTGGAACGAAGGAAGAGGCGCGTGCTCTTTGCCGAAGAGGAGATAAAACGTCTTCGACAACGTATGATGTGCAAAAAAATACCGGTAAATGAAAACCGGGAAACTGTGTACACGGACGAGAATCGACGGATATTTGCGGTGCCGGAGAAGAGGCGTCGTGTTCCTTCGGCGCGCGTTCGTGCGGGCGTGTTTTTGCGGCGTGAATGCCGAAGAATCGATTCTCCGGAGCGTTCTACCACGCTTCTATCGAATCACGTCTGGCAAATGGGATGTGTGCGAGAGAAGGAGTAATGTCGGGCATCCGTAAGCCGCGGCGATCGTACGGAGATTTTAAAGTCTTTGACCCGCCCTCGCGGACGGATTAGTTGTGATTTAAGAGTCGCGTTTCGATCTGGATTCCACGCGAGCCTTTGCCGCGCACGAATGGCCTGGAGATGAAGATGTTTCACGATTGCGTTTTTTTTCCTTTTTTTTTTTTAGCCCCGATCGTGTTAAGAGTTCGTAAAATTTATAAGCTCCGTGTTCCTAAATCACGACGGCTCTCTAGATGTTAAAAAAATGTTATACGTTGAGAGTCCGTTAAATCTAGAGCTCATAAAATCTAAGTTGAAAGCTCGTTAAAGGGAGGTTCTTGTAGACTAGGACCGTATATATAAATATATGCAATGAATAACCCTTGTTATGGCTAAGCTCTTCTTATAGCCGTTACATATCGTGGCATTAAGTTAGCCGCCGTAACTTGACAAAATGGTGCATATTTCCAATTGAAAGGGTCTATTACACTTAATTTACAGGAATGACTCTCCCAATATGTTTTTGAAATAAGTGACAACGTATGATTTGTTATAATTAAGTTTTATTTAAATCAGTTTCCCTTTCAAAATAGTACCTACGTTTCTTCCAGACGACGATGTCTCTCGGTTAACCATAAAAATGACTGGGAAAATAAGATACCCATTTCGGCTAATAAGCCTTCATCAGTGGAATTCCTCCAATTGTTGATTTTAAACTTATTTTGGTATTTGTCAGTTAAGATATGCTCTATAAACTCATTTTTGAATATATCTTCTTACCCAAACAACGATTATTTATAAAAATCATTCAAGTGAATATCGAAACAAAAAGTTAAACGGAACGATAATGCGTTTCTGTGGAGGTATTATAGGGATGCAGAATAGGAATTCAAACTCTAGCAATTCAGCGTATTAAGTTCACCGACCTCAAAACCTTATCCGGACAAAGATAAGAAAGTTTATACAGAACGTTTTATACGCCACCCGCATCTCATACGCCCGAACGAAGCCGGGCAAAAATTAAGCGACAAAACTGCATATAAACATCCTGCTCGAGACGTCAACTAAAAGTTCGCTTATGATAAAAAGTCGTGCTTTTTCGCATGCGCGGTCTCGAATCGTGACCCCGAGCAATGCCTCCACATGCGTGCATCTTTTATCAGAATCCGGGTCGCTGCCCTCTGGCGCGCAGAACGTTCACTTTTTAATGCCCGCCGACCTTGCGTTGATTGAGAAATTGGACATCCCGAAGAGGCACGGTTGCGTGTTGCTGCGGCGGGGTTTGAAAGAGAGTTCTGTCAATCGGTCGGCGCAGCATGCATGGAAAAGGGAATACCGCTATAACATTCCGCTCTCGGAAATCCCATACTGAAGCGAAACATGTATGAAATATAAACGTAAAGAGACCCGCACGTTATTCAGCGTGTGTGTGTGTGTTTTTTGTTTCGTATCGCGGAGAATCTGGGTCAAATCCTCCGGCGTATGCCCTTTATATATTCTGCGTCCGATTCCACTGCGTGGGAGAATAAGAATTCAAGAGCGTGGAGCTTTGCGAGGCATGTTGTCCCATAAATGTTATGACGGTTTGGAATAGGCGACTGAGGTGTTTTATATTCCTACTTTTTAAAATGAAAGAAAAACTTGAGGGGAGAGAGAGAGAGAGTGGAGAATGTAATTTGTGCGTAATTTATTGTGTGGTGTTAGATACGGTAGCGTAAAAATGAAAAATATGGAATAGTTTTTACTTCTTTTTGAGCTCTACTATATTTTTAATCTTCTCACGACAGTGTCTAAATTCACGCGATAACTGGTAACGAAATTATAACCCTCACATTTACCATACTTTACAAGCATATATTATAGTACTCGAATCGCATATTCCTTTCCTAGGGAAATTTTAATTCGGTAGAGCAGGGGGTCCTCAAACCAGTGCCGTAACTAGGGTATGGCAAAGGTGGCATTTGCCATAGGCGCCGCTAGCAAAAGGCGCCAAACGTTCACGAAAAAAGCGCCAAAAGTTCATTTCCCCATAAAGAAGTAATAATCAGTATTATTTTAAAACTCAAACGTTAATTTTTATGTAATAAAAAGCTATTATTCTTTATTAAAACGTAGAAAAAAATATATCCTACATAACCAAGATTTTTCCTAAACTTTTGCCATAGGCGCCCCTCGTGTTGAATTTCATGTTAGTTTTACGCGCGGTAAGAACGAAGCAAGACTCAACTTTTTTAACGTAACGTACTATCGCCAACTTAAATCCCTCGCTGCTTCTTCAAGTCTATCCGAATCTCATCCTTAACTCTTTCTCCTCATATATTTCTTTTTTTTTACTCCTCACTTGTCGAAAGGAGCGAGGAATGAAAAAAAAACTCGAAATACGAAAAATAAAAAAAGTCGAAGAGTAGGAGGAGACCGATACTTCCGAAGAGAGGAGACGGCGGCAAAAGGACAAAGGAATCGCTCTCCTAGGGAATGAGAAAGGAAGAGAAGAGATAAAGGAGTGGAGAGGAGGAAGGGAAGCTGCTTCTTCTTGATGGAGGAGTAGAAAAAAGGGGCGAGAGAGATCTAAACGTCGATTGCGCGTCGAGAATATGCGAAAAGTGGGATAATCGAGAGGCGTTGTGCAAAAAAAAAAGACAGCCGAAGCCGTAGAGGGAGGAGCGAATGGAAAAGGAACACTGGTGAAAGGAACGGGGAAGGGGGGGGGGGGGAAGAAAAGGAAAGAAGGGAAGGAGGGGAGGGGAGAAGAAGGTTGGAAAGGAGGAAAGAGGGGAGGGCGTGTGAGAGAGAAAAAGGGTCGAGGCGGAGATGCGCTCATAAGAAACTAAGGAATGAGAGATATTGTTGTCGGCTCGTATGTGCGGTGCAGCGTGTTTGCGTCTGCGCGGAGAAGGACGAGATGAAATTCAGAGAAAGGAGATGTGGGTGGCAGGCGGCGGATTCGCGGATAAAGTGTCGCGGGGCGGAGTGGGCGCGGTTTTTTTTTTTTTTTAGACGGATGAAGGAAAAGAAAAGGAGAGAGAGATAAAAAGGGTTTTTTTCCCTTTAGGGGAGAGCGTCGCGTGGAATAAAAGGGTGGAAAATAAACGATTTGCGAATCGCGCTAGCGACGAAGAGAAAGACGTGGGAGGGTATATAGTGGGCGTTATCGGTTGGGAGGAGGAGGAAAAAGGGGTTGACGGCGAGGGTAAGATGAGATATTCAAATGCAAGAAGAAGGTATGGAGGCAAAGGTCGAGAAAGGGCGGGGTTAAGGTTAGCGATGTGCGCCGTGAAAAGGGTGTCGGGAGGAGGAGGATTTTTCGGTAGAGGCGCTTATCGTGACAGGATGGCGGGGAGGGGAAGGTAATGAACGCGTCAAGAGTACCTGGTTCTTCTTTTGTTTTGTTTTTTTTCGAAGCGCGACGGGGACGGAGGTGAATGGAATTTTAAAAGGATGAGCTATGGGTGAAGATATATATAAAAAAAAGGTTTAGGTTCTCAAGAGGGTGTGGTTTTAAAGGGGATTGAGAGAAGGATAAGGAGGAAGGAGGAATAAGATGTAAATGGGGGAGTTTTTAAAGAAAGGGCTTATAGGATGATAATATTGGCGTCCCAAGGAATACTTTTTATAGTTGGAGCGCGTAACTTGGATTTACCGGAGGTGGATAGACAGACAAACATACAGACAGACGAACATTCAGACAGACAAACGAACGACTTTATTAATGGCGAAATTGAGACTGGATAGAGAGAGACCGAGAATTTTTGTTACATTTAAGCCTTCAGCCGTGTTCGTAAAACGTAGACTAACAAGTGAATAAAAGGGAATACCGCTATAACATTATATGTAAATACTATAGTTCGGGGTTAGAAGGCTGAATTGAGGTGCTTGAATTTTCGTGTAATACACTGATAAAGAAAGTAATACTAAAATTTGAACCTTCATCCGCGTTCGGAAAATAAAGAATAAACGGTAGATTGCATAGTAGGGTATGAGATATTTGGCTTTTCGTGGAACACAGTGATAAAGAGAGATACTGAATTTCCCGGAAAGTCATTCTGAAGTGGGTTTCATTAGCTATTAAGAGGTTTGGGGCTTAATGGACGAGATTCTGGAGGCTCGAATAGTGTAGAAGGCTCAGAGGAAAATGTTAGCACAGGACGGGAAGATATACTGAGGAGGTTTCTTTCACGAGAGGAGAAAAAAAGCTCTCCGAGATAAGGAAGGAAGTGGGTCGTTATAGTTTGCGTGAGGAGGTTGGTGTCTGTAGGTACCAATAGGTGATGTTGTTCTGCACGAGGGAGGGAAGATTGCGCTTTGTTCGCGTGGGCGATCGGCAGAAGAAATATGCGAGAGGGGGAAGAGAGGGATATAGGGAGAGGAGGAGGAAAGGGAGGTAGTAATAGAGTGGGCGTCGTGGGAGGAGGGGGCGAGGAAATAGGCGAAGCCAAGCCGAAGAGGCAGACGAGTAGAGATGATGAAGGCGATGGAGATGATGATGTTGAGTTTGGTTCTAGGACTGGTACTACAAGTAGGGTGAATAAGGCAGCAAAGGGAATGAATAAGAAATTTAATTGAAGGTGGGTATAGGTTACAAGAGATGAATGCCGTCCTGCGACTTTGTAGTGGTTTTAAATCAGTCTCATCGTGAGTAAAGAAGCCTCTCTCGGAATCTCTAAACTTCGACCGTGATCATTGTTTGTGCATCTTACGACGCCATCGCCACGTGCGTTAAAAAATGGCACGTATTATAGCTTTACGTGTTTCGCGAAAATAAACAGAGAATGTGTCACTCGTGATATGTACGTAGATGTTGCGGCGAATCGTAATTCATACCTTCGGCGTGTGCTACTGGCGTCGTATCGCGTATGAGTTTCGCAGCGGGAATGACAACCGATCATTCTCTAGATTTATGCGTCTGCGTAACGCTTCAAAATGTTTTGTTTTTCTCCCCCCCCCCCCCCCCCCCCGAAGAAGCGTCATCTCGTTATTCTCACTCAGTTCCGTCATCGAGAAACAGAAATCGATTTATTCGATATTCCGGTTAAATACGCGATATATTTCTGCGATTGAAGCCAGGCGTTGTTGACGCGAATTTTTCACGATTAACAAACGAACGTCGCGCCGCGGTAACAACGACGTACTAACATTTTGTCATCATTACGATCCTATCGAATAACCATAAAGAGTAATAGTGCATCACCGTACTGATAATTTCCCGTGATAGTTTAACGAATCCTTTAAAAGCGGGCATCAAATAATTATTTTTTATACCTAAAGGTGTAAAAGGAGACGGTCGATTTTGGCGAGGGAAATTCCCTTAATTACTTCACCGCATGAAAATTTAGACGCGATCAACACCTTAGCCATAAGCGAGGGGAATAAACACGAAAGTCTTGATTATCCTTCTCTTAGCAACACGCTACGTCGTGCGAGACAACGTAAACAGTACGAGAGGCAAGAAGTGGCAACCATGGTAAGATAATAATGTGGTCATACGAGCCAAAAGGAGACGAAGGAGACTTGACTACTGAGTCAAAGAGAGACAGAAGACGATGCAAATGGAAGAAAAGGAGGAGAGTTTGAGATGGAGAGTGGGAGAGGAAGAGAGAGAGAGAGAGATGTAAGAGCGAGTTCAATAGCTCCAAATAAGTAAGCATCGAGGAGATCCGCTCTCTCTCTCTCTCTCTCTCCCTCTCACCGTTTCTCTTTTTGTATTTTTTTGCCCATCTCATTCTCTTTCTTTCTTGCCAACAACGTCGCAGCCGATACACTTTGCGCGTGGGCGATCGGTGTTTCTTTTCCGTCTCGCGGCGTACGTGTTGCGTCATGAAAATTACCTCTCCTCTTCTTCATAGCGTGGTGAGAGATTCACACGTGCGCAGATTAACACTCGTTTCGCGTGGGAGGTGCTTTCCAGAGTGCACCGGACGCATGCTCAAATATTAGCGTCGGACAAGTGAAGGTCGAAATCTTTTGAGTTGGCCTCGCGTCGAATTTTTAAAATTTGTTAGCGTACGAGAAATTTAATGTGTTGCTTTTAAACTCATAAAGTTGTTTTTTATGGCAGTTTAATGGGATAGTTTCAAGACGTCGATAATATTTGGAAATATTATGGTACGTACTAGTGTTCTCTTAACGTTTCCGAAATCAGTTTAGATATCGTCAGCTTCCTTTTCTTTCCGCCAATCTGAATTTCGTTAATCGAAAAGTCGTGGAAAAGTGGATTGCATAAAAAAAATTGTATTGTTTTCGGGAAATTGCATAGGTAAATCTTTTTTTAATGCTGATAACATGCATAAGGGTAGTCTTGAAATAAATGAAGATGTTTACCTGATTATCGAGCAAGCAAACTATTTTTCCTCGTACGCTTGGATAAAGAAAGTGTTCGAAAAACTTTCCTTAATGCGAAATGATCAAGTTAACTTATGAGTATTAACTGAAGACGAAAGTGTGGTAATAAAGATTTAATTTACGTGCGGTGATAATCATTTCAGTTTGCCAGAAGTACGAATGTGGGACAGACTCCTCAAGTGTCTTTAGCCATTTATTCCATATCGTAATTTTTTTAAAAGAAATGTTTTTACAAATGTCTCTTGCGTTAAAAATCGAACAGAAAGAGCAAAACTGGGAAAGATGCAATAAAATGCGAATAATACGATTAGACCTAGGCATAATGCTAAACATTATATAAGTCAGCCTTTTTTCTGTATTATTCGTACATTATACTTTGTAGCCATTAATTGTTATGAAATAACCCTTATTTCCATTTACCTGCTGGATAGCCATAACTTTTAGTTCGCCGATTTCCAAGAGCCAGCCCCTAACGTATCACCACTGAGGAAGGATAATACGTAGCCTGAACGCGTATGTGGTTATCGTTAGCCCTTAATAAGCCATCCATCACTAAGGTGACGCAGGGTATTGTGTAGATGTAGATGTAATGGGTGCACGGATGACATTTAACGGTAGATTTCTTGTAGGGATTATTATAAGTATATATAATCATTACCGAGCGAAACCATTGGCCGTGACACCTGCTTTAAGGAGTAACACATTTTTTACGCAGTCCTCAAACGCATCCAAATATGGGACCATCTAGAAAGGACCAAAAAAGCCGGCATTTTGGCCTCGACCCACTCCCAAAGGAACAATTAATCGATGATTGTACGAGCAAAGTATGTAACGTTTTCCTGTATGGAACTCAATGCCAGTGAAAGCTTGGTACGGGAATCATGTGACACGAAGGAATTTTTCCGATCTTCGCTGTTTGTTTTCTTACGGATCTTTTTACCGGTTAATCCACACGAATCATTCTTGATAACCTTCGATGTGGTGTTTCATTCATTTTTAGTCGTTTGATTGTTTGAAAAAGAAACGCCAAACAGCGATGGGTTTCGGAAAATATATGCAACGAAAGTGAGGATCGATGAAGATGTCAACAGATACCTTAAAAATTTTAACTGGCTCCGTGACGCCATCAAATCCTCCCTTTGGGTTAGTTGGGTCATTCATGCGGGTTACGCACGAATGGAAAATTTCTGCGTTGCGTCAGAAACGTCGCAATTAGTCCCCACTCAAGGGCATAATGCGACCCGCAAACTCTTTGGAATGAGGTGAACGTTAATGCATTCCAAGAAAACAGCCTAGGGCCCCTATTTAAATGCATTTGATATCGATTTCGAAAGGACGGTTCTCTTTAAAAAAAATGGCTCTATGTTTCTGCGGTATACATTCTCCAAAATGACCTTTCTATACCAATTTCTTTCCAGTCAAAATTACCGTGAAGGTTTCTAGGTCATACTTTTTTTGGCAAAATGGTTGATGGATACGAAGCATAAATTGAAGGTGTATTTGGTCATCGTTTCGAGTTTTCTTCGACAGATGTCATTTCATATTCTTGAGTCGTTAGTTTCTCTTTCGTTGCGTAATTCCGCTTCAGCGTTAATCTTTGAGCCTCCGTCCTAAAACATAAAATCTCAACTTTAAAGTATGCCGCTAATGTTTATTTTATCTGTCATCTTTTTAAGAAGATAATCGCTTGGGGTAACATCTATTTTATT
The DNA here is from genome assembly GCA_036926305.1 of Uropetala carovei. NCBI lineage: Eukaryota > Metazoa > Arthropoda > Insecta > Odonata > Petaluridae > Uropetala > Uropetala carovei. The sequence goes on from JAXCHB010000279.1 coordinate 5,573,503, forward strand.
TTTCACTAAAATAAAATAATAACAATTTTTTATTTTTCAATACAGTAGTGGTTGATACACTGCAATTCTTAATTGCTCATGTGAATTTTCACTCTGACAAACTATTTTTATTGAGCGTGTATATGATCAATTTTCAGCTCGTCTCAAACTGGCGATAAATGCTGGCAGCTAAGTGAAATGAGGCGAAAAATATCCATCGCGACAGTATTTTTCACACAACGTATTCGCGAATTCCTTAAGATTTCACCTTGAAAGTGCTCTCTAGAAAAACTCACCAAAACTCGTTTCTGGGAAAGAAAAACAAAAACTATCAATCTCCCTCTCGCGAAATGGCCCAATGTTAACCGAATGTGTGTCGTATAGCTCGCGGCAGAACCCTTTCTCCTTTATCCTTTTCGAGAGAGAAATAAAGAGGAGCTCACAAATACCTCAATAGGGTTTCCTATCACGTCCTTCAAAACCAAAAAAAACAAGCAATTTTTCGAAACATACGCGTAAATTTAGGGGAAAGGATCGAAACGCAATTCGTAGGTTAGAGGGGAAAAAACAACAAAACAACAACCGTTAAAAGAGGATTGGACCATTCGGATGAGAAAGAAAAAATGAAGGATTGTAGGCGACGCGACGGCGAGGTACCGACGGGCGCAAATAACACGCGTCTCGTTTCTGGGTGAAGGACGCCGCCGCAGCCGACCATCGCAACGCGGCGGTAAACCCGAAGGGCGAAACCGACAAAAGCCTATCGCCTTGCGCTCGTCACACTCTCGCTGAAAACTGCGACGCAGGGACAGAAGCGTACGTACGTATGCGCGTCGCTGTTTTTTTTTAACAACCGTCCTATTTTCTTTCTAAAACGACGAAATCGGCAAAAAAAACTCGCGAGAAAGACGTTTTTTTTGGTGAAGGCATCAGAGAAAGAGTTCTGCGGTAGGTTTCCCGAAGGGCAGCCGAATAAAAAGGTTTATTTTCTTTTGTAATCGCTTTAAGTCGCGTAAATCACTTAAGAGAGAACATTTTAACGTCGGTCAAAGTGTCGCGTCGACACGTTTCGGGCTTACACACGGCGTCGCCCTCTTTACGGGCCATTTTTGCAAACATCTGCGGACAATTCTCCCTCGGGGGTTGAAGGTAAATATCCCTTTGCGCGGAGGAGCGTGGGCGTGCCTCGAGAGCGAGGATGAGCACGTGGGCGCAAGTGGTATGGAATGGGAAGGGTTTTTTTTTGCCGCCCCCTTCTTTTTCATCATCCCTACCTCTCTCCCTCCGTCCCTCTCCTTTCTCGCCTCTCTCTATCTCTCTCTTCCCTTCTCTTCTTTCCCTTTATGCTTCTCTCCAATCTCTCCCCCTTCCATCTTTCCCTCCCTTCTCTCTCTTCTTCCCTCTCTCCCTCCTTTCCTCTCTTTCCTACATTCCTCTTTCCTTCCTCCCTCCCTCCCTCCCTCCCTTCCGACCTTCCTCTCCTTCCACTTTTATTCCTTTGCGGCTCCGATTGCCTTTCATCTCTCCTCTTATGTTCCCATCTCATGCCCTACATTTCAGTCTATCTTTCCTCTTTTCTCTCTATCTTTCCTCTTGCCTCTCCCTCCGTTTCTCATTTTTTCCACTTTCTCTCCATTCCCTCTCCCAACGACAAAAAGAGTACGAGGAGGATGGCGTCGATTCGGGGTAGAAGGTGGGAGCGGATTTTTTTAAATCGTGTGGAAAGAACACAGGTTGATGCTTCTCTTTTTTTCTCTCTCTCTCTCTCATCCTCTCCCCAAGCACTTATTCGGCTAGGTCAGGGCCACAAAGACCTCCAACCCCTTTCATTTTTTTCCCCTCCCATATATGGATCGGAGAGTGAAAGGATTGGGAAAGGCTGTGTGGATGGGCGGCAGCGGAGAGCGGAAAAGTGTTAAAGGAATAAATGGAAGTAATAAAATAAAGGAAAGGCGATGACATTCCGCGCGAACGCAAGAAAAATCGCGGCACCTCGATTTTTTTTTGGCGCGTTAACTATTAACCTAGATAAATTGGTTGTATTCCTTAAAAAAAGAAAAGAAAATTATCACACTTTGCGGTGGAAAATTATATCCTTGACCAGTTTTTGAGGCGCGAAAGCCCGTTTGCTGGGTCAAAAGAAAACTTATTACGTGTTATTGAAATCGAATTTGTCCCCGTAACTCCGGTGGTTTAACCGCAGTTTGGACGAAATATTCTTTGTTTTCTGTGCGAGATTATTTGATTCGTCGGACAAAACTTTTAATTCTTCGCTTTGAAGTTACAGTGGATTACAGGATCGCGATTTTGATTATATTTTTTGGGAAGATGTTTATGAAGTCGACTGAGATGTAAAAGTCGAAGTGAATAGTATGAGAAAGGAAGGAATGGGAAATTTTGCCATGAATGTGAGAGGATAAAAATGATCGTCAGGCGAAGAAGGTTCGCGGCGCTTAATTTTGCAACGGAAATTCGTTTTCTCTGTAGTCGTGATAATATTCCGATATCAAACTACGTAGATATATCTTTAAATGCACGTCGGAGCGATTCTAGCGTGGAGAATTGTTTGGAGTGTATTTTCGTCTTCAAAAATCAAACGAGGAGAAATTAATACCTAATTACAAGTGGATTTATAGAGTCCATTCCGTTTATAACTCAGATACATAAATATTTGTATATACCTAATGTTTTACATCTAAAGAGACATATTACGTACGCATTGTTAAGAATGGAAAGTATTTTCATTGTACATATGTCACGAGACCTTGAGAACATTATGGACCTTAAGGATATTTCTCCATCAAAAATTGAAATTAATTATCAATCCAAAAGCGAGCCGTATATTCTTCTAGTTTAAATTAATCATCCAGTTCTCGCAGAGTGAAACTAATCGGATGCTTTCTAAGTGACTCACTCACGGTTAAGAAACGGGAGGGAAGGGAGATATTAATCACGAACTGTGGCATGCATTATCGCCTTTGCAACATGCAGCGAAAGTGATAAATGTCTGTTAATTAGTGCTTTGGGTGCAAATCCCTCGCAGCACATCCGCTGAGCTTATGCGTCCCTAGGTGATAAAGACGGGAACTATATTACGTGGGATATGAACAAAAAGGAAGGCCTACGAAACGAAAGTCGGCCGTTTATTTACCGCTTATTCTCTTTATTTATTATTTGCTTCCATTGTGTACGTTCGTTACGTCTGCCCGTATATGGATGGACATTTCCGTGTCATCCGTGACTCAAATAAGGCAGGTTGTGTAATTCTTTACGGCCCAGCCAAAATGATCTCTCACCCGCATTTCTCCCACTCTCACTCTATTCTCCACGGCGCACATGCTCAATTGCTTATTCACTACACACACACACACATAGGAGGAAAAAGGACGGCGCAGTTATTCACTTCTTCCAGGATCCAGCGCATGCGTAATAGCTTCTTTTTTTAAGGAAATTTCGGCGTAGTCTCAGGTTACGCAACCGGGTTAGGAAAGGGAGCAGTATTGTAACGAATAAATTTCAATGATAATGTATGTCGTAGCGCGTCAAAAAATATATTTCAAGTTGAAGTACAATTGAAAATTTAGTTCTTAGAATTAAACTTCTCACTTTGTCACCAATTGTATCAATGATAATAAAAAAAATAATTTATTCTAGATATTGGAGAACTGATTTAGCAGACAATAAAATGATTGTTTAGGACAGTGTTTTTCAACCGTTGTTCCGCAGAACACGTGTTTCGATAGCATTGCCTAAGTGTTCCGCGCAATATTCCACCGAAAATAATTTTTCTATAAATTTAGATTTTTTAATGAATTTAAAAATAAGTATTTCTATTTTGCTCTCGCACCATAACTCCATCTATCGCAGAAGCAGAAATTACTTCTATTAAGTATATAAAATAAAGGTTATATCTAAATATATATATGCATATGTATATTGGTGTTCCGCCAATTTTTCCCATTCCAAAGTGTTCCGACACTCAAAAAAGGTTGAAAAACACTGGTTTAGGATATGAAATAGAACTTCGATTACTCGAACGTCAGTGAATCGAGGTTTCGATAAGTCGAACTATTTCTGTTCATTTGAAGTATCGTAATTCGGCTACATAACATATATTTTAGTTTATAGAAATCCTTTAAAGGAATTTTGGTAAAGATATGTAACGCCATGCATCTAACGTTGCGCACGCCTCAAATCACACAAAATCATATGTATGCAACCGTCACAGCATTAAATTCTTCAAGAGATTCTTCACCTGCAGTGTTAACGACTAATTTGCGTAAAAGATTACCGAGGAAGTTATCGAAAGAATACTAGCTACAAATGTAGAAAGTTGTCGGCAGAGTTTCCTGGAAAGATATTTACTAAATAGCCTTCTACAAGCTCGTACGAGGACATATCATGTTACGAAAAATAAATAAGAATTACTGTATTTAAGGAAATTTTGATTTTTCGTTGCACGCAAGTTAACATGAATTAATTCGATTTACCTCTTTAGCGCTACTGAAACAAATCGTTTTAACTAGGATGCGACAGATGTAAGCGACGGAACACACCGGCAATTCATCGACCCCAATCGCTAAGTCATTTTACGCCGCTAATGACCATTTCCACCCGGATCGTACGTTTTTCCATTAAAAAAAACGAAAATAAATGATGACATAATCTTTTCACTTTCCATCGAATGTCGTATCCGTTTCTTATATGGAAAAGAGATATCTCTTTCAAAAAAAAAACTTTCTTAGACGCGCCATGTGGCACGAAAACCGGATTTGTCCGTTTGATTTTTCGATCAATCGAATCCGACAAACGTTTCCGTCGTTATTTCAAACTTTACGATAGTGCAGGGCTCCTAAGAATTTTTGATCTGTCTAATCGATAAAACGATAAAACTTACTTTTTTAATTACTCGTTCGCCTTTATATCCACCGCGAGTTGGTTCCAATCGGTTTTATCTTACGTACACTTTTTGTTTCCTTTTTTTCTCCCCTCTTTTCAAACGGTCGATTAAGTAAGGCGCCATATGGCTGGGACTGCAGTTGATATTTGCAAGGAATTGAAACCGTTCGCTGCGGTAATGGGCGCAATTTCTAGCCGTGTTTGGAAAAAATAGGTCGCGGAGAATTAAAAAGGAGGTAATGACGTGATAGAAATCGAAAATCTCTATCTTCGGGATAATAGGAATTCTGTTTTTTTTTATTAACGGTAACCTCATTATTTAAATTTCTGGGTAAGTAGGTTCGGAAAAGCATGCATTTCGAGGAGAGAAATTCGAGCTCGATGAAGCGGAGGCATCGTATGGTGCAGATGTTGGAAAGACGTTAGTTAAGGAAATGCGGTCAATACGACCTCGAGGCACGCATTTAATGAATGAAACGTTAGCTTCAAGAGACGGGACCGTGACGCATGTTTCATCTTCCGATATACGTATTTATGTAAGCGCATCGATTATCCGTACTTTTGTTTCGCGAAAAAATCCGGTCAGTGCAGTGATTCAGTACGCACACACACGCACGCACACACGCGCGCACACACACACACACCGACCAATCTGAAGGGAGTTTTTTTAAAAGGCTTATTGAAGTAAATTGGGTCTATACCTGGACCTTGAGTTAGAAAGTGAGTCATCGGCCTGAGCTCATTGCCCGCATTTTATAAGCGATACGTAAGTACAAGAGTCCTCGGACTGTAAGAGTCAGAATCGTTAGTCCTAACATTGATCTCTAACATCCCAATTAACATCAATGTTTGGTATTCGTCATTGCTGTTTGAGCTGTAAAGGGGATATAAATGTCTTTGTGTCTCTAAAAGAGGGATGCTCAACCTAATGGACCATCTCATAAGTGGCGCGCATTGTGCTTCACAAAATTTATGTGAACATTTCATTTTTCCACCACCAACATATATCTGGGGTTGAAAACGACGGCAGTAAATTTAATTACATACAGTTAACAGTCTCAGGCGTAACTTGATGGAATTTCTTCATATTGTCGAAATAAAAAGGAATTATCCCCCCACCCACCCATAGTACCCATAACTATAAATTGCTACCGGCTATATGTTTACTTCACCTGATGATGGTGAGCAGCAACGAAACCTAGGTCGTTTTTTGAATATTTTTTTGTGGAATTACCAAGAAAATATTTTTTATTTCGACAAATTTAATTACGGTTTACATCGTTATATTGATTTTGTTTGTGAATAGATGATAAAATTTATTATTATTACATACGTTTTTTAAGCACCACTGCTCTAAAAGGAAGAATTTTCATTGATTTTAATCGAGCATGAGCGAATGTAATAGTTTGTATGGGGACACATTAAATCGGGGATTACTTTATAAATATGTAAACAAATATAGAAATGTATTTAAGTATAACTTTCGCCAGATAAGGTTTTAAGTAGTATGAAAATGATTATACCGTCGCCCTGTGAAGTTTTCCTCTGTCGCTGGGGAAACCTCAACAATCGAAGCCGCAAGGTAGCAACCGACTACATTGTAGTTCCCGGAGCATTTTACTCCTGTGAATTGCTCGCGGAAGGTGGGCAAAGGGTAATGGTCGGATTTATGACCGATTCTTGGTGGCTAAGGGGGAGAGAGGGTGGGAGGTAGTGGAGTGGAGAAGGAGGAGGAATATCCCCCATTCCTTCCTCAGACGGACGGTCGATATAGTCGAGAGCTGGGTGCAGAAAAAAAAACAACTGCGCATCTCCTTTCTCCGCGGCTTCCTTTATAATAACCTCCACTTTTCTCCATCACGACCTGGAACACGATTCCCAATCATACACGCCGGTGGAGAATCGTGCCCACGCCTAACACACACTCACCGAGCCTTCATCTTTTGCGTCCGCGTCAGATTTTTATATAAAAAGCGTGGATTCTTTTGGGTCCCAATTTCACGGGGATGTGATCTCGCCTTCTCAAGCAACAAATAACAGCGACAAAAAAAATTAAAAACCAACAGACCTCTCATATCCTCGATAGGAGGTAGATAGGGAAAGGGAGTTGAATTAAAAAAATAAATAAAGAAGAAAAAATATCCCCTCCACCCACGCTCCATCTGTGAATAGAGGAAGAAACAAACAGGCGGTCGCAATTTCTCGCGAGCGAGATACTGCACGCATCCGGCCAGCGATCGTTGGGATGGAAAGGGGGAGGAGAGAGGAAGGGGAGGAGGAGGAGGAGAGAGGAAGGGGAGGAGGAGGAGGAGAGAGGAAGGGGAGGAGGAGGAGGAGGAAAAAAGTAATCCAAGCAGTGGGAGTCGACCGCAGGTGTCCGGTCGATTTGACGGTTTTGCGGATCTCTTTGGCGCGCTCCCCTCCGAGCCCTTTAAACAATGTATGACGAGTTAACTCGTCGTGCTGAAATTACTTTCGGTACCGGCGTTCCGGGTTATATCATGCCTTAGTTATTTTTTTAAAAAAGGCGTAATTCTTAAAAGAACGACGAGATATAGTCGTCAGTTGGAACACTTTATGAGTGAGACGAGATTAACTCTCTGGGATACGAATATCGATCGGGAAAGGTGTTTTATTATCTCATCGAGCGTCCTTTCGAAGTGCTAGCGAAGAAGCGATCGAAACTTTAAACAGCTGTCCCATCTCTTCTACCGTTTCGAAGGAAGGCCACTTTGCGGACGATATTAGCATGTCTTTTCGAGAGCGAAACGCGTCCTTGAGCCTTCTCCCGCCGCGATCCTCTCTGCCCACGGATTAAAAGATCTCAGCCTCCCCTCCCCCCTCCCACCTTCCCCTTTTTTCTTCTTCCTCTCCATCGGCGTGTTCCTGCACAGCACGCCTCCCAGTTCTTCTTCTCCCCCATCCTCGGCGGAATAAGGGATGCGTGGTTTCGAAACAGTTTCGACAGAAAGAGGTATAACGCGCATATATACGCGAAGCTCGCGCTTGTGCATAATCCGAGGCGTTTCAAGGCCTTTCGTTTTTTCTTTAAAGTGTCTAAGGTACGAAAGAGAGAAAGAGAGAGGTGATTGATGGGTTAAACTTTACTGTTTTGCGAGATTGAAGGATGCGACTCTATCGTGCGTTCTGTTCGAGGCGCGGTCTCACTACTCGGTGCCTTCAAAAGGTTTCGAGTGTATCGTTGTTTTTTTTTTCATTATATTTTCGCTTCACTGGGATGATTTTTACGGAAATTTCTGGATGGGTCGTGGAAAATGCGTTGTTTTTTTTTTTTGAGATTTTGTGTTCCGTTGGCTGATAAATTGCATTGAGAAATATATTTCGTATCGACGAATTGCCGTTATATCGATAAAATTCCGTGCTTAATATCGATAATATTACATTTCCTTTCGATAGTGTCGATTTAAGTGGAGGATTTTACGATCTATAGATAATGCAGCTTCACGTTAGGAATAATTCACTCTCTCGATATTTTCGCAGTTAACTTTTAAAAAAATAAATTTTGCAAGAGAGTTGATTCATCATTGAGTGAGGTGCCTACGGATTTGATGCTTAGAGTCACGTTTCGCAACTCATCTCAAGAATTTTCAAATCCTCCTTTTTAAAAAAAAAAAACCGCAAGGTTTGGCAACTGAAAAATGGAAAGAAAGAACATCTTTTTCCTGAGGGAGTCATCGCGTGTCTCTCTCTACCTCATTCATCAAAAAATTCTACGTGGCAACACATCTTTCCGAAAAATATGTTTTCTTTAAATATTGTATGTACCATTCAATTTGTTTGTTACCCGGTCTTTTATAATCCAAGGGTGCCACGCACGGGCAATAAAATTATCCATCTGCCCACCGTTGCTCAATTATGCGAAACGCCGGAGAGTTTTAAAATCACGCAATCCTGAACACATCTCCAACCTACCCATCATCAGCCTCTACCTCCTTGCCCCTCGATCACGGGCTGCCGAGAAATTTCAAAATTTTCGTCGGGCGTTTTTCTTTTATTTTTCTCTCCTCCGACGGCCGCACGCCGCCTCTCAACGTATCTTTTCCGTCGCGATCCCGAACGCATCCTAACAATCCCCCCCCCTCCCCCCCCCACTCCGAACGCATCAAAAAATAAAATTTACTCAAATCGCTCAAAACTTCGCCGCGACGAGGGATCTTCCCGACAGGTGGATCTTCGAAAATCTCGGTTTTCCGCTAACAGGTGCAACGGGCGTCCCAATCCACGCGCGGAAGGACGGGAAAAAAAAAGTTCGTGAAAAAAACAGTGGGCGGAAAATTCGATTCAGAAAGAGAGAGAGAGAGAGACGGAACCAAACGATCTCGCAACAAGGTAGCGGATGGGGGAGGGGAAGGGAGAGAGAGAGAGGAGTTGGTAGAGGATAACACGCGTGCGTGGAAGGAGGTGGGCGATCACGCGTCCGAAGAATCTTCAGCGGAGGCGTTATTTAGGCATAGCAGGTTGGATGAGAATGGCGATAGCCGGTGAACGAAGGCGGGGACGGCGGATGGAGAGGGATTATAAGTCAGTGGATGGGAGGAAGGGAGATAGTGAGAAGGAGATGGGGACGTAGGCGAGAGAGTGAGAGCGGCGGACTGTTTTGTATATAGACTTTCATTTTTTCTCCCCTCTCCTCCCGCCTCTGAAAAAAACCACTCTCCCTCCCCACGGCGGATGTTGTGATTCATGGGATGCTTGCTTCCCTCTCCCATTCAGCGCTTAAAAAACTTTTCATCTCGCTCTTTTTGATCGAGGACACTCGTGTGTCCCTAAGGAGGTGTTGTATGAAGAACGGTGTTAAGCTCGTACCTATTCTTTTATTTCACGCTCGTGAATGTTTTTAAAGGGATCAATAATTGTCCAATCGCGATGTATCGCCGATAATTTGTACGTTAATTAGTTCGGACCGAGCTACTCATATGGTCGAAATTACTTCCTCTCCGTACGAGGTAAAGCATGAGTAAAATCGGAAACTTGTGTTATTTTCCTCATCTATCGGAGGAATTTTAGAATACCATCTTGTGGGGTGTGCGTGCTTTAACTGGCGGTTGATTTAAATTACGCATAAAAAATCCGAGGTGTTACAGTTCGAATAAAAAAAGTAGGACCGCAAGAAATTCGAGCCGTTGAATTCCAATTCGACGTCAAAGATTTTACAGGCTTTCCTCTCACCATAAAATCGAAATAAATACGTTCGAATTACAGAGGCGCGACCGTAATTCGTCTGTTAAAATTAGTTTTCATGCTATATGAAATATCGTTCCCTAAAAGTATACGCGATTTTTCCATTAAGGTTCCACGGTGACTCATACTGCACTCTCGATGATGTAATATTTATCTCTCTATCTCTCGCTAGATAAACGCCGTCCGTCGCGAGTCTAAGACGCTGAAGACGACAAAACAAAATCTCGTTCGATATAACACGGGTCCCATTACACATACTACATATGACAACCGTGTTTATTCTGCCTCCATTAGTTGGAGGGATTACGGTCTGTTTTTCGACCGCAGTCTCTCGCTAGCTGTCATCCCTGTACCTTAGTTACTGTACCTACCTCACCGATAATCACCCGACCGTCCCTTATTAGACGGATCGGGAAAGGCATTTATAAAAGAAAATGCTACAGACCGAACGGGTACAGAAAGCTCCCGGAATCTTAGAGTCTCGCTTTCACCTCTTCGTTCTTCAGTATATTACTCGTATTTTATGAAAATTCATTTTATGCCTGATTCTAATGCCCACATTCAAGAATTCAAGACTCGCTTTCTTCGCATCTGTATCTCTCACTGCTCTCTCTCTCCCTCCCTCCCACCTTCCAATCCCCTTTCCTTTATTGGATGGCCATATATTCATTCGTGCAAGTCCAGTTTCTTCTCTACCTACTGACCACTCCCCTTAGCTCAACACCACAGTGGAAAGGGAGAGTGAGAAATAGATAGAGAGAGAAAGTGAGTCTATCATATCTCTCTCTCTATCGCAGCCACCAACTTTCACCACGGTTCAAAGGGTGTTGGCGAGTGTGTACTGGAGAGAGATGGACGGAAACGGGGAAGAGAACATAGCAACCTGCTCTATAGCAACACGTCCCGATGCAAGAGCCCGTAAAAGAAAAAAATAAAGATTCCCCACGACCACGTAAGGTTCTCACGTCTCTTTCCTCCCTGCGTGACTTCTAATGAGGATGAGGGCGGTGGCTCTTTTACACGAGGGAGGAAAAAGAGAGGAGGATGCAAATTATCAGCTGTAGTGAAATGACAAACGGCGTGCGGCGCTGAGGATTGTTTTGTTTTTTTACCTCATTTTTTTACCCGGAGGTGGGGAACGACGCAACGATCCATCCGCGGCGTCTATTATTCATCTCGGTTTCTCAACTTTTACACACTCAACTGCCGATAGGAGTGAAAATAAATAGGTGTGGAAGGCAAGAATCTTCGCCTGTCTAATCTTTTCGGAAAGAACAAACAGACGCATGCCCTCTTAAGTGTAGGGAAGCTGGTTTCCGGTTGTGCAATATTACGTCGTTCCACTCGCCTCGTGTTTGAGGTAGAGAAAACGTCCTGAATAGAAAAAATCCTTTACTCGCGACGCCCCGACGTTAAGATTTTATGTCCTTTTCTGTTTACCATTGAGTGATTGAATGATGTATTTGTTTTTATAGTTGCATTAAGCGGAACATTTCCTAAAAAAGGCCTTTTCCCCATCCTGTATTTGATTATCTAAGCATAATTCATCCTGTATTTGTTAAATTTTCAGTCATTCTTAGTTAAACAGAAGGTATTAATAGTACGGATATATATACATATATATATATATAAAACTATATAACTGAAAGCCGAAAAACAAATGCACATATCCCACTTGGTAGTTGCTAGGGACATTTTATATCGTATACCATCAGGCAATTTTTCGAGCCCAGATTTCTAAACGGAATACATTCCATATATTTTTTAATCGAACATAATTGGCACAGAAAAAATATTTTCTAAAATCACTCCAAGCTATCATATCGAGGAATATATTTTTTCACGTTTCTGTTCCAAAAACCTCTTCTCAACGACTCCCTCTCGGTTGATTTAATGTATCGTCCATTGGAAAGCGGAAGGGCTTTTTATTCCCTTCCTACGTTCGGTGCCCTCGATTTCCTCGGCCTAACCCAACACAGACGCACCTAAAGACCTCGCCCTCCGCCCATCTACAAGAAAGACGTTGACCCCTCCATACTGAATATTATTAAAAGGCTCCTCGACAATGAGGCAGTCGCCGACGACCTCGCCTCCCAAGGATTTGGCAACGTTTCCAGAAAAGTACGTCCCACGCTAGGTGGTTTTCTTTTTTTTTTCGTTATTTAAAAAAACAGGCGCTGTTGCCACTCCTATCCTCGAGGGTATAACCAGAAACCCTTTCGGAATAGAAATCGCGTCGGCGGAAGGATGGAACCCCGAGGAACTTTTAAAAGAAATGAGGAGAAAAAGAGTAGAACGTCTTCTTAAGGAGTGGAACCTCCCACGCTCAGGAGGATGGCGAGATAGGGAGTGGAGAAAGAGAGAGAGGGGGGCGGGGAGGGGGGGGGTGGAGGTTTAGAGTGGGCGAAAAAAATTAGAGGTGCGAAATTTTTTACTTTATTTTTTCTCCTTCAGATACCGATGGAGCGAAACAAAAAAAGAGTGTTTTGCACACCGTGTGTGTGTGTGTGCGCCAGACTCGCGAAATTTTTCTTTACGATAGGCTTTTTTGGAAGGAATATAGAGACGGAGATGTTTTTTTTGTTTAATCTTCTGGTTATAAGACGGAAACATTTCAAAGCGTTGCTTCGCGTCTTCTTTGGAGGAAGCTCCAGGCGTTGAAGTCTCCGGTCCAATCACACGAGGAGAGAGATTTCCTTTTATGTACACGGCTTTGGGGACCTTGTCGCGTCAAGAGGGAACGCCGTAGTTTTTATTTCTCTCAACGGTCACCGTCCACCGACACTAAAGTTCGTGAGAGCTTTTTTCTGAAAAAAAATTCACGTTTTCCGTCTCTTTCCGAAAGCGGTCGTCTCGTTACGACATATTCCTTGGACGGCCGTAAAAAAATTAAGCGATTGACCTTGTCCGGTTTTGACGGTACCCTTTTTAAACTTAAATATATCGTTCTTCTCGTGCAGTATGTTTCTGTAAGGGTATAGTGTAACATACCTTCGCTAGTATAGGACGATCTCGATGCAAAGTTTGGGTAAAGAATTTTTGAGATTTATCTCTTTACGACCGCGGAGGATTTTCCAAAATGTCGTTTCTCTCGTAATCCTAAAAACTCGATTCGTCTTGTACTTAACATCTTCCAAGAACGTAGCTCGCAAGGAAAATTCTGGGGTCATAAAAAGTAAAGACTTGTATTACAAGCGAGAATGTTTTCGGGTTGAGTCAACTCGCTCCCGAAGGTCAGCTTCGGTTAATTTTGTTCAGTCCTGTTGAAAATTTTACCGAATATGCTGCCAAGGCTGTTATTCCGTAGAAACTTTCTTACAGAAATTTATAATATTTCAGTTTTAAAAATATATTATCTGTAGAATTTTTAATTTGCAACATTTTCCGATGAAGTTTTTTAAGCGAAAGAAAATTTGCACAAATTGCGTCAGCTGCTTTTACTAGTAAAGCATTGCCGCAATTATTAATCTTATTCTCTAACGTTTATGGGCTTTTATACAATTTGTATAATTTTTACGAGTGTGATAATCGCGGTATTCGTATAAAAAAGAGATCTAAATCCCTTCACCGCGAATCTTTAATAAACAGATATACAAGGGATGTTCTTCGATCATTACATGGGAGATAATAGCGCTAAATTACCCGAAAACACGGGAGTTAACTTCCGAACAAGCGGCGGAAGACTGCGAAAAGTCACTTTAGAAAACGAGCGTGAAATAAAAATTTCATTCCGTCACGCATTGGTTAAACGATAATTGCGATTGTTATTTAAGAAAAAGAAATTAACTCGAGGAACTCTAATAGCGGATTAAATCGATCGGACGCAAAAAAAGTAAACGAGAATTGTTTTTTCACCTGCTTTATAATTTCGTTCCCTCTGGCGGCCAGAAAGGGAAATTTACCGTACGCCGAATCGCGAGCTTCCTCTTTAACGTCGCCGTTTTTTTTTAGGAACGATTTTTTTCGGGACGCTCGAGGATAGAAAAGCAAATAATTGGGTCGTCCAGTTTTTGCATTACGTATATTTTGCAACGAGGAGAAGTATGGAGTCATTTCCTGTTGGGGAAAAAAGCACCCCCCCTTATCGACGTAGATTCGTTCGTTGAACTCTCTCTCACTCTTAGCAATTCAAACGAAGACGGGAATCATTTCCGAATGGATTCGCTTACGTCGTATTTCATGATTTCGCCAACGTTTCTCGATTCAGATAAGAAACGGCTCGCATTAGCTCCTTACAGGATCGGGTACGAATTGCATGTACTTTACTGGTCGTACGTATTTCGTCGACGGAAAATATTCTCCACCTGTCGCGCTAAAAGTATACTTTAACGAGAGAGATCTTGCATCGGTAGGAGAAAGATGTTTCCGTTCACTTTCACTTTGCTCCTACGAGGGATTTCCGCCTCGCCAATAGGACGGGTTTTATACCGTCGACGCGTTGCAGCGGGAGAGATCTTATTGTTCAATCGGTCAGTGTTTGTTTTATGAATGGATAGGGACATTTTTTAAAGGTTCGTAAAAATGAAAAAATACAGGCATGCATACACATTTGAAAAAAAATAAGCGCTTAAGGATGAAAAATTGAGAAATTAAGAATTCATCTTAGTTATACCCAATAATTATTACCTTGTTATGGCTATCAGAGATAACTGATTGTGAGTTAAGTACATACTTATTTTTTCGATTTTTTGTTTTCATGTGCTTATTTTTCGTTTGTTTTAGTCTAAAAGACGATAGCGATACTTCTCTATCAAAATTTTACATATCTATGTAAATAATAATGTATTTTAGTTGACTTTTGCGTGTTTTTTTTGCTGCTGGCACCGATGGTGTTATGAAATCACAAACGAGTAATGTATAAACTCCCCCTAAGTCACTTGATTCGGAATTAAACCCAATCAAAGATCGCTGCCCTTAATGCTTTACTGGTAAACACAGCAAACTGTAATCAACCGAAACATCCCACCGAAAATCACTTAACCACATACAAAAACCGACAAGCTAACGAATTATACGTTCGACGGACGACGCGTGCACAATTTTCAGGACTCGAGAGAATACGAAAAGGAATTCCAAATGATTTACCGGCGCCAGAGGTAGCAAACAAAATATATACTCCATAAAATGAGCTGCATAAAGTCCATTCATTCGTAAAATTTATAATCCGTGGAGGATATGAGAAAGAGAGACAGAACTACGTGCGTATTTTTTCGAGGCTGGACTATTCTTCGCAAAATGGATGCCCCGATGTAAGGATATGCGCGGTACACGCTCGTGCTCGGATTAACTAATGAGTCCAGCCAAACACCTCTTCAGGAATCACGACACTTGTATGCCTATGGCTTCCTCTTTCTCCCTCCTGCATATCTTTTTCTCTCTCCCCCCCTTTCTTTCTCTCTCCCCCCCTTTCTTTCTCTCTCCCCCCTTTCTTTCTCTCTCCCCCCCTCTTCCGTGAATTCCTATTTAGCGTCAAGGTTCGAAATATTCTTCCCAAACGTCTCCGAATACACCGTGTTACGGAAAGGCTGCGAGGAAAATATCTCACGCGATGCGACCTATAGGAAAGCAAACCTTGGAGGGAAAGAAGAAGAAAAACAACGGATTTTGAATTCTTCGATATAACGGTGTTTGTAATGCAGGGGACGTAGGCTCTGGTGCGTCGGTAAAGTTTTAAGTGAGAGGTTTCGGTTTGAAAATTCGCATTAAAAAATAGGCGCGGGAACTCCTTTGGAGTATTCTTCGCAAAAATACGTAGAATTCTAAGGGTGAATTGTTTTTTTTTTAATTTGATAGGAGAGAAAATTTTTGCAGCCTTAAGAATTTGAAAGTTTTCAGAAATATGATATTTTCAAATAAATTCTTAAGGGATGCGTTATTTTTTTTTTACGTTCGAACACTGGAAGCTTTCTTTACGAAAAGAATGCATTAGCTTCACGGGATTCAGGCGAGCTTTCGTTTAAAGAATGTAGTTGGAATCCATGTAGGATTTTTGAACAGTTTGTGAAAATTTGTAATAACTTTCAAATAATTAAAGAGACAATGCTGAGGAACATGAAAATATACGCATAAATACATTCACATATACGCATTTATGTAGATACTATATAAAACTTTCAAAGCTAGTTTCCCCAAAATAAACCCGTTTTGCATCGCGCCGCGAAAATGTATCTTTATTTTCCCTCGCTCGTAAGTGGATAATAAAGACATTCGCTCGCCGCTCGATGACGTCAATAAAACTGGAAAGCTTTAATAATTGAATTTCGCAACTCGCGAATAATTGCGAAGCGTCGGGCGGCGCAATTCCTTCCTTTAATTCTCCTTTCATTTCGCAAGTGGTCAAGGAGGTAAAAAGTCAACGCTCGGACCAAATTGCGAGGTCTTTTTTTTTATCCCTCCTCCTCTTCGAAATGTTTTTTCGAAAACTCTCTCTCTCTCTCACCCTAACGAATGCAAGTGGTAAGTCGTCCGTTTTAAAGTCGTCGGTCAACATCCTCAAAAAAGAAAAAGAAATTGCGCCGGACAATCTCTTTCGCACCGGTTGGTCACCTTATCTCCTTAGCATCCAGGAAGACCCCACCCAACACCCCGTTTGAAGATCTATAAAAAAATGAGACATTCTCACTGGACCGGAACGGCATTGGTCGGGGAGTGAAAGTGTACTTAGAAACTTGATTGCATTTTTTTCGTTTTTCTCTTTGTATTTTTTCGCTCCCTTCCGTGGAGACCTCTGGCGACGGGTCCGCGAGTTCTCTCGTGTAGAAAGATCGAAGGAGAGAAAGGCACGTACTCTCGGATCGAACTTGTTTTTTTTGCATGCGGAATGAATGTTGAATAGCGTGATGGTTTTGCTAATTTTGTCAACGTTTATGGGGTGAAATAGATGAATATTTATTGCCCATTTTTTTAAAAAATAAAACCCGAAATAAGTTTTTTGTATCTAAGCCGGAAAATTTTAGCCTATTTTTGATCAAAATTGGAGAAATTTTTAAAAGTAGTTTTAGTTTATTACTATGACGCTTCTTGGCGGTGTCTCTGTCCTATATACAACCAAATGGCAGAATTGCAAAGTTTAAAAAATATTCATTACTTCAGGTAAACGCAAACGTTTTCAGTACCAGAATCATATATTCGATTCCTATATTGGCGCAGTTACGCATGCGCAACCTACGTCGAGCAAAAGAGCGGTGACGGGGGGTCGAAGGGCGCCCACTAAGAAACAATAAGTTTGTTTTTATACGTACTTATACAAAATAAAATTTAAAATTAGCTCTTAATATCAAAATAATACCAAAACGACCTATTGTTTGATGATAATCTAATTCCATTCTCGCGGTACGTTTTTATTTACTGTTCGTGGCCATCATTAGTTTTTGTACTCATGCAGCCGTAGTTAATCCAACTTCAACATTACTACCGAAATGCATACGCTTTGATAAACTTAGTACGGTTTCCGGCATGAAATTCGAATTTTTGCTAACAATGGCAACGTCCTTAATTAAGGTCCTTTCCGATCATGTAATTCCTCGTCCTTGCTCTCTCATTACCTATCCTGTCCTTCTGCCAGCTCCTTGCCGTACCACTCTCTCATCGAGTCCCATTAATGATTCATGACCCAAAACTGCCAGACATGTTTGATGCCCATAAAACTTGCCAAACGATCTCTCTTCTTCCCAACTCTCATCCCCAAGGATATCCTGATTGTTATCGGGCGACAGCCTCATAGGAATGGCTATCCGATAAAAAGATCCTTGGATTCGAAAAGCGTTCTTTCGGAGCGTCAGTGTGGCAGAGTGTTCGAGAGAGAGAGAGAGAAGGATATAGAGAGAAGGAAGCTAGGGAAAAAGAGAGGGGGCGGGGAGGAGCGGAAGATAGCACGGAGAGAAAAGCGTGCGTTTGTATGCAAGGTTCGACAGGAGGTGGAAGTAATGAATGCGTGATTTGTTTGCATTTGATCGATAAGCCGAAGAATCCGTGTATTCACGGCCTCTTCGGAGTGAATAGTAAATAATTTTTTGCTACGTTCCTCGTGGCAGTAGTGTCCTAGTTAGCACGCAAACATTAAACCGTGCGAATTCCTTTGTTTACTCAGGTAACGACAATATACGTATATATATATATATATATATATATATATATATATATATATATATATATATAAGCGCGTGAATTTTCCTTATATCTAAACAAGCGGATTTTTTAAAATTATAGCAGTGTCGCATGATTCGTCACGAAGGAATTTCACACTCTACGGTTGACGTAAAATGATCTTGGTTTTATTTTAATTAGCTCAATTAAAGCGAAAAATAAATTGAATCAATCGATGAACGTCATGCTGCTCATTCCATTATAATTTATTTAACCTTCGTCAATAAATGCAGATTTTTTTTGTGAAATGAATTTGCACTTATAAAGAAAACTGACGTTTGTAATATTAAAACGTCGGTAATGAAAATATGTTTTTATAACACAGATTTCTTGTTTTTATGCACCTCTCGGTCATTTTAATAAGGATTCTATGATGCTAGCGATAAATAAAGAGGAACTACTATCCGTATGCCATAAATCTTCAGTCCTTGGGAGATTTACATTCTTCCCCTCCAAAGTTTAATAACTTTTGAGTTCTAATGTCTCAATAAGTTATGGTTAAGGTGCTATCGTAAACTCCGTCCGTAAACATTTCGAAATTTGACAACTTACACGAAACACCACCCGTTGAAATCTCTGTCTTGATAAATGATGAGTAATACCGCGATGCCTCGTGCTATCGTGCCGTGTTTTTGCAAACACGAAACCAAAAGTTGAAATATGCTTGCATCCCCGTATCAAGATAACTATTACTAGATAAAGGAGGGGTAGCGACGCCATTCATCCTGAAATATGCAGAGGTGCGTCTGCTTACCCTTCCGTTTTCGCAGGCAGCATTTACGACCGTAATAAGTGTCACGCGATGACAATGATTAATATTTTTCATTATTATGTCCACACTACACAGGAAGAATTAACATTCATAGCTACTGCTGTTATTTATGATTTAGCAAATTAATTTTCATGCCGCAGTAGTCTGTACGTCTTACTTCGCGTTAGTTAATTATACGAGCCTTTTAAAATATTCCAGCACGATGCTTCAATTCAAACAGAGGACAGAGAAAGGTCTAAAGTCGGTTAAACGGGAAGAATAAGGGTATTTTAAAGATTGCGGTGTGCCATAAAAAATTTAAAATGCGATTCACACTGAATTATTGGTATGTGAGATACGATTTAGTTTGTATGCTACGTTGGCATCAAAAGCTACGATGAATTATGAATATTTGCACGGGGGTTTGCATTTTAATTAAATTTCTAGAGTAATTAAAATTCCTTGAGTTAATTTATCTTCGGCATTATAATTCAAGTATACGTTTATCTTGCTCAATTCCATTACTTATTTGGTGCTAAAAAATCGCGTGTGAAATATAGATTGTTATAAATGAAGTATTTCATTGTTCTGGTTGGATGTATCTTACACAGTTGTTTTTTTTTCAATATGCTGTTCATTCAGAATATAATTTAATCAATCATTCCCACTTTCCTTGTAATAAGTCCATATAAACTTCAGACAATTTTTTACACCAGGGGTCAGCAACCTACGGCCCGCGGGCCTCGTGCGGCCCCCGATAGCGCTATATGCGGCCTGCGAGGTCATATTGAATAAGTGATCGGTATAATTTAACACAGTCAATTCCAAATTTTTCAGTGAAACTATGCTCTCAAAACCATTTCCTGTGGAGTATTAACGCTATTAAACTAATTAGAATTTCTTTTCACTAATATGAGACCGCAAAATCTCCAGGTAACTTCTGATTTAAACACCCATACGGCCCAAGTTCTCGCGATTTCCAATGTGGCCCTCCGAAGCATTCACAACAACTAATGCGGCCTGCCATATAGAAAAGGTTTCCGACCCCTATCTTACACGATTATGAATTACACCTCTCACATCTTCGATGAAAAATAATAAAATTTCGATATTTACGTATTTTTCATAATGTTCTGTCGCTTATGACATATTTAAAACATTCTCGATCAATTTTTATAGCATAACACCAATCACCGAATAAGTTGCCTTCTTTTCATTCCCTTATAGTGGCAATTTTCAGTTTATCCTTTTCTAAACAAGATAGATTGTAAAATGACTAGATACAAGAATCCGCAACATAAGTATTTAATGGCTAATGACAACTCCATTTACTATAAGTTTCCTCCGCGCGTGATTTTGATTCGATTCGTCTAACGGAGAGGAAAATCCTTGACCGTCAGCAACAGCGGCGACTCGATACCGATTTCGTCACAAACTCACCCTACCGACACACACCCACTCAAACAAGAAACCAAACGGTAGACATTGCAGTAATTAAAAAGAAATGACACTCACCCTTTTATCCTCAGCTGAAGCGTATCCATCATTGCGGTCTCTCCTCCCTTCCAATTCGGCCTTCTGGTTCTCTCCGCCCTTCTCCTCCGTCTCCTTCACACCACCACTCTTGTTTCTCGAGAAGAGGTGCCTGAATCCCCTCTTCTTCGGTTGTTTCCCAGCTTCCTCTCCTTCACCGTCCTTTCCGCTCTTCTTCCCCTTCCCCTTCTTTTCAACCCCGTGGTGCTCTTCCTCATCCGCTGCGGCCGCGGCAGCCTTCTTCTTCAGCGCGGCCTCTCCCTTCTTCTGGTAACGCCTGTGGCTACCAGTCACGCTCGTGTTGTTGTTCCTGTCGTCGTATTCCTCGTCAGAGTGACTCCCTCCCTTTCCGTTCACCCTCTGCTCTTCCTCTTCCAAATCCTCCAGGCGACCCCTGCCCTTCTCCTTGACCCCTCTGGGGCGCCTCCAGTGTCCGCCGTCTTCATCCGGAGGAGGTCCGGTTCCTTCCTCTATCTCCTCCTCCTCTTCCTCCTCGCCCTTAGCCTTGCGCCTCCTCCTTCTCCTGTGGTAATAGTTCTCTTGTTCCATGACCGATTCCTCGACGATCAGCTGCTGTTCGTGTCCTTCGTTTTTGTCGTCGGAAGACGGTGCCCAGTGGCGGATGAGGACGGAGGAAGTTGGAAGGTCGGGATCCCTTCGCTTGTCAGCGGCGCGCACCAATCTGGCGGAAGCCATGGAGGATGGCGCGTTGGTGGACTTATTGGACCCAGCACCGCTTCCCCTCCTCTTATCGGTGATGGTGGAAGTATCCTCGGGGCTGGCACCGTAATAGAAATAGCGATCCTTTGGAACTGTGGTGGGTGCTGCGGGCGGACTGTCGTTTGTGATGGTCACGCGTGAAATGTTGTTGCAGCTTCCACCGATAACATTCGAACGGAGGTTCGGACCTCCGTTCATCACTATCTTAGCGGTGACACCTTCACCGACGACCACTTTTCCACCGGTCTTGGGTCTCCTCCTCCCCGATCCACCCACGCCCGAGTCGTTCTCGATCCCGGAATCGAATAGGTCCTTCCTGTTGTATCCTCCGAGACCTCCACCCTTTCCGGCGACGTTTTCCGTCTTGTTGATTCCATAATCGAGACTTCCGCGGCGGTAGTTGCGGTCCAGTTCATCCTCGTCGTCTTCGTCATACTTCTTGTAGTGTTCTATCCTCCTGGGATCCGTGACCCGTCCGCCCTTCGGTTGGTTCTGAACCGGCTGACCGTGGCGGCGGTTCCTGTAATCCCCGTCGATGTAATCCACGACCTTTCCGGTATCGGCGGTCCTCGAGGACGTGATCCTCCTCTGGTTGTAGTACGAGGTGGAGGTGGTCACACCCCCCGCCCCTCCCCCACCGATCCTCATCATGTCACCGGCTATTCCCTCGTCCTCCTCCTCCTCCTCCCCCACCGTTTTGTGTGCCCTCTCCTCCTCGTATTCCTCCTCTTCCTCTTCTTCCTCCTCGCCCTCTGAACCAAGGCGTTTTCTACCCTTCGAGGAGCGCACGTATCTCTCTGAGGTTTCCGCCGTGAGCACCGGTACCTTCTCCCCTCGCTGGTGATTCAGCACTGATGTGTGCACCGTCCTCTTCACTCCACCTCCCCCCACGGCTCTCGAGGCCGGCCCACCCCCTTCGCCGCCGACTCCTCCACCTTCCCGCCCACTGACCACCACCTGCGCGTAGATTACCTCTTTACCGCGTGGGATACGACTATCGAGGCCGCCACCGCCGCCGTCAGCGTCAACCCCGTTCCTGGACTGGGCGCCCGACTTGGCGAGGGCGGCCTGCACAGCGCTCGGATCCGTGTACGAGAAGGGCCGGTTGTTGTTGTGGTTCACTATATGGTCATCCGAACCGTATACGTCCGAGGCATGGACGAAACCCCTCCCGACGACGGGTGGCGGACCAATCGGGCGCCTGTTGATTCTCAGCTGTTGTGCCAGACCCGTGACGGTGCCACGCGTGAGCGGTGGACGCTCAGCGGGCATCTGGCTGCTGTGCACCTTCATCCCTCTTCCTCCCTCCTCTTCCTCCTCCTCTTCTTCCTCCTCCTCCTCTTCTTCGTCCTCTTCTTCTTCTCTGTAGTCCTCTTTGAGAGATTCCAAACTGCTCTCGGCGTGTCCGTTCCTCAGCGCTCCGTCCGGGACGGCTGGTTCCTTAGCGATGCTGCGCTCTCCGGTTCTGGCGTTGAAATAATCTCCAGCGTTGGGCGCTATCACGGGAGTCGCGGCCTCTATGATCGGGGAGAGAGCTTTCTTCTTGCGTCGTTCTCTCGGCGGCCTCTCGAGGGAGGAGTAGTCCGTAGTGCTCGCCCCGCCTCCTTCTTCGCTGCTAAACGTCACCACGGCCGGAGTGGGAGAGGAGGAGGCAGGAGGGGTTGGAGGGGTTATGAGGAGCCGGGGGGGAGGCTGGGCGCGGCGAGATTTCCGTCGGTTGAGCAGGAGAAGGGGAACGGCGGCCTTGCCACCTTGCTTCGGTAGGGGAAGGGTCGTGCAGGTGACCCTGTCGGCCTCGCGGAGGACTTTCCTCGCCTCTTTCGCCAATGCCTGGCGCGAGTGAGGTGGCTCGAGACGCCTAACGAGTCCAGCGGACGGATCGGGAGGCGGGACGGGTTTGTGCCTCCTCCTGAAAGAACCGCCGACTCTGCCCCTCTCGCCCAAGTAAGAAGGTATCCTCTTGACTCTAACGTCCCTGTGGAAAGACACCCTCTTGCTACCGCTCGCTGTCGTCGCGACTGTCGCGGAAGAGGAGGACCCTGTCGACGTGATGGATCGCCGGGATCGGAGGGAAGAGGAACGGCGGAGGAGGGGCAAGGGTGGGCGGCGGCCTACGAGCAGTCTACTGCTGCTTGGTAAGGCAGCGCTACTCGGAGGGTTGTGCATCCTGCCGACCCAAGCATCTCTCGCGGGAAAACAACTTTTTTTTTGTCGAGGTCCTCAGATATCCGCAGGTGGATGGATGTTCATGGTCGCGAAAAATATTCGGATTTTTTTTACATCGGGAAAGAAAAAAATATCCGTCGATCGGAAATAAAAAATAAATGTTTCTCCTTAAAGGGTCGTATTCTGCGGGATTTATGAAGATTCCTCTTCGTGTAATAAGGGATTCTCCTTTTATGTATCTTTCGTGAGAAAGAGATAGGTAAAGGGGATATTACGATATTCTTTTTCCCCGTAAGAAACCCGACGTGCTGGTTTCGCGCACCCACTTTTTCCGTATGGCAAAAGTTCCTTTCTTCCCCTTGGTCGAGACTTCTTGGAAATTCCTACGGAGACGCAATATCTCTCTTTCCTACTCTCTTATGTGTGTGTGTGTTGTCTCCCTCTATCTCCCTCCCTCTCCCCTACTTTATTCCACCCTCCCCTTTCGGTTCCTCTCTCTCTCTGTTGGACGCACACACACACACACGCACACTTAACCCGCCCCCCACTTCTTCTCAAAGGCTCCCCTCCTTTTCCCTCCCTCCCTTTACTTCCATCTCCTCCTTTCTTCCTTTCCTTTTCCTCTCCTTTCGCGGGCCTCACTCCTCCACACACACACACACGGCGTTTCCCCTCTCTCCCTCGTTTTCGAAGACTGGGCTGCGGAGAGAGAGAGAGAGAGATCTGGCTCGAGTCGAGTGACGTCACGAGTCAGCCTGGTCTGCCTCGCACGCTCGCCTTACATGGAGAGAGCTACCTGGGGAAGAGAGAGAGAGACAAAAAGATTAGGGAGAGAGTGAACGTGGAGGGAGAAACTATACCTAAGGGGTTGGAGGAGAGATGGAGGGAGAGAGAGAGAAGGAGAGGAGGAAAAAAGAGGTACATGGAATGGGAGGGGGATTTGTCATGGGTAGGCCTGTTCCGATCGAGAGCGGGGGATGAGGGGAGTGTGTGTGTGTCTGTGTGTGCGTGTCTGTGCTAGCGTGTGTGTGTGGAGGTCATGCGGAGGAGGGAGGACTGTGTAGGATAAAGGTTTGGGTGGGCGGAGGAAGAGGAGGAGAACGAGGGTAGAGAATGGGAGGAGGGATGAAGTATTCTCTGTACATAGGGTATCCGCTAGGAATTGCACGCTGTGGAGAAATGCAGAAAAAATGGATTTTTTTTGCGTGTACGCCCTACAAAGTTGAAACAATTCCTTTGTTGCTCGCGCCTGTTTTAGAACTCTAATTTATTTATTTATGCGGGCAAAGGGGTGGGACCATTTAAAGACCAATTACGTCGGCTTTCTGCAATAATATTGCTGTAACTAAACAGGCGGAATGCTGGATTAGGGTGGGGTGGGGGAAGAGAAGCCGTCTCATTGCGGACAACACGTGTTTGAATGGGATACGAGAAACAATCGAGGAAGCACGCGATTGAAAACTGAGACGATTGTTTCCGTGGCATCGGTACGAACGACGGCTAAGCGCTGTACGTAACTTTTTTTCCCGTCTTCTAATTACGCATTTAAAACCAACGTGGGTGACTTACGTGAGGGAGGAACATGAGCCATTTAACGACTTTCGAACGCTACGTAAACGATTCTTCAATCCCGTCTCAATGGAGAGAAGTCGCGCTGCCATTTGCATACGGAATCCGATGCTTAAAGCCAGTTCGGAGTCACTCGAGTGACCTTCCCAAAGGACGAGACGACGCACTCGGAATATTAGCGAGGCATAAGTTTCCGCGGAGTATTTTCCTTCGCGAAAGGTACCTAAAAATCCCGCCAACCTTGCGCAAACTGATAAATACGGTGACTTTATCTGACAAATATGAAGTTTGTCGTGTTAAATATCGCAAAAACTTCGCGGGCCAAGTGAATTCCTCTTGCGACATACATGCGGCCCTAGGGGTCGCGGTTTCCCTAATCCCTGATATAAGAGCTCTCCGCGAGGCAAAGTAAGCGGTAGCAAACGTCACATTTCACGAGAAGTTGAGGGAAACCACGACAGCGTTAATAAACCAAACTCCAAACAAGTGAGCTACGTTGGTCGAATTCACGATCCGAATTCGTCTAAACACAATGTGTGCAGTTTATTTTCGAGATGAACGGATTCCTGGTCATATCTTCGGCATCGGTTTTGGATGAAGGAATCTTGAACGGCATCATCTTAGTTCGGGAATGAACGAGAATAAAAATTCGATCAATAATCGAGTTGTAATGGTGGCGGTAGAAGCAGTGGTTTTATGTACGAATTTAGATGGCCATGGCGACACCATTCGGTAGTAATGGCAATAAAGGTGACTAATTATCCTCCCTTGCCCCTTACCACGATTATGACGTCGTAAAAAAAAGAAGACTCGTAAACGTTGCCAATGGCCCACCTGCGGCCCTCTCATTACTTTGGTTCTACCGACAGCATGGATGGGACGAGAATGCAATAGCATTGTAATATGAAAAATATATAAATATGTTCGATGTTCAGTGATCGCGTAATAGTATAAATATTTAATACGCTCTTATATTAGTGCTGTGTATTTTAGCTTCAACAAAATATTTTGTGACATGTGGCTCTCCATGTATTGCAAATGTATGTAAAGAATCGTTACGCGTTAATCTTCTTACGCGAAAATTCGCTTCTTATCCCCATTGTCTCAAACCTCCCTAGGATAGCATAATATGGACGTTAATATCCTCGAAAATAAAGATTCGTCTGGCTGAAGAGTTTCTTACGACCAAGACAGAGAGAGGAAGAGGGGGAAACCTGAGAAAGGGAGTCTAAATACGAGGGAAGCAGCAGCATTTATTCCGGTCCGACCGCGTCTTTTAACATATTCATGCATTCCGTTGTGTGTTCAAGTAGTAGGAAACAAAAGGATGAGAACTTTTTTCTCTTGCATCCTTTATAGGGAACTTTGAAAAGCCACACCAGACCAGGAGGAAAAAGACTTTTCCTCCTTCCTCTTTTGCTTGCCTCTTCCAAGAGGTGGGGAAAAAGTCGGAAGGTAGGAAGACTAGGGAGTAGTCTCGCGATAGGAAAGAGGGATTGTCTGATGCATTTGTACGTGAACAGTTTAATGCGCCATCTTGCGGTTGATAAAAAAAATAAGAGCGATCCTCTTGCAAGGGATGCGCATTATGCACGATCGGGGCGTAACAGAAATACCTCCACGCCTTAATATCGTCGGGATGCATCGCGGGCGCCGTTTTTTTCGGCCATGACCAATTACGGATCGTTTCTTATTTATACTGGAGAAAAAGGCGAAATTATGCGCCAAGATCATTCGAGCGGGTCTTAAAAATCTTTCCAGTTGGACGGTTATATATCAGCAGCGATAAGGGATATGAATTATAAAGTATGGGGTGGTTTTTTTTAAAAAAAAGATGCACGAACGCTAATTGGCTCTGAAAAAAAAACCTTTAAAACTTTCACGGCTGATAGGTGGTCGTTATATTACATTTTGAGTTACAACCCTTCACGCCGCCAATAGTGTTTGTAATGTTCGGCAGAAGGTAATATTACACCAAACACACAAAGCCTTTATTGTAGGGTGATGGAGCTTCCCAAATTTGGAGGAATGATCCTCCTTTTTATCACTTGTCCTGCTTTGTTAAATGTTCCAGGTTTTGTCTAATTTTTTTTTAAATCCTGATTTATATCACAAATTTTTATTAAAATTTTATATCATTAGATGGTGCATGTATTCTGCGAGCATTTCCGTCTATTCTGAATAAAGGGATAAATACAACCCCTAAAAAATTAGACTTCTAACAATTTCGGATTGATTGTGACCAAAAACCTATAATAGTGTCAATTTTAAAGCTTCTAGCTCATCTGTAAGTCTGCGCCGATTTACGTGCTTTTCTTAAGGGACTATAATGGGGCAAAAATAGCCCCTAAAAATGGAATTCTACAGTTTTGGAATTTTTCCATCGGTTGTGACCAAAAACCTATAATTTCAAGTTTCTAGCTCATCTGGAAGCGCCTTATAATTTGTATCCTCCTGTATCCTATGTTAGAAGCGGCTTCATATTACAGATGTTAAATTTATCAATGTAAGGTTGATTCATCAATAAACGAACTGCAACCACTCCACTGCCCCTCCTAATAATCTGTGAATATTTGAAAGTGTCCCTCCTTAGCTTCCTGAAAAGTTTTTTCATCTTACTGTCCTCATATCGCGTCTGTAAAAATGATCTGTAATATCTCTCAGTTCTAGCGAATAATTCGACGTATTTATGGTGCGCCCTACGCTCACTAGCACCGGTGGATTCAGCTTTGCCGCGCATGTCCTCAGTGAAATCGGCGCTTTTTATAGCCAACGAGACCTCAAAGCATTTTTTCTAATTATTTTTACATAGACATGAGGATACATATTTTTGCTGACCTAAAGGTGACGAATTCTTAAATCAGAAGCTGAATCTCATTGATGAGGGGAATTGTCGTGTTTGGAGTTTGGAATTCATCTTTTTTTTTACTGAGCTAAGGACTGACCTAGCCCCCTAAAAGCGGAACAAGCCGACAGTATGTCGTTTCTTTATTGGCTGCTTTCTTCTAAACATAATTAACTGTATTTCACTTCGTCATTATCATGTTATGTATTACGAACGCTGACGCAAACTGGACGAAACATCAGTAAATATAAATCAAAACACTCTGATGTTCTGGATGAGTTTCTCTAAAAAATGAATTAGTAGGTTGCGTGACCATATATCAACTGGTAACACAATTTTGGCTTTAATTAGATAGGGCTGAAAATAATTTTGGAATATTTTGGTCTTATACGTCATTTAATCACGCGCATTGAAAATAAGTATGAATTTCTCAATAGAATATATAGCTTGAAGGATTCTTTGCTGCAATATAATAAGTAAATTTCACCCATGGTGCCTTCAATTTTGGCGATGTGTCGAGATTCCATAAATTCATCGTTCCGTAGTAAATATTGGATGTATCGCAAGGTGAACTAGATTTACAGTTTGTTTTCCTCGTCGAAAACGTAATATTTTATCTAAATACACGTCAAGCGAACATAACTCCGGCCAAATTAAATCATCTCTCTTTGACGATCCATTAAAAAGAAAAAACTAATTCTGAATATTTTCCTCCCGTCCGATTAGAACCGCGTTCGCGCCTCGTTAGCGATGCCGTCAGAAATTTTGCCTCGCGACTTCGAAAAATCTTTCCGAGGTTGGCACCAGTGTTTCCGACGGGGAGGGAAAAAAATATCCGCTTTAATCGTCCGACACGGATTACAGGGAACGGGGCGGAGGGACTCACGGAGTGGCGCGTCGAGAAAAGTGCAAAGAGATGCAAAAGGGAACGGGGTGCCATTTCTCTTTTCATTCGTATTTTTCCCGAAGTGAGCGAGAAAGAGAAGGACGAGAAAGAAGATGAGAGAGGGGTGGGGGGAGAGAGAAAGGAGGGGGAGAGAGAAAGAGAGAGAAAGAGGGAAGAGGAGAGAAAGAGGAGAGAGAGAAAGAGGAGAATGATAGAAAGAGGAGGGTGGGAGAAAGAGAGGTCGCGATAGGGGTCGAGTTCGGTGACGTGGTAAGTAAGGCAGTGGGGTGTGAGAGGGAAAAAGAGAAAGATAAGAGAGGGGGGGATAGGGTGATGCTGAAGGTGGGTCGAAAGGGAAAAAGAGGGAGAGATTGTGGAGGGAGAGAGAGAGAGGAAGGAGAGACTCTCTCCCCCCCGAGTAGAGGGGTTGCGTTGTCGGCATTGGTTCTACCAAGTCTTCCTGGCGGGGTGTTGGAAGGTGGGTGGAGAAAAAGAAGAGGGAGGAAGAGGGGGCTGCGGTTCTTGCTGCAAAGGATGAGTGTATGCGTGCGTGCGTGGGTTTCTTTCGTGGGTGGGTGGAACTGGTTAGTCCGCAAATGTCGGTTGGGACGGTGGGAGGCGGAGGAAGGAAAGGGGAAAGAGGAGAAGGGGTAAACGTGGGGGATGGGAGGGTTGACTCCAAAAGGGTTTTTAAAGGGGGAGAAGAAGGGGTTTTCGGGATGTATCATGCAAGAGTAGATGGTGGGGGGGACGAGTTTTTTAAGGGAGGTTGGATAAAAAAGAACTGTGTTGCTGGAAATGAGTCGGTAAGTTAGGATGTAAAGTTGGGTGCTTAATAACGGGGGTGTGGATGAGGAGAACAGAGAGGCACTCCCTTCAGCCAAAAATGGTCGAAAAAAAGGAACAGGGTCTCTGAAAATTTATTAGTCATTACTTCCGTTTACGTCGAGCCTAAAGATGTGGAATAATTGACGTCATAGATAAATGATTAAGATACACGGGCAAACGTCAATAAAGAAAATTTGTTTTGAATCTGATTTCTCTAGTCCTAGATCGATATGTATTCTATCGGCACTAACAAGTAAAACAATAATTGTCAACAGGAAAAATCCATTTCTTCAAATCCCTGCTCATCCTCTCATTTGTTACTCTACACTTAAGAGTATAATTATCGTTACATTCCTTTTGTTTAGGCATATAAATCTGAAACTTAATCTGTTTTCTCTCCCTTTATTGAAACCCTTATACAGTATACAAAAACGGTATACTGTACATAATAACGGTATCGAAGCTTCCAACCCTTAAAAAGAAATTTGTTTGGGTTTTCAACTACCCACGCCAAGACCCCGGCCTAGAATGATGTGACGTTGTCGGAGTTCTATTTCCTACGGCGGACTCTTTGAAATTTTCCTTCTCTTGCCTTGGGTAGAGGGAAGTACGTTTCTTCGTGATTTCGAAAACGTGCAGCGACTTCCAGCGGCGTCTTGTTCAACTACGATTTTCCTCGTTTGGCGTACGAATGATCTCATCCGTCTTTCTATAGCAAATATATTTTCCTGATTTTGTGTCCTAAAATATTTTATATTCGAAATATTATGTATTGGGGTATTCCCAATCGCAATTAATGTTGTCCTTTAAAACTACACGAATTATATCGTTGCAAAGATTTGCCTTATAGACTTTTCTAGTAATGAAGACGCTTTAACTACTAAATGCGCATTACATATTAGAAATCGATTAAAATATGATTAAAAAGGAAATAACTAAGAAAAAGGAATCACGAAATACCTTAATTTTATTAAAAAATTAAAATAGATATCCGCAACATGTTTGAGTGAGTCAAGTTACAGTATGCGTTGAAGATAATTCGCCCATTCATGTTTACTTTGAGAACAGCCTTACTTGTTTTTATTAAAATTTCAAAATAATAAAAGAGAAAATGTTCCTATTGATTTCATATATTAATATTATATTTTGCGACCCCCTAACCTTTGATCTAAAAATGAATACTATACCATTGCAGAAATCATTGATTGTTAATTTATTAATCCAATTTTTTTATCCTATACTTTATAAAACGTATTTATTCACTGTATCTAAGCGGAAGGTATATCAAATTTGGTCTAATTGCGCGATTCTGAGTACGATGATGTATCGAATTGTCATGGGAGCCAAACAACTGAATAACTGCAGGAGGGCAGACGGGAGCGTCCTGGAAGAGAATGCATAGTTTGGACGGTGGAGGCGGAAGGTCAAAGCTCCCCAGGAGCTGTTGTCAGACTCAAATAGGCCCTTGTACTTCTGGAGGCAGAGAATGCAAGAACAAATCGCGGCTTCATGTGAACTGTGTAGTTTTTTCGTCTCGTTCTAGTGGTAGGACTGATCTCTTGAGTGAGAGTGCTTCGAGGATGCTGGAAGAGCTACCGAGATCGTGTGTTGTGATGGAATGGGGTACGGAACGTTTTGATTCCACCCCCTCTTCGTGAATTCATGACTCCGGAGGAAACAAAAAAATCCTATTTCATTTACCTCGGAATGCAATACATGCTTTATCCTAAGAGGGAAATAAGAAACAAACTGTACTCATCACGTCATTTTTGTTCAATTTAAAATTTTTAGCTCACAATTCATGGTTGAGATAGAGATTTTATGCGTTTATTTAAATCGTTCTATTTTTGTTTAGTTATCATTTGGTCCGTGAATCCAATTCTGAAAATTATCAGGTGCATATATATTTCATAGTTTAATTTTAAGTTCACACTATAATGTCGTACAATCAACAACAGCCTAAAAAATGGTTAAGGAAACATTTCATATTAAATTGATTTTCTGCTCGAAAGAAAAAGTCATTTTTTCCTCGTAAATGTCACGTCTCTACGGCACGTAATCAATTAGGTGTCATTTTCTCCTTCGTGATTTCTAGTCTAGGGAGGGATCCTGTGAGACTATTGTGACCTTTGAGTTTGTGCACCTCGCGTTTAATGATGGATTGACAACTCCTGATACAGTTATTTTCCCAACGAAATGTTGGCCAACATTGATAGATTATTATCATTAAGTCGTAATAGGTTTACAATCCATCAATATAACACTGATCACCCAAAGGTTTCAAGAACCGCGTTCACTCATTTATAAAAGAGCTGACAATGAGCTTTCATTTTTGCCCATTGGATTGAAACTGTTCGTTAACGTGTAATAATCATATTAATTAAAAGGGATCATTTGCGCGTATGAAGAATATGTTTTTATTTTTATATTGGTACATTTTGTTTGTTCGGGTCGTAGGGCATATTATATATGTCGATTTTAAAGTCTGATTAAAAAATAAACAAAAATATTTACCCAGTAAAAAGAACTATCTCGTTTTTTTCATCTGGTCAAACAAGACTGCTATAGAAGCAATTTATGAGCGTTAGTCAGCTCTGAAACTGCAAGCATAAAAAGCTTTTGTTTTCCATCGGATGGTCTATCCCTTCAAGGAAATAGACGCGTTCGAAACCGTTAGAGACAAACTACTATCGATTTATGACCCGAACGTGATACCGTCGGTTGGAGAGAAGGAGCGAAAACTGTTGGCCAATCACGATTTTCTCTCAGTAAGATAAAAAAAGAGTGGATGCTGGACGTGCTTTTGTATGTGTATCTCTATTAAAGGAGCGGTCTAATTCTCTACGTCGACGCGAGGGGCAATCCCTTGATTTATTCCAATCCGGACTTACGGAGGTCAAGGAAAAGATTAGGGGAAAAACTCGATCCTCCGGTAACAATCTCTGGGGAAAGGATGGGATGCGTATATTTCTTGCCGATGAGTAAGAAATAAAGAGAGTAACGTAGGCGTTTGAGGCTGCAACAGCGATGCGCGAGAAGACATTGAAAGGCACCCGAGAAAAGGCATACGAACAATTGCAGTCGTTAAAATCCTCGTTGCTAGGAGGAATCAGGCATTGAAGTTTCCGGATTTTTTTTTTGGACTTTCCAATTTTTGTATTATTTTAATTTATAGTTAGTTTCGGAATATATTTGCGCGAGTTGTGAAATTGATTTCATTGTTAATTTAAAAGTATTTTTACAGTGTTATATTTGAGGAAATAATGAATGTTTATCGTGCGAGACATCTCACAACATTTTGTTTCCTTTTAAATCTTACGGTTAATATGCCTCTTGTTTGGGAAAAGTACTTATTTTTTAAAAAAGGATTTCAATAACTAATTGCATATTGCCGAAAATATACGAAATGTTAATCTACAGCAAACTCCTGTAAAACCGGATACTGAATGTCCGGATATGGAATAACCAGAATTTTGATCAACCGCATTTTTAAAACTTATAATTTAAAAGTTTTTATACTGAATTAGGTACGTACCTATGCCTTATGAAGTTTTCAATAAGCAGTACAGTATTGTTTGACCTGCAAACTTAACCGATACAATTGCATATGATTAGACTTTTCTCTTTTTCTTAATATTTTTCATTTTTTTTACTAAGTTGCTACTAGTTTGCAATACTGCTCAATCGATTAGTAGAAATGGGCTCGATCTCGAGGTGTGCGAAAAATCTGGATTCACCGTGTTTTTATTCGCGCGTTGAAATTTCTATCGAAGCTCAGTCGCGTCATTAGAAGCAATATTTATAATACCACCATTTCTATAAGACGAGGTCCATAACGGAATGCTTGTAGAGACGAGTAGTTTTCTTGCAAATACGATGAAATTGACGGATGGATATTATGGAAGCGAGGGGAGCAATCCGAACGAATGTCTGAGGAAGGGCGTGGTTGAAAGGATGGAATAGATGGGGAGAAGAAGATGAATACATATTGCTGGTGATCCTGTTCCGTTCCATCTCGCAGCCGCCAACACCTAGCCTTTGTCTTTCCCTTGCGAGACTCCCACGCAAAGTATACTACAGTCATTCCATTTTTATTTTTGCGAACCGGTGTTTTTCTTTTTTTTTACGGAGATACTCCATCTCTGCTCCTTCATTAACCCGGCTGAAAAGGGGTGACTTCAATCGTGGTTACGTGTGCGGGCGTGTCTTGTGCCTGCATGTAGCGGGGGGAAAAGAAGATCGAATGGAGATTAACTTCCCGTATGGCGGCTCCTAAATTGCCCAGAAATCTCGGATGCGTGTTAAGGCAGTGTTCTTCAAAGTACGGGCCGCGACCCATTACCGGGTCGCGAGGATCACGAGGAAAATATGAGCACTCAATGCACAACCAGCTGAAACGTGTCAAAAATTACAAGAAACTAATTGCTCTTATTGTATAAATGCCAGTATTTTAGTACGAGTTACTTTTTATGGAGAGTCAATGAAAACTCAGTTAAGAACATATTTTTCTTCATGTTGCCTTCCCATCGACTGGGTCGCAAGACATTCTACTGGGTCGCGATGGAAAAAATTTGAAGAACACTGTGTTAAGGGATAGAACTTTGTGAAGCGGCAACCAGCTTGATCTCGACGAAGACCGTAAATTCTACATTAACCCATTACGGCCGAATTGTTTTTTTTTCTGATAAAAATGCGTTCTGTTATTTATTTACGATAAAAAAGATAGTCATCCTATTTTGTCACCAAATTTATGCTATTCAGTGGAGTGCAAGTCGCAAACCTTAAATCCAGATTTACGTAAATAGTAAGCTGTGAGCAAAATAAATTCACTGGCGTTTCACGTGGTCACGTGCTCACGCTCTTCCTTAACGGCTTAGCGTTTATCTCGCCCTAAGAACTCGCCAACATATGTTTTTAATGGACGCAGCCGAATTTTTTCGTCACTATCATCAATTATCGCGGAGATTTTGTTACTAATCGACTCCGACCGCTATTTTTCGGGCTTTTTAGTTTTTAAGCAGCCGCTCCAATTATGAGCGTAGGAAGTAATTTCACCCCGGAAATTTTAACGACCAGAAATAAACCCTTCCAAAAACGATGTCGAGTTCGCATTTTTCCCCTCCTCCCCATCCCACGGAATCGGAAATGGAGGAATTTCAAAACCGCATCTCAGCCAGGAAGTCGCTGCAAAGAGGCCGTGTTTTTTTTCCGTCTTCAACCGAACGGAAACAAAATTACCCCTAAAAATTTCCCCCTAGGTAAAATATAAAAAAAAAACGTAGGACTCGGCGGGTGTTGGAGTGAGAAACGGCCTCTTTCATCTTACCCCTCCCGATTTCCCATTCTGCCTCTTCCTCAACTCCCTCCCCACTCCGTTCTGAGAAACCTCACGGACTCTCCAATTTAAGCGTTGATGAAAAGGAAATGGGCCCACATAGCGCTCCGTAGTACCGGCGACCGTGTGTAAAAAATTGTATAAACTGCACGACCATCTTAACAATGTTAAAAAAAACCGAACCGACACGCGAAGCAAAAGGACGTGTTTTTCTTCATCCCATCTCATTCCCTAGAAAATACACACACACACCTTTCCACGCAATTCCTTTGGACAATTAAGGAGGCCAACGATGCAACCGCCGTTGAAAACAATGTTTGTCACGCCTTGGCGCCTTTTACAATACGCACGAACTGAGACGCCTCGACTCCGTGGGCTCTCTGCTCCGTTGCTCTGCGCGGCGTACGATTTAGTAACTATTTCGGCATTTATTCGGACCAGAAAAATAAATAAAGTTTCACCCGAGGTGTTTTTCTTACGTTGAGCAATTTTGTGGCCTGAGGTCGGTGTATTATTTAACCTTAATTTTTAGCACATTCACTTTTTTTCTTATGAAACATCGTACTAAATGTTTATATATATATATATATGGGTATCGAAATCATTATCTATGTTACAATTTCAGTATATTTATAAATGACAATGGGTTGGGTGGAAGAAGAGAGAGCCCCAATAAAGACGCTATTCAATTCGATTCATTGAGAGAAATTTGGAAACAGGAGAAAAAATCCGCCGTTTTCAAATTTACCAAAATTCCAGCTAAGATAAAGATATTATGATCAATTCATTATGTTATCCAACGAGGAAGGCTGATAAATACGGTAGCTCCAACAACCGTAGAAAAATCGGTTTAAGCTACGTAATCTATCATTTGGATGCAGAATTCAGAATCCCATTCATAAATAAACGAAAAAATCTAATAAGAGTTCAAATTCTGTGTGGAAAAAACAATCAGATTCTCTTGTTTTTTTGTATTTGACGATATTAATTGTACGCAACAGCTCGGCACATCAGTAGTCTCAATTCTTTAATACGCATCTTTTACGATTTTTTTAATTTTTGCTTTAATTCCAGGTTAACTCGACACTTTCACCGACAAAAAATTATTTTCAGATTATTTACGATAAAACCCGTTTAACATGCATTAATTTCTTCATGCGGAAAGGTACGCGATTAAGTAATAAAAAACGAAAATTTAATGTTAATTTTATACGTTTTTGGAGAGAAGTAATTTCAGCGTTAATTAATTTATACCAATAAGGACTTCACCCTCGGCGAGGAATTTTTTTAAAACTCACAAAAAACAAGACAATACCACGTTATGTTGGAAAACGACCCGGAAAATGTCCTCTTTTATTCTTGTGCGGCAATTAAAATCTATTAGTTTTTTCTCCAGAATGTGCAAAAAATGTTTTGCTTTTACTTCCTGAAACGCTGTGCTAGACAGATTTTTTTACCGAAGAATTAAAGCGTGAGAGTGTTGACGTAAAGATGATTAATCGCTAAACTAAAACGGAAAAGGAATTCCTTCCTGTTTTCTTTAACACTCGTCGAGAGTCTCATTTTTTTAGGTAATTTTTCTCTAATTCTCAGGATGGCATGCCTAATGCAAATAAAATGAGGTGTGAATATTAACACAGCTATTTTTTGGGCGAATTAATTAAATTTACGCGTTTCTATATCTTGAGACGTGTTATTTTTCATATTAGTTGTCATTTTGAATTAGTTAGTTAAGCTACTTGTCATTTTAACGCGTTTGGCCAAAAATAATTAGAAACTGTACGCCAGTTTTATGCTGCGGGCTCGTTTGGAGAATTGGGTTAATTAATGATGTCCATTTAAGTCACGCGCCGTTAACTTTGACGCTTCCTTTCTCGTCTTGGCTAATGTTTACAGCGTTGTGTACGGGTTTCACACGACAATCTTACGAAAATTCACCGCAGCCCCACTAACCGTCTTAATTATTATCGTTATGCAAAGTTCCGGCAAAAATCTATCCGAAAATATCTTCCTGACGTCCTATCAGAATTCCCGTATTGTCTCCGGTTCGTTAAAGAATTCTGCTCGCATAAAATTGGCGAGAAAGTTTCACATCGCAGTCAACTTGGAACTGAATACATTTGCATGGAGAACGTGAGAATCTTCTATTCCACCCGAAATGCGCGCGACAAAAGGAGTTTTTTTTTGGCATAACTGTACGAGCCGCCGGTCGAATGAAATTACCATATAGAAGAACGTTTAGCCTCGATGTGATTTTTTTTAATTCCCTGCTCACGTTTTCGGTCCGTGTGAAAACAAATATGCCTATATTGTTGCGATGTATCGTGGACGTTGACTTTCATTGTTTCCCCACCCGTATCCGGCAAAATTGAAATCCAGCCTTCGAAACGACACATTTAGGACGTGTGTCGCTCGCATTTCATAATGTTTTACTTGCCGTACTCGTTTAGTTTTCTGGACAACCTGCAAGAAACTGATCCGCGATATGCTTTGCTCGCGTTGCATAATATCTTTCCGTTTAATTTTCTGTCGATGTAATTATTTTGTTAGGAAGCACAAGTACGGTTACTTAGTTCTGAGTTTTATGGTTGAAAGGTTTCCTATTTTTTACTTGGAGATACTATTTCCAAATAATAATATTTTTACATATTCTGTAAATGTCAGAAATTTTACCTAAGCATGTCAGAAAATGAGAAGGTATTTCTGCGAACTGGTCAATAATTTTTCGCGGGCACATTATCCAGTATATATTTATTCTATTGGATATCTTTTCCTTGCATTAGTGACATTTTCTTTGCACTAGTAACCTACTATAAATTAACCTAAGCTTTATACAATATTTCAACTACTATGAATGTTCGATATTTGTAAATTAAATTAAAGATTACCTACATTTAAGTAACTCATCTTTATTAACTTTCATAAGACTGCCTCCTTCGTTTGCATTTCGCCATCATTACAGAATCGATTATACTTAATATATTTGTTTCTTATGAACGAACTTGAAGCAGCAATGAAATTTAAAAATTGTAAATTTGAACTTCCATATTATATCAGCCCTGCTCGATCTATACAAGCAAAATATTTCGCAGGAAAAATTCCTAAAATTTTTTCAGGTTTACGCTTTATTTAGCGAAGCGATGCAATGTAAGGGGTTACTTTTTAACCCTTCAACTGCCTTTTTCTTTTTCGGAGCATTCGATAAATTGAGCTTTTATTAAAATAATGAAAAATCCTCCATTATTTCCAGCCGAATTGATCTCTCGATGGAGGAAGGAAAAAAACAGAAAAAAAACAAAGACGAAAAAAAGTTAAATACTGCAGCACAAAAAGAGAGCGAAAACTTTCGATTTCCGAGGAAAACGGGCAGAAAAAAGTCGGACCATAAAGATCAAAAAGATCTCTCGAAGAACCTAATTTTCCGCGCTTACCGTAACAACCTTTACGGGGCGGGCGGCATTCCATTTCATCTCCGAAAAATGAAGCGGAAGATAAACAAAAAAAACCGACCCTTGAAGCACAAGTCATTAACAGAGGCAGACGAACGACCTGAAGAGAGAGAACACGAGAAATAAATGGAGAGAGAGAGAGAGGGAGAATAAAAAAGAACGTCGAAAAAGTCTCGGTCGTCTTGGCAACCTCGGGAGAAATAAGAAAGAGCGAAGCGTCCGGGCGATGAGATAACGAATTCCTTACGGGGCAATTCGTCACCGATGCCTCCCGTAATACGAGTTAAAAAGGTATAGACTCTGAGATAGAGAGAGAGAGAGAGAGAAAAAAAAAAGAAAAACGCGCCGACGAAACAAGCCATGACTTGCACCCTATCTCCGAAACTCCCTCCTCCCTCCCCCCCCTCCTCTCTCACCGTAGATCGGAAAGAGATTGTTATAATTACCAAAAGAAGAAGAGAATCGTTTTGAGGGAGCTCTCTTTTTAACGGTCCTCTTCCTTTGCGTGGCGAGAAAAAGAAAGGGATAGAGAGGGAGAGAGAGGAAACTGCCTATTTACATTACCACGCATTTTTTTTAATTCTCGGCTCTCGGGAAAAAAACGAATTCCATCGACCACCGCTCTTTATCCCAACCACCTCTTCGCAAACCCTCCTTTCTCTCTCTCTCTATCTATCTCTCGCGTACTCTCTTCCAATCCGGACGGCTGGGCACCACTTTCGCCACCTCAAGGGCAATTAGGGTCGATACGGAAGAAGCTCTTTCGTTTGTACGCTCTCACAAACACACACCGGCAGGAGAAGAAGGGGTCAAAAGACTCGGTGTGGACGGACGAACCGTGTCCGACGTCACAGGGTTTGACGAAGCGTCAGCTGGTGAGGGGAGGGGGGTGGGGGAGGGGGTGGGGGGGGGGAGAAGAGAAGGAATGGGGAAAAAATCAACGTCTGGTTGGGAAGGGGAGAGGCTTAGTTGAAACGAGACTGAAAGACACAAGAAATCTCTCTTTCTCCATGCGTGGTATAGGAGAAAGTATTGTATTCGTGGAAAAAATCGAATTCGAGATTTCAAAGTTAATACGGGTTTTGAGGTCTCCTGAGTACGTTTTGACTATTTTCTCGATGTGTGTTTGTGCGATAGAATGTTGTGGGCGCTCTTAACTCTAAAACTAATTCTCAGATCAGCGCAAAACTTTGTATTTAAGAGTTTTATTAGAAACTGAAGATCTAAAACGGTTTTGGCTGAAACATGATTGACCAGATGTGCTTTATTATTGCCGTTTTGCGGTTTTTTATTTTTCAAATATCTCCTTTAGAACTCAATTTATTGTTATATTTGTTATTATCGCAGTTGTCGAAAATTTAATTTTCTACAAGTTTTATTTGAAACGTTTTTTCATAAAACCAGTAGTGAGATATTTTGATTTTTCGTCTGAACTTGTACGTCGCTAAACGATACCGTTGTTTCTGTTGCTATGATAAAATTTTCTAGTTATTGATAGCGATGCGTGCGCTGCCAAGAGTAATTTTACTTTCGCTTACTAGTTTTTTTTTCAATGTAAAGATTATTGAAAGTGTTTAAAAACTTTTTCACAAATTTAACTGCCCGTAGTTATTCCTGAGGACGCCGATGTCGAGGACATTCATATTAATTACTCTGTATGGAGAAAGTCATGTGTCGGACACATCAGACTAGATGGATTCTTCTATGGTACTTTAAGGAAAGGCATGTAAGGCACAGTCGTAGAAAGGATTCTCTCATTATAAAGCGAGAGTGGGTTTTAAATATGTATAGGGAAGGGACGGAGTCGACTCGAGTTGTTGCGAAAGGCGCTAGGTGTCTCTGGTGCGTGAGAGATCCGTTTTTATTGTCGGTCCCTTTCCCAATTCCCGATTCCAAAATGGTATGCAAAGGAGTGCAGCGGTTTTATGTCTCTCCTCATCCTCTTTCCCCGCATACTTCCCAAACCCCATTTTCTCCTCGACTCTTTGAAAAAAAAATGAACGATTCCCGGATCGCTTCCTCTTCGGGAACGGCCGACAACGGTATCTTCCAATGCACAATCGGCGGCCGCCGCCGAAGTTCGCACGGGGGAGTGGCGCGTGCATTTCCGGAGCGTTAGCTTCATAATGAGGCTTTTATTTTTAACGGAGTGGGATGAGGATTTTATTGCCGTGTCGAGTGGCAAAACGAGGGAGGAAGGGGAGGGATCGAAAAACAGACAGCCATTCATCTCAGTCTAACGAAGGCGAGAGATTTTCCGTCCGTTTATTCCACTTGCTGTTCGAGCGTTGAGTTGGCGGGCTGCGCGTCATGTTGGTGGCGCGTGTGTCGATGTGTAGTTTAAGGCTCATTATTTAGTTAAGCGATGGTAGCGGATGTGATTTTTTTTAGTGGAATAGCTGCACGGTGGCTTGAGTTCATGTTTACGCCTGAATTACGAGGAGCAGTTCCCACGAAACGCTTGCATGATATATTAAACGTCTATTTTACAGCAAATGTCTCTATAAACAATGTTACGTTTCTGAATCGTCACGCTCAACTATGTCCTCCACCGGCGGCATAAGATCTAGGGGTATATAATGCAATCTGTCTATATAAATAACGATCTATGTTAATGATTCCGTCACGCTAAGAGAGAGAGAGATAGCTACACTTTTGAGATGTGAGTGAGAGAGAAGGGGAGGAAGAAAGAGTTAGAGGGAATAGGAAAGGTTTTAATTTTAATTTAATACTTTATATATCCATATTCGTCATTTACGATACGCTATTTTAAGTACAAACGTGAATATTTTTTCCTGAAATACGTGGAATGTGACTGTTAACCAGATCCAGATATGGGGGGTCCCCAGAAATTTATGTTTTATTGATTTTATTCATACATTAGTATGGATTTCGGAGTGGGGAGGGACCCCACATTTGTGACTTGCCCGGGCCCCATCTCATCTCTCTCAGGCCCTGCTGTTAACATTTCACTTTTTTAGACGCAAATCTGTACGAATGTTTTTGCAGTATACTGATCGGTTAACTATATACAGAGCACAGAAATAGAAATTACGTCACTTGTTATTTTCACTGGTTATTGTTATCAGCCTGTTATTGTAATCAAACACGCGAATCTCCAAGCCAAATTTCGTTTAAGAAAGTCTGTCATTTATTTGAATCGCTCACGTAATTTTATTGATTAAACAGAACTAAATGCGATCAAATTCCTACTATATTTGCGATATTTGAATAGATTTGTCGTAATTTATTTAGAATTGGCTAAATTTTTATGATCGATCGATAGCAAGCTTTCTGTAAAAAATGTACCATTTGACTGAATTTCATATCTTTCATCCCTTTCATTCACTCCCTACCTTATCCATCCTACAATAGAATATGTCAAGTTGTAAGTAATGTAATCCATTCAATTCTTTTTAATCAGGTTACGTACATTAAAACCGAATTACGTACTTATCTTATGGGGCAATAGTAGGGCAAAATTATTCCCTAGCAACGGATCTCGGATCCACCAAATTCTTCACACATGTAGCTCTCATATATAGTAACTTATCCTGAAAATTTGGGTACTCTAGATTGAACCGTTACGAAGATATCGACTGCACAGTCTGAGGGACGGACAGACAAGGTGAATATATAAGCGACTTTTAAAAACAATCGCTAAAAATGACGTCGAATAGATGAAAAATCGGTGATTCTGATTGACCATCATAAACAACAAGCCAAACGTCATTCACGCGACTATGAATTAAATTAAATTATGGTGTCTCACAGTTAAAACGTCCATGAAACCCGGTTGCGACAGCTACACTCTGATGCACGTAGAGGTTGTTAATCTTAACTACACCTTGCGTTGTGCTTTGCTAAAAAAAGATTGAAAACAAATCCCACTTGGTTCCTTTCAGGGGGATTATGATGCCGCTCGGAGCTACATTTATGGCAGATGGGAAGACGCCTCAAGTGGAGTAACAGCACGTCCTTCGAAAGGGACTCGGTGCTGTGACAGCCATTCGTTAACTTTCACGAGAGCAGAACCCGTTACCATGGATCGGGTTTCACCTTTACCTACATCCAGCGTGGGCGTAAATGACGGAATGGCTATGTATCCTATGTAAACGATACTTATTATTTGTGAAAGGCTACGGGAATAATGACGGCGAAAAACGAAAAGGAAACAGACCAAAACTCATTGACGACCCTCGATCCCAAACGCCAAAGGTAAGAGTCGCTTTTACTTTTACGTATTTCGATATCATTATTCTACTCTGAATTATAATTTATCATTTTCGAACTTACGTTTGTCAGTGAGCATCGAATTCGAAGCATAATTGCTTTCATTCGATGGAGAAATGATCGAACTCACCTTAAGGCTTTAATCGAATTTGTGATGACAGTTCATTATAAAAGAAGCTCGTCGACTTTCGTTCCGCAAATTTGGTCGCATTCAAACCTTTCACAGCCATAATCATTCGAGTTACAGCCAAGTCATTTTTTCATTTTTAAAAGACGCATTCGGCTGACATTAGATAACTTTCAGAAAGTTAATTCACATTTCTGACCTATGCTTCGTTTTGGCCAAGCTAATATCTCACTATTATGCGGGAGATAGTTTGAATAGTAAAGGCGCATCCG
This sequence comes from Uropetala carovei, assembly GCA_036926305.1. Classification (NCBI taxonomy): domain Eukaryota; kingdom Metazoa; phylum Arthropoda; class Insecta; order Odonata; family Petaluridae; genus Uropetala; species Uropetala carovei. Next base: position 5,616,442 of record JAXCHB010000279.1, read on the forward strand.
ATTATAAAATATCTACCTAGAATGGATTATTTTAAAATTTAATATGTGGAAAACCTATTATGCAGATAATTAAAAACTGAATTAAAAAACATAAATACAAACATGGACGCCAAGGAAAAATGATATAACGTATTTGGAAACCTTCAAAATGTGGACATGGAGGAGAATGCTGAAGATAAAATGGACAGATAGGATGAAAAACGAGAAGAGAAGAGGTAGGAAAAGGTTTCAGCAGATCGACGACTTGAGAGGGAAAGAGAACTATCAAGACATGAAGAAAACTGCGGATAATAGAAGTATATGGAGAACCAGGTTTAAACATGAATAATCACGGACCTGTATACGGACGGACTACCTATGATGATGATGTGTGTGTGTATATATATATATATTCTAAAAGACGGACGATGAGTTTTCACAGTCCTAGGCTAATCGCACTACCATAGGGAAGGATTCCCTTTTCCGGCATTAAAGGATAAATAAGAATTTTTACGAGACAAGGAAGTTGATACTTACCCCTCTCCTTTTATCCTGGGATTTCAAATGGGGGTTATGCAAGGTAAATAACATTTATTCGCCCTTCACGATCGAGCGGTGTCACTTCTATTTTCATCTCAATTGCATCAGCGCTCGAGCAACGCCTCCTCTAACCTTTCATTGCTCTCGAGGTATGAAAACACAATCGGCCGAATGAAAAGCTGCCATTCAAAAATCGATCGGAAATTTTGAAGTTTATTTTACCTACTTTCATTCATTACCGCGTCGATTATTCGGTTTATGTCGAACTCGATGCACCTTATTAGGGTTCATCAAAGTGCTGACTTAGAGAGAAACATGGGGCTTTATATACCTCTTTGTGGGCCTCGTACGAACTCTCAAAAGAGTGATTTCAAAGGGCTACATTGCAGAATTTTTTTGATCATGTAATATGCCATACGCCTATGTATATTATATAAACATACTCGAAGAATATCGTTCAAATTTCATAAGTGGTATGTGATTACGTCTCAAACTGAAATTTGTACGAATATGCATCTCTTAAAGTAATTGATGGGGTAAGGCATTGCACGGACCATAGTTTGAAGACCTTCATCCTGATTCACTAATTAACGAAAGTGAACATGAAGCCTCTGAAAGCGTTAAGCTTAGCTTGGAAGGACAGCTAGCGCAGAATTGTTTTTACGGTATTGAACTGAATTTCTTAAACTGACTCAAATGTCGGAGTGTTTTAAAGTGAGTGATTGTACTGATTTATTCATCACTCTTCCGAATTTACGATATTGTACTCGCCTACTTTCTACGCTGATGTTTTTCTAATTTGCGAATATTATGATACCATTTATTTCATAAGTTGCCTTAATACTGTGGATTAGCTCAGCTATCGGTATTTTGGACGCCTCGACTCCAATTGCATTTATTTTAAGTGTTTTTCTTCATATCCATTTAGGTTATTTAATTAACACTTATTGATCGAATTGACATAATAATAATAATCCATGGAAAATAATAAATATGCTTCTCGAACTTGTGACGTTAATAATGCGTCTTTTAGCAAAAGAAATGTCTGGTGATTTTTTAGCATCTATCCATATACTGTTTATATGTTTGTAATGAAAAATCCATTTTTCTGATTTGAGATCGAAAAATTGATCACTATATATATATATATATATGAACGTATGGTACAGCCTAATATGTAACCTATGTTCTTACTCAATTACTCCTTAGTGGCATCAATGATTTTCATTTATCTAATCCTTTAACCTTCACCCTTAACATTGATAATTGCAAAGATCTCCCAGAAACATACGATGCCTCCATGCTGTCTCGCCTGCTTGCTGCATAAACCATATGCAGCGTGCTACCTTTGATGATTTACCAAGTTCGCTGTTTTAATTGCATCGTAAACCGTCCTAGTACTAAAAGTCGCACAAGTTGGATCTAGTAGCGCTGCCATCCTTCGTCTGACCGTTTTCTCCACATTCTTCTTATGACCTTAGCGTTTTAAAAATATCTTTTGTCGCTTCGTCTTCCTAATTCTAAAAAAGATGCCCAACCAAACATCCGATATCGATATCTCTCCGCCTCGGATTTTTCGCCGTTAAAATCCCTTTCACGTAGTCTTTGAACTTTGCACGTTTATCTATTTCGACCCTTCACCTACAACCTCGCGGTTTGCGGTCCTCTTCAAGAAGAGAAGAGATACGCCGCTTTGGCGAGGTGACGCGAGAGGGAGGGGAGGGTGAGAGGCGAGGAGGCGGTGCAGAACCCTGAAGCGGAGGAATGAAAAGAGGTCGCTCGTGATTCATGGCTCCGCGGCGCCGAGACACCGGCTGGCCCCGAATGGGCAGAGAGGGAGGACGGGATGGATAAAGAGAGAGAGAGAGAGAGAGAGAGAGAGAGAGAGAGAGACAGTATGCGTAGGGTAGGAAGTGGAGGGGAGGTCCGACCCCACCCTCCCCAGAAAAATGTAGGAACAGCTCCGCCAAACCGTCTCCTCCCTCGATTCGGAAAGATAAATTATCTCGATTTTTGGGGCGCGTTAGGGAGGCCAGCCGCCTCCCTTTTCAATTCCATCCGTTAAAAGACAAGAGGAGTAGTCGCGGTGTTTTGCAACGCTTGTTCTCGGGTCGCGCTCTAGTTGTCCTTCAATTCTGAGGGTAGGTTTCGGTATTTTTTTTAGGGTCAGAATGGTGCGAAATCGATAATTAAAAAAAATGAGTGGTGTTAATTATTTTATTTTGAATCTCGGTCTACCTTCGAATTATACGTTTGGCTTGACGTGCATGTGGTGCTAGATGTCAGTATGGCATGATTTTTCTGGCGCAAGGAACAGGTCGCTAATCTTGTGAAGCTTTCCAAATGTCTCGCTTTTTTGTTTCGTTGACAACGGTTTGAAGTTACGGCACTATTGTTCACTAAGCATATTAATGCGTTTTGCTTAGATACATTTTATAAAAATTCAAGGATATTACTCGTTATTTGTTATGTTTGGCTCTGAATGGAGAACTTTCAGCTGTGCAGTTTCCGTTGTATCGCTAAATCAAAAGTCGTAATAATCTTTGGTTATTCATACAGTTATAATATTCGTCATAATTTCTGAAAGGATTCAATATATGCTCCATATTCTACATTGATGATAAAGTCGATGTAGAAAGCATTTATGCAAAGCATAATATCGATAGTAATTCCCTCAATGATATGTAGAAATTTTCGAACTAAAATCATTATACGAAAAAATAGGAAATGCATCATTTTCGAAGTCATTTAAGGCATAGCAAAGAAGTTAAGAAATCGAATTGGATGTGCATTTTATTCCCGGATTATTCCGAATCAAATTATTTATGACTGAGCTGAATTTTTCGAGATCGAGAATGTTATTTCGTCATTTCTTCATTCCAACATCCGTCGGACAATCGTTTCAACTCATCCGAGGCGGCGAACCTGTTACAGTCAAAAGTCATCTAGTTGCAAACCTATCTCGATGGTTAATGGATTTATATTTTCCGCTTTTAGTATAAAATCTCCACATGTTTCTCGGCCATTCGCTCCGGGAAGGAATCTCATTTTCTCTCGTTCGATTTCCCAGATGCTAAAACCCAATAAATCCCTTTACCCTTTTATACCTCCCTATTTACAGCCTTCTCTCTCTCTTATACCGTTCTAGAGCATATCGAACATTCCTCTAAAGGTCAAAAATTTACGCAACAAAATAATCAAGAGTGGTTGTTATTTTTCGCCTTGCGTATCAGCGTCAAATTCTTTCTCTCTCTCTCTCTGTCTCTCTCCAAGAGAGCGCGAAGCGGGCAAAGTTATGAAACGAGACGGGACGTTGCACCAGGAAAGCGTGCGGTTCTTGATTAGAACGTTTCAAAATGCTCGGAATGCGAAGGGTTTATCGTCCATCGGACGAAATTTTCGAGTGTGATTTCTTTTTATCGAGATGGAGATAGTGCGTGAAGCTGTCGAAAGAGAAGACGAAAAAATTTGTTATGAAATTGAGTCACGAAAAGAGAAACTGTTTTATCGCCAAGCTTCCAATTACGGAAAATTAAGAGAACGAATTCTCGTGTTCGCCTTATGGCTTTGATAAAAGATTCGATCTGGAGCAGCGGTTCTCAGTCTTTTGTATCTTATGTCCCACCAACCAATTTTGTCAAAAAAGAACGCGGGTCCCATCACGATAAAAAAACCGCCAAACTTTTCCCAGAAATGAATTTTTACGTTAAATACATTTTTAATATTTATTATTAGTATAGTATTATATATATATATATATATATGTATGTATATATATATATTTTTCATGGAAATTTATAAGAACATCAAACACTGTTATAATGTTTTTGAGGAAAAGTTTTATAAGAGATATATTCAAAACTTTACGTCCACCTAGACGGCATTCACATCCCACTGATCGAGAAACGATGTTCTTGGGAATACCTATCTCCAAAAACGGATGAACAAACATTGTGCGCATTTAAACATCACCTAGCCCTCCTATAACGCGGATTCGCTACAAATCGGCTTCTTTTTAATACAGAAAATTAATACAACGTGAATTTTGGTCCGCATTAACGCTGTTTGATCGGACTTTGAATTTTCGATAAATGGACTGCGGGAATGCTTTGTTTGTAAGATTAGTTAACAGGTAACAACAGTCTATTGGTACACACATGTGCAACTATGAGGGGTTTGGAAATCTTTGGATTGGAGGAGGATCTCTTAATGGGTATGTAAGGCAACCCTCCCTTTGCTATGAAAATCCAGGTTCGCATTACACGGATTCACATTACGCGGCACTGTTATAGAACGCATCCCACGTTATCGGAGGAACGGGTGTATAGCGGTCCAAGCTGGTAATTTACCGATCATAGGCTTTAAAAAGGTATTCTTAGAATCAACTTTCGGTAGATTCGTAGCCGATGTGCACAACTGCTTTACTGAACCGTTTTATTGCATCAAGAAATATTTTGACGTATCGAACAAGTATAGCAAGTGTAATGTGATAAATTCATAAATATTTTCTCACGAATAAGTACGATATACGTATACTCACACGCATGATGTGGGCGCTATCTATATGACGCATACTCATAATGAATCAAGGATTAAAATACAAAATTCGGCTTCTCAACCTTGCAACATCGCAACGTACGAATTATCATAATCTTGCTCACGGTATAAAAATTATATTCGAACCTTTTTTAGCGTATGCAAATAGTAATCCGTCCAGATAATAAGCGTCGTCTTTTCATCTTATAACCAAGCATTGATTCGCAGAGAAAACGTTTCCACGGACGCGGCTCATCGTCCTATATATGGCGACATTACGGACGCCCGCGTAGAGAAAAAAGCAACCCCACCCCACCGAAACTCCAATTCGAGAGAGAAAGGAGGAATTAATTTATTTTTAATCATGCGCGTCCGAATGACGGCGGCAATAAATTTTGGTCTCGTTTCGTAAACTTTGTTCTCTTTTTATATGCCGACCCTTTCAAAATACGACGAGAATATCATCACTTCGTCGATGAAAAAAAAAGCATATCGTGTCACTCCCCGTAGCATTTAGTTTCCCGTCCGATTCGGTTGCTCAGCACCTCTCTTTGGAGTTTTATTGTAGTAGGACTACACCTGGCCCTCCTACAAGACGGATTCTTATAACATGTATCCTATATAACACGGTTGTTATGACAACAGTTCGGGTTATGGTTCGCATTTGCGCGGTTTGGTTTGGTCGGACCTTGGATAAGTCGATAGGAAGATATTCATCTTTATTTGGGCGAGATTGAGACTAGACAGTCTCTTCTTCCATCTTATCCATTTTAAATAGCAAACAAGAAGAAAGTAACAAAGAATAAAAAAATGAAATTACAATAAATAAAATACCGCATAAACACAATGCCAAATGAGCATTTTTGGACACCAACAGAGATGGTGATTTGTTTATGGAGGAAAACTAAGTATATTTAAATACTATGCCTTAAGAAAATCCCTACTGCAGAAAAACACAAACAAGGAATGAGAGTTTCCAGGCTGCTGAGCAAGGAAGAGACATTTTGGAGGTCCCAAGTGTTGTTTATAGTCTCAGATAAGCGATTACAACAATATATTTGTAGGTAAATATGTATCAGAGAGAGGTTTGGGAATTTTGGATCTTGAGGTTTGGTGCCTGAAGGGCTATGGTACACAATCCACACAATCCTCTTTTCATTACGTTAAGCTAGGTTCACATAACACGGATTCACATTACGCGGCAGTTTTTCAGAACGTCCGTGTTTTAGGAGTGCCGAGTGTATAGCAGTAAAACAATGTAGCCGGAATGCATGAAAAACTTCATTTTGTTTCAGCTAAGAAGCTTTTAAATAAAACACGCTTTCATATCTCTGAAACTCATCATACCCGTATGATGCCATTTTTTATCAAATCGTTTAATTCTATTCTTCCGCTAATGACTATTTTCGGAAAGCAAGGAACTTTCTAAGATTGGCGGATTCGGTTAATTAAAACTTTCTACACGTCACGGTTTCATCAAGATTGCTGTTCAACCTGCAAGTTTTATTCTCTTGCATCACGAATAATTTTGTTCCTATAGCCTATACATATCTCCCGCATTTTGAACATTAAAGATTCATGCGAAGATAGTATATCTCAGACCATCTCTCGTTCAATTTGTACAACATCATTTTCAGAATAATTATCTCCATCGTGTGATGAAATTTTATATTCGTCGTGGAATTTTAATTTTTCTTAGAAATCATCATGAGATTTGTGGCTATTAATAAATTTTATCTGTCGACGAACGAAACCTAAATTTGGTTATGGCGTAGAAAGTTATGCACGTGAAGAATCCGTGATGTTTTTATTCGCACGGATCCGTGAAGTAAAATTCGCTGTCATTATCATAAAGCTTGGACCTCGCAGAAGATCCTCGCAAATCCTGGAAGGTTGTCAAGTCGAAAGTCCTCCCTCCCTCACTCCCTCCCTCACTCCCTCCCTCACTCCCTCCCTCACTCCCTCCCTCACTCCCTCCCTCACTCCCTCCCTCACTCCCTCCCTCACTCCCTCCCTCACTCCCTCCCTCACTCCCTCCCTCACTCCCTCTCTCCCTCCCTTCCTCACTCCTCTCTTCCTCCATCCTTCACTCCTACCTCCCTCTCTCTCTCTACCTTCTCTCTCCCTATCTCTCTGCCTCTCCCTCTTTACTCTCTGCTTCTTATTTTATTTATACCTTCCTCTCTCATTTCCCTCTCCCTCTCCTCCCTTTGCCTCTCTCTCTTCTTACTCTCTCTCACTCTCTCTCTCGGGAAAAAGAAGCCGGAGGGATCGTGATTCGACCCGAGTGACATCACCGTTTGGCACCACACTCCCGAGGCTCGCAGTCGAAAATGGAGTTGTGCGGGGAAGGGAATGGAGGTAACTGGTAGGTGTGGAGGGAGGAAAAAGGGGGAAAATGACTGTGGAGGGATTGGAGAAAGGGTTGCGGGCAATGAATGACGGCATGCATGGGAGTGGGGTTAAGGAAAAAGATGGAGAGATACGATGCGAGCGAGAGGTAAGAGGGATGAAGATGCATGTTGAATGGATGCTGGGAAATGAGTCAAGCTGGACGTGGGATCATGAATAAAGCCGCGGATTTCTTTATCGTCGGTCTTGGTTTTAGTGTGAAAGATTTCTTCAATCAAAAGGTGAATTTTTGATGACTGTTCGCTAATGGAAGGTTTTATGATTGTTTTTACCCCTGTGGCTGCTGGATTTCGTTAGCATATACGGACCACCGGCGATGGATTTCGTTGTGAAAACATACCGTTTTGAATAGAGGATTAATTCGTAGCTGTCGTTATAATTTATGAAAATTATTTTTTGATTTTGAGTTAAATTAAAAATTTTTATTTGACATCTGCTCTACGTTTGTGAAATAGCTAGGTTTAAGAAGATGAAAAAAAAACATTATTTGAATATATCTGATATAAACGAATGATTTCGCGCTACTACGGCTAATGCCTATATATATATATTTTAATTAATAGAGGACTTTTAATAAACGTGTGTTGTTGAAATAGATTCTTGATTGCGTTGGAGATGGGTCACGGCGTCTTCCTTAATATGGAGGCTTTCATTACAAAGGCAAATATTGAATATCCCGTTACCAATGTTTATCGAAGTCCTTTGGCTGGGAAAAAATTTAAAAATTCATAGTCCAGGAATGTTGGGCGTATATTTAATGTTCAGCCGCGCGCATTTAACTCTTACATTACCTTCTAGGTGGCGTATTAATTTACAGTTATCGGCGTGGCAATCTTAAATCTGGGATGAAATATGTCTTCGCGCAATTCGATGGATAAATGACGAACTCGACAAACATTTGACGTAATCGTTTGAAATGGGATCATCCGAGTAGAAAAATTTCTTCCGGTCAACCGGTCGGAGACATTCATCAAAACACGTCAAACGTGGCATATATAACCGAAATCATCCGTCTCTCGTTTTTTTCCTCAGTCCCGCAAAACTTGCACCTTATGACGCGCCCGTGCGTCAACGCTTTCGGACATTTTTCAGAAGTCGTCGGCGTATATATAAAAAAGAAAAGCAAAACGAGTCGAATAACAACGCCCGCGTGCGCAAACAACGTATCCCTTTAATTCCGCTTCTCAAATTTACCGTTCCGCGCGTAATGTTTTTTCTTCGCCCCGCTAAGCGAGTGGGCAAAAATGCAGGTTACGTCAGTGCACCAGAGAGATAGAGAGGGAGTCAAATCGCCTAACTGTATAATGCCTCGAGAAGACCACACACGCACGGACACACTCGCGCGCGCGCACACACACACACTCAAGCACGCAAGAGCGGTGCTTATGTTAGATGGATTTAAATGGTTTATCGAGAGAGAGATAGTAAAATGGGACGAACGGAAAAGGTGTATGGTGCATGGTGTGCGGTGGGAATAGAATAAGATGAGAGAGAGAGAGAGAAAAGGGAGCGTTGAATAGGAGAAAGCGGTAGAAGTGTGGAGAGAGGGCAAGGAAGAGGGAAGCGTGCAATGGAGAACAATGACCTGGCGGCGTTGTTGGGTGGAATAAATTAGCGCATCACAAGACAGGTGAGCGAGCTTAAATATTAAAGGTTTTAAAAGAGGAGTAACTCGCTCCTATTATAAAACAGACCTGGGGATGGGGAGAATGGATGGGGGAGGGGAGAATGGATTGGGGGGGGGGTGGATTGGGGGGGGGAGAATGGGAGGGGGGGAATTAAAAGGGAGAGAAAACAGGACGAGCAACAAGGACTTGGCTTCGCTCCTTACCATGGGGGATGGGTTTCGCCTTTACGTGCGTGCATGTGCGTGTGTGTGTACGTGTGGGGGTTGTAGCAGTGCGTCATATGGGAGGGAGGGGGGGGGGAGAGAGAGAGAAATGGCTAAATGGAAATTAAAGCGAGGGAATGGGAATTGGAATGTGAGAAGGGATTGAATATATAAAATACATGGGAGGAGAAATGAGGGAGAGGGTTGGGGGGGGAGATAACGGGAATTTTTTGGGAGTGTAAAAAGTCTTTGTCGTCGGAAGATCGCGGTAGGAGATGGCGCGCGCGCACACACACACACAGACTTTCGCACGCACGTAAAGGGGAAGGGTGAGGTGACAAGAATTCGGTATTGTTCATTACAAGGGGCTGGAGCGAGCTTCAGGAGAAAATATAAAATGGTGATGGATGAGATTTGCATGGGGAATGTATGAGACAAGCGAGTTTTCGCTGGAAGGCGTTCTGGGAAATTATCGAGCAATGGTTTATAAATAAGTTCGTTCCTCACCTCTTTCCTTTTTTTTCTGGAACGTCTCGCCGCGATCGCTTGACCTGAGGTGAAAAAAAGAGAAGAAAGATTTATTAGATTTGGATACACGAGATTATGTTAAATGTTTTCCTATAATTTAAAATTGCTGGCTTAATATTATTATATTTATATGTAATTACCCGCTGTTTTCTTAGAAAGGATAAAATATCAATAGATAAATGTCAATATTAAATATTTCATTACCATGCTAGCTGATTTATAGGGCGGCCTCTAATTTCAGAAGGAACTCGAAAGAAAAAGAAAACTAAAAATTGGGATTTAAAATTTCTCGTTTCAAAAAACCGGAAAGGCCATGCAAATGTAATGCTTTATTATAGGGAAATATTTATGAATTCACAGTTTTACCATTTTGTTTTCATTCGCCGTCAGTAATTGTGGAAATATCTTCCGCCGCTATTATTAGGCGAGTACGAATATGCAACTAACATTAAAAAAGTTATATCGCATCATAATGAAACCAACGCAAAAAATAATGTAATACCTATCACCCAATAGCATTAAAACAGCCTTAACGTAATTAAATTTTGCCTCTATCGCCGAAAAGGTAAATGGTCGAAAACCAAATTTCTTTTCGCATTTTAATCTGCGAAAATTCTTACGTAGTCTTAAAGGAGAAAAAATGCCATGCCAAACGGCTTTAAATGTTGAAAATAATGCAGTTTAAAATCGATGACCTGAAAGGCTTAGCAAATGTAAACATTTCTGACGGATAAGTTGGAATTTTTAGAATCTTTAAAACTGCGTTGTGGGTTTAAAAATTTCATGATAACTTCATTTGGGCAAATGTGAAACTATAAAGATAAGATTCACGAAATGACGAAGGGTGGGGAATAAAAGAGAAACGAGGAAAAATGCAAAAGTCAGCGGGGAATTCCCTCTTCGCGCATCCCCCTCTGAACACGTAATTCCTCCTACGAGAAATTATGAAGTTTCCACAAAACGACTACGGCGGCTACCCTCGTCGCTGAAAGTTCTCGAATGACCCGGGGAAGAAAAAAAGGCCATTATAATATTTATTTTATATGCGTCAAGTAGGCGTCCGGTAAAGGGTGTGGAACCCGGTCCCTTCCTTTTATATACGTATATAATGCACGGGGAAAAGGCGTGTTGGTTCCCGCGAGACTCATACGCGAGGGGGTCGCGCATTCCGCGGAAGGAATGGTGGAGAGAATGTGGGAGGGAAAGAGGGCGAGGAGAAAGATGAAGGTAAAGAGGAGGAGAAGAGGAGGCGACAGGGAAGGAGGTGAGGGAAAAAAGAGGTACTTAGAGAGAGAGAGAGGGGGAGGGAAGGGAATGGGAGAGAGAGGGTGAGAGGAAGAAAAGGGAGGAATGATGGAGATATGAAGGGGTGGAAGAAAAGGAGAAAGAGGATAGATAAAGGAGTGAGAAAGAAGGGATAGGTGATAGGTAGAAAGAATGGAACAGAAATAAAATGTGAGATGGTGAGAGAGAGAGATATAGGGAGAGATTGGAGATAGAGGTACATATATAGAATGATAAATGCTTTTATTTCAGCGAGGTCGAGATTTGAAAACCTATTACCCCTACACCCAATTTCCATTAACAGCAGAATAATACACAGTAATAAAATAAAAGTAAAATTACGGTCGAGAGAGAAAAACGTAAAACGGCGAGAAGAACAGAGATAAATGAAGTGATAACGAAGGGAGGGAGAGAGGAAGAGAAGACGATAGAAAGAGAGAAGGAAAAGGGACGAGGAGGGAGGGTGAGAGACGCGGAGGGAAATGGTATCCTGAGAGAAGTCTCGAGAGAGGAAAGAGGATAAGGGAAGAAGTGGCGGAGGGATAATGCGAGGGAATGATCGAGAAAGGGAAATAGCGTGTGAGTGGAAGGCGTAGAGAATGAGAGAGGTTAGAGAAGAGGTTAGAGAGAGTGGGCAGACGACCCCGAACGCGTACGTAAAAGGAGGGTGCGAGAGGAGGTTAAATAGGAGTTTGAGTGGGGAAGTTAAAGCGAATGTCAAAACAGGAAGTGAAAAGGCAAGAGGAGAAAAAATATAACCAGGATTAATCGAATTCGCACGCTCAAAGACTCTGTAAATCCAGGCCTCCAGCGCCCCACACGACCTCTGCCCTCCATCCCTTTCATTCCCTCCCTCGGTAACCTAAGAAGGCATCTCCCGAGGCCACCAAAACCGTCCACCGCCACATTTCCTCCCAACGAACCAATAAAACTTTAATAAACGATTCCCTTTAACTAACTATCTCTCCAAACTTCTTTTACGCCCCTCCCCCACTCCTCCCCCATCAAGGTCTTACCGCAGCCGGAGGATTCCTCATAATCTATTCACGAGATAATGCATAATCTATAAAAGAATTGCTTTGGAGGCGAAGGATGTCCGAAGCGAACTCCGGAAGGGTTTTTAGTAAGCGTATCAGCGTTGAGAGGGGTTGGTTTAGGGACGAGGGAGGAAAAAAAACGATAAATAGGAGATGGAGAGTGGGTGGGGGATGTTAATCGCGTTTGTTTTTTTTTACATCTAAGGAGTTCGCTGCGAGGTATGAGAGCGGAAACGTGTTCTTCGTCAGATGAAGAGATTCGAGCGCAATTTCTAATTGACTCCAATTTACCCCGCTATCTTCAACCGGACGTTTTATAGTTCGCGGATGGGACACCAGGGTGGCCGCTTTGGAGGGAAACACGATGGAGATTCGCGCGCGCGGACGTCTCGACCACCGCCGCTCGATCGGGATCCCCGAAGGGGTAAAAGGAAACATCTGCGGTAATTATCGTACCATTTATCGTCTAGCGAAGTTTTTTTTTTTTTAATCGGTCGGCGGCCATTAAGTAGGGATTTCTTTCCTCTCGAGACTTGAAACGCATGCGCAAGGGCGTGTGAAATTTTCGCGTAGATAAAAGCCGCGCAAACCTTAAAAAGCTCTTAAGGGATGGATGCTAACGTTGGATCGCATGGGAAGAAAAAAAAACTCCTTTTTATTTACTATCGCCCGCGGCGAGGGAAGAGCCTCGTCTTCGGTAGACCTCCCATGAAGTAACATCGGTAGTGGAGATGCTAATATCCTGAATGGATCGGACGGTAACGACCCATTAAATTCGATAGGGTGATTTGAATATCGTATGCCGGCATGCGATGATTTACCAAGAGACGTCAATATATCCTATGTATAAAAAAGCGAGATTCGATGTGTTTGCTATGTCAGCAGAAAATGTAATATCTTATGTTGTATGTATATCGATTGGTGTTGCGTTAAGTGCAGACGTTCCGCACTCGAACACCACAAGGGGGTGACAAATAACTCTTCAATGTCTATAAAACTCATTTACTTTGGAACGACACGCTTTTATGGAGAATCGTCGAGTTCGTCGTGTGGACAAAATCAAGTTGACTCAATGACCGTAAAAAGGCTATGCTCATTTCGATTGCAGAGTTGCTGTATTCAGCGGCGATACTCCGATATTACACTGTAATAATTATTTTTACCTATTGGAATCTATACCACTGGTTGGTTTGTAGCACGTCTTGATTTTCTCAACCTTTTTATGGCTATCGGAGAGAGATGTTTTGTCAGCGTCGGCGAAAGAGATCAAAAGTAATTATATAGTCTTAAAGGAGTAGAAACGTATGGAACAAAATGGTAGTTTGTTATTAGTATTATAGGTTTCTCTTACCATGAAGTTTAAAAGTGACTTAAAGCCATCATGTTTATCAACTTTGTTTTTGCAGAAAAAATCGGCTTATCACAATTCAAATTTTCTCTTATTAAGTTAAGATGACGAAATGGAGACGATTAATTTTACAGCCTTTGACGTGCGCGTGTACGCGTTTATTTATCTGAGATATCCCGAAGCAGAATATGACTCCTCTATAATTAACACGGAAGCAGAAAAAAATTCCCGGAGGTTAAATGCTTAACCTTTTTGAAATAAAATCGAGATAGAGAAGACACAATAGGACGGAGAAAGAAATAGATTTTTTTTAAGGTTCAATAATTTCCAGGAGGCATTAAAAGCACTGGGAAGATTTATGTAAACAGCGATGAATGTTTTTCAGAGGAGAGAAAAAACAGTTTTAATGAACTGCCTGTGGAGGCTGGAGGAAAACCGCGCAATTATAGGCTCGGAGTGGATTTCGAGCCATAAAACGTAAAAATATGAAGCATTATAGAAAAAGCTTAAGAGGAAGAATGTAAGAAGTGTGAGACGACAGATGGAAGAGCCATGTGGGAAAAGTGAAAGATTTCCACGGTGAAGACTTGACGCGGAAACGGTTGTTGGAAGACAAGGTCGAAACGATCATGGAGATAAGTACGGGAATATGGGTTAGGGAAGAGACAAAAATCGTTTGGATAGGGCGGAGGGGATTTTTTCGTGGGAAAATCCGACGGCCCGAGAATTCCGCTAGGGGAGCTCCGCTCGAAAACTTGAACCAGATGTGACGCCGACAACAATGGATGGAGTATCCGTGTCAGTTTCGCGCTTTAAAAAGAAAAATACGCGCCAATAGTTCGTGGAACCGTTTGAAAATTCTGCGTAATTACTTGTTGAATGAGCTTGTAGAAGAAAGAGACCGTGCGGGTTAGATGGAAGAGGACGTAAATAAATGAAGACGTGTATCTATCTAACAAATTAGTGGGACAGTTATTTCTCAAGTTTTTTTAAAAGTAAGCATAATAAAAGATGAATTTATCCGTACGATAATATGCGAAATGAAATAATTCACTCTGTTTAAAAAAATAACCGTTATTTCGTCGGAAACTTGCAAAAGCAGCTTTCTCGCCGTATCTGCCGTAGTTCCAAAGAAAAGTATTCGATAAATTTTCAAATAATTTACATCTTTACTAAGCATAAAAAAACTTCTCTATCTGCCAATATGGGTGTCAAATTTTCTTGTTTTAATGGGCGCTTTAACGCGTTTTTCTCCGAAGAACGCATTCTATTCTCTGTAGTACTCCAAATGTTCTTTGGTAAAATGATATATTTCCTTGTGAGTTCGTGTTCCTATCTATCGAACGCGCATACTAACGAATTGCTTTGTTCGCCTGCAATTATTTATAACCCAGGAGTCGTTCCTACAGAACGAATTGGATTTTTTTGAGTCGTCTTTTTTTTCAAACATTTTTTACTGTTCCTGACCCAATATGGCGCTGATGTATAATATTTCGGCCAGAAATCCGGTCGAATTTATCATCATTGCTTCCTTCGGCGTACCCGGGACAAAAACTCTCTTCGAAACAAGAACTGCGCATGAAAAAAGCAATATTATATGTATTTATCGCTCGTTCGTCCTGTAACATCAATCGGGCTAATAGCACTGATCTCATCAGAAACGGTAATCGCAGCGGGCGCGCACGTCCGTGACATCATGTAGTGTAGCAACCTTCAACCTCGCCATCTGAAAGTTATTGCAGCTGAAAATAGCATATTATAAATAACCCTGCAGCCAAACCTGATGATGCATCCATCTTCGAGAGATCGATTATGGAACCTCGAAAGGAGCCGCGACTTTTTTCCTTTCGGAAATCCCCGCTTCTTTCTCTCGAACAACACATGGAGCTGTCATCGAGCAAAATATCCCATCGGTAGTTTGGCGAAATGTTGGAGAACTATAGGGAAATCGGCCGACGCTATAATTCTGATTTAGCGCCGGCGGTTGTTCGAGCAAGTTGGATTTATTGGGAAACTAGTGTATTGCCGGTTGAAATATCAACGGGAGTAAAGATTCGATCGTTCAAGATTTTTATGGAGATCAAATTGGCATCAGAAACATAAATTGTATTGAAAGTCATTTCCCTCTCCTTCATTCCCCCTCTCCCACTCTCTTCCCCTCTCTCCATTCCCTCTCTTCTTTTCCCTCTCTCCTCCTCTACTTCCCTCTCCTTCCCTCTCTCACCTTCCCTTCCTCCCCCTCCCTTTGTCTCCTCCCTCTCTCTCTCGTATTAAAAGCAATCAAAGCACGTTTACACCCATAAGGATTGAAATAACAATATGATATCGAGGTCTAACAATGGAAAATTGCTTAAAATGGCTAGATTTCCTCAAACTGTGTGAATTAAACGTTTAAATTCAGCGATTTCGAACCGTAGGCGGAACAGACAGACAGACGAACAGAATAAGAACCTTTATAATGTTTTATTCAAAATGGTTTACATCCGAAGATCGTAGGTCAATTATTTCTATTTTTAATCGCAAAAAGAATGAAAGCCTGCGCGTTGAAAAGTTCATTTTTACGTGAAATTACGTGTTATCTTATTGGAAATGGAAAATTTCCCCTGGAGTCGAACCCGGGTCTTTTGATCGCGAGTTAGATACATTAAAACGTTTTGCTATTATACATGTATCATAATGAAAATTTAATCAAATTTGGTTCAGTCGTTTGCGAGATATTAAGCTTCAAAAAGCATTACTAACAAAGTGACAGTCTTTTATATTACTTTGGATTCGTTTTGGCATAAAATCATGAAAGCTTTAAATTAGGCAGATCTTCACTCCTAATTAATGAACGAAAGTTCTTTTGCTGAAACGATTTTACCAATCCTTTAGATGTCTCAGTATTCAAAGTTAATTTATTTTATATTTTCTATCTAATTGTGCTCAAATGACGTATTCGTTACTGATGTCATTCGCTGAGTCAGTAGTAAACACAGGAAAAATGCAGAAATAAGGATTTGAATGTACCGTGTTATGCTATTTTATAAACAGGAGTCTTAAAAAGTAAAGAATCGAACACGTTTCATCGATATATTGCTACTCTCGGCTTGGTAGGTCGGGTTGCCTATCAACGTCGACGGGTGCCCGGAATATTTTTTTCTTGCGTGTCGCGGAGATTTCTTTAATCGATTTAATAGTCTTTTTCGACGTAGAAATAGAAGAATCGATTTCTTTCGGCATCGATGTATCGATATTTTGACGGTATCATATCAGATCGAGTTTCCTATCGACATCGATCGACGTCCACGTTTTTTTCCTGCTTTGCCCACCTTGGAGAATTGCTTAATCGATTCCGTCGAGTTGTTTTTAAATCTTCCTGTCGCGAGGTCATTCATCAGCGATCCCAAATGCGGATCGGTCAGGTCCTTCCTCCCAAATTACCCCCCCCCCTTTTTACCTCCTCCTCCTCCTTCGATCTTCGGGATGCTTCGACACCCACCCATCACCTCCTCCTCCTCCTCCAATGCCGGCATCATACCAAGAGGGCTTCAGGACCGTACCCACGCGAGTTTTCGGCAGGAATCCCACGCGATCCCATTTTTTCCTCTAAAGCGGAGCTCTCTTAAATCGTTTTCCCCTTGAACTTGGTCCTTTTTCGGCGCATTCCGTCTCGGGAGAAAACTCCCCCCCCCGTTTTTTTTCGTTCGAGGCGATCCTCGTTATTTTCACCCAATCATCGGATCGGATTAGATGAGGTATTCGACCACTCCTAATTCGGACGTTAATGAGTCATGACGTACGCTCTCTATTTCTCTTTTTCTCTCTCTCTCTCTGTTTTTAGGAAAAAAATTCGCGGATACATCCGCATTATAAATCCGGTTTGATTGGAGGGATGAAGAGGGTGTGATGTGGGCAGACACCGTATTCGATCTTCTGCGCGTCGGATTTTGGGATACGCTTATGACGTTATGTTGCCTAGTACATATATTACAAAAGGGCGATAAAGAACTCGCAAACATCAAACACGCGATCATAAACTCTCCCTTTTGCGCAATTCTTCCTAGAATCAGTTGTCGAACGAGTCATTTCGATCAGTTTTTTTGTACATTGTGATCTTCGGACTTCATGTTTGTTTCTGCCTATGTTAAAAAAATAGGGTCTGTGAGAAATGTAAAAGAATTTTCGCTAATATGATGGGAAATATGAAAAACTGTTTTCGATGCATTTTTCCGAGTCTAAGAGTATAGGAAAATGTTTAATATGTTAATACCGCCAATAACGTAGTGTATGATTACATCATATTTGCGCCTATCTGAAATATTGCTCGTTACGAGTGGAGGGATCGCCGTTTTGAGATGTTTTAAATAGTAAAATGTAATATGTTCGTATGCTACGGTCCATGTACATCGTAGAATTGCATTGCATTTTACAGGTCGTGATTTGTATTACTCTATCTTTTATGTATTTTCTGCAATTTTATTAATAATAATAATTTATTTAACACAAAAAAGTTTTCCCAATTACATGCGTTGTGATAGATTTATGACAAACACTAACGACCATGCTCTTAGGTAGGATTCGAACCCGCGATCCTTACATTGGGAGCTAGGAACGCTAACGACCACTCTCCCAAGTCCGACTCAACTTCTATTAGTGCCATAGTGCTTATGTTTGAGCACAGTGCTGTGACCGCATAACAGTCGTGTTAATCTTTCAAATCAGTGTACCTACTATGCTTTTATTATAAATGAATCGAAGCTTGTCAGCTACCTTTATCCAATTAACAAAGGAAATGTTAGTTTTCTTTTTAAAAACATATATTTTTAGTCCTGAAATTCAGTGTAATTGGGATATTTAAACGGAAATTACGTGAAATTTATTTGAAAAGTATTTATTTATGTTGAAGGATGTTAGTATTATGATGACCCCAACACATGGTTAAAGTAAGATTAAGGAATTTAGGAAAATTAATTTTTTTACACAGGCAGCATCGTAAACAACCTATAATGACGAGAGATTCTCTATGTATGTATCGTTCAGCTTTAAACAGGGTCAATTGATTTTTTATCGACGAAGACTTTTTTTTGAAGTTTCATTTTCCGAGTTATAAAAAATGCGATCGTTTAAGCTTGTAATTAACGGAAACGGAATTATAATTCATTCACGAGGCCTTCTCTCCTGAGATTGGATCGAATGAAGAAGTCACTGACCCTTCCCTCCACCGTGATTCATTTCGCGGGGAGAAATTTTTACCAGTGGAGTTTCCCACCTGAAAGCAGAGTGCGCACGGTGACAGGAATCGAGGTCGAGTTTTCGATTCTCGAGAAGAATGTGCTCATCCTCCTCTTGACTCCATCATCTCCAGAATTCTTTGAAGGCATAACGTTACGTATGAAAGCCATCTGAAAGGTTAAACGATTCAACTGTTGGAAGCGTCTCTTTGTCATAAACGATGAACTCGGAGAAATGACAGATGCAGTGACCTATACGTATTTTTCGACGGCTCATGCATTAAATTGACCTCACCAGCGGGTTGGTATTTATGCGTGCGTGATTATGTTTATACGCACGCACACACACGTACGCATGCGCACACACGCAAGCACGTACACACACACACATGTATGTTTAGTGTGTTCGTAGCGCCGAAATTTAATTACAACAATAATAATAGATACGTATTATATATTGGTTTTATTTATTTTCGCTAAGTTCTTCGCATGCCATTCCGCGACCTCGAAACAATTCCAGGCGAAAGTCGCTCTTTCGTTTTTTTTTTTGCACGTGGCAATATTCCTGAATGAGCGGACCCCTCGGGTCAGAGAGTTTTTACGGACCTCTTTCGATCTCTTTTTAAATGTATTTGGCTCCGCTCCTCTAGAAAGTCGACATAGCAAAGTTAGGTGAAAGCATTCGCGTCCTGAGGAAATTAGATGGGATCGATTCGATATGGCTTTCATCGAACGTGTCTCGCGAAAACCAAAAAAAAAAAAAATCCATCGCGCGAAATTTATAGAGAGTGAGAGAGAGAGAAAAAAAAGGAAACGTAAATTTTTTTATGACTCTCCGATTTTTTATTTGGCGGACATAAAGTGATGCGCGTCGGATTTTGCAAGGTGTGGCCGATCAGTATCAATGGTTCCCAACTAAGGACCGCGGCATTCTACGGATTATCCTTAAGGTGAAAGTCTGGGGTGGCGGGCATTTTCGTCGGTAAGGAGAGAGACGGGAAAAAAAACTCATCGTGGGCGATACCCTCTCTCTCTCTCTCCTTAACGCAACCTCAAAGGAATCTCATGACTCTCGCGTTGAAAAAAAAAATAGAGAGGCATAGCGTTGGCGAAAGGCCGGATCTCTTTCTCCCAGAGACTTCTAGAACTTCGAGCAACTCGCTCCTTTGAAACGACGGAGCTGCTGCATTCTGGGTGTGTTCTGGGAGGTGGTGGGTGTCGTCCTCCGTGGGAGTAAGGAACCGCTCTCTTCTTTCTCGGGCAGACAACACCTACCTCTACCACTCCTCATCTCTCGATCTCTCTCTCTCTCTCTATGAACCTGTCCATGGAGAGATCCATCTCTTTCCGTTTCTCTCTACTCCAGTTTTATGTTATTATTATATTAGCCGCTTCTTCCTCCGCCTGTTGTCTAGGTCTCGTCCGAGGAAGGTGCTTCACCTATTTATCTAATCCTTTTGTGTCTTCTTCTCTTCCTCCCACGTTATATCCTATCCAAAAATCTCTAAGTATAACTATCGTTCTTCTTTCTCCCATCGATTTCACTTTTTTAATTTTTGGCTTCGCGCTTTCTCTTCTTCTCTATTGTTTATGTGTGTGTGAGTGTGTGGAAATGAAAGTCCGTGTATTAATCTAAGAATTCCAATATACGGGTGTCCGTAAAGTTCCTATCTATTTTGGTGAAATAATGAAAATTTCATTAATTTTGTTCCAGAAACCCTTAGAATGAATACAGAGGAGCGTGTGACAGTAGTAATTTGACGAATCCAGGGAAAGAAATGCAACGAAGGACAGGTGAAGGACAGGGAGGCTGAGTCTGTGTGACGCTGCACGAACGGACGTACGTGGCTCCTCAGTGATAATTCGGCGTACTGGGTTCACGTTACGCTCTGACATAAGCGGTCGTCCATATCTTGCTTCATCATTCACAGATCCCGTTCGTTTAAATTTGTTCACCAATTCACGTATTGCCTTGTCTGTTGGCCCCGCCTTATGAAATCTCCTTCTAAACTTCTCTCTGATTCCATTGCATTTCTTTCCTTGGATCCGCCAAATTACTACTGTCACACGCTACTCTGTATTCATTCTAAGGGTTTCTGGAACAAAATTAATAAAATTTTAATTATTTCACCAAAATAGATAGGAACTTTATGGACACCCTGTATTTTATGATGTTTTTATATACTCATTATCATTCGCAACTTTATCTTATCATTCTTCTCGTTTCTTGCCGTGGGGTTCTTTCTAAGGTTCAGAGATACAAAATAATTCTTGTTTCTATTTATCATCTTCTCCACCTAACAAAAATTTTTGTTTTATAGTTTTTTCTTTAGTTATATTGTATATAACAAAGAGAGAGATGACACTCTATTGTATAATTCTTTCCAATAATAGGAATATACACTATTCGTATCATATTCTTCTTTTCATTTCCTCAACATTGATTTTCTCTTTTTCGCGGACTCTTTTGTATTGAACGGTCCTTCTCACTTGTTTCGCATTTGAAATAAATTAGCCTATCAGTTAATCTACCTCGATCAATATAAGTTCAATCCTGGATGTATTTTATTGCAACATCGGTATGGAACATTTCGCTCCAGATTCCTTACAAGTTATGCAAGAATGTTCGAAGCATTTGAAAAGATTTTTACTGTAGTCTGATGCCGTGTTAATTCACGACCACCAAATAAAGTTTTTGTCACAACAGGTCGAAGAAGTGCTCTTAAAAAAAAAGAGCCTTTTTAAATTTTTATTTCCCCGTCCCCAAACGCCGTTGCTTCATCGTGACGATTTGAAGTATATTTTTTCCCTCGCACGTCCTTGTTACGACGACATTCTCAACTGCTTCCTACACGTTCGCAGCCCCCGCCCCACGCGAGGACCGAACCCCCCCTCCTCCCCCCCAGATAAGGGTGTTACCAAGTGTTTTCCAACACCTCACCGGGAAACCAGAGTTTAATGCCCTGTCTGTTCGTTACGTTTGCACGGATACTATCCACTCCGTCTAGTGTATTTATGTACACACACACACATATATAATTGCATGTATTGTGTGCGTATGTTTATACACACGTATAGATACAAACACATAAACTCTCGCACATATCACACCAAATGTTGAAATGGTTGCAAAACGAAAGTGGTCAGCGGAGAGACAGAACTTGAAAAAAAAGTGTCAGCTGTAACAAAAACATATGCTTCTCCATGATAGCCATACAATACCATCTACTTTACGACATTTTGTCACCGATGTGTCGGAACGTGCGGTTTGCGACCTGTTATTTTTTCCAACAAAGACGCTGGCGCATTGCGAAAACCTTTCTGCCTTTCGAATCCAGCCTCTCTCGCATTTGCGTGAAATGCTATACATTTTAATGGCTTCCGATCACGGAGGGATATTTGCGAACTTATGGAGTCATATTAGCCCGTGGTTTTTCTTAAATTGACGGAGGATGTAATTTCATTTCGAAAGGATTACGTCGGCTAGCTTTAAAAAGACGCGGAGTATTCTTTAATTTATTCATAAATCGAGAAAATGTTACTTCAATTCGTAGTTATGGTAAATAAAACGCGATCGAGGTTCGATTACGTCTGTATATTGCATAATTTTGTTTTTTGTCGAAAGTAATGCCCATAATTTCCATTTGAATAAACACATAAAAAAGATTTATTTTCGCAACATCGGCAGATTTTATCCGGTGGCCATTATTGCGAACATCGGCTGAATACATGGCATATCAACAACAGAGAAATCGTTTTCGAAAGTAAAATATTCCCTACGCATCAAGCATTATTATAAGGCTGTTCGAAGTAAAAAAATCGCGAAGATGTCCGTGATGCATCGATGAATATAATGATGCTAGCATCCGTAGAATCTTTCTCTCGCGATCACGAGTTTCGTTTTTTGGTAAATGCACGGAGAAAGATCGACCGTAGCGAAAGAGACTCACAGAGATATTGCCGATGATTTTTTTTTGACAGTTTTTCGGGCGGGCGATTATGTTTCCGACGCGCATTGACTCTTCGATTCGTCGCGATATTGAGTCATACGCATACGTATTATACAAGTGACGCGGAGTCATGCGCGAGATTAATATCTCCCTCTCTCTCTCTCTTTTGGAAAAAAAACCTCGCTCCGTCGTCGTTTTTATCCAGCTGAAGCGGCGACGGTAGGAGTGCTATTTAAAATGATTTGTCGAAGGCGAGACGAATGCAGGAAAACGTGCGAGTAAATCTATCGTGTTATCTACAATGCTATGCTTTATCGGGACAAAAAAAGATTGAGAGCCGATTCTTTCGTTTTTTAAAATCGAAATCGATTGCCAAGTAATGTATTTGAAAGAGTTTCGGTCGATAAAACTTTTATATTACTCTCACTAAAAAGGCAACAAAGAACCGCATTGAATGCATCATAAAAACCAGGTTGAAAAACTTCAAGTGAAATTGGCGTGTTTCTGGAACGACCAAGTAGATTTACGTGTTTGGAGAAAAATGTAAATTATGAAAATAGCGAAATCAAAAAAAAAAGTGAAATATTTCGATCAAGAACAAGAAAGTGTTAAAAATTAAAGCAAAACAACAAACCATAGCGAATAAATACGAAGCATTGTAGCTTTGAACAACTTTGACATCGTTGTAGCGTATTTGTAATAATCGGTGAATTAACCTGTAACGCGCCATATCAAAGCCATTTAAATAGAAAGAGAAAGTTTCGAAGAAACGATCCTCGCTATTTCAGCGCTATTTAATCCCCCCCATCGCCGCCCCCCCCTTTTTTATATATATCGAAAGTTTGTAATTCGATGAAATCCACATTACGAGCTAATAATCTCTCTAAATGTCACGTTTCCTTTCTCTCTTCGAAAAAACAAAATAAAACGAAACTCTGCCTATCAATTCTTCCTCGATTGTATCTCGTGACGGTTCTTTAAAGAGAGTGTGGAGGGAGACGAAGAAGAAAGGGAGGGATTAAGGCGTTGTAGAGAATGGAACAGTGAGAGAGAGAGAGAGAGAAAGAGAGGTGGCGCTGAAACTAGGGCGCGGAGGTGTCATGACTGCCAAGATGAAGGGAAATGGGAGCGTGCCATTGGGGAGAGTACAATTTCGTAGCGAGGTCGATGGCACCGGCTATCTCTTCCCTCCTTTTAACAAGCTTCTTACAATACAACCTAAAGGGAGCATTTTATTTTCACCGGAGTGAGTGGGACGACGGCTTGGTTCTCTCTTTTTTTTTTAAATCATCGCAGTCGGGTCGGTTTTGAATACCTTAGGAAAACCGTGACGGGAGAATTAATAAAAAAAAATCTCAAAAAGTTTCCACTCTCTCGAAAAAGATCTTTCCCACGCGAGGCGATTAAGGTGATATGGAGCCAGAGAGAGAGAGTTTGTTTTTAACACGTATATGTGTATCGCGTATGACTTGCAGAATTTCAAGAGAGGTGGGAAGTTTATTCTTAAAGGTTTCGGGGGAAAGAAGAAAAAAAAACACTCTAATATCTTTTTGTTATTTATCTACGTCGGGAGATAGCTTAAGATTCCCGTCGAGGTGAAATTCATACTATTGAGCGTATTTCTCTCTCTCTCTCTGGAGAAATGAGGTTGTTTTTCATAATGGGAGATGGATAAGGGATCTCTTTATTCTTCGCCGCCGTGGGGAGAGATCCTAGTGTTAAGATTAATTGGGGCGTCCCGCCTGGCTTTGAAATATAAGGTAAAACACAAAAAAATCTCGATCGAGCTCGGTTTTCTCTCCTTCCTTGTAAAGTTTTATGGGATCTTTTTAAAATGATTTTCGCAGGTTCGCAGTTCGTTAAATAGAGAAAAAACACGCAAGGAGAAGACGAACTTTCATTTTTTTTTTACAGAAACTGGAAAACGCGTGGCCCGGAGTTGATTTATTATGTCTCGGTTAGTTTCACGTTTCTGAGAAGAATTTTGTTTATGGCTCGAAAACTAATAGATTGGATGGATTGTACCCATGAAATATTATCAGCTTAACTAGCCGCAAAATCGTATATATTAATGCAGTTTTGTAGATTTACTACGATCGCTTTATTTTATTGTTTTCAGTCGGATTAAATGAGTTCGAAAGTTATGTCGCGATGAAATTTTTATTTATTAGGCCGTGTAACTTCATGTATTTTAAAATTTGCATTAGCAGCTATTGGTTAATCGGACCGTCTTTTCAGAATTACTTACACATGATTTTTAGTGCGTCAGTTTTCACATGCAGTCAATTCGGAAAATCTCCTAACTTAGAATGGTCAACCGTTTGAATTATATATATATATATACACACACACACATATATATATATAGCTCCTATTTAAAGCTCGGAGAAAATCAATTACACTTCGTGCAAGAAAAAACACCCCTCGACAAATAATGCGTTTTTCGCTTTCACGAGCATGCGCGCTGAATTTATCGGACGAGATCGTTATTTTTTTACGAAACGATTCTTTTTACGAGTTTTTTAAGAGCAGTTCCGTCCTCGCTGATGGCGTTCGCCACGCAAGCCAAGATTCGATCCCGAGCATCGAGAGTTCACGCCAACTCCTTATTCTCTCCGAAAGCATTTTAATTTATGCCCATTCATTGACCACCCCAGATCCTTCTTATAAAAAAACAAGCAAGCTGTGAGAGACCATCATTAAAAAAAAATTGCCCAGCCACCCAAGGTGGAGTCGGCTTCTTTTCCGCCATCACCGGGGTTACCTCGAAAACACGCGTATCTCCTCTCTCTGATAAAAAATAAAAACATCTTCACCCAAAGCGCTTTATCTTTTCATATTTCTCCTCTCCTGCAACTTTTCTCTTTCCTTCCTTCTCATAATATTCATCTTCTTATGACGCTTAACGTTTTCCGCTGATGTTTTTTTTTGCCTCTCGTCTTTTCGACACGATTGCTTCTACACGACCTAAAACGTAATGTGTGCATGCGTGTGTCGTCCCTTGTATTTTATCTTCTGTCGTGGAAACAGGATATTCGTTAGAAAATTGAATTTAGCGAGTCATCATTGAGTTAGTGGAACTTTGTACGTATATATTTTTCGGAAAAAAACAAAGACAAACATCGTCGTAGAATTGCCTTGGTACTTTAATTTAGCAAAGTTATAATCCTGTAGGGTAAATATATAGGCGTTGTTGTCTCGAAAAATTTCAGAATGTTGGCGTTTTGATTTTTTGCTTAATAGAAAATTTTCGCAAATTCATAGAACTTCGTAGCGAATATTTGATGAATTCAAGTAGTTACACTGGTTGTAAACCAGGCGGAAATGAATATAAAAGTACAGTATTTAATTATTTTAAGCTAGAATAAAAGTCGCATTTCGCATTTTACCTCATCCTATTATACATTTTATTTATAATTACTTGAACTTTTCCATATGTAACCATGATGTGGATGAAAGCTATACGAAATATTAATAGGATATCAATCTATGATAAGCTTTGGTTTGAGAAAGGGAAATCAATCGGTTGATACAAAAAAGAAAACAACGATTATTAAAATTTTCCTTGTCTAATTCTAAAAAATGGCTGCTGAATGTTATAAATAGTATTGCGGGCTTATTATCGATTACTAAATGCCTTCAGGACTATCTTATAACTCTTAGAACTCCTTAGAAAAGTTGAGAAATTATCTTTTGAAGCTATGTATATCTAGAAACACGTATTTTAACACTGCATTGCGCCCATTTTTTGATCCTTTCATTAAAAAATGACACAAATCAGACGAATGTGAATTTAATTGGATTCAGTACAGTTTTATTATCTTTAATATCTTTTTCTGTGCTTAAGTCATTGATATTTGGTGATAAATACGATGTATCACCAGTTACATTATAACATTCAAGGAGTCAAAAAAATGTTCGACTGACTTTTTAGAAAATCCGAAAGATCCTGAAGAAAATCAGCCAACAGTTAAAAGGAACATAGTTTCTAACTACCTTTGCAGCAAACATTGGTGCAATAACAGACGCGCAGGGCTGCCGTTTTCACGGATTTTAAAAAATATTTTTTAAATATTTCTATAAGAGTAATACGTATCCTGTAAATGATATACATTCGATGAAATTGTTCCCTAAGTACGTACGTATCTTAATATACTTTGGGTGAAGCGCGAACACTCGCTACTTATTGTGAGACTGAGCGCAAAAGCTAGTTGTTGAACTGGATCGGCAACGTACGGCATATTTTTACTTTCTGTATAGGAGAAAACGAAAAAAAAATTGAATTCGAGATTTGAACGGAAATACACGTTTTGAGGTCCCCTGAGTACGTTTTGACTATTTTCGCGATGACGTCTATGTGTGTGTGTGTGTGACACAAAATTTTGTGGGCGCTCTAACTAAAAAAACTAATAATAATCAGACCAGCACAAAACTTTATACTTAAGATTTTTATAAATAAAGATCTGAAAAAGTTTTGGCTGAAACTGCGGTTAAGAGAATAGGAACGAAGAGAGGAAGTAAAAAACAAGAAGACGGATATAAAAGACGATTCATTACCAAAAAGGAGACCAGGGTGAAACTTAGAGAGGAGAGAGAGACATAGGGTGAGAGAATGGAGGATGAGAAAGGAGACAGAGGAGCTAGACAGAGGGCAAGAGATAGGATGGGACAAAGTTGAAAGAAGAAAAGAGAGACCACCTTCCAGAAAAGGCTTCGGGGACTCGGCAGGACTCCCACGGTTCTCGCAATAGCCTCAGACCCAGAAACTGCTTTCCGCCTCCCTTTCCCTCGTTCCTTTGCTTCCTCTCTTTACAACTTATATTGACTCAAAATGTGTATGTATAAAGATGAGTGTGTGTGTGTGTATGTATATATATAAAGAGAAATGGCAAAATAACAATTGATCTATCTGGGATAGGAGGAAGGAAATCCAGTGCACACTGACTAAGGAACAGGTGGCAATAGATGCTGGGAAAAAAGTTGAATTTTAGAAAGCTTATACGATTAAGTCCTTCTTCAGCGACAGATACATGTAAACTAAATTAATTTACAGGTTGATAGTAAATGAATATATCCGAAAATAATGTTGAATAAACACGTTTGTTTATAGAGAAATAAGAAAAAATTAATAATAGATAGAACAGTTAAGTTTGTAATTTTTACTTTAATTAATTCTCGCCATTGTTATTTTGTTTTGGTTCGTTAGGCTATCTTATCCATGTATTCGAAGAATTCGAACTCAGAATTAGGTTAATTATTTATTTATTTTCATTCGCTCTATAAATAGCACATCTATTTGTCTTTAATAAAGGTCTTTTAACAGAAACAAAGACAAACACATACATCCATGCATGCCCAAAGCAGAATTCGAACCCGCGGCCTTATGATTGAAAGACAGACACGCTAACCATCCCTCTACCACGGTCGGCGAATGATGGAAAACATGTAGAGACCTAATGATTAATAAAAGCAAAAATTAAAAACTCAGCTCTTCTATTTATTGCTACGAAGGCTTCCATGGTGTTTCCTTACATGATTCTCATTTTCTTTCGGATAACAACTGCGTGCATTGTCTTTATTTGTCGACAGTTTCTATTTATTATTAATTTTCGCTTTTTTCTCAAGCGACAAAAGAATTTTTAAACATTATTTTTGTATATATATATATATATATATATATATATATATTTGTGTGTGTTTGTGTGTACAGACGGAGTAATGTATGGTAGAAGCTTTTTGGATAATACCCTTCTTTAACCACAGAAAAAAACAGTTAGTGTATTTCTCTGATAATCCTCAGTGGCTATCAAAACCCTAAGTGTACACCGGGCTTATTACAACACCTGTTTGTCACCCACATCTCATTTTGTCTTTCTTTTTACTCAAGCACATACGATACTAGTTTGATGACTGGGCAAAGTTTTAATCAAGCATTGAGTAGCCATTTCACAAATATTCCATTATTATTTCTTTTGTGTTCTGGAAATAAGAGAGAAAAAATAAAGACTTGAAGAGAAGCGAAATCGCTCAGGAGAATTTATTGTAGGAGATTGATGTAAGGGGTGTGTGCTTCGAGCGAATTGACCGGGAGGTCAACAGAGTTCCTCTCTCTCTCGAAGGAAAGGGGGAAAAAAGCCGTAATTGACGAAGGCGTCGGCACAAATGAGGGTCTTGCTTTGACCCTTTGCCGAATTCTCATAACCGTGAAAGTGTCAATGGCGTGGGTGTTTAGAAGTGCTTGTCTTTCTAAGAGGGGGAGGTTCGCGGCGTTTTATTTTCACGTTGTTTTTGGTAGCCGGAGGGAGCGAAGTGAAAGGCCGAATGCGGAAATACACAATTGAGCTGACAATGAGATAAAAAACCCGCTAAATGAATTGAATGTTTTTTTTTAGGCGCACGTCATTCCTAAGCAATAATTCTTTATCGCGGTATGGTGAAATTTAAACTTGATCAGGCAAAATAAGTATACATATGTTCATAGGTACGTGTGCGTTTACATGTTCTACAAAATCACACACGCTTGTAAATATAAGTTATGTATAGGAACCTCTTCATTTATTTATTTATTTATCGGAACATTTTTCTAAAATTTTAATAAGGTACGCTCGTATCTCGATGACTCGACCGTTTCACCATTGAAAGAAGTAATTGATCAAAATTTCTGGCCTTAGGAATTCATTTTAACGCAATGGAATACGGAAGAGCAAACAATATACTATCTATGTATTTCGATTCGTTTCTAGTTCCCGAGGTTTGGTTATAGATACAGTCGAAATATATAATATCAAGGGAGAATGAAAAAGGTTCGATATCGAAAATTGGAATTATAGAACTTCATATTAACTCACGTAAATACGAACGGGAAAATATCTGCGAGTTATAGACGTTGGAGCCATCAAGGTTCGACTATATTATATTGTTCATAACCCAGTGAGGATTCATAGGAATTGTTATAATTAATAAAATGGTGATCGTTATGGATTGTAAGGAAAAAATATTCACCGGATTTGTGCTAACCAAGAAAATACAAATGCATTTTGTTCAAGCTCGGATTTAAAGGAAATCCATCCAAAATCGCTCGAGTTTTCTCTGACGCCACGGGGGCATAAAATGCATTCGCGTAAAAAAAAAATGTGCCCAAGAGGCGAACAGGATATTGGCGCCTACGGTCTCAACACAGCCGCGCAAGAGAGGCCATTGGCCTTTGATTAGCATAGGAGTCAGTGGAGCAGTTAAGGAAAAAAGATCATGGGGGAGGTTTGGAGAAAGGGGGGATGGAGACGGCTGATGCCCCCTTGCTTGATCGGTCGTGAAAAGGCGTGATATTGGCCTTCGGATGGCTTCCCTCGGATCTCTACGTGAATCGGGATGAAAGCGTCTGCAGGAAAATTTTTACTGTTGAGGAGCATGGGCGAACCCCGTTACGGACTAATATGGTGACTCCTCCCAATCCTTCCCCATACTCAGTCTCACCTCCGACGAGTTCCTCACTTTTTTCGAGTTGGATTTCTTCCAAACATAAAAAAGTGACTAATGCTCTTTTCGTTTACGTAACGCCTTGGACGAGTACAGCCTTTTTTTCCGGGTAAAGGGGTAGATACAAAAAAAAAGAACTTCGATGTTGAAATGTGGGAGTAAAAGATTGTTACGCCCTTTTATGCTACGCATACTCGCTTCTACGATTGTGGAAGTGATGAGAATGAAATTTAAACTGGCTCCTTAAAAAAATCAGCGGGTGTCTAGCGAAGTGAAGTAAGGAAAGAGCTGCTGAAGTAGACGGGAAAACCGAGAAAACGTGCACAACTAGACAATACTGAATCGCTTGGCGAAAAAAACGAAGTTCCTATCTGCTTTCGTTTAGGAGGTAGCGCGTCAGACAGGCGGGAAAATCGAACGTATTTAAGCGGAATTTTTTTAAGGAAAAAAACTTGAAAAAGTTGGGCGCTTTCGGTTTTGTTTTCTACGTGGATTTTATTATGATCAATCAATCAATCATTTATTATTCCTGGGTTTATTTTATTGACATTGTCGTAAAGTTTATATTCTGGCATCTAATAGTTTATTTTCCAGTAATGTATACCTAAATTTTAGATTCAAATTAAAAAAGAAATCTGAAAAGCATATGGTGCATGTATTCATATCTTCCTGCTCTTGTACTTGCTGACTCCATTTGAATTCCGTAGTTATCCCTTTTTACTTAATTTTCTTTCGCCTATTATGTGCAATTTAGCATATTATCCCGCTATATCTTTCTCTATCGTATTTTACTTCTTGACTATATTAAGCCATTTATGCGGCACGCTTCTCTTTCCAACATTTTCCCCGAATAGATTGAGAGCCTTTATAAAATAATTTCCGAACCATAAAATAATTAATTCTATGAGGCCTAACCCATACTCATCTAAAAGCGCCGTTTAAGTGTTGGAAATAATTTCCGTGTCTCTTATCGATAAATAACGAACAAATGTGATTTTGCTGTTTTATCCCTTCATTATTGCAGCCCTCAGTAGTTAAACAGTTAGTGCTTATATACTTTTCCGTAACGTCAGTCGTTATTTATTATCCTTCGATATAGTCCAAAAGCTTACTTATGTCGTCGTCCCTCTTGCTCAAATTATGCGTTAAATAGCGTTCGACTGTTACCAGATGAGTTCATTCGAAATAAAATTTACGAATAAAATTCTTATATTTTATATTCGCGTTCATAAATCGATTCGTCCCCATTATACAGGTAGGAAAGCGAAGGTTGAGTCGAGCATGGAAATCAAGTACTCAAAGTGGGCTAGAATAACTTCGGCCTGTTTTATCAGCGAATACGCTCCGTCGTTTTCGGCGATAAAAATGGAGCGGTATCTCTCTCTCTGTGAAAAGTCGAAACTGGGTACCAAGAGTCAGGAATGTTCCTTGCCGAATTCGATCAGAGGAAATAAAATTCCTTTAAGGTTTTGACCGCGGTCGTAAAAAAATCTTTTATCTTTTTCCGAAATAGCGGTTCCATCTTCGGGAACGTGTGCTAAATGGAAGGAAAACATTGGAACTTAATTCGTTGGAGTGTTTTCGTGAAAATGCGAAAGGCATGTCCACTCGACAGTCTATCCGATCGGAGATTAAAAGTAGGGTGTGTATTTTCTCTTAATGGTTCAGGTTCAGTGAAACGAGCAGAATCCATAATTCTGCTCTCATAAAAGACAAGTTACATTTTATTTTATTATTTAAAATTGAAAATTAAACTTGTTTTTCGCTCTTGCAAGCGTTAGATTCCCACATCGATTTTTTTATCGACGATAGTTTTATGTTTTCATAAAGAATTTTGAGACGGACATTTCCTTTCGAAATTACTCGAGAGAGAGAGAGAGATAACATTATCAGCGAGAGACGTGCGCTCGTTAAACCGAAAAAGACGCGGAAAAAAGACGACACGAAATTCGTAAGATTTCTACCATTCGTTTAATCAAGAAGAATCCGGGACGGAAGAAGAATATAAAATTGAGGTGGATATATAGATATATATATATATATATATCTCCGGAAAGAGCATAATATCTTAGGAAAAACGATAATAACCATCTACTATATCAATTTTCCGCGAAGATTCGAAAAACTTTTAACGGAAAGGTCCCGCTCGATAACATGTACGAATGCCAAAATCCCTATCATTAGAAAAGAGATGAATAGGCAATTCGAAAATGCCGAAGGATAAGCATCTGTAGACCGAGGAGGGAGGGAAGACAGACAGACAAGCGACTTTATTCAGGGCGAAATTGAGACTGTGAAGTCCCTTCTTACATTTAACCCTTCATCAACAGTTACAAATGATAATGATAGAATGAGAACCATAAAAAAAATAGAAAAACACAAGCAAAACACCAGATTACAAATTTGGAAAATTTCTCTATAAAGACAGTAATTGTGGTAAAAACCTAGGAAAGACCAGACTTGGTCACCCTAGTAAAAGACCACGCAGGAAAACACCCGCGAAGGGAAGGGGGGTAGAAAAAAACCTGCGAAAAGCCTAGATACATGAAAGAACAATAGTTGAATTACAATAATACATACAAGTTTAACAAGATAAGATTAACAAAAAAATAATTTTATGTGTAATGAACTAAATAATAAAAGAAAATATAAAAAACAAGAGATGAAAACATACATATTTAGCAGAAGTGGTGGAAGAATGGAGTGAGAGATGGAGAGTGAAAGGGAGGGAGAGAGGAAGGAGGGAGAAAGAGAGGGAGAAAGACAGAGAGGATGAACCTTTTTCGCTCCGTAAAACGAACGAAACGGAAAGATGCCTCCGTAGCACGCTCCACCGATCGGATAGTGAGGAGAGAGAGAGAGAAGGTAGAAGGGAGGGAGAAAAAGAAAATAAAACCGGAGGAGGAAACGGCCGAGAATGAGGAAGTGCGACGGGAGGAAGAGAGTTAAAGAGGTTTAGGGAAAATCGTGAGTCCTGTCGCAGTTGGGAAGGAGGCAAAGGGAAGCGTTACGGAAAGGGAAGAAGAAGATGAGGGAGATAGGTTTCTCGAAGGAGGCTTCGCTCGCTCAGGGATCGATCATTTTCCTCGCGTACTTTTTTTTTTTTTTAACAGTTTCCGCGTGTATGAAACGTTGCGTGATGGTAGGTCAAGGGATATACTCCCGACGGAAAGATTACGATGTTGAAAAACATTGTTTTCTAATGTGTCTTTTTGTCGGTTTATCTCTTTAAGATGAGAGAGGAGCATGGGAGTGGGTTTAGGGAACTGTGAAATCGTGCGGTTAGGATTGAGATGCGAAGGAGGCAATTAAATAGAAGCTGAAAGAATGCAGTTGTCGAGAGATGTGAAATCGCGCAGAATAAGCGGGAAAATTTGTTTATATGGATATTTTTTCTTCAAAATTTTTATCTATCGGAATTTCAATTACCTGAGTTTTAAGCATGCCGGTCCAAATTTGCGGAATTTCCATTTCTTTGATTCTCTTCTTGGTAAGCTGAAGGGATGAATGTTTTTAATGGAAAATAATTGTATCGTATGTTGTTTTTATTAAAACGTTCATCGCCAATATCTTCAAAGAATAAGCATTTAAAAATAATGAATTGAAAAATGAAGTACCTATCTTAAGTATCTCCAATAGTAATAACAAGGTTATGAAAAACCATTCTGTTTTCTACCGCATGAGGTACTCGATAGTTCTCTATGGAAACTAGGGGCATTTTCCAATTTTACCGTAATAATAAGTTCCGTATTTTCTGCTCGCGCCATACATGTATTTAGAAATTATCTATATGGCCGTCATGCAATTTGAGCCCGACATCCTTGACCTAGACTATCTTCTTTTTGAGTTCGCCCATCAAAAGCATTTTCCTCATTAGTTATCTGCAAATAGAAATCATACGAAAGTTTTTTAAAAATTTCTTGAATAGTTCATCGTTCTCAGTTAGCTTTTAATCTTTCATCGTGCCCAAATACTGCGAGCGTGACAGCATAATCCAGGAAATGAGGTTTTATGCGCGCATTTTCCGATGGGATGGGAGCGACAGATAGATGGCGTGGATGATCGAAGAAAAGCTTTAAATGTCGAAACGAGTCCACGCCCCCTCTCGAGACTCGAACCGGAGACCCAGCGAAAGGAGTTAAGGGGTTCGTGAGTAATTTCTATCTCTCTCTCTTTCTCCGCCTACTCGCTCGTCTCCAGTAACGGCAGAACGGGAATGGTTTTATGGGAGAGATTGCACGGTTCGAGAAAGGAGACTGTGGTATATGTACCCGAGTCGAAGAAAGTGCTGGACGCTAAAGAAATGTTTGGAGGAGACGATATGTTTAGGAAAAGTGGGAGAAAAATGATAAGATAATAAGAACGAGAATAGAGAATGGGTTGTCGATTTTTTCCCCGAGGCTATAAAAAGTGAGCACGTATACGTAAACTCCGACGTTCGACCGTAAGTACAATGTTGGCAGAGTTGACCAGAGAGGGGTGTCGCACAATAACGCGGATAAGTTTATGGCGTGGAATTTTTAATAGACCCTCCTCCGCAGCATAAGGGTTGGCGGCATAAACATCTTAGAAAAGTTATAGAGAATGGAGTGGAATGTACTCTGCTAAAATATACGTCAGACGGAGATTTAAAACGATTCTTAAAGACGGGTAACAAGGAAAATAAGCTGAAAATATTCGAAAGATAAAGAAATTTCTTGTGTTCTTCCATTTAAATCTGTCGCGGATAATAGGCGGCAATAGGACAAACACACTTAAAGATTTACATTTTTTAATTTCTCCAAAGCCTGTTACAAATTTCATTTGCAAATAACATGCAAATTCATGCTCTAGTTTGAGAGTTAACTACCTAAATTTTCATTCAGAATGAATCTATAAATTTATTTATGCGACTTGACAAAATCATACTCGATCTCTGAGTAAAATTGGCAAGCATAAAGCCAATTAGCTAAAAAATTCTTAATATATTTAGATTGGTAATTTTAATCGCTGTGAAATAGTTTGCCGACTCAGTGAAGATTTTCGTGGCATTCTGATATTGCCATTTTCACAAAGAGCAAAAAATTATTACCTTCTAAAAAATAATAAATATGCAAACATTATGTGTTGTCACCTGCCGACATGGGTAATCTTTAATATTTTCTGATAATAATAAAAAAGAAAACTAAGAAAATGTATAGTTTTGAAGAAGGAAGACTTCGTGCAAAATAATTTAAGAATTTCCGTGAAAGGAAAACAGCAACAAGCAAAACTACATGGAAAGGGCAGTAATCTTCTTCGCTCGACACGTCGAAGTAATATATACCTATAACGTCCTGATCCTTAACGGAAACGGTTGTCGTACCGCGACTTCCATCCCACGAATCGGAATTGCTTGTGGGTAAAGGCGTGCGCGAGCTTTCGGAGGAATCCTTTGCCCGTTTGCTCGGACGTTCCAATGTATTTTTCTCAATAGTCTAATGGAACGAGGATGCACGCGTCATTTAGCCGATCGATATATCTGTCCGCGACTGTCTGTCTTTCCCACATCCGTCCCACCTTAATTGAGATTTCGAGGCGTTATTTCACTCCGCCTCCTCCTCAACTTCAATACTACGCTCCTATATTTTGCTCAAATATTTGAACGCCTGGTGAATTATTTCGTTCTTTGTGTGCTCCCGAAGAACGTTGGTTTTTTTTTAAAATCTCTCTCGTTCTCCACTCTGGAACATTTGTTTCACGACCTAGTTGGGTTTTTGTCTATATATACATACCTCGATCGTTTATAAGAGGTTGAGGAGTTGAAAACGTTCGATCGTTAAGATGAAAGGGATGTGCGTCGAGACAGTCAATTTTTTTCACGCGCTTCCGGGTAAGGAGGCGAAAGTGGCACCATTGATTTAACAGTTTCCATCTCCAATCTCGCGATTTAATGCTTCAAGGTTTTGCAGGTATAGTGATTAATACGAAAACTTTTTCTTTTATATGATCCAAGCTTGTTTCTTCATGATAATATATTTAAACTAGGGGCCTATTTTATTTTCAAAACTTCTTTATATACAACGTTATTTGTGACAGACGCTCCTTGCAATACCAACGGCGGATGGAAACGGCAGAAATACTTATTACTCTATTCGCTACCGTATCGTAACTGACTGAAGAAGTCACCTGTGTACTCCGCGCGGTGATTTCCCTTCTAGGAGGAGCACGCGCCTTCAATGTCCATCTTTTCTAATGGAATTCGTTCCCTTCCACTCTACATACTCCATCCAGTCCTCGACGCGTAAGGTAGCTTATAGTAATTTTCAATCGCTACGTCATGGAGCTAAGAGAACGAACTTCACCTAGCAAAAAATCTCACCTCACCTTTTGTAATAATATTAAGGATGTACCAGTGAATATGTTTCTCAAGGCACGGTTTGGGTGTCTGGGAAATTTGGATTCGTGCTCGGAGTTTTGAAAATGTTATTTCATGACAACAGCTTTTAATTCGTGCTATTTTATGCGATAATGAGAACTTTTATTAAAACATGCCTACTTATATGGGATCCATGATCTTTAAAAAATTCGAATGGGAGCATGATTCCATAAATTATTTTTTACCTCTCATTCACGAGATAATTTTCTCAACTACGCAACGCTATTTTAGTTACTCGGCTTCATCATTGATTAACTTAATATTTGTGCTGGTTCTAATGATTAATGTGAAAACTATTAATGTAAAATTTCAAAATCCTTAATCGTAAAAATGTATAATTTTAATGTTTTTTTCGTTATTTTCAGATTCAACGATCGGAAAAATATCTGCTCATGGCGGTTAACTTGGAACTGAAATGCACCTGCAACTGAGTATGCTTCACTTCTCCGTTTCCTGACGTTTTACAGGTTATATGTTGGACTCAAGGCATATGGTGAGCTGTAAAATTTTTTTACACTTCGGTCTATATAAATCTCTTCTCCGGAAAATTGAGGTTTCCGTAAATTTGGAATAATATACGAATCACCGTCTCTCAGTTCTATATTGAAATAGATAAAGTTTGTGCCCAAAACTAACAAACGGTGAGGTTCAACCTATATTTTCATAAAATAAAAAAAAAATAGAAGCAAAGTGACTGGTACTTGCAACATACGTATGTTCACCAGGCTGGACGTAGGCAATTACAGTACTTTGATACCGGTTCAAGAGCTTGGTAATGGATAAAATAATGAAGAAACGTAATAGATATTACCGAGGAAAACGGTTTTTTTTAAGCAATGTAGACATAGTCGCTTCGCCATTTGGGGTCAGGTCAATTGAAAACGGAAAAAACCACGCACAGACCGAGAAATAACACGTTCGAAAGCATTCTTTTGTTTTTTTTTAAATGGTGGATTCCAGGTGGCTTAGGTCGGGGAGATGAATTTTATTGCGGCATAAACGGAAAAAATAAACTCCCCTCACAATGGATCGGACTTCTCTATAGTAGCCACCTGTGCCGTGATGAGCCTCCCCATCTCCTCCCCTTTTCAACCCCATTCCCCGGGATGGTTTCCTCTCTCACGAACTTGACCCCAATAAATCGCGGCTCCAGTTTTTTTCATATCCTCCTGATTTAAGGACGCGGCTGCACATGCCGCGAATGCAACTTGCGTGAAAGTGAAGCTTTTTCATTTTTTCCCCGTGGCCAACTGAAAAACCGTTATATTTTTATCTCCAGTCGCACTATCTGGTCATTAACCTCTCAAGAAGGTAATTTTTCGTTCCCTTTTTGCCCCTCAGAGCAGCCATTTTAATGTATCATTGAGATTAATGTTTCTTATTACTTTCTCCTTACGTAGTATAGGAGAAAGTATAGCAGTCAGTAGTGATTCAAAGTATTTTCACTCAGAAAATCATTCAGTGTGTAAAAATTATTCACAAATGTAATTGCTGATGATTATTCTTGAGGAGCAATCACATTCATTACCCTGTATGGAGAAAGTCACGTGCTGGACATGTCAGATATTTTTTTTGAGGAAAAGGTAAACGGATGGCTCAGATATCAAGAAGAGAACCTAGGGTCCGTAGGCGTGTACGGACGAAAGCTGCTTAGACAGAATGGCAAGGCCCGTACACGTGTACGTTCGGGCCTGAGTTAAAGCGAGATTTAATTATTTAGGCTAGCTCCTCTCTTTTTACCTCTCTACGGAATAAAATAAATGAATCCTTCGCGCGAAGTTCCTAGAGTAGGTAAACGGAGGAGTTTCATTTGACGTGCAAGATTTTAGTACCTACGATTTTGGATTGCTTCCAAATTCCGGCGCAGGAGTTATGGGTAGGATGGATGTCGGCGCATGAGTGTGTGCGCCGGGAAATTGTTTCTTAATGAAGGGGCGACCTCGCCCACAAAGAGGGCTACGAACCCTCGACCAAAGTTTTTGATGGATCTTTGTAACCTCCGTGCGCAGGTGCGAAGGAAGGTAAAGATTTTTATATTGAGTCGTAAATTTCATCTCGCCGAGAATTTTTTTCGATTTCTTGCTATTTTTTTCTGGGTCTCTTTCTCGCGAACGAAAATTATTGCATGCCCGTTGCGATAATTTAATTCACATTAATTTGTCTGCAGTAATGCGTGCCTTTTAGCAACCAGCATTAAATTTTATCCGATCACTTTTTTTCCATATTTATTGGGAAATTATCAATTTTCAAATAACGAAGGACTAATTTGTGGCCGATCATACGATAATTTCTGTCCCAGCCCTTTGCATATTTCGTGTAATTTGTATAAAGAGGCTGGAGAAATAACTTCTAAGTCGTTTGTTTAAGATAAAAAATGATATAATTATTCAATTGTAAAAATTACAAAATGCAATTCTGCTTTCGCAGATATATACCACAGCAATCGATTTACTATGACATTTATTTTGCTATCTTTAGAAAAACAAGAAGGAAATGACGTTAGAAAGTTATACAGTTACTTATTCTAGTAATAAATATTTTGGAATATAGGTTTATTTCAATCTCTCTTTAGAAAAATAACAATTTCACCATTCCGTAGATAAATAGTACTGCCCTGGTACAATATTATTTGTTTATGCGTGTTATATAAATGCCTCATGTCTCAATACGAGTCAGTTGCAAGGATTTATGTATATTTGGTCAGTGAAAGGTAATATCTCCCGCGAGGAGTTAATAACATAAGCATTAAAACTGAGATTTAAATAAATGTGAACTCGAGAAATGCCTTGAAAGACATAATAAGTATTTAGGTGCGTGGGATGATTTGGTATGGGTGTAGTGCTTTTCATTCCTTCAAGTGGAGCGATGGAGAGCTGAAAGTGATAATCTGATAAATGAAAATTCGAAAGGTAAAAAAAAACAGGTTTGTCGAAGTAAACAGGAGGAAAATTCGATTTCTTTAACTGCTTCTACATCTTTTTTTAACGATCTTGGCGTGATACCAAGTGGAAAAATCTTTAAACTTTCGCTTCTAGATTATTCCAATTTGTCCGAATTTAATCAATGCTTAATCTTTAAGTTAGCATTGATTTGTAAATTTGGTTGATGGCCTTGTATTTGTCACGTATCCATTCCGTCGGATACGTAAACAAATTGCATTTGTATGCTGTCATATATTGTCCATCAGAATAAAATCGACGGAAGAAGCCTTTACTAGAATTATAAAATATTCGTCATAAAGGAGAAAGATCCAACAATACTTGTGCTATCAGTAGATGTGCTCCTAATGGTTCCTAGTTAGCAGAACCTATATAAATATAACTGATTATAAAGCTAAATTTATTATCAAATTAAAAAATCTCTAACAGATTAGTGCATAGCACCCGATTGATAGAACGAGAAGTCAATCGTTTTTGTTTGGAAAATAATTGTATTAATTTCTCTTACAATAAAATTATTATAATTAGTTGGAAGCACCTTTATTTTTTTATTTTTTATTGGCAGTAATTCAGAAACAGCACAAAGGCCAATTACACTGAATATCATTATAAAAACTATTAGTGCCATGTTTTTTTCGCGCCCATAAACTAAATATTAGCGAATGAAAAAATAATTAAAACAAGAAATTCCTATGGAATATTTCTAGATATTAAGCCTGAATATTTGCGTGTATGTAATTTTCAACATCTCAATTTTTCTGCACGACGAAGAGCCACAAATTTAGCATTACATACCTTATTGAAGTTCTCACAACTCCTCAGAGATAATTAATCTAACATTCCATGCCTTATGTTATAAAGGAAACTCTTAAGGGCTCCGTTAGGCGCGGCCATCATAAAAAAACATGCACAAAAAGCTCATTTCCCTCTAAATTACGACACAGCTTCTCTTTTCCCCGCGCTCTCTTCGGACCGGACAGCCGCCTGAAACTATTTGTTCGTAGGGAACGACGTAGTTAACGTCCCCTTCGGAAACCATCGACGTGAAATAATAGGAGAAATTCCTCCCTCTATCGTGGTAAAAATAAAGAAAAGCGAACGTAAATCGGTTAGAAACGAAAGTCGCGGACCGTTCAGACGGAATCTTCTTCTTCCGCCCGTTGAAATTCCCCGAGGCACCCCTAGCGTGCGGAGAGCGGCGCTTTTAAAAAAAATGTTCTCTCTCGAAGCAGCGACGATCGTCGGCCCCTAGGCCAATTAAAGAGGCCAATTACTTAGAGCAAAGAGGGTTTAGAGAATGAGGAAAACGTACGATTGAGAGAAAATACGGTGAGATCAGTCGAATGTCTTGGAACAAAAAGTACCACCGTGTGTGTGTGTGTGCCCGGGTGGGTGGATGTACGCGGCCAAGTCGTGAGGCGAAGGGAATTCCTCGGAGCGTTTGATAAGTCCTAAAGTCCACGATAACGTATTTTGACTTCGGTTTTCATGTCGTGCCGTGTACTTTGCGAAGGTTCTAACGAAGAGGAGGATATTAAGTAGGTTCGGAATTTCGTTCGGCGATTTTGTAGAAGCTAGGCGGAACCTTAATGAGCGGTATTAAATCCTTAGACGGAACTCGAAGGGGTGAGGCAGGATTAAAAATTTAAAAAAAATGTCCTTCCGATTTACTCGCCATGGGATCGCAAGCTTATCATGGGAAACGTTGTTGCGGAAATTTCTCGTTAATTTGGAGTTTTTTTTAAGGATGTAAGTCATATGACATGCAGCAGTTACTTTTTTCTCTTGTTGATGATGGATGGCGTTTGTTTCTCGAATGAAACTTTTTGCATTCGGTTTTAAGTGTTTTTGTAATGATTTAATTTCTGTATTTTTTTATATATCGTATGAGTTCTATAATGACAAGGCAAAAATAATTATAGTCAAAGAAAATTAGAGGAGTCGAACTTCTAGTCAACTCATCGGTAACGGGAAGCGATATATAGTCATCGACCTTTCGAAATTTCTGGTCATTCAGGTTCGAGTTGCAGAGATTCGACTGTTGATGTAAAAGTGAAACAATTCACTCTTAAAAACATGAAATACTGTCATAAATCTAATTTATGGAAGAACACCCCTTACAAATCGTAACGGGTTCCAGAAAAATCCTTCACCTTCTAACTAAAACCAATTTTTATTCCACTTATCCCCACTTATTCACTATATTAACGGGAAATTGAGAATAATTCCCCTATTATTAACCCAGTCCGTCTATGTTTTAAGACTTAGACGCGGCCAAATAAAAAAAAGCTCTCGGCCACGTAAGAATCTTCGTAATAGGACAGTAATCCCGGAAGCTCCGGTGTAATAATTGCGGCGAAACCCCTATGCGTTAGAGTTGGACACCAATGCTAGCACGTTCCGTTCCGAGACAGGCGAGAAAGTATATAGCCTTAACGGTATAAAGTTACGTCACTGAAAATTGTAGTGTGGGTTATATTTTCCTCGAAGTGGATGGAAGTGTCTCTGAGGATGGAAAGGAGGAGAGCACCGAATCGTAATGAAGATCTTTCCTTTAAAAATAAATTCCGGGAGTGAAAAGAGAGTTGATGGAATGGTTGAAATAGGTAGCTTTCGAGAGAAAAGTTTTGAAAAAATTCTAGTCGTAGAAAAAAACGCATAACGTTTTTCCTTAAAAGTACGGTTTGACGCTTTACGAGTGGAGTCGAAGAAGAGAAAAAGGTGTTAATACTCTTATCCTTTGAATGGAGTTGGGAGTGAAGTTTAACAAAATA
Source organism: Uropetala carovei (assembly GCA_036926305.1). NCBI lineage: Eukaryota > Metazoa > Arthropoda > Insecta > Odonata > Petaluridae > Uropetala > Uropetala carovei. Next base: position 5,658,686 of record JAXCHB010000279.1, read on the forward strand.
AGAGTACTCATAGGAAGGAAAGAGAGAAAGAGGGCGCGGACATATTTTCAGAGATATTATTTTGGAAATGCTAGAAAAATCGATGGGATGAAAGGGAAAGCCTATAAAAATTTCACATCCCATTGAATCGCTGCAAATAAGGTTTTTAATTTTATTTTCAAAGACGAAGGAATCTGTAGTGCCGGCAGTATTTTTAAAAAGTAGGAATCACACCAGAGAACTTAAATAGATCTTTGCTGGTCAACCACAGAGTTTACAGCATTACGAGATTTTCCATTAGAAGGAAAAAGTTACTAGATTTATGTCGATTGCTCACAAAGGAAAGAAATAAAAGACTATACCTGTTAGAATGACTAAGGCTAATCACATTCCAATCTTATAAATGATCAGCAATTATTCGTCATGCTTGAATGCGTCTTTTGCTAAAGAAAGGTAACACATTATCATTTTCCATGGTAGCGTAATTATGAGTTTTCGAAAGGACGGAAAACAAATTACGGCGGCGGGATGTATAAACGCAAGAGAAGGTGTCTTCATTACTATTTGAGACAAAGGAAACAACTATAACCTCCCTGGAAGAAATATTTTGATGTCAGAAATTGATGGGATGAATATAATGGGTGAAAATTAAGCATCGAGAGGAATAAATAGCTGGAGACCTCCACGTATAAATGGATTACGTATGAATGAAAGGGAAATTACATGATAATACGAGGAATAAAATAACGGAAGGCGAGTGATTCATAATCACGCAAACCTGCGGCTAAATAGTAAAAATAAAATTAAACGAATGCGGTTAAAAGGTAAGTCGCAGCAAGCTCAATAAAAAGTAAACAAGAAAATACTAATTAGGTAATTTAAATAAAAAATTGTTAAATATGAATTTTTTAAAGTGTAAATTTCACGTATAAATTTTAAGCGAAAAATTTCGTAAATCAAAAGATCAAATTCCGTGTGTAAAAAATTGGAAAGGAAATTAATTTAAAGAAGTAGAGTGAAGATTAAGAGTTCGCGGATACGCAAAAAAGTTTGAGAACTTTTACGGATGAGGAAAAAAGGAACCGTTGATATTTCTCGTGTTGTCCGAATGAGTGGAAAGAGGATAACTCCATTTGCTACGTCGTGCCTTTTGATGAGTTGCCCTTACGTGTGTGCGGCGATTACTATTCATCGAGTTGCATTTGTTTTTCCACAGCAAAAAATGATCCCCCTGGAGTTAGACGTTGGCTGTTGCCCGGAATTCATTCTGGTGCACGAACATCGCTCCAAGTACACAATGCACATCGCAATCACGAAAAATAATAAGCGACGTTTATGTAGATATTCAATTTTTTCGAGATACTGTGTAGTGGTGGCAGCGACGTGAGTAATGCTAGAACGATAGCTGAGCAGAACAGAAGTTACGAAAGGAAATCAGCCGACGTAGAGTGATACTATACATTATTATGCGCTTTACCTTGGTGCTATTGCACCCCCTGCCACACACCATTGCGGTGGCTTGCAGGGTGAACTATAGATATAGATAGATATAGATATGAGAAAGAGATCAGCGAAAACGGTGGGCGGACTAATGGCTCTCTCCATAGCGACTAGGATTAGAAAGACTGGCGAAAATTTCATGAGTTATGAAAAACCTGTTCGGAGGAGGATTGATTTTTATTTCGGTTTTCGGAAATTCATCGGATGGCGTTGAGGATTAACGAAAATTCGCGATTTCTTGAAGTGTAGTAGTCTTCGTAGGAGCTAGATTAATTCGAAGGTGGTAAATACGCTTAGATTTTTTTATATTTATTTCTGAGAAGCCGATTTCAAGCCCTTATAAAAAGCCTGATAAATGGAGACTTCAACGCCCAAATCAATGTGCTCTTCGCGTAGCGGAGAAAATTCAAGGCGAGGCATAACTTTCAGGATAAATTTAATTTCCTCGAACCCATCGATTATATGGATCATTGAGTCTGGTACGGAGAGGCGTAAATTAATTCCCACATTGCTACCTTAATCGAAAATGAAAATTAAAGTCGATGCAATACCGCGAGTGGAAGCAACCGTTAACGATGGTTTAATGTATTTTGGATCTTCCTCGGGTAAACATAAGGCATTGCGAGGATTGCCGTTTTGAAATCTTTATAACTTTGGATTACATCGTGCCTCATCATTTTTTCGGATAATTTCTCGTATTTTATTTATAACATTCCCTATTCCTTGTTTTTTACTTCTTCCTTTATATCGTATAGGAATCTAATGAGATAAGCCTAGAAGGATGCAAGGTTAAAATTTTGCTTCCCCAACGTTGATTATTTAAACTGTAGCAATATAGTTTCAGGTTTATTGATTTAAGATATTTAATGGATTTTTTTACAGGAAAAACACTTTTTGTTAATGATATCAAGAACTTTGAAGTTTGCAAATTTTCAAATTTAAGGGTTTTCTTTACGAAATTCCAATAAACTTCTTATAACTTCTATTGTTATATTTGCTATATAAATTTGCATATTATTTTTGTAGTTTTTAATAACTATGAGCAATGAAGTAATGCGCAGCGTTGATATGATTATAAACCGTGACATTTTAATAAGTCTAATGGTAATAGCTATCCACAGTATTTATCATTACAGTGGGTGATCCAGGAAATGAGGACAGTCTCATCAAGGTATTTCCTTCCTAGATGAAGATCTATCCTTTCCAAATAACCGAACATTAGGCGTGTGATCTCTCTCTTCCGAAGATACAAACACTGTCTTATCCTGTTACACGTAAGCATCACGCGGCGGATCCTAGATAGAAAGTAAACCTTTTAATTAACCGGTAGTCGGGATTTGTTTTTCCTTTCACGCCGCCAAATTCCTCAATACAGCATCAGTTCATTCCCACGAGTCCGTATGATTCCAGACTTTCCCATGTACACGACCAAAAGATTAACGTCTCTTTTTAAGCTAACAGAGGACTTGATCACCGTCTATTCAACGCACTTTACGACGTCTCTGAGGCGGGTAACGTACGAGAAAGAGCGGGAGAGGGAAAGGCAAAAGGAAAAATCAGCAATTAAAAAAAAAAGCCAAAACCTTCGAAGATGGACAGAAAAAAATTGCGAGGAAATAATTGATCGAAAAAAAATAAACGAAAAATATCGCGCGTGTTTGCGAGAGGATAGAGAGAGAGAGAGGTATGAGAAGAGAGAGAGAGTGAGAGGGCAGTCTTTGATGAGGGAGTGGGCGGAATGAGCCTTTCTTCCCGCGTGGACTCAAAGGGAAGGAGGGGAGGGGGTATGGGGGAAGGCGTGGCCGGTTGCCGAGGCGATGGAGTGGGAGGGAGCGGGCGATGCACACGCTAAGGGAGCGCCACTTTTCACTTTTATTACCATAGAATGCGTCGGGATGACAGGTGACCTCTGACGAGGAAGAAAAGAAATAAAAAAAGTCTACGCGTTCTTCGACTATTTTCCCTCCTCCTTTCTTCTCTCCTTCCCTTGCCACTATTACTTCTCACGAAGAGGTATAAAAAGGAGAGAGGTAGGGAGGAGAATGGGAGAGAGAGAGAGAAAGAGAGGAAGAAGCCGGGTATTGGAGGCGGGCATGCGTGAGAGGTTTATCCTTCTTGGGTTAATTCTTGGTGTGTGTTCTCCCCTCTTCTCTCTCTCTCTCTCTCTCTCTCTCCTCTTTCATAATCTTCATCTCACTCCCTATATCTACGCCCAAGGGGTTCCTTTTCATCCGGAGAATTAATGCCTCCAGGGGAGTATTGTTGGGGGGTGGTGTTTGTTGGAAGTTTTCCCCCCTCGAAGCCCATAATTTAATAGAGAGTGTATCCGTGCACGTGTGGGTGGGTCGGTGGGTGTTTGTCGAGGGGGAATGAGACTCCAATCTACGTAACTTTTCTCTCCAACGTTCCCGAGTTCACGTATCACGAGCAACGGATAGGAAAACTGATTCATCCTTAGGTCTTTTCGTTTTTCAGTGAAAGAGTTTTGCTCTTTCTTCCTCTCTATTAATATGGACGGAGGCCTACCGACCGGCATGGGGCCTCCTGTAATGTCTGGAATTTTTCGTCTTTCTGGCTTCGTAACAGAATTTTATAAATGTTGAGGATGCATAATCCGTCGGTAGTGTTGACGCAATGGAGAACATGCCTGACCTCTTGTCAGGTGGTTATATCTTTATGACGCTGTGAATGATGGGCTTTTGTTCGCGTCGTGACATTTCTGTTGAAATAATAAGGGTCAAAAGTGATACGATTTTTGTATAGAATCTCTTGCCTTTCTTTTTATACTAATCCAAATGAAATTCTGTTTAATGCTCAACAGAATTACATTTTGAATGGATTAAAAATTGTCTATAACCTGTCATCGGTTATTATTTGGAAAGAGATCAATCATCTTTCCGTTAACATTTTTTAGTAGCAGTGCTTATGACCAACCTTAAATCAATAATTTATGTGTGGATGGGTGAGATTTGTGGTTAGCACTTTGGTCGATTTAAGTTAAATAAATTTTTCAGTTGATCATATAAAATAAATTTATCTCGAGGGAAATTGTGTTATCCTAACTCGAAAAATGTATTAATTAATACGCGCTATATTTGTTTTTACGATGCTTCAGTAGAAGGAATACTTAAAGAACAAAAATAAACCGGCTGCTGGCAACATAATGAAATCTCCGTTAAATCGCGATATCTCGGGGGCGAAAACGTATCAAACGTATCCTACAACAATAGCCTAATAGCAGTCGGAAGCCATTCTCGGATATGAAAGTTACGATTGAAGTAAACGGTTCGGAAGTTCGACAAAGATTCGACTATTGCAGTAACTCGATAGTTCAATTTTTCGATGATTCAAAGCAGATATTTTTCAGGTTCGCTTTTATGTACGTTAAAGTAAATCTCGAATACACGAATTTTCGATACCTGGAAGTTTTGACGGCTCGAAGTTTCGATGGCTCGAAAATTTTCTTTCTCCCCTCGAGTTTCGATTTATCGAGGTTCGACCAAATTTTGAAAGCGGGTTTCGCTTTTCTTCCGACTCATTTGTAACCGTCTTTCCCCTTCTACATTTTCGGGTAAACAACACACGTACCGCAAACTGCGAGAAATAAACGCGACAGCGACGATCCTGAGCTCAACACGTGCAAACATGCATGGTAATCGCTGTTTATCATAAAGCGTTCGCGCGGGCTCAGTGCTCGCCACGTTTATACGTCCCGCCCCTGTAATTTCGAACGAGAGACGCTTCTTACACGACGGGGTCTCGGAGAAGAACCCTCGGACCATGACGCTCTTGAAGGTGCTTGCTTTTTCCCTCCGTCGAGCAGGCTTCGTAGTTCAGCCGCGGAACTCAATCAAGGGCTTAATTTAGATCTGGCGTAAGACCCGCGCAAACTTTCTGCTTCGCTGCTACGGTGAAGAAGGGCCGTGCAATTTTTATCGAGATGCTTTTCTGTTTTTCACCCTCCGGGTAAATCTCATTCCTCATAAAGTGAAGCTCGTGAAAAGATTATGCACGAAGGCGATTTTTATCTTGTAATGATGTTGGTTTATGGTGGATAAAAGATTAAACGGCTCTTACTGAGTTTCGTCAAGTAAAGGCAACGCATTCTAGTATAGATTAAAAGTTTACGTTAATTTCTTTAATTCGACGCAATCGACGGGACGAACTAAATTCTTTGCTTTGTTAATTTTTATTTAAAAGAACACCTTGGATAGAGTCCATAGTCATAGTCCAACGCGGGTTTTCCATGCGCGGATTCGTTTACAGACGGTGAATATATATGACATTTGCGCAACGCGGTTTTGTCCAATAACAGTTTACGCGCTGCGCATAAGGTTAATGTATTTCCCCTTTGTTTTAAGTTAATGAGTTAATTAGCTCTTCCTAGAATTAGTATACGTCGGAAATTTTAAAATATTTATCATTGATTCCGTCAGAACGTGAGCTCGCCAATATTTATTTGTTTGCACTCGCATGTGTTTTTCATTTTTTTCAATTTAATTGCCAACAGTTTAGTGAAGAAAAATTACATTCAATTTTTTCGTGGAGTCCTTTCTTTTGGGTGTTTTATATAGGTATATTTAAACGTTGATAAATCCAATAAATATTACTCAGTGATAATTTTTAAAATACAAAACATTTTTTAATTTCCAGATTATATTAGCAATCGCCAGTACGTAAAGCATCGCATCTCGTCAAAAAATTCTTATAGGTAGTTTTACGAAGTCGTTTAATTCTTTCAGGCACGTTAAGTCTACCATTCATAAAATCGATCCTATTTTCTCGAAATTTCCTCTCGTAGCGAATGGTCTAATAGTGCGTTAAATAAGCTGGATTTATTTTATTTTAATTTTAATTTGTCTACATTTCCATTACATTCCTACCAAATTAACCAGACGAAGCTTTTCCCAATCGAATCTCTCCCGTATTAACCCCGCAATTTTAACAATATTCATCACACGGCCGTCTCAAGGATCCGTCCTAGCATTGCCTAACATTTCTCAAAGCTCGAAATAACGTCGGGAGGGAAATTACAAAACCCATAAAGTCCCACCTCGAATCTATTTAACGATCTCTCCTGCTTTTCGCCATCTCTTGTTTTAAATTCAAGGAACGAGTCTTGGCGTTCATTTACTTAATCGCGTCACGTGAAGAAAAAAAAAAGAAAAACGCTCTACGCGACGGGCCGAGGTAATTATTCCTTGTTCTCGAGCACACACGACCCTGACCTTTCACCCCATCGCGCAAAGAAGAAAAAACTCGAAATAAAAAAACTAAGAACCTTGCGTTGGCATTACGTCAGAGTATCGGAAATGCCATTAGGCATACCGGTGACATAGGACGGCTTGGAAACTAGCTCGTAACGAAGCGCTCGCGCATTAATATTCAAAAAGCCGGAATTACTCGAAGTGGACGTTAAGGACCGAAGTGAGGAAGGATGTTGCGCGTGACGTAATCTAACGACGTAAAAACATCGCGTATTTTGAGGCGGTGTAATTAAGCGTCTCAAATTGGGTCTATTCATTTTTCATATCTAAGGTTCAGCTGTGAATATAGGAGGTTCGTCGCATAGCAACAAGTGCAGTAAGGCCTCTTACTATTTCCATTGTGAAAATCGGTTCCATTACAAAGCCGAGCGCTATTCCAAATATTAACAAATGCGTTGTGTTATTTAATTCAATAAACGTACGAAAATTCTATGGAATTTTTGGATAAGGTATCCGATCAGGCATTATTTCAGAAAAGCGACAATTACCTGCATTAAATGAAATTTCCACGAAGTGATTTTGTATAATAATATTGTCTTTTATTCGTTGTTTCACTCATAATGAAATATACTGTGCCGGAATTTTACCACATAAAAACTATTAAATGTAACGGTAGCATGTTGACGGATTTCTGCAATTTTTCAAGTTTCTTAATTTCAAATATTCCATAAAACTACACACAGGCAATATATGTTTGTTCTCCCAAAATGCATTTATTTTCAGAAATTTGGTAAAATTCACGATACACTACTGATTAAACGCGAAAACTCGATTTTGAATTTGATGTGAAAATTTAAGTAAAATTTAATTTTTTATAAAATGGCGCAATTCTAGCATAGTTAATTGCAATCTTCGCCTGAGGAATTATAATTCGATTTCCACGCGATACCGTGCAGCGAATTACATCAAATTATTTTTACCCTCAAACTTAATATTGTACACACACACATATACATAAGCTCCGTATGTCCTTTTGTGAACGTGCATTGACAGCAGCTCAATACAGGTCTCAACGTATCAATTTTACGATCTCTCAACCCCTTCCAGCTTATTAAGTTCTTTCTCGCTAGCTCTCTCGAGTAGATAAACATCTTTCATTTCCTACGCGCTAGCTCTTGTGGAACTCTACAGAAATTAATTGGAGACAATTTTTTAAACCGACGCTATATAGTTGAAACATCTTCCTTTCCTATCTTGTTAAAAAGCTATGTTTTTAGTACGGTTCGGAATTCGTATTTGACTGTTATCTAGATACAAGAATGAAACGATATGGTGTATCTTCAATTTTTGGTGATTGTATACAAAATTCTAATCTGGCAAGGAACTTAGTCGTAGAACGAATTGAAGTTCTGTGAAATATTATTGACTACCTTTCAAAATGGCGTAGCTGCAACAGCTTGGGGCCCCAGTGCAAGAATTAATGTTTAGCCCCTGCCTTGAAGAATAAATAAAGAATATATAATATAAAAAAATAACACTTAACTTACATATGGAAATAGATAGTACTATTATTTTTCCATAGCAGATGTATTTTATATTTTTAAGCAGGCAAAAATAAAAATTAATAATTTATTTTAGTTTCTTTGTGGCCGACTACGCACATCCTAATCTGCGCAGACCAGTGACCTTTCATAATATTGGATACGAATATTAGGATACAATACGCTTGTAGAAAATCATGCATTATTTTTCCATTAGGACACTGACAGCGTTACTACAGCTCTAATTCTTTTTTTAAATACAGCTTTCATTTTGTTTTACTTGTATAATATCAGTGTAGAAACCATAGGCTAAAGTGATCATATAAGGCATTAAGAAAGTAAATACTTATTTTTGTTAAAGCCATTGCGTTATTATCCTGTGGCATCCTCGTCCATCGGAGTCATGCAGCGGCTTAGTTTTACACCCGGGGAAAGAAACATAAATAATCTCCGTCATTACCATTTAAATTGAAATTTTACTCGGGGCGGAACCAACGTAAATACGCGCGACCGAATTAGTAAATTCCGCAGTTCATCCATCGCCCGAACCTCAGCGATCGTTTCAAAACGATTCAGGGGACGATTTCATCCGGATCGATTCGCGGCAGTACGAGGGAGTAAAAAAATAATCCGCGTGGTTCCGAGTTTAATCGTTCGATAGAGGGGAAAAAATTCTATCTCGCCGATGCCATTTGAATCGAGATTTAATGTTATTGCATAGGGGGGGAAAAAAAGAGCTCACGGCGCTAGGATGTCTTTTTTTTTCAAAACCGGAATATCGGTTCTATCTCCGCTCGACTTTTCCAGCGCTTACTTAGATATCGCGGCGCGGACATGACATCTTTATTCGCCAAAGGCGACTCTCGACGAAAAATCCTTTCTGCTCGAATTGGTGTCTTAGACACGAACGTTATTTTTTCTTGTCTCTCTCGATCGCCGTTTGAATGTATACTTTTTTTTTTACGGTTCGGCACGTTTTTTTTCTTATCGAGTGATCAAACGCACGCATAGACATTGACGCGTTCGTGATTTCCATTACTTATGAATCGGGGATATTTTCTCCTGCGTATTGACGTTTGCGCATACGTCAGCTGGTAATAGGAAAGAGACATATGTGTTAGGTTACTTGTATCGCCGGTCTTTACCCTAAAAAATGGAACGAACTTTCACCTTTTTTCTTATGATTATTGCTGTGGAAAGTTTAAAATGTATGTATAGTGCTGTCGATATAATACCGCCTTGGTCACATCCGTTTTTAGTCTGAGTGTAATTGTCTTATTCCATAATTGAAACATAAATTTGAAACCCATGAGTTAAGAAAGCATCATTTATATACATGAGCCTCTCGAAAAAACATCTGCACCTAACCCTTGTTATGGAATCACACACATACTGGAATGATGATAAATGAATGGCAAGATCGTGATAAATTCATCGCCATTTTTGGGCGTTGTAGTTAATTTTCTTTTGCTAATAGGCATTTGAAAAACATAACCAATATATTAATCTTTATTGGTATTTCCCTTAATACAGCATCTTTATACCATTTAATAATATAAATTCCATTTCTCGTTGTAAATTTTTTAATTTTTTGAGAAAACATTCTCAGGCGAAAGAAACACTTAGCTTTTGTTTTAACTATTGTACTAGATTAATCCAAAAGAATAATTCAAAACTCAGTAGTTTGAATTGTACGAATGTCAATAGTGTCAACTACTCGCCTTCGATTTTGTCAAGATGTCATAAATTTTGAAGTAATATTATTCGTACTGCTTGGGTTCAAATTTGGGTAAAACATTTTGTGCCAAAATATTCTTCAAAGACAAAAAAATGTCGCCTGATGTCGCCATTGGATTTAAGGTTTTTTCCGTCGCTCTTTTATCATCATCGTTTTAACGTAAAACAGAGTAAGATACATATTTCGACAACCATCAGCGGTGCTGCAATTTATGCCACTTTCAAATCGCGTAACGTTTCGTTACCAGACACGACGCGTGCCAATCAATTCCATCTAGCATCTCTCACGTAACGCTAGGGCGTGGAGCGAGAGATAGAAAACGAATTTAACGTCGGAAAAAAGCACTCGTTGTGAGGCAGGGGGGAAACTCGTACGGTGCAGAAAATAACAAACTCGCTAAAGATGAGAAGTTTTCCGTGCCGCCTTTCAGCCACACCCACCCTCCGCCGCGCGGATATTCACCGGTAAAAGAAACAGAAGATGATAGAGACGAGGGAGGAGCGTCCATCTTCTCCCCACATCCTTTCACACACACACACACACACACAACCTCTCTCTTAAACTCTTCACTTTCGTAGGAATGTCTTGAATACATTCCAACATACTCCCTCCTAGTTCCTCAACGGACTCCATTAAGGGATCCATCCGTTCTTTTTCCGAGGCCGTTGTTATTCCTATCTGTAAAACCGACCCTTAAGATCTGCACCCCGCCCTTAGACGCCGCGCCACACCACACATCTCACCCCCATCCCCTCTCGCTCGTTCGCAATTACGGGGCCTACCTATCTCCGCCACGCCTTCCCTCTCTTACCACCCCCACCCCCCTTAGGAAGCGAGAGAGAGAGAGAGAAAGAGAGCCGCTCACACCACGCCCATTTCCCTTCCAAGAAGAAGACGGGAATCTCTTTCCGTATCCTCTTTTCCTTACCTTTTGGAACACATCCACGCCTCTTTTGCCCCCTTACTCGCTTTGCACTCTCTCTCTCTACGCTAGAAGGATCATCCGGAAAGAGCGTGTGTGCGCGCGCGCCAATTACCGTCCATTATTATCTTTCTCCGCCTCACTCCTCCCTCTTCGTTTTTATTTTATCTTCCCATCCGGTGGATGGAATTCCTCAGCGGGAAATTAAGAGAGGGACTGCGTGGGTGCGGTTTTCTTTTTTTCTTCTTCTGTGGAAATGGGAGAGGTGTGGGGAGAACCTGGACTTCGTCAGCTCCTCCTCCTTCCTTTAATCTCGCGTCCCTTAATGATCCTTGACGGTTCGTTTTTTTGGGGGGTGGGGGAAGGTTTGTTTCGAAACCGCGAATTATTCACGGGAATTCGCGGTTCGCGTCGTGTAGATTCGCGGGATTTCCGCACGATTGAAATGTATGATTGATGTTTTAATGGCGGTGAGGGATTAGTTAGGGAGTCGGAAAATGTTAATTTTATATCGAAGTCTTCGAGAATGAAAAGCGTGTTGATTTCGGAAGGAAATTTATGTAAATCGTCCTTAATTTGTTTTTGAAATAAGGTTAGGGAGGGAAACAGCGGAATCTCGAAAAAAAAACCGATTAATTCCGCGTATCAAGTGGTTATGGACCGTATTCTTTGGTTAAGCCGCAGACATTTACAGGATGTGTTGGTTCATCAGGTTATTAACTTCCTTATTATCATACAGGATGTCATCAACACTAATGATAGTGTAATTTTTGCACGTAAATATTGTCTTTAGTATCGTTTTCGAGAAAATGTATTGCTTTCTTCCTCATTTTTATAGTGGAGATACGAGATCGTATTTTACTTTGGTTGCATATCTCTATTTTTAATTGCATTAGCGAAATTCCGATTGCTTTTGAAATATAATAGAACTCGGTTATAACGGGCTCGGTTAATACGACAACTCGGATATAACGACATATTCTTCAGGTCCCATCCCCTTTTCTACAATATTGCAATAATTCACCTCGGGTATATCGACAATGGAAGTTAATATTGTATGTGTGGGTGAGAAGAAGAGAATTATATCATATAAGTGGCATTACATGATTCAGGTTTTATTATTAATTTTTGATGATCGCCAATACATTGAAGGACCAAAGGCAGCCTCTTGACCTTCTGGGTGGGGAAGGATCCAACAGCGGAAACTCTTTACTCAGCCGTTTTCTAAAACCAAGTCAGTAGACGTCAATTTTAATGAAACAATACTAACAGAGTGGTTAGCCGAGATGAACGCAGAAAGTGTTAAAAGTTGTGATTATATCAATTTATATGCAGAAATCGACCATGATGTTATAATAACATAAGCTCAAATGGACGTAGACGTCGCGAGGGAGGTCATGGAAGGGCAGCATGGAAAGTGTATCGAAGAAATGGTAGAGACGAACCAGTTCCCACGGTTAATGAATCTATGCAAGCAATGAAAGTGATATTTTATGAATCGAAGGAGACTTATAAAAAGACATTTAGTATTATTCACTGCATTGAGGAGGACCTACGACAGAAAAAATATGATTATTTGACTAATCATTAAAAATATTTTTATCGTTTAGTGTACTTATTATATCATAATATAATGCACTTTGTATTATGTCATAACATAATATAATGTTTAAGGTACTAATTAGATCATAATATAAAATTTATAATTTGGAAACCAATGGTTTGTTCCCATGCACCTCGATTATAACGATACTCGGTTATAACGACAATAAATTTCCAGACCCTTGAATGCCGTTATAACCGAGTTCTACCATACATTACATTAACATCTCAACTAAAATTCACGATGAGACAACAAGTCTAAGATGGCGAAGATAAACTGTGAGATATACAAGATGAAATGATGAAGGGTGTTCAAAATTTGGAGCTCGGTAAACTGTAGCGAAATAAAGAAGTCAAAATAGAGACGCGTCGCGAAAAAGACTCTGGACCATACGCTCCTCCATATTTTTGGGATATTTTACCGATATTGCGTCGAGAGACGACGCCCTTTGTAAGCTAATCGAAGGAACATCTTAGATTGAAAACTTATTCATTTACACGTTACGGGGCATTTCACTGCATTATTTTTTGAAAGACTAAAAAAACTATGGAAAGCAGAAGAGAAATTCTTCCTTGTACGGGAATTTTCCGTATTCTCCCACTGAACTACCAAGGTAGACCAAGCCTAACTTTTCAGAATAGGATATTTCTCTCAGCATTTTTCTTTTCCTTTCCGGAATTTCCTCTAGTCCATCATGTGCCTGAATTCATCGGATTTAAACATCAGTCGAAGAACTGAGACAGAAACCTGATTTGTGATACACATTTCCACGTTATCACGTCTGGCAGATGAAGAGGTAAAAATAATCGGATCTAGCGTATTATTCCCGAGTGCCTTCGCGTTATTCGGGATCCAATCGTGTAAAACAAGACTATCCACTCACCTGAAAGAATGGAAGGTGGAAAAAATAAATAGTATTTTCCGATTTTTTTTTTTTACTGACAGCGTGGTCGAAGGAGTTTTTGAGCTATGGACCGTACCATCGACCGATCGAATTTCGCAGGCGGTGTCAAGTTTTCGCGTGTCTTATAAACGCGCATTCCCCCATGACCGAGTTCGTTGCCCCGATAAATTCGATTTTCGTTTATTTTTTATGGACGAGAATAATGGAGAATGCGTAGGTATCCTTTGAAGGGAAGACCTTGGTTCCACATATGCATCGTAAATATAGTCGAAATTCGCAATAGCGTTCATCTACCTCGAATTGCACGGTTTCGCTTTGCGTGCTCTTTTCTAGGAATGAACGTACCATGAAAAGCGAGAGATAGGTGTCATACATTTTAATAGAACCTTTTTCTGAATTATTTGTATACACAATTATTTTGCGTGAACACATCGTGATATAACCTTCAGAGGTTTCCTTTTATTTTATTTTCTGATATAATTAATGGCAATAACGGACCTTTCGTTATAAGGATTGACGTCCCTAACCCGTTGATTAATTCCTAATCCTAAGAAATAAATCGTTCAAAGCTATGGCCCGAAATTTAAACTATTATCGAAGTTTTAGTTTTTACAACGGTAGAGACTAACGTAGAAGTTAATGACTAATTAATTAACAGATTAAAGTTAATTGTAGAGAAAGAATGTAACAAATCTTGATTTTGCCGGAGAATTCGTCGGATGTCAAAACTGATAACTTTCAAAAACCTGTATCGATCATTTCGGCTACAGTGGCCAGATTGTCTCTTTTTTTTTTTAGCTCATATCATTTTCATTCTTTTTCTATTTCAAGAAATGCCCTCTTTCTTTTACTACTTTCCATTTAAACAAATTTTTGAAATATTTTATTCATTTCTACTCTAATTTTATTTCGTTTTATATAAATGAATGCGTAAGCACTTCATAATTTAAAAATCTTTATGAAGAAAGTTTAAGCTGTTAGGAAACGTATTTGCCTATCATGTATTTCTCTGAGTGATGGGATAATGAATAGTACTCATTTTTGCCAATGAAAAGTTGAAAATATGCGACTGAATCTGTGTGATGGCGCAAGCAATGTTTCGCTTTTAAGAAGACATTTAGAAAAAAACACCAATTCGTCTCCTCAGCTCCACTTTCTTCTCATCTCTCTCGCGACTTTACATTCTCGTCTCCTCGTTTCGAATCCATTCAAACTGACACCCTCGCGTTCAATCGTTTAAATAACAACGTCTTCCCACCCGCCCTCTTCCATCTCCTCCTCAATAACCTCCTTCGCGCGCACATCCGTTCAATCTAAAACTACCGTATTCCTCCATTTTCCAACTTTCCCGCGGTGTTATTTTTTTTTACCTCTTTATCAGTTCACGTTTCCTTGCATCTTAATCCGTCCTCCCTCTCTCTACATAAATGTGTACACGTAAACATCTATTTCCTTGCTAACCGTGTGTCTGTGACCACGCCTCTTATCCTACAGACTATAAGGAGAGAGAAAGGGGATTTATCTTAATAACACTACTTATCCTTTTAGTAATAAGAAAAACAAAGTCGGCTTCTCCTTCGCTTTTTCTCTCACTCACTATTCCTCTGCAGAGGAGATAATT
Organism: Uropetala carovei; assembly: GCA_036926305.1. Taxonomy (NCBI): domain Eukaryota; kingdom Metazoa; phylum Arthropoda; class Insecta; order Odonata; family Petaluridae; genus Uropetala; species Uropetala carovei. The sequence continues at coordinate 5,673,701 of JAXCHB010000279.1, forward strand.
TTATACAGACACATGACGTGGAAATACCGGGAGTTAAAAAAAAAAAACTTCTGGCGCGTGAGACGGGCGTTTGAGTAAAAAACAGAATATGGTCGGATCTAAAAATCATCCACGCGCTGCATTTTTCCTCGGATACTCGTTATTTTATTCGCCCATTCTCTCTCTCTCTTCATATCCTATTCATAATCTTTTTCTCTCTCTCTCTCTCCTTTGAGGGACCACCCAAGACCGCCCGTTCAAAACGAAGGTTTTACTTGACGATCGCGTGGCTTCCCTCTTTCGAAAAAAAAAATCCTCCTCGACGGATTCAGGTGTGCGGTTTTCTGCTTTATAAAAAGACGTTTCAGTGATAGGAGAGAGAATCGAGAAATTTTCGAAAAAAGTTGGTGAATTTTCTTTCTTTTTTTTTGGTTGGTCAACAAAATGGGGATGACCCTAGTAATAACAGGTTTCATAAAATTTGGATTTTGCGAAAAAAGTGAAATTTAGTTGGCTTTGTCCTCCAATTGTTGGCACAGTGCTGCATAAAATATTATGTAAATGACTGGTGGAAGATCGTGTGTGATTTCCATTAATTACATTACTTATAACACGTAATTGGGGAAGCATATTTGTGTTAAATAAATGTTTATTATAATTATTACTGTAGTTTGGATGTTACTAAAATGCATTAAGTTTGTGGTTTCGAAAGCAAGAAATATTATAGTAAGAAAGTGTTAGATTTTAAACATTACCATTTTCAGTTCTTAACACTGAAATATATATTTACAAATTAAGCAGTTATTTAATAAATTATCATTATTAAATCATAAAAAATTCCGCAGTTAGCTTCTTTGAAGATATCGGCGTTACAACCATCCTCCTTTATTCGCATTGTTAACGTTATCCGGTGGCGTTAATGCGGCAAATGTTATGGTAAAGTCAACCATCGTAAAAACACTCGGGGGTAAAAAAACTCTTTCGTACATCAAGTTTTTTTGTCGTCCGCCAGCTAACTCGAAGCAGGACGACATCATTGTTTCAGGTTCCGGTTTTCCTAAGCACAATACTCGGCAGCGAAATGCCACGGGTCTTGTCATAGTGGGACGGCGGTAATTCAGGACATTAGGCGAGGTTACGGAACGTTGAGTCAGACGGCGTGGAGCGAGCGCCCTGTGGAATAGCCTCTCGTAATATTTTCCCCACTAACCGGGAAATCGCTAGAGAGAGAGAGAGAGAGACGCGAAGAAGAAGAAAGTCGTCAAATAAGACCCTTTTAAGAGTCGACGGCCGGAAACTCTCAAAAGTGAGATAACAATTACTCCATGTTTGCACCTCCATTACTTGTCTTATCCCCAAACAGGATTTTCAACTCGCGCTTCTTCGGACGAATCCAATTTAGCTCAAACAAACGCACCGAAAAGTTACTAGGAGTGGAAGTTTATGGAGAAAAAGAAGGTGAAGAAGATAAAGGGGATCCATTTGTAAAAAAAAATTTACGCTAAGGTAGTTGAGGAAGAAACTCCATCTTTTCTTTCGTGGCCACGGGAGAAGAGGGAGATCCGCTTTAGAAAAAGTGAGAGAGACAGAGAGAGAGAGAGAGACAAAGCGAGCCTTGACCTCCGCAAACTTTCAACAACAGCTCACAAAACTCTCTCTCTCTCTCTCCCTCCCCATTGTGAAGTCCCTCACCGAAGTTATGACCTCACTTCCCCCGCACTGATAAATCACTTGCAAAGCTACGCTAATCTACCTCGTGTCGGGTTTTTTTTTGCAACCTTCCTCTTCTGTACTCCTCCGAGTTCCCGCCGCCCTTCTCTCGAACCGCATTCTGAATGCGCTAATACCTTAACCTCTTTTAACCCTCACCCTCGTATGCTTCTCCTCTCCCCCCCCTCCCTTTCACTTCTCTCTCCTCGATCTCTCCTTTGCATCCCTTATACCTTCTCCTCCGCTTTACCTCTCTCCATCTTCTTCCATCATTCCCTCTCTTTTTCCCCCTCTCTCTCCTCCTCCTCTTCGTGTATCTCTCTCCCTCTTTATCTTCTCCCTCCTCCCTCGCTTTCTTCTTCCCTGTCCCCAACGTCTTCCATCTCTCCCTTCTCTTCTTCCATCCCTTTCCCCCCTCGGCATTACTCTTCCTACTTCTATCCCTCATTTTCTCTCTCTCTCTCTTATTCTCTCTCTCCCTCTTATTCTCTCTCTCCCTCTCATTCCTACTTTCTTGTTCTTATAATATCTCCTTCACTACCCTCTCTCCCTCCTCCATTTTTTCTCTTCTCTTTTCCTCTTCTTTTCCCGTTCTCTCCATCATCTTCTCTTTCTTCATTTTTCCTTCTCTATACAGCGAAATCTCGTTACAACGTACTTCACAATTACGTATATTTCAAATTAAGGTACTTTTTTTTAAATCCCCGTCAATTTTCCCGTATAAATACTGTAAAAATATTTCAGAATAACGTACTTCAGCTTAACGTACTTTTCAATACTACGTATGAAATTCAGAGGTCCCGAAAAAGATATTCGTGGTTTTAACGTATGCTTTCATCCGCAAATGACTCAACTATAACCAATTCTTGCTCATTCAAGATGTTTACGCCCATTTTGAAGGCATCTTTTGTTTTTAGTACGAAAAGGTCTGCGGAATTCCGCCAAAATCCCAACAGAAGGAATTTTCCGAGCTGAAAAATTGAGAACCGATTATCAGTTATCCCTATCGTTATTTCCCCAATAACATTGAGATAAAATCTTAAGTTATAAGAAATATATCTCTTGTTAGACTCATTATCGCCAGTTTCGGTTTGCGCTGGACTTGCGAGAGTGCCGATCCCCCATTGAGATGCTTCCAGATTAAATACTACTCCTTATGGGTATATTCAGTATACCGTACTTTCAGTATAAAGTATAAAATTCATGCTCCGTAGAGATACGTTGTATCGAGATTTTACTGTACATCATTCATCTGCTTTTCTCTACAGCATTTACTCTCTTCATATTTCTGAAGCTCACCCTTTTCACTCTATATGTATATCCTTTTCTTTCTCTCTTCTCTCTCCCCTTCCTCCCCCCCTCCCCCTTCCTCTCCCTTTTTTTATCCCGACCTCAGCCTCTTTGAAAACCTATCTTCTTGGCTCTTTAGCGGCAAAACGACGACCGCGACTCGAAGGGCCATTACAAAATGCTTCTTCTCTGCTACTCCGCGAGTCTCACTCCGGAAATAGGACATTGGCGCGATCCATTTCCATTCCCCAGCGAGCGGTGCGAGATTCATCATTTGAGGAGAATGAACAAACGGGTGAGCGTCGGCCTCTGGAGAAGGTCTTTTAAAACAGGGAGGGAGAGAGAGAGGGGAGGGGGGAATTCGTCCCGCAGTGTGACTAGTTTAGGGAGGAAGAGATGCTGGGAGACATAAAAAGAGGATGGAAGAAGACATGGGAAGCGAATGAATTAAGAGGAAAGCAATTCTAAGATAATGAGGAACGAAGGAGGAGGGGGGAGGGTGTCCATGTTCTAAGAAGAGGAGAGAGAAATATTACGGGAGGAAGATGTGAGAATGTAAGAGAACGGGGAACAAATGGATGATGTTGGTTATTCTTGTAACCAACGAACCGGTTATCCAGGTCATCACCAATCGGATTCGACCCGTAGTACAAATCGATAATTTGTCGTCGATTTTTTTGTTGGTATTTGGTGGGATAACAGAGATCGTATCAACTTAAACCACCGCAGAGGGAAATGGGCAATTTAAAAATAATTTCGCATAAAAGACTGTTTAAGGAAAAATTTATTAGAGAATTATTTGGGGCATTATCTAGAAAGTGAAAATTTTTGTGAATTAAATCTTAAAAAACCCGCAGCAATGAAATTCCATTTATTTTCAAAGGCAGTTTAAATAAGTTAGTAATAATGCATTATCGAGATTAATCATAAAAATCTGGAATAAAAAGTTTCAATAGTATAAGGTAATTCTTTCTTAATATTACATGTAGAAATATGATTGAAAGAAAAATATGGGGAAAAATCATTATGAATAAACATAGAAGTGAGATAAATTTTACAGATGCAAAGCATAATAGAAGGTACAAATAAAGAAAGAAAACGGAGAATTAAAAAAAAACACTTCCGATGTGGAGGGAATAGAGAATTGTGTTGTAGACAAAGCTAGAAAAAGTCTGTTCGTACGGAAAATACATAGAAAACAAATTCCGTTTAAAACAAAACGAAAGAGACATTAGCTACGCAAAGAGAGAGAGAGAGAGAGAGAAAGTTAACGATAGAGAAATGTTTCGGAGAGCGCAAAGACAAACATACTTTCGTAAAAGAAATACAAGACAAGGGAAATTTACCCAGCAAACAACGAGAGAATGCAAGTAAAGGGATAATGGAGGGATTTTGTAAGCGGGGTAGGAGAGTTAAAACGAGCGGAACACGGAAGAAGATGAATGAGAATAAGAAACAAGAGAGAGAGAGAGAGAGAGAGAGAAGGATGGGTTGCCACGGGTTACAGGAGCGGAGAAAAAGACAATCCTACCTTTCCCCTTCCCAACCTCTCTTTTGAGGATGTAAAAAGTTTGAAATTGAAACAGGGTGGGCTTTCAAAGTGCCATCCTTCACGGCGGCGTGCTGGGGGATGGGTCTTATGAATAGATGACGCCCGTGTTATTCCTCATCGCGTTACATGTTAATGGGCTTCTCTTAAGAGGGGGTGCGTGCATGTGTGAGAGGGGAGAGGAGGAGGTTGGCATGACAACTTAAAAGTTGGGATGGGAGGAAAGATAGGGTGACCGAGGGTGGAATTCAGGGTCGGCCGGTCGGAGAGAGTGAGGGAGATAGATACTGATGTCGGAGAGAGTGCAAGAAGGAAGAGAGAGAGAGAGGAGATTGAAGAATGAGTTTGCGAGGCTAAGGGCGTAGTTGGGCTCAAATAGTTGAAGTCGCTCGGCTCGAGATTATCGCGTGTATATTTTTACGCCCACACCATGTCGGTTTAGATGGTTGGCGGTGGGGTAAATGATCCTTGATTGCCGGGTTTGTTTGGAGGAACATTTACATACGCTACACACTCGGGCTGGATTCCTCGGGAGGGAATGAGAGAAGGGGGAGGGGAGAATAATTATCGAGGAAACAGATAGCAAACTTAGTACCAGATAATAGGCTGAAGGGAGATGGAAACGTAAGTAAGTAATGGGTAAGATTCGCGCGCACGTCCGAAAATGTTCGTTTCGCTTCGATTGAAAATAAGTTTTCAAGACAAATGACCCTCGTTTGCCGCTTGAAAAAAAATCGGTCTTTTTTCAGGTTGTTAACAAGTCGTGTCGGTGTATCTTCGGAAGCTTAAACTCTGCAGAACCCAAGAAACGATAAAAGGTAAAGAGTGGAAACAATTGCCGGGCTAATTATTAGCAGGTAACTTTTCCGCTGGGAATTTGCCGGGACACGAGGGAAATCGATATTTGAAAAGGAATGTCAATACTCGTTTTCTTGTGAATTTATCATTGAAAATCTATGATTATTTCTATCAAATCACTATCGTTTTCATTTTATATATAGGCGTCATATATACTACATTTTACTTATAATTTAAAATTTTTCCTGTTTGTTTTTTCGGTGAAAACAAGTCAACCTGAGGATATGACATTTGCAGACAATCTTTTAGTTTCTTCTCCTTTATTTGTTTGGTGGATTGAAGTTGTGGCATAAAAATAATAAACGGGCTAATGAAAATTAACTTTTATGTGTTAATGAACGGCAAGCCTATACTACCCTTCATTAATGTGATAAGAATAAAGAAAATGAGATAATATTCTGTTCAAATCTTCATGAAAATACTCAAAAATAGTTCTTTGGATTTTTAAATAAATATTAAAATTTAATGGGGTTTATGAATTGCTGCAATCTTGAATTTTCTTATTTTCAGAGAGAATGCTTAATTTATTCTACATACAAAGATGGAGTGAGCACATAAAGAGAAGAAGAAAGACCAAAGAAGATCATGAAAGAGGTGGACTTAATACCGCAAAACCGGAAAGGGAATTCAGCATAGTGCAAGAAGTAAAGCAGAAGACAGTTGAAGGATAAAGGTAAGCACTTAAATTTTATTCAACCCATTTCAAACAAGCAAATTTCTTTCATTTAGTGATGAGAGCATTTTATTTCTCGCAAGAAGTGCGTATTCAACCCAGGACATATTATTTAACGTATATAGGTTTATAAATTAGTAAACTCGTAATATATTATAACAATATCATCAACCATGTATATATATAGCAGCGTTCCCTTAAAGGATTATCAACGAGCTGTGGTCAAACGACGTAAGCATCCGTAATAGAACGCCCCTTAAATCCATCCCCACGAAGTTCAACGCCTACCAGGTTGAAATAACTCAAAAGGATGTCGCGCTCAAAGAGCGAGCGTAAACGAGCTTAAAATGCCTCGCCGTTCGCCAATCATCTCCTTTTGTAATCTCCCTTTTAGAGGAGGAGAGAGGTCGGACGAGAGGGAATCCACGGATTCCTTTTAAAGGAGAAGTCGGGGGAGAGAGAGAGGAGACACACGATTCCGCGGCGTCGCAAAGAGCGTTTGAATGGTCCTTGAGAGCAACAGAAGTGGAGCGAGGTAATTACCTTCCCATCCTTTCCTAGACTGTCTTTTGTTCTTTTATTATATATATATATATATATATATATATATATATATATATATAATGCTTAAAGAAAAGGAAAGGTAATAATAAAGGTGGCAACAAGGTGTTGGAGGAAGCCCAGTGGACACTTACCTAGACTGGAGGCCCGCTGGGGGTGCTGAAGACACACGAAATACACAAAAACAACACAAATATGGAGCTTTCGGGCTGACGCCCTTCTTCAGCGACGGAGAGACATGTACTGTTTGAAGTGACACACTGGGGAGGAAATGGGGGGGAGATGTAATGAGAGGAGTTCGGGGATAGGAGGAGGCGGGGAGGGGGGACGGCCAATAGGGTTTTCGGAGGTTGAGACGGAGGGGGAGGGGAGAAAGAGACAAGGAGTAAGATGTGGGCTAACTCCAACTGTCGAAGTAGGGGGGCGGGGGTGTTGTCCGGTAGGGCGCGGATAATCCTTACGTTAAAGCAGTTATTAAAAGTTACCTTGTGTGAATTAGCGTGAGAGGCCACTGGAAGGGGACGTTTGGTATTTACGCTGTTCCGGTGGTCGTTAATTCTGTTTTTTTCCTGTGTCTTCAGCACCCTCAGCGACTGTCCAATCTAGGTAAGTGTCCACTGGGCTTCCTCCAACACCTTGTTGCCACCTTTATTTTATATATATATATATATATATATATATATATACACACACACACATATATACACACACATAGTATACATATATAAACACATGTATTTTCCCTATTGTTACTAATAGACGGTGCTTGCATTCTTCAAGCATTTCAGCCTATTTTCAATAATGGGGTAAAAATAACCCCTAAAAATTAGAAATTGAACGATGTCGGATTTTTTCCATCTGTTATGACGAAAAATCTATAGTCTTCCAAATTTCAAGTCTCTAGCTTATCTGGAAGTGCCTAACAATTTTTACCCTCCTATGTGGCAAAACAGCTCTTTAAAATTAAAATTCTTATAATATCGGATTTTTTTCCATTGGTTGTGACCAAAACTCTATTGTCTTGCTAAATTTCAAGTTTCTAGCTCATCTAGGAGTTCCTTATAATTTTTAACTTTGTATGGGACAGTTATGGGGCAAAACAGCCCCTAAAAATTTGAAGTTTTATAATATCGGTTGTGACCAAAACCCTAAAATCGTGCCAAATTTGAAGTCTCTAGTTCATCTGGATGTGTCTCATAATGTTTATCCTTGTTTTGGGGCAAAACAGCCTCTAAAAATTAGAAATTTTAAATTTTGAGATTTTTTCCATCGGTTGTGAACAAAATCTTATAATCGTGCCAAGTTTCTAGCTCATCTGGAAGTGTCTCGTAATTTGTATCCTCCTATGTCTGAACCGTGAATATATTGTAGATAACTCCGAATGCGTTCAAGGGAGGTAGTTTGCGAGGGTGCGCGGGTGTGGGAGACTTAGACAAACCTCCTCGCGTTAGCGTCCCTTAATAAAGAAAAGCACGGAATGCTTGCTTGGAAGTGAAGTTTTAAAACCTTCTTCTTCGGTACAGTGGGTTGGAGGAATTGGTAGAAGGGAGGGAGAAAGGGCCGGGGGGGGAGGGGGAGAATATTTCGAGCAATCATCCGAGACTAATACTTTTTTCATATTTAACGGTCTCGATCTTTTTAATTGTCGTCTTGAGAGGTTTTTTGGGCATCTCGAAGGGAACGACGAAGAATGTTTGGAAAAGTGTCGAAAAAAGCGGTCTGTTACCGCGCTATTTCTCGTTCTTTTTTGGTCGTCGTTTTGGACTTACAGGAAGATTGTTGCGTTTCGTCTGAGAAAGAGAGGGATAAATGATGGAGGTGCTGTGAGAAAATCTTTCGAGAGAATTGAATCCGTGGTAATTACCCGATATTTTCCATCAGTTAGTTTTGGAATTAGTTTTTTTATTACCTCTCTGTTAGAATATAAAGCAATGTTTCCCAACCTTTTTAGAGTCGTGGCACCCTTAAGTGACTTTTCAGAATTTGGCGGTACCCCTTCCTATCCACCATCAGTAGTAATCTTAGTGAAGTTGAATCCCTAACCCCATTCTGCATATCTCCTTTCATTTCGAAGTGCCTTTGCGACGAAATAAAGATCGGCTTAACTCTGGTTTGCATTTTTGAAAGCCGACGATGCAAAATGAGACTAAAAATGGGAAAACAGAATCATTTTTGCGGCACTCCTCAGAACACTTTACGGCACTCAAGCTGGGAAGCACTGATCTAGAGACACGTGGAGACTCAGAGATTTTTTTAAAATGATGGCGTAGAACAGGTGTGGTCAGTCTACGGTCCGCGAAACTATGATGATTAAGCAATCTATAAAAAATTACTCACAAATTCATTTTATTTTGGTAAAGTTATGATAATATAGGATCACCAGTTTGAAATTTTAGCCCTAAAATCCATATTTAGACTTGATTTTTACTTATGTGGTACCTTAAAATCCATAGATAAATTTCGATTTAAAACATAATCAGACCCTCCGAAGCAGCGGCTGCTTACAGTGCGGCCCACTGAGGTATTTGCAACCACCGGTAAGGCCCACTCTACATAAGGTTTCCCAGACCTGGCGTAGAATAATAGGATCACATTTTAAACGCCGATTTCGAGCTCAATACTTTGATGTTGGTAAAAACTTCAAGATTTCGAAATTCAAATGTGAACGCATATGTGTGTATGTATTATAGAAGAATTAGGGAGAACCATCGCTACATGAACAAACAATAATATGTACAATTGATGAAAAATTTAAATGAGATTACACTGATAAAATATACCACAAACAACTATAACACTGATGCGATCAAATATGAAATATATCATTTCTTAGGTGTGTGCATGATAAAATAGAAATGGAACATTCTAGCGTGTATTATCGTGTTTCCTCCACCAATGGGCCCCTCCGCCCTGTTTAGTCGCATCTACGCCACTTTATATATATATATATATATATATATATATATATATATATATATATATATATATATATATATATATATATATATATATATATATATATATATATATATATATATATATATATATATATATCCCAAGTCTTAAAACGAGCAAAAAAAAAGCTGCAGAATGAGAAACAGTAATTATCTCGGAATGTTATCACGACAAAAAACGTCTCTGTTCCGGCATCGCTAAGTTATGAAACAAGAACTCTGGACTTAGTAATCGCAAATGGACGAGATAAACCGCCCGCAATCGCTCATAAAACAGCAAGACGCCTCTTTGCAGTAATGGTTTCCGATCTATCTCCCGTTTTAGAATGCGTACGTATTCGTTCGATAATATCCTAGCGTCGGTATAAACCTTTGAATAACGGAATCCCATGGTTGTCTTTCGGATATGCAGCAATGTTCTCAAACCGTTTTACTGTAAGAGCCACTTTGTATAACAATGTGTGGGCTACATACGACCTTTCAAATTACTGCGTGTATATTTCATAGCTAGTTTTGATAATTTTTTGTATCGATACGCGCATATTAAAAGTAGATCACATCCACGTACTAGAAAAATATCCTTTAAATTTCACAAATTATATCTAATGACACCGCCTGCTGGGGAATATGTATACGAATATGCATGTCTTAAAGTAATTGATGAACTAAGAATAAGACCGAGGGCCGTAGTTTGGAAGTAACTAAAATACTGTACCGTATGGCGAAAATCGTACCGCAACATCATCATTTCTTCGGAAGTTATAAGTATATAAGGGGAGTTACTTATGAAACACTTATTGTTAGTATATCTCGTTCTGAAACACCTTTTTTTTATTCGGCCAATCCATCCGGCTGAGAGCGAGATGATATCTTGGGCCGCTTCTCCCCTCTAATGCAACCCATAAATTCCTATTAAAATCTTTCACGAGTAAAAAAAATAATAGAGGGAGAAATCTCGGGTAACGGTTCGATCGAGAAAACAGAAAGAGTGTCAGAAGGCATCAACGCGTTGTAAATCCCATTGTAACGCCGAAACGTTTGCTATCGGCGCCAATGATGACCGCGTAGAACTGGATGGAGTATGATACAGTTTTTGAAAGGGTGGAGAACCTGTTTCGATTTTTTTCCATCGACTCGCCTAAACTCGAAACCTGCTTCCAGAAGCGACCTCTGTTCCCTCGGAAAAAAATGTCTGTATTTCGTGCTTGTTTTGTTTTTCTTTTCGAGAACGAGATTACGTCGGTGCGCAAATGAATGAGGATCTCATATATGAGTGCAAAACATGAGGTAGTGATTTTTTTTTCTCCTCTCTTTGGTTTTATTTCGCGGATAAATAGGCGTGTTGCGTTCGTGAAAGTAATAACTTGTAGGTTCTGCAAGATGGCCTTTCTTTAATCGGATATGCCGTTAAAATTTGTCAAAAAAAACGGATACCCTCGTGGATTGCATGTCGTTTAAACACTACGCTATAAAATTTTAAAGACAAATTGGGTGGAAAAAATTTATTTCTGAGAGTTGGACACAATTATCCGAAGAGTAATTAATTATAAGTGATCTAGGAGGTTATTAAAATGAAAATCATCCAGCTTTTATTATACAGAAAAATTTCTGTAACAACAATAAAAATGTTGAGGACACCAGGTGCGCGTTTCGGCTACAAAGAAGCCGTCATCAGTGGTGATTCATCGATGGTAGATTCCGGTTTTCCCAACCTTTTTTTTATGGTTTTGGAGAAACAACTTTTCAATTTTCTCTCTGCCATCAGGTGAGCTCTATAATTATATATATTGTTATTTTATTACGTTAAAATTATAAATTGTACGTGAAACTGAATGAACCAAGGCATGGACCACCATTAGGCTGAATAAAAGTCTGAGACAAAAAGCTGGAAACCCAAGATACTTACCAAGATACTGTTTTATTTCTCACACAAAATTTACCTCATAAGCGATGAACCATAAATCAAACGTATATAGTTCTCAGGGAAATGACTTATGACCTGGTTGCGTAGGCATATGATGAGACTCCAGAGGAGGTCGAGGTTAGCTGAAGAGCTTAAAAAGATAAATGAAATTATTTTTATAATACCTACTACCCTACCGTACCTGACCGATTATTAGTTTCAATGAAAGGATATTTCGCGTTTCTTCTGCTCTTTGGTGGTGCTGATTGCGTTATAAATCGTCTTCGATGATCTTCTGTGTTATTCTGTGTTATTCCAACAAACATATGTACAATAAATAATATTTTGCCCGTTTTTCTTCGCGTTTACGTAAAATTAAGACTTTTTTTATTCGGCTCTCTTTGCTTCGTCCTCTAAAATCTTTTTTGGCTACCTCCATAGCATTTTAGGACGTATCAACCCCGATCAGCAGGAAAATGTGTGTGCCTGTATGTGCGTGTGTGTGTGTGTGTGTGTATATATATATATAATATATATATACACAACAAGAAAGGGGACGAGGAGGAAAAAGAGGGACGTTTCATGCTACGCAACAAACCAAAAGAAATTTAAAAGACGTTTCGAGGGATGGAATTAGAGAGAGAGAGAGAGAAAGAGCGTCTTCTACCGACAAACGCCGCCTTTGTTCGTCTTTTGCGTGTCGAAAGAGAGGGTGAGAGAGAGAGGAGGGAAGAGAAGATAGGGGAATGAGAAGCAGAAGATGGATAACACATTGGAGGTTAGGTTAAAAAAATGGAAGATTCTCGCCCTGCCGGTGCAAGACGATGCCGATCGGGGGAGAAGAGTTCTTTGGACCCCTCCCGAAACAGGAAGTGAGAAAGAGGATCCAAAGAGATGGGAGAAGGGGAAGAGAGAAACACGGGGAAGGAGGGAGAGAAGAACAAGGATGAAAGGAGAACATGGGGGTGAAGACGGAAGAGGCCTGGGTGGACCAACTTGCTCGCCCGTTAGTGGTTTTTTAAGCGTTTTTTCTTAAATAATCTCTTATGCATTTGGTTTGTCTATCAGTACGATCCTGTGGGCAACATGCCTGGAATACTCTAAAATGGAGAAGCCAAATTTTAAGGATTCGTAGATATATGTGAGCGCTAGACGTTTGGTGTATCTGGGATCAGCTGATGTGAAATTATCTATGTATATGCTAGAGCTTTGCTAATAAATCGAGATGAATTCACGTTAGATAGAGATGATTTATAAGTGAAAAGTTAATATCAGTGATTTATTTTTAATACAGAAAACCCTCGCTATTCGCGGTGGACGCGTTCCTGAAAATGCCGCGAATTGCGAATCCGCGAATACCGAAACCAACTTCTTATGGGGAAAGGGGGGATAGGTTCTTCGGAAACATTTATACGGAAGCATATGAGACGAAAATACATGATGTAGCGCACAGTTGATTCGTTTATTCCATAGTGTCCAGCCAAAGACGCAGCACTAGCCCCACTAGCAAGCTTGTCCAATAGTTCCACTTTCATTCTTAATGGCATGACTTTCTTCTCCCTTTTACCTTTTAAATCACTTAATGCTTTACACTTTCCTTCATTATTAGATGCCATGATTAATGGGTTAAAATAAATTTTCTTTTCTCACTAAAACGTAAACTTATCAAATTACGCGGAATAGTGAACTACAGAGAAACTAAAATTTTACTTATCCACTATTTCTTTCGCTGCTAGAATCAGGCAGAGCCTGAAGTCGTGCAGGCCGCACTTAAGGGGTCTCACCGTCTGGGAACTTACGTACAAGGCTGAATCGTCATTTCCAGAGTCCGTTGTCAGTCGCGCGAAGCGACCAACGCTTAATTTACCATTGTTTCAAGTTGTATTGTTTAATAAATTTTACTATAAAAGCCATCGCCTTCAACATAAAGCTTTTAGGAATTATATATTTTTATGATAAAAATATAACTTTCTTTATACGCTTCGTGTACGCTTCGTGTTTATATAAAATGGAAAGAATATTATCTCGACATTTTAAATTATTTTATTTTATGATATATAATAGATGAAAGAGATTTTTGAGTTACTGTCAAATTCTTGTTGAATTTAATGAAAAGACGTGGCAGACTCGATCCGCGAATACCCGAAACCGCGAATGAAGAACCCGCGAATAGCGAGGGTTTCCTGTAATTCCATTTTTTTTCTTAATTTTTTGTTGATTTTTTGGTAGGATACATTAATATTTATCTAGGATAGGTTTTGTGAAGAAAAAGAAAAAAGCGTCTCGTGTAACTGTTTCTCCAAAATTCTTTTTCCTCGCTTGTTTTTTTTTTATAGAATTAGTTTGGTGTACCTTACCGACATAGCGTTAGGTCCGAAACGAGGAAGATTTTTGGAGGGAGAACGAGGAAGGAGAGAGAAGAGAGGAGAATGTCTTCCTCCCGCTGGCAAAGCCCTTCCAAGGAAAAAACATCGCGTGTCTACTCTCTCTTTCTCACTCTCTGTCCAATGTCGTCTTGCGGGGTGTTACTTGCAGCGTGTGTGTATATGTCTCCGAAGGGACCCGTGCAATACAGGTTAGGTGGACATTCCTTAGGTCGATGGAAAACGACCTGCGCCGTGAAAGGAGGAGGAGGAGGTGCTGTTGTGTGCTAAAAGGGGGAGTGAGAGAGACGGCGGATTTGAAGGAAAGGAATCCGGTCCCTCCGACTGGCGGGAATAGAGTTTCACGCGTGTTTTGTCTTTTATTATTCCGTTTTCTTATCAGTAATCTCGATAACGGCATTTAAGGTGCCATTATCTCCGGCGAATTTAGCGAAACAAATTTCTGTGTGGGCGAAGGGGTTCGAACCTTAGACCCTCGAGTCTCGAAAGCATTATCTACAGCGCAACAGAGACCACTTTGGAGACGGAGTGGTGATTTTCTGTCTGGAATTCTTTCATCCGGCAGTTTGCAGCTGTGATGCACCAGCACGCTTAGCACGAGGGAAATGAATAGTTTGAAACACGCGAACCCTATAGAGATTTCATTGTCATGATAAGTTTTCTTTGATAATCGAGAGCCATACTCATGGCCTTCGGCCGCACAATGCAGATTGCTTTTGCTGCGGTGTCAATCAGGTATGTTTATGAATCCACTTGCGTATAATTTGGCACGAAAGCCGGATTATTTTCGTCGTGCGAACCACGTCGATATTTCACTCATTTGAATAATTTTCATCGACATTCGATAACTGCGCTCATAGCCATCAGTGTAAGGATGGGCATATAGCCTTTGCATCGGGGTTAATCAAGAATTTACATAGCGATGTGTGCACGAATTATCTCGCGTAATAACCTCGTTTAAATGAAAGTGGCGCATTGAAATACTCGGGAAAAATCACCGTTCCTTCTGGCGTATTTTCAAAAAGTCATTTATGCTTTCTCTCCTCGTCTTATTGTTTGACCTCCTCCTCTCCACAATATTTTTAATCGTCTCTTCTTTTAAAAAATCCAAAATTTCTTTGAAATTTTCGATTCGTTTTCACTTCGAGCAATAAAACATGTTTGTGTTTTAAATATGCAGAAAACAATTTTGCCTTATTTTTTATGAATGAATTTAAGAAAAATGTCAGAAATAAGGGTTTTACTTCTTTTGTTTGCAGTAATTATTGTCGCGGAAGTAATTATTATATGTTTAGGGTAAAATGTAACGTTTACGTTGCACACGATAATTACTAATCATGTTAGGCCATTTTGATAAAGGAAATTACTTTGATAATTCTTCATATTACTGAAGAGTAATAATGTTCTTCTTATTATTTACGTTTGTACAGTTCGATATAATGCATTCATGACATTATTTATAGGTATCAGGGGCCGATTTTATACTGTATAAAATTTTTACACCTTAATCTCCGCGGTCTGATTTTTTTTCACCATAAACGGATCTAAACTGGCCGCCGTAACTGGAAATATTCTCCTCGCACGCATAAAAAATTTCGAATCCAAAAATCTTTTTCACTCAACTTTGGTGGTCCATCTTTGGTGATTCCAAGGTTGAAATATTAGTCCTTAGCCTTGAGAGTCTTTTTCTTTTGGGAAAAAAGGACGAAATTGGGGTTTCCTGCCGGTAGGAACTAGAATCGTTTATTTCTTTTTTTACTCTGTTTCCTTTTTAAGTCTTAGGAGGCTGGAGAGCAACAGAGAGAATAGATGGAGAATGCCGCGCAAGAGCGTCAAAGGAAGGAAGAGGACGCATTTTTCCAAGCTCGGGCGGCTTTTTGATTCGAAGAAAATTTTGTCGGGGAAGAAGGGTTTTTGGTTACGTTGGGCGACGGTAGATGTCTTCCGCCAAAAGACGTAAGGATGCCTTAATCACGCTCGCCGCTTTTCGTTTTTTTTTTACACTCCCTTCGTCCGACGCATACTTTTATTCCATCCCTTCAAGGTTGGTGGTATCCTATTCCCGTATCCTCGCAATAAAATCGCTCGTCTTTTCTTTTTTTCCTCCTTTTTTCCTTTTTAAATAGCGTCGCAGTAACTTTACCGTCCATCCCTCCAAAGAAAAAAAAACCGTCCAGACCAAGTTCTTGGAACGAAAATAATAAAAACATTCCATCTTCCCGCAATTGTTCGGAAAATATTCTCCATCTAATTTTTTTCCTTAAAAAAAAAATAAGGAAAAGATGAAATCTACTATGACGACCTTTTTTTATAACCTTGGTAGCAGAAATGCTCGGAGCATTTTTTTTGCGGAACGATGGGACACATACGATTTTTTTCTCAGAGGGTGCAGAAGCGCGAGTTTAGTGCGCTCTTTACCGCACACTCATGCTTTTTGAAGCGTAAGATGGCCACGTTCTTGTAAGCTTACCTTTCCTCTGGTGGCAACATGTGCGGTCGTGAAAGTCACTCTTCGACTTTTCGTTTTTTATACACCCTCGAGGGATCGGAGGCGAGATTCGTGTTTTCGTATTAATTACTGTCGCTGTTAATCAATATGAGCGTAAAAATATCTAGACGTCGAGTTTTTTTTGTCTCGTTTTTGCCGATGGAAATGATACTTATATTTTTTTTCAAATATCTCGGGGCCTCAAATTCTGCGCGTAAATCTCGCGCGACAGAAACGAGAGCAAAAAAAAAACGCTCGTTTCGTAAAGTGGCGTGTCGTTTACCTCAAAAACACTCGATACGACTAATAATTAAGGTTTCAATTATCCTGCGTGAGAAATCGAATGTGAAACGATCTGTTCTCCATGTCTCTGTCTGAATAAACGACTAATTTTTAGCGATTTATAGCGAATTTTAACATGGCAGAAAATTGGCGATTAACCGAATGAAAAATACAATTATTGACGTTTATTTTTAAAGAAGACGTCCGTTTTTTTTGTTATTCTTCATAGCAAAGCCATAATTGACAGGCAAGAAAGCTATAGCTGTGGTCATTGTTTTCGCCTGGAGGAAAGACAACTTTATCATTCACGATAATCATGAGTAATTTTTCATAAAGCCGTCGTAACTCACGTTGTTATTAAGTATTATACGTTCATGGGAACATCTAGATATACTGGAACAATTCAGTTAAAATCTTCTATCCTCAAAGTATTCTGTTCGATTACACCAATTGAAATTCGATAATCCATGATGTGCATTGTGCACGAAAAAATTAAAATTTTAATTTCGAAACTCTTAAAACATTTCGCATATAAGAATCGGCGTATCCCCGGCTCTATTCCTTAGTCGTTCCTGGATCCCACGTCATTGTGACGCACTGAAATCTATCATATCAATAGACTCTATAAAGACAGGAAACACATCCGTAGAATGAGTCGAGAGAATCGATTGTTTCAGGTCGTCGACCAGGGTCGCAAATACGTAGGCTTTTGCATCATTCCAATCCTTTTTAAGAGCCAGGGATGTATCTGAAGATCGCATTCGCTTTCGCAAATGGTTTTCGATCCGATATATGCCGCTTACTCTTCCGTAACCTGAAGCTTGGGATAAGGCAAACGATTCCAACTTCTACTTATCGCAGATCTACACTTTGTAGGAATATTAAACGGGGAAGTAGAAAATACAATGATCACACAATATTCCTGTTATAAAGGTTTATTTTAATTTTTACCGTGATTAAAATACTATGATAATAATGATAACTATAGTCAATGCTTCCTAACCTGGCGCTCACAAGTGCTTTAGGTCAGTCTGACGGTATTAGTTCTAAATTAAAATAATTATTTTTTATATGCCGAGCTTGTTATGCACATAGAAAAGGTTGGCGTTGTAGTAAAATGAATCCGATGCGACCTCTCGTTGACATGAAGTAGCAAAACTTTCATTGATTCTATTCCATAAAGACGTACGGTACTCCCTCCATATTCGCGGGAGTTACGTACCTGAATTAACTCCCCAAATATAGATATTAAAAGCTTATGCGGATATGAGGTTAGGGGAACAATTACCCCCTGTTCATACAGTAATAATGTTATTTTTGCTTTTTAAACTTACCTTTAATAATTATAAGCATAATAATTCTTTTAAGATAAAATATTTCAAATTCACAACAATCCGTAATTTAGGTAACTCTTACTTCTCGACGTGGAATTAGGATAAAATTAATGATACGCGGTAGGCGTAATAACGCCCTCAATGTTTTATTCACGATATTTTTAGATAAAATGCTAGAATTGTTCGAGTAAATATTGCAGTTCATTTATAATTTAATGCATAAGAAAAATGCCCCGATTCACAAATCGGCGTAAAAATAATAAATCAAGTCACTGCGATTTTTACAAGTGATAAATTGGTCCAATAATATCGTAATTCACTGACACTTCCCTCGTTGCTTCAGTTATACAAGTGACAGGAGCTTCTGCCCCAGAAAGGCACTTAAGAATACTTCGAAATAATAGTACATATTGACCGTCAGCTCTTCAGCACGCGATATAGTTTACCTTAATTAAAAAATAAATGATGTCTTCCCCGCAAAGTCAAAGTAGGTAGTGGGAAAACCCCAAGACGAAACAACGTCCATGCCGGGAGCGGAATTCGAATCTGCACCTTTGGGTTAGAAAGCAGGCACACTACATACCAGTACAACCCGGCTGGTTATTTCTATTTTAAAGTACCGTCTGGACAGATATTAAGGGTTAAAAAAAAAAGGTTTCGCTAGCACAGTGATTTTCATTCGTGAATTCGCATCCCTTCTTAATATGATAATGAACACGAATAGCACTTATGAAGTTTTTTTCCTTATTCTTATTATTACTTATTGTTGTTGAAATAAATCAGGCAGTGTTCATTAGGCATTCTAGAAAATAACTACGATTTTCACATCGAAAAGGTTGAGAACCCCTGATATGAGTAACTACTCTCCTCAGATCATTCACGACATTATTCTGCGACGAATTATTCTTATCTTCATTTTAGTCGTTTTTGTGGTCGCATCCAGTCTCTTAGAATCCGATCTGAAATTTCATTTTCTCTGTTCAGCGAGGAGATCAATTCTTGTGGCTGTAAACTGTCCACTCCATCGACATACCAATTTTAATTTATTTTATATGTCTGGACGTGTGTGTGTGTGTGTATATATATATATGAATGTATGTATAGCTTTTCGTACGATCGAAGAATTCTGCGCTCCTTCGATTCACATCAAACGGAAGTGGTGCGCCGAGTCCGCTCATCCGGGTCGCCCCCAGGATGTGTCAAACCGCACGCTACACCGATCAGAACAAAAGAGAATCACTGGCCCATCACAGTTGTTGGCGTCACAGCGATGGTACCCTCCACGCCAACACGGTTTTCAATTTATACCAAACCCGTGCGGTTGCGGACAGAGGGCGTTGACGCACTCCCCTACCCCTCTCTGTTGCTTCGGTGTCGCACTCTCTATACACTCATTAACTCGTCGAGGGAACCGTGTTGATTCCTCGTCTCCGCATGCTTTCTTTGTCCGTTGAACCCTCAACTCGGTGTGATTTCCCTAGTTTATTTTCGTCTTAGTTGCATGGAAGCTTTAAAAAGGTTTTTTTTCCCGGTCACGCCTACTTCCTTTACTACCGGGGTGTTTTCCTTTAATGGTTTGTTTCACCGATCCATTTCACTGCAGTTCTTTAGGTTTTTCCTGGTGTGACGCGCTTTTCGTCATTCATATGTTTGATTTTATTTTTAGGTATCGATCTACGTTGCATGAATTCATATCAGCGAATTTGTGCATTTTCTGTCTTTGGCGATTGATTAATTAGGTACATTAAATAGATTGATGAAATGGATTATCGTATGCGTTAGTTTTTTCTGTAGAGTCGATTGATCAGGAGATTTCTAGATTTCTCTTACTTTTATGTCGCTTTTTTGTCCAACGTGTAACACTTTCTGACTTTCGTCAGCCAAAATAATAAACGGGAATAAAGTTATGATTTCCTTATCTCAAGTTATATTTGTCTCTATTTATAGTAACATATAAAATACTAGCAACAATTTCTTGATTTTATAAGTTTCTCGTAAGAAAAACACATTGCTGGATTTTTTATCGAATAAATCTGTCTTGACTCGTTGTTTCTCATTGTCTCTAATATGCAATTTTACTAAAATTAACTACCTATTGATTTATGTGGACGCGCGCGTGTGTATACAACAGCTTTCCTCAAACTAGTTTAGGTTTTAGAATTCCGCGCTTGTGATATGTACTTAGGTTTTTCCATAACTTTAAACATGGAAAATGCGATTTCTTTATGCAAAAATGGCGCTTTTTACTTTTTATAATCAGTGGCATCTTCAACCCATAGAAATGACATTTTTGCCGGACAGAATTTGAAAAAAGGCATACTTAGTGTATGCATGAGCTGAGCTAAATCAAAATTGTTACCGCCATGCTGACATTTTTACAATCAAGACTATCGTTGTCGCTATTTTTACTGCGCCTCTCAACGGAAAAAGGAACTCGAAAATTGTTTAACTTAAAATCATTTTTCCTATTGCAAAAATGTTGCTCGCTTAGTATGTTGCAGTGTTGCGCCGTTATAAAACATTCGTTCGCCCATAATCGCCGATAAATTCTTCTTATTAGACGAGATCTCGAAAATAATTGGGTTCTAAATCATAGTGATATTGTACTTGTGAGGGGGAAACGCTTTAGTTGCATAACCTTGTGTTCCTGAATAAATATTTGTCTTAACCTTCGCCGATGGAATTTCGTTCTCTCGTGACGCGAATAGATAGCTGAATATAAAAATATATACTTACAGATATATACCTGTAATGGAAAGTCAGGTGGATAGGAATTGCTTCGTCATTGCGTCGGGCATACTTTTTACGCCCTATTACGCCGCGTTCCAGTTTCGCGGAAGAAAAAGTGAACCTACCGTTCCGAGTAAATCCACTTTGGAAATGTAAAACGACAGGTTTATATGACCAGTATAAAATTCATGCAAAAATTCCGTTTTTAATCAAATCCGCTGAAAACGAAGGTTATATGTATAGGTGTGTGTCTTCGCTCATATTATTCTATATACATATATACATACAGTAAGATGCATGCGCGAAGTACTATATAGAAAATGGAGAGCTTTTTCCAGGCACGTCAATAGGGTGGATGAAACAATTAAGAGTCGATTCGACAGATAAATGTCGTCGTTCTCACCTCGTGACTGCTTTATCTCTCTGTCAATGTTGAGAAAATCAGATGTGCATTACGGTAATAAGGCAGCCGTCATCAGTGGCACTTCGCTGGTGCTATATTCTCTTCTTGTTAGTATTAATACAATTTAGTTTAATTCAAGAGTATTTAGTTAATTAGAGAGATTTTGCTCTTATTTTTACCCTTTAAGATGCCTTTTCTGTCTTTACTAAGAAATCTAAGCAAGCGTAAATTGCCGGTATGATGCGTGAGATGGTTTCTAAATTCCGATGAATTCCCAAAGTGACTATACCACGACGCAGTGTACCGCCTTCAACGGGAATGTTTTCAAAGAAAGGGAGAGAATAAAATGAGGGAAAGATAAAAGAGAATAAAAGTAGAAAAAAGAATAGAGAATAATAAAAAAGGAGAAAGATGGAGAGGGGAGGGAGGGAGAGGGTTAAATAGGGAGGGAGATGGATGGAGACAGTATGGAGTGAGTTAGATGGAGGCAGTATGGAGTGAGTTAGTGAAGAAAAGCTAAGAATGGTAAGTGGAGGAGTCGGGACTTACTCTCTTTCTCTCTCTCTGTGGATTGAGGAGAACGCTACGTATATGCCGACAGGAGAATCGCAACCGCATTTAATGGTCTGCGGAGAATTATAAAAGAAAAGAGGAGGCAGGGAGATTTTCTACCTTATTCTTTCGCTTTCTTCCGACTCCTCCCCTTCGGTGCAGTTTACTTTCTCCGGCCCTCTCCTTCCTTCCGATGTCGTCTCCGTGCTATTCTTTTCCTCCTCGCTAAGCCTCCCTTTCTCTCTCTCTCTTTATAAATACTTGCCCTTTCTTCCCTTCTCAACCACTAACCCCGATAAGGTTGGAGGAGTCTTTATGCATTCTGCACGTGTTCTCGCAAAAGTCTCCCGTATCTTTTTCTCTCTCTATCTCCCTCTTCCTTCCTCTCTTTCTCTCTCACTTCCTCTATTCCTCTATCTCTCCAGACGGACGAGTTTGGAAAGGCAGAGGCGACGTTCAGACGGCACGTTGAGAGGGTGATGGGTTTTGAGATCGGAAGGAAGTAGTCGCTTAAACCCTTTTCTTCTTCTTCTTTTCTCTCTCTCTCTCTCTCTCTACCCTCCCATCTCTCTCTCCCTCTCTCGCCTTCGATTTCCCATCATTCCACGCCGCTGCGTTGTTCGTTCCCTCTTCTTTCCTGTTTTACGTACGTCCTCTGTTTTATGCCCTCTCTTATAGGATACCAGTCTTGTTTCACTTTATTCTCTCTCTTTCTCCCTAAATGCGTGCGATATTTCGTGTCGTTCACTCTATCGATAGGGCTCGGCGGAGGGAGGTTTTCGTTCCCGATCGGCGATTGTTTTTTATATTGTATTTTATTCTATCTCGATTTTTTCGTGGCCTGTTCTCGAGCCTATCGATTATCTATTGTTTTTATCGCGCTTTTCGAGTTACGTTCGATCTTTATCCCTATGTTTCAGGCTAAATGGAAATGTATCCCTCTCTCTTGTTATTTTTTTTTTAGCTTTAAGACAGCTATACTGAAATGAAGGCCGATTTTTAGCGCCTTTACGTGAGTGTGCGGTACGATAGCTTCTGTTTTCGTCCATTTTCACCGAAACGTTTTTCTCACAATTTGTATAGGCCCCCGCCATTCTTGAAAATGTTACTTAAGTTCACTAAAATTGAGTCATGATATAAAGATGAAATCATCCCGCTTAATCAGAGCTGTACAAATGTGCGCACTGATAGCATATAGCAGAGGTCGGCAACATTTTCTATATGGCGGGCCACGTTCGTTGTTGTGAATGCTTCGGAGGGCCATATTGGAAATCGCGAGAGCTCCGGCGGGCCGGATTGACGTTTAAATCAGAAGTTACCTGAAGATTTTGTGGTCTCGTATTCTAATTAGTTTACTAGCGCTAAAAATTTCACCAAAAAAGGTTTTGAGACCATAAATTCACTGAAAAAATACAGAGTTGATTGTGTTAAATTACATTGATCACTTTTTCACCATGGCTTCGCGGGCCGCATAAAACGTTCTCGGGGGCCGCATGAGACCCGCGGGCCCGTAGGTTGCCGACCCCCGGCGTACAGGGTCGCAGAGATTGCTTGTGCGCTTACGGGTTCGAGCTGGTAAATTGTAATGAGTTAATTATAATATTTCGCGGTATTTTCGAACTTTAAGAAGTGATCGTTGAAAAATCATCCGGTGAATGTCGCTTTATAACGGCATTTTTATCGCTTGCATACTTCCTTGGCGAATGATAGTCAGTCTAGCCTCGACCGGTGAACAATAAACGCTTCCTTCATTAACAACGAACCCGTTTTCCTTCAGCGGTTTAATTCCTCGGTAGTAAGCGCCCGGAAGTTGGAAGAACTAGACGGGAGTTATGCGACTAGGAAATCAGAATAAACTCACGGTTGCGAACGGGAGAATGGTTCGAATACTATGCGAGAGTGGAATCACGGTAGCACAACCTCCAAGGGTGCCAAGTGAATGTGATCATCCGTCGGAGATAGACGTCGACGAGATTACGGTATTTTTTATTTATTAAATAGGTCGCCGGAAGGTCGAAGGGTGCAGAGTTCCTACGTTCCCGACGTATCCAGGGACGGCCCCGGGCGCTAACCCGATCATCTATCTATACATTGCCTGCAAGTGAATAAATGTTGGATACCAATTTACATAGCGAAACAGGCGGGAATCTTTTGTAGATAAAGTTCCTTTTACTTTTCTTTGTCAATTATTTTATGGAGCAATCTATAAATTAACACGTTCTTTTAAAAATACCTTAACAATAGTTTACGGAAGGAGGCGCTGGATCGGTTTATAGCCCAGTTCGTCAAAATATCTTCGGGCCGCCCTTGCTCCTCCTATCCGAGATATTTTGTCCACCTATTCTTCGATCTTTTCCGGCGTTACGAATGGGGATTTATGCTAAAAACGGTAGTTATAGAGCGAAATATATCTTGACTGAGGAAGATGGGAATTATGTCCTGGTCACTCCGCAGTGAAAAATCCTTTGAACTCCTATCCGACATAATTATTTTGTTTGGCTAAATCTTTCAGATGAGATCTAACTACGCGTACATAATCTCCGTAATTCAACTGTTAGCTATGAAAAAGTAATCGTGCTGTAATTTTAGTGTCGTTTTTTTTAAATCGGCCGTTATATCCCTGAGAACAGAATATGCAGTATTTAAAAGTTTTTAAATTAAACTGAAATTACAAATTTATTTCGTTTTCTAGCAATGCCTTTACTACGCACGAAGATAAAAAAATATCGTCCTAGCCGTATTTCTGGAACGAAATCCATCATATTATAAATCAAAACGATTGGCTGTATTTTTCATGTTTTCTCACACTTTATGTAATATTATCTAACTTAGATACGGTAAAATTAAAAATAATTTCGCTGTATTTCTCTTATTATGTCTGCCAATGTATATGTAAACGTATTTATTCTTATTAATTTATCCTCTGAGGGGGGATCCGGAATAAGCGAGTCATGGGCCGCGTTGAGTATGCGAATATGTACCTCCTTTAAACAGCGAGAACCAGATTCCAATCTAAATTATCTTTCACTAAACTTAGCCAGTGTAGTTTATTCTCAGTCACTTCCGAGACCTTAAATGGGTGTAAGCCAAGACTATTAGCGGGCTATAACTGCTTAAATTGCACAGTTTGATAAACGAGAGAAAAGATCTCCAGTATTTCTCCCGGCCCACACCCAGCCATTCCCTCATCCTCCCTCACCTTTCCTCTCCTCCCTTCTTCTGTCTATAACGAAACCGCCTTCTCCTCCCCCGCCTATCTTCACCCCTCTTTATTCCCTCCACCCAAACACCTCGATCTTCTCCTCCGCCTATTACTTCCCTAAGGACGACGCCCAAATGCGAGGTTGCCCAACCTCAAGGTTTCCGTGGCAGAAATATCGCCCTTAACAACACACCCACCCTGTTTCAATCCTTCCTTCGATGCGAAATGGCCCAATGAGAGAGAGCATCAGCGCGCTAAATTGCGAAGGGAATCGAAGGGATCCTACGTTAGACCAGTTCCGGCGGTGTTAGGTTTGCGAGATATTAAGAAGTGTTTTTTACGTCGCGTTCCATAACAATACCTGCTTCCTCCCTATAATGTTCGCGTTTATGAGATATTTGCGACGTTTTGTTCACCCCAACGTCCCCACGCGCTGGATCTGGTTCGTAATAAATGGAATTTTCCTTCTCTGTATCGATGCCCACCTTCCGACTCGTAATCGCGTTGATTTTCCCTTTTGAATGTCGGATCTATGATTTGCCGCTGCGTAATAAAGAGTAATTTAAAACCGATAAACGACTATTTGGGTTATAACCGATATTAACTGCATATAATATTATATGATATAAATAATTTTGTTTATATAATCCGCGACGAATTCGCGATTTACTCCTTTTTAACAAGTATTACAAACGTTAATTAATAATTTAGATAATTTTCGTCTTTCGCAGAGAGAAAAAAATGCGTAAATTAACAATTGAACCCTGCAATATCTTCGCTACTCTAGGTTACCTATCAAGGCATCACACGCACGCACACTCTTTAGCCGAGCGTTAAAGTCTCTCGGTTCCCACCACAAACAAAACAAATGCACATCGACCTCGGTTTCCGAGTGAGTAGAGCGACTGTCTCACGACATTGAGGTCATGGGTTCGAATCGCTCTGATGGATCGTGCGGATATATGAGGTGCCAGAACATCAACATTCATTACGCGTTAATCATCGACCCGTAGATCTCATTACCCATATACGGAATACAATGGGGTTAAGCTACGTAAAAATATTGAACGCTATTATCTTCTTGTTATCCGCCGATTCGTGTAAAAAAATCGGCCAAAATATAATAACGTAAAGTTAAGAAATACGTAGGCCTCAAATGTCTTTTCGTGGGCTATATATTATATTGTTTACGAATGAAAAATTCATATCTCGTCAATTTTAAATTTTGAGCAGGTTTTGCCGGAAACTATGTCAGTGAATTTATTTTAGGGGGGGGGGAGGGGGATCTTTTCTCGCAATTACAATGTACGTTGTCATTAAGCCTACTATATCGGGCGAAAAGTAGGTTATCAGGAACTCTCCCAACGAAAACAAGTGCCGCTTTTTTGAATTTGATATTATATTTTGTGCTTTGAACCATTAACCTATATTTTGTTTAGCTTTCCTTAAGTATTACAGTGAATGTAACCGCCTCATGAAAATAGAAATATGTATGTGCATATGTATATATGCGTGGTATGAATGTGACTAATATATATATATATATTTATATATATATTTATAAAAAGAACCGAAGCAAACACTTTACGAAGGGTCGTTGAAGTAAATTATAACTTTCCCTTCTTTGAAAATATTTTTTCTTTTTTTTATATCGCTTTTCTATGCCTTAAAGTCCTCGCATTACATCCATCGACGGCCATTTTTGTTTTTTTTCCCCCTGCTGTCATTTTCCGCATCATAGCACGAACTTTTTCCCTCTCTTCCCCCCCCTCTCTCTAAAATCCTACACATGAGCGAGCCCGTGGTTTTTTATGTACCCGCCCGAATTTCACGAGCCTCTTCGAGGTTTAGGACGTCAGTTTTCGAAGTTTCTTCTTCTGTCTTGGTATATTTAAGTACCTCTTAGTATCGAGAAACAACGTGATTTGACACATCGTCCGAATTATTTTTGTCGAATCGTTTTATCGAGACATGAAATAGGATCGCTTAAATGGAAGGTCTCAAATTCAAAGCATGCTTTGATCTGTTGATTCCCCAGCAACTAATAGCTCTCTGTCGCGATATATGGATAGCGTATGCGTCATACTAGCAGATAAAATATTAAATCTAAACCCAAGCGCTAGTTATAGTAATCATAAGTATTTTTTTTACGATTTCTTATCGAATCCGTTGAATTTTTCATCTTCATGAGCGTGTAAAATTGGTAGCGATACAGTTACAAGCATGGTGATTTTTGACATAGCGTCTTTATTTCCAAATAGATTTTTATTATTCGCAAAACTTAAGGTATTTCATTTCGCGTTATGTGATTTTAGCTCATCGAAGATTTTTTTCCAATCTTCTTAAAGTTGTTTGTAATTGTTAGATACCAGAAGTTTTAGTACGATGAAAAGTTTTGATAAAAAAACAAAGATACATGACTGTGACTCTTATTTCAATCGAAATTTCGGCATCGATTAGCCTACGGAGTAAACCGAATTTTCAATCACTTCAGTCATTTAGAGATTAAACAAAAGCATTGTAAGTGAAGGTGGCGTCATTTAAATTCTACCCAAATTTAGTCGAGTTTCATGTCGTCTAATTAGAGTTACGGGCTAGATTAGAGACTCAATTTATTCGTACTCGATTTATTAAATGATATTCAGTGGAAAAAAAGCATGCGATTCTTTAGCTTTGTTATTAAATTGATGCGGTTTAACTAATTAGGACATGCGAGATATATGAAGATAAGCACGACTGTACGCCAGAAATAGCCATTTTTCATAATATATATATATATATATACAACCGAAGTAAATGGAAGTCTTCGGTCTAATAACTCAAATTAATATTTTCCAAACAGAAATTTCGCTTGAGCAAGTATATTCTAGAAAGTAGATATCCGTCGCTTCATAAAGGAGTAAACATACTCATTTAATGAGCGAAAGTGACCGGCCGTGGTTCTGCGTTGAAGATCGTGAGCCGAGCATTCCCTCAATAGGATTTCTTTTCTAAAAAGCTAACGAATAAAGAAAAAAACCGCAGTAAACCTTGGTCAAGACGTAAAACGAAGAAGTTGGAGCCGAGTGGAGGAAAAATAGTCCGGCCGACTGACCTAGCACAGGTGCATGCATGCTCTTGATCGCACTCACTCTGTTTACATGTCAGCAACGTGGGATATTTTAATCCGCACTTGGGTTTCTCAAGTAACTGTTGCTCAGTCGTTTTCTGGGTTATCTTTTGTAGCGAGGTGGTTGAGACCGAAGTGGAAAGCAACATTTCTCAAAGCGTCATTGTTCCATTTTTTCAGTTATTTATCCGAACGGTTGCGGTATTTCTTCGATATCAGGCTCATAAACTTGTGGCTTTGTTGATTGGCTCTATTTCCGCCGTAGTTCTTACCTACTCTTAGAACTCAATTGTATTATAGATCAGACCTGATGATTATTTGATTAATTTTAAGTTATTTTTTGCCATAATGACATAGAAGCGTCCAGGAAATGCTTGAATATTGTTAAAATAATAACGCCATTTTGTAATAATTCACACGAATCAAAAAAAAAATATTTTCCACTTTAATATAAGTTTAAATTTCGAGTTGATTTCTATCGTCAAAGAAATTGTGGCAACCACTTCTGTTAATGAGTCTCATCACGAAAATTGCCCAACGTTATAATTTGGAAGCTTGAGTTACCCAAGCTCCAGTATTTCATTTGGTTCAGAGTTTAAAAAAGCTTCTAATGCTCTCTTCTACGCATCCTGATCATTCTAATGGATGAATTATGACAAGAATCAAATCCGGTATATTAATGATGATATTTACCCATGTCAGATATTTTGGATGGTTCTGATACTTAACGTCCTGTTGAAGTAAATTCATGAAAAGTAAAATGCTAAGAAAGAATCAAAAAGGGCAGGAAGATAATTGGAGATTTTTGTGGTTTAAAATAAAAGGATAACCAACAGAAAGCGAAGAGGACTCAGGTGCATGTACTCTGATGTTTTTTTTTACATATTGTTTTGCCGAAGATTCCACCTCTCGCATCGAATAAAATTCAACCTCCTCAACGTATCTCTGAGAAAGCCACCGTTCTAAACATATCGTATCACTTCTAGGCAATCGCTAAGCAGGTATCGCGGTTGACTTAACGCTTTTCATCTCTACTACATATATCCTTCCTCTCTAGCATCTTGACATTCGACCAAGATCTTTTCAATCCCCTCACACCAACACACAACTCTCTACTACCCGTAGAACAAACCAAGGCTTAATGCACTTTGAGAAGCGATGTAACGCCTTACGAGCAGGCAACCTACCCAAGGTGAACCGCCCTTGCGGCTGGCTGTCCTATTCTGCCCCTCCTCCACCCCCCCCTTCCCCGCCCAGTTCGCTAGTTTTCCCCTCCCCCATTCCATCTACTTACTCCCGCCCTCAACCCCTTTTTGTACTCCTCCCCTTCCATTCGTCCTCGGAATATTTATCCCTTCTTGCGCGGGGTAGCGTAGTAGACGTGCCGGTGCCCTGTCTTCCACACAGTCAATCTTCCCTATTATTTTTAGACAGGTGAACGTTTCAGTCTTCTTATCATCTTGATCTAAAACTCCATTATCGTCTTGCCCTTGATATTATTATTCTTGGGATTTCCCAGGATCCTTAATCCTTTACTTTCTACGCGTGTGTATTTTCGCAGCAACCGATCCAGGCGTTTCTTCTGCTTTATTTTGATCTCTTTGGTTAATACGACTCTCTTCTCGAAATGTATTCATAGTTTTTCATTTTATTTTTGGCCGCTTCTCTCCCTCTCTCCCTGCCTAACTATTTGTATCTATAACGCGCCACACCCAAATGCCTCTCGGAAGCTTATAATCCTTAACGCGTATGATGTTTGTGGATGTTTCGAAACGAGATTATTACGAAGGAGATTTAGGTGTAAGGTAAGAGACATTGTAGCCTCAAGAAGCACGAAGAAGTTCACTTATTTAACAACATAGAACTGTTTATCGTGCAAACAAAAGCTCTTCAAAAAAATGAATCGTTTTTTATATGTGAATGTCTCGACCACGTTTATAAGGAGTGAGATTTAAGTATTCATTCCTCATGAAGCATGGGGAAGTTCACATACTTAACTGCATGGTATAATTAAGCGTGAAAACTAAAGAAAAAATAAAAAAAAGCACTTATAAAGAATCGCCTGTTGCATTTGAGAGTCTCTGCCAAATTTATAAGGAGTTAAAGTGTAAGGTAAGACTTAGCGGTCTCAAGAAGCATGGAGTAGTTCACCTATTTAACTGTACAGTACAGTTAAGCGTGCAAACCAAAGAAAAAGTTAAAAGCGCGCATAAAAAAGAAGAATCGAGAGAGGACGAAATGTTTTTCCTTGACGACATTTACTGTTTTATTTCCATCTCTCGCAACGTTTCCGTCTCGTTCTAAGTCCGGGTTCTTATTTTCAATTACGCATTCTTCCTTCGGCCCATCCCCTCTCACTCGCCCTCAGCAGGAGATAAGTGTTAGCTCAATCATTTCTTGTACCGAATCTCTCGCCTTCTCTCTTCCTCCTTCAAGTCTTAAACTCTCTTCCCCCTCGATTAAAGATTCCAGCGCTCTTCTGTTATTTTTGCCGCGAGCCTTTTTATCCACCTGACGTCCTTGCGTACCAAGAGATCTCAACCTCGTACCTCTCTGTCCGGTATCACTTTCCTCTTCCTCTCTCTCTGGTTCATTTTTTTTATCGCCGGTTTTCCATTCGCTCCGGTTTTCGAGGAAGTGTATCGCTGACCGTTAAAAAAGAATATCGTGTGTTTCATGGATAGGATGTTATTCTCCTTTCTCACCGATTCGAAAAATCTCCGTTTCCTAACTTTTTTATTTGTTACTACTAGCACGTATATTTTTTATATTCCTAGGTCATAACCTAGGATCACCTGAGTCCACGAAAGTTAAGAAATTAATCCCGTCTGGGAGCGTCTAAAAATCGTGACTGCCCCGCTGTCGGTGCAGAAAGTACGTATTATATCTGTATGGTATGTGTGTGTGTGCGTGTGCGTATTTTATGATCGTTACGAACGGCGCAAATCGGCAGTCTTTTGTTTCTCTAGAGCGTCCGTAATTACGCAACCGCATACCTCCTCATAAACGAACGCGTTTTCCTTCTTTTTAATGTGTCTCGTAGGAGATCTTTTAAAATGGAACGTATTTAATCGGTCACGGAGATCTCCGCAATTGAATAAATCGTTGCGTAATTGAGTGAACTCGGAGCGAAACGTGACTGTCTGCGGTATGCGGCGGTATCTGGTTCATATCCGTCGGAAGCGTTTTGTTTTTTTTCCTTTGTCTTGAGCATCCATCGTTCTAGATGCTTCGAGTTCTTATATTTTAGTTAGATATACGAATACTAACAAATTACCCTTAATACTGCGTGCTTTTAGGTATGTCAGTTATTAAATATCACTCAAATAAAACAGATTGTGAAGTGAACTGTTTAAAAAAAACTAAATATAAACAATCATAAATAATAATAATGAACTTTATGAAAATTCCATCCCTATATTTAAAAAAATATATATGGCATTTCCCGGCGATTGCTTGTAGCGTCTTGAAGTTGTATATATATTGCCAGCAGAAATGCTGGAGCAAATTTAAAAAAAATTAATTAGGTAGTTGCAGCAAAAATGCGTCTGATGAGGTAAAATTAGCGTAGAATATTTTAGTGTTGAAATATCGATTCAACGCGAGGAAATAAACGAGTAAACGAAGCTTGTTAATCGAGGAATAAA
This sequence comes from Uropetala carovei, assembly GCA_036926305.1. Taxonomy (NCBI): domain Eukaryota; kingdom Metazoa; phylum Arthropoda; class Insecta; order Odonata; family Petaluridae; genus Uropetala; species Uropetala carovei. Next base: position 5,705,309 of record JAXCHB010000279.1, read on the forward strand.
ATTTCGCTTCTCCATTTATCTCGATCTTACATTAGACTTGAAGAAACCACGTAGTACAGTTTTTCATTGTGAAATTTTCAGCACTACTACAAGAAAAAATACCACTTTTATTATTAATATACTTATATTCATTTATTTCGTTATTTTAATTTATCATTAAAACTGAACCTGCCCAGTTTTTTTGCGGCAGTTCATTATCCTATGGAGTAAAACAAATCTCGACTTCATAATGTGACAGGCACCGTTATTCAGACAAATTTGCGTGCCTTCGAAGAAAATGATCAAGTCTATAATGTAAACACCTCAAAAGAGGTACGTAATTATTTCGCCGGAAAAATAAAACGTTTCCCGCTCGTTTTGAAGCAACCATCCCTTCAGTTGCCTTCCGCACCACAATCATAGTGCAATTTGCATGCGAAAATTTCGTTTTGAAAAATTGGGCGCATCTTTCATCGAACGACCCGCTCCGTCCAAAGAGAGTAGCGTTTCTGAATATTCTCAAACCTTTCACCGAAACTCGATTTGGTCGACCTTGAAAGGAAACACATGTTCTTCTCGAATGGCGATTCGATTAAAAAAAAAATCGTGACAAATATTTTCATCGATGAAAGAATTTCTTAATTTTTTCATCCTTTTTTTAGCTACTTTTCATATCCGGTTTTTGCGGTTTTAAATAGGTGAGTTTGTGAAAACGTTACGCCGAGTGTAGATATAATCTCGCTCGACTGCGGAAAGAGGGATGGGGAGAAGAAAGGTGTGCAATTAAAATTTAGGAATGAGCATTCAGGTGCCGACAATTTTAAATGAAGTACTCATCTTTGGCATCTCCAATAGCCATAACAAGGGTTTTGAAAAATCAGATGCAGATTTAGGCTATAATGCTGTCTTTCGTGGTAATTCACCGAAAGAAGATTCTAAAAGAAAGGACAGCTGCATTTTTACCGAAATGCGCATGTTTTTTTTCATAACCTTGTCATTGCCATTGGAAATAGTATTATAAGTATTTATTTTTTCAATTTTTTTGTATTTTTTGTTTTAAGACATGCTCGAAAATTCTCTAGTGTGCAATACAATTGAATTTTTTGGGAAACGAACCTTGAACCTTCCACTTCTCTCTCTCTCTCTATTCTTGCCACTTTTATCGAGGAGTTTAGCGCTAAGCCCTACTACCTCCTTCATGTCGAGTCTTTCCAGACATATCTTATTTTCCCAAGAAAAAGCCGATCAGACGAAGGTTCGAACTCGAAAAGGATTTTTAAAAAAAAAGGACAAAACGAGAGAGAATAAGAAGAAGAAGAGATTCTTGTTACTCGACTGCTTCTGTTTACTCTCTTTAGATCTCTTTCAATTTTCTCCCTCCATTTCTCACTCACACTTCTTCCTCTACCTCGAGACATCCACTAGAATCGGAATTTCTTCCCTCCTCTCTCTCTCGCTCTCTCTCTCTCCCCCTCCCCCTCATTCTCTTCTTGCTATTCTTTACTCTGCTCTTTTTCTCGTTTTATATACCTCAGTTTCCCTGTCACCATTGTCACTCTCTTTCTCCCTCTGTGCTTCTTTCTCCCCTCTCCCTCCTTTTTCTCTCCTTTCTCTTCCCTCTCTCTCCTCCCTCTCTCTCTTCCCTCTCTCTCTCTCCTTACCTCTCTTCCTCTTCTCTCTCCTCACCCCTCTTTCTTCCTCTCCTCCTCATCTCTTCTCCCACATCCCCCTGTCATTCTCTCTTTTCCCCTCTTTCCCTCCCTATATTACCTCTCTTCCCCTTTAATTTTCTTTCTTTTCCCTACCTCCTCATCATTTCCTCCCTCTACCTTCATTCTCTCTCCTTTTTTCCTTCTCATCTCTCTCTCCTCCCTTTCCCATCTCTCCTATAACATTTACCTTTACCCTCTCTTTTTCTTCCTGTATTCCCTCGGCCTTGGTAGACTGGTGGTAAGAGTAACTGCCAACGGATACTAAGGTCGCGGGTTATGAATCCCGCCTAGGACATGGATGTTTGTGTTCGTATTACTCATACGAATAACAATAATAATAATAATAATGTCTTTATTATGAGGGATATTTAGACAATGATGTCCAGTCTTATATGTATAACTCATACGGTATGAGTTATATACACCGCTCCACGGTTATAACGCGGATATCGGGGGAGGAGCTGCGACCCGCGTTATAAGACAACCGCGGTATAACCGAGGACATTACTTTTCATTTTTTTAAATATCTATACTTGCTACAAACAACAAAATTCAAATAAAAAACGATATACAGTGAGTAGAAGAAATTTATTTAATCGAATCCTTGAAACGTCAGTATATTTTGTTGTTTTTACTTTAGTACATACTAAAAAAAAACGACGGACTTTCTTTCCAAGAAACAGAGAGGAAGACCCGCGGTATATCCGATTCCGCGGTATAACCGACGGCGTTATAACCGGGGAGCGGTGTATAAGATTGGACATCATTGTCTAAATGTCGATCATAATAAAGACGGATTATTATTATTCCCTTTAGATTATTTTCTTTCCTGTCTTTACCTCCTCCTTTCCCATCCTCTTTTTCTCTCATCTTCTCAGTCTACTTCCTCTCTTGCGTCATTCATTTCTTCCTCTTTTCCTTTCATTTCTTCCTTTCCTCTCTCTCTCTCTCTCTCCTCCCCATGCCATCCTCCCTCACATCTCACACACACTCTCTCTTTACCCTTTCCTGCATTTCCTTCCCTTCCTTCCTCTCCCACTTTTTCCTTCTTTCCCTTTCCTTAAGACCGCATCAACCTCCAATTCCGTCAGACCCACTCCACCACACAAGACACACACACACACACACACCGTCCACTTCCACTTTCACTTGTTCTCATTTCCCCCTATGGTTCGTATAAGGAAAAGGGTTGGGAGATGAGACGGGTCGGAATGAAAAGAAAAAAAAATAAAGAGGTTCCAGCAGGAGTTTGATCTTCCTCCCTCTCCCTCTCTTTATTTCTCTCAGTTTCCGCGGCGGCGACAAAAGGAGATGGCGGGAATGGAAGGGGATGGAGGGAAAAAGGGAAGAGAAGAGGACAGGGAATCGTTCCAAAGCGAAGGAGGAGTCTTGTTGTTTTAACCCTCTCGCTAACCGAGACAATGCCTGCTGATCACGTACCATTCTGCGGAGACGGGAGTGGCAGGGAGGGGGGGGGGAGTAAATGGAGGATGAGAGGGGAGGTAGGAGAGAAGGGAGGGAGAGAGGGGGGATGAGTATGTGGGGAAATAGGGTGAGGGATAAGGAGGGGAGTGGGACGGCGAGAGGAAAAGTCTCGCGAGAGAGAATAAAATAAAAAAAAAAGAGATGATTGGAAATGTTGTGAGATGCTGGTGGGGAGGAGAAATGGGTTGTTGTGATGATAAATATGAAGAAGAGGGCGGGGAGAGTTGCGTGAGAGAGTTACGGCTAGTATGAGTTACGCGGCGGAGGCGGTTGTCGGGTTGACGTCGAACCTTTTTTCCCGAAGAGACCGCGCGCGTTTCTACGCGTAGCGTCAAGGAAAAATATGGCGGCCAAGAAAAAACGGATGTGTCGGCCGGTAAATGAGTACGTTTCCGATGGATTCCCCGGTAATGGAATTTGTTTCGAGAGGGTTTTCTTTTTTGCTCGGTTAGGTAACGTTTTCAAGAGCCGTGGTTTAGTAAACACCTGAAAATTTCAAGATTTTTCCAGTTGTGCAGTACAAAAACAAAGAATACGTATCGCATGGTACGTGCGTATAGGGATGTACTGGAAAATTTCTATTTGTCTGAAACCGAGACTACGCTAGGCTGATTCCAACATTTATCTAATTGTAGGTTAGACGAAAATGAAAGTTCTCTGATTGTTTTGGAGCGATTTTTATGACAGGTCTCATAAAATTTATTGCGAAGAGCATGAGAATTTTTCTTCGTGAAGAGGCGAGCGAGCGAAGTTAAACTGAGGCGAAAAAGACGGTTTTGCAAATACAGTCGATCATTTTAGACAAACTAATGGATGCGTCAGTAAAGCTGAAAAAATTTCATCTTCATAAAACTGATAATGAAGTTTACCGGAAATAGGAAGAATATTGTCAGGCAATAATTTGTGGTATGTCTTTATAATGATAACAAATAATCAAAGTTGTAATTTTTCACCTTGTTTTTAAATTTATACTCATGGATCCATATTCTTAAGCTCCTTTGATGAAAACAAAATTTTTAAGTAATTTAAAAATAAAGCGGAAAATTATAACGTCACTTCTTTATTATCATTGACACTACTCCACAGTAGGAAATAAGAAAAGTAGAAACGGTGATAGGAAATGAACGGTCAAAGTATTTAATTTTGGATTAAGCTGGTTTTATGTGTGAATGTTTGCGATACCAATGAGATATACGTTTATAAACATGTATATATATTTGCTGCGTTAAATATTCCTTGACCACTTTTACCTATTTTTCCAAACAAAAAAATATTTCGAAATATTATTCCCCTAACTTTTTTTCCTCCTTAACTCGCACCTGTGGATAAAACTTTCCCCTCAATAACGTAAATTTTTAATATCAATTGACGCGCCCTTCTCATTAACCATTTTTGACTCTCGGACAGGTGAAAACCACCAAGGATTTTTCAAGCTCGAAGTGCATTAAAATTACAAGACTAAAAATACTTGTCTCGTAAATTCAACGGAAATATCCGTCCGCTGCGTAACATCTAAAAAAGCGTCCCATTCTGGACATTATCACGACCTTGTGTCTCTTGCTCGCTCATCCTCTGCCAGTTTTCTTTCTCTCGTCCTCCAGTCTCCTCCCGTATTTCTCTAGCACACATAGTATATCCTCTTTCTTCCTCTCTTTCTCCTTCTTTTCCCTCTTTCTCTGCTCTCTTTCTCCTTTTCCACACCCCCTCCTCTCTCCCCCCCTTTAGCCCTAACCTTTTCTCCCTCTCCTCTAAAAGTCGTTTGTCTGTCAGTCTGTCTCTCTTTCCCTTTCTGTCTCCCCACTCATATTTTCCCTCCCCTTAAATCTCCCTTTCTCTCTGTACTAATAATTTTTACCCTTACTCTCTTACACCTGTTCCCGTCATCTACTTCTCTACAGGCAGCCACCTCTCTCGCGCACAGTTCTTCCCTTTCTCTTCATCAATCCTCTCCTCTCAAATCTATTCATGTTTCCGTTTAGTTTCCTTTCCCTCTCTTACTTTCTCTCTCTCGATTTCTCCTGATCGCCTTCCCACTCACTTTCTTCCGTTTCTTACTTTCCTTCTCACCTGTCTTTCTAACTTTCTCTCCATCCCGTCCTAACCGTTCTCTCTCTCCCCCCCCTCACTTTCGCCTCTTTAACCTCCATTTCCATGCGTTTTCTGACTCTCCTCCTCATATTTCTCTCGAATATGTCTCTTTGTCCTCTCACTCTTTTTTCTCATTCTCTCTCACTCTCCTTTATCACTCTCCCTCTTTCTCTCCCGTTTCTCCTCAAATCATCTCGACGCCGAATACCTCTTTTAAACCCGTCTTTCAGACTCTCTTCAACCCGAACCTCAAAATGCTGCTCGCCTGGTCTCCTCTTCGGCCGATCGCCAGACGGGAATACTAATGGACGGTGATTGGAATGCGATTCTCCCTCGTTCTTTCCTCCCTCTCATTCTCTCTCTCTCTCTTTCCTCCTCCACTTCACTATACCCTCGCACACGCCCTCCTTCCATCTCTTTCCTCCTTCATTTCGCTGTACTTACTCAACACACGCCCTCCTTCCCTCCCTCCTGCTTTACCTGCGTGTTTAGCACTCTTTCTCCCGTCTTCCTCGAAATTATCGTACATCCTTGTATTTCCTTCACTTTTTCCTTCGTAATTTCCTCCTTTTCTATTCGAATCTTACCGTCCTTTTCACGATTTTCGTTCGCCTCACTTCAGTGCCTCATTGTAGTTATATAGATAAATATTCGTCTTTATTTGGGCGATATTGAGATTAGGCAATCCCTTTTTCCGTCTTTCACACGAATTGTGGATAGAAAGCCAGGCGGTCTAGGCGACAGAGTTATTGTTGAGTCAGGAGTTTAGTGCAAGAGGGGAAGGAAATGTATACATTGAGTGTGAAAAGTAGCAACACCAGGAAGCGATAATGCATCCTAAATGATGCGAACGATCAACGCTAGCGATAATGGGCGAAAAACAGTCTCAATTGACGGGTATAATTGAAAAAATAATTATGTCTTACGCGACGACTTTGAGCTACGATTCACATCGACCTCAGAAGCCCATCAAATATATTGTAATATACGTGTTATACGTATACGTATATGCAAAGAAATTATTAAGGATTTGATTGCCTGTTTTCTTCCATAATATTTAACCGCTGTCTCTTGGCACCTTTCATCCCCTAAATCCACTCCTGTCTTGTACTCTGATGTCTGTTGTTTCCTCCTTAGAATGTCCTCGTGCACCGTTCTAAACGTTGTGCGTTGGGTTGGGCGACCGAAAGGGGTAGTGGACGTGCCAAGTTCCTTCGTGAAGGAGAGAGAAAAAAACGAAAGTCTCCGATGCGAGGTGCGACCGGTGACGACAGCTGTTTGTTTGTTTGTACTCTTCTCGCTCTTCTCTCTCCCTCTCTAAGTTTTTATTACGCAATATCCACGGAAGAGCTGGAAGAGCGACTGTTCCGAACTCATATAAAAATCAAACTCGATTAAAGCGTGAAGCGGCTGAGCGACCGTCGAAAGCGTCCGATCTTCGAGCGAGGTTCCGTGAACTAGACGGTCGACTTTACCCGATTAAGAAGATAAAAGGCGACATCGAGATAGGAGGAAACTTTACATTCGTTCCGAGTTTTAAAGCTCGTAGGATATTTTATATAAAAAAAGACACGGAGTCTTTTTGGCATCAGCGCCCTCGAGCTGTGTTCTTTACAGTCTCTCGAGAATACACAAGAGGTTCAGTATACCGTTCGGCCGAATGTTTGTCTCGCATCAAACTCCACACGTAGCGTTCTCCGAGAGCTCGGAAAAACACCAAAGAAAGGGAAGTAACACGTGTTCCGAAGGTCTTCATCCCAACAAATTATCCCCTACGGGCTAAGGATGGACGATGGTTAATAGAGGCGTATAGTAACCATCGCGATACGTTGTCGGGGGGAGAGAGGAAGGGGAGGGGGGAGGAAAGGAAAAAAACGTAACATTTCGTTCTCCGAGTCCTCTTGGCATTGACGGCTTCTTGTCGGTAGGACGATAATGTCGTAGGCGATTACAACCAACCTCAAGACGCTGAGAGGCGTTTAAGAATCCCTACGGAGAAAATACGAACTTTTCCAAGCGTTGACATGCGTCTCCGAGGTAAAATGTGTTTCTCTAAATTTCTATCTCCCCCTCTCTTGCCCCTCTCCCCTCTCCCCGCCCCCCCTCTCTCTCTCTATATATATATCTCTTTATCTTCCTTCATCTTCTCGGTGGTCTTTAAGGCGAAACGCTTCTTCCTCCACAAGATGGATTGCGTGATTTCTTTTCCGCAGGCGAGAGCACTCAAAGATCGCCTGTGTGTATCCAGTTCCACTGTTGCGCAGTCCGTTTTTCCTCTGGTCGGGGGGTAAGGGAGGGAATGGGATCGGAACGGGGGTAGATCCTCTTTTGTTTTCTCGTTCGCTCGCAACTCTTTAACAAAGGGATTTCTTCTGCCCGAGTCGCAATCCCCATTAAGGCGGAGGCGATTAATTACGATTCGCAGTTTGCGTCCTCCCAATCCCTCCCGAGATCCTCAATCGGCTACAAATGCAGAAAGTCGCGGGTGATCTTACGTCTTACGTTACGCCATCGTTAAAAAAAAATGATGAAAAAGTGTGGTGCGTAATACAAATAGGCGTTCAACAAATCAATTGTCCATCATTCCTTATGGCTACAAACAGTTTTATGTTTATTTTGACCATAAAAAGGCCACGTAAACAGGATGGGCGTTTCAGGAAAAAGTAGCCATTCTCAATGCTCATGCGTCTCTGTTTTTCTCGAATGCTTTATGGCTATAGGAGTGACTTACATCGTTAACCAAATAGGTGTGTTTATAATGCAGTGTGTGTATCTAATTGTTTTTTTTTGAATTATACCGGTCACCATTTAGTTTTCGCCAGCCTATATCACGAAATTTGTATCGTAATCAAATACGGCGGATAATTCTCAAACGGAAATGCATTCATCGTCCGCTCAAGGGAGAGCAGCGCTGTCGTCCGCATTCAGTCGAAGATACTGGCGTGCATCTTCTAATTAATAATCATTCCCTTTTAATATCGTAGACAAGGGAGGGAGCATGCGCCCCAGAGCCAAGGGGCACCATAAGACGATTCGCGAGTCGACATTTTGTTATAAATATCTGGAAAATTGCATTCTTAAATTTTAATTTTTGCACGCACAATGAGAAATGTAATGTTTCTCCTATTTGGCTTATAAGGAGATTATTTTTATAATCGTCTTAGTGTCTCACCTACGATACTGCCTTCTTTGGGGCGAAACGGAGCGAAGAAAAAAAATTATACAAAACGTCTCTGAGTTTTACCGGTAGTCTGTAATTGGCTAAGATACTCATCTCGTTTGCGCCTAATTCGAGAAAGTTTTCGAAGATTGCACATGGAGAATCGGTCGGTTTCTTTGGTGTTGCAATTTTGATAGGACTTGTATCTCGAGGTAATAACGGTATAAGTGGTAAACTCGCGGTATCTCTCAAGTTTTTCCTTACATCTGCGAAAGAAATTAATTTTCCGCCAGGCTACTTTCGTGCGGAAAGATATATTTCTATTCGAAAACTCGAATGATGGCTTCATGAAAAAATTACTTGCGCATTGGTGCGCGCACACTCTCGCACATATGCATACGTACACAGAACTAATAAATTCTTCGAAAGTTGTCGGAATTTCCGGCTTCAGTCTCTTACTTGCTGTCCTTAAGGACCTCCTAAGAGCCGAGTTTTTTTATTAGCACATTTTTGTGGACTGTCGCTTTCACTCCGGCCATCTTCCTTCACAGTTGCAAAACCCCAGTGTTAAAAAAAAAAAGTAGGCCGCACTCTTAAAACCGCAGGGGTAAACAGTCTAATATTTCTTTCCTCGCCCCCTCTAGTTCACCTCATTCTTTCCCGCTCCTTTTCTTCCCCTCTTCTTCCCTCTTTCCTCTCCTTTTCCTCTCTCTCCCTCCCTCTTTCCTCTCCCCCTCCCTCTTTCCTCTCTTTCCTCTCCCCCACCCTCTCTCATCTCCTCCCCTATCCATCTCTAGGTCCCTCTTCTACGCCTTCGTACCAAGTTAGAAGGACAAAAAAATAAATAAAAACGCAGCGCGGAGTCGAACCAGATTCGCTAATGAGATAAGCACGAAGGAAGGAGAAGAATCCGGATCTTACGAAATCCGTAAAGGGAATCGATTTTTTACGCCTTTCGGTTTTTCTCATTAAAGGATTTTTTTCGTCGATCGCGAGACAAAGAGATTTTTTTATTTAGAGTAACGTTCCCCCCCCCCCCATTTACTTTTTGCACCCTTTCCATCTCTATCCGATTCCCCTTTGCTCTCCCATCCTATTCTTCCTCTCGGAAACTCTCCTCTCTCCCCCACGTCCTATGAGAGCGGAAAATCAACTCGTAGAGAAAAAAAATAATTTCCCGAAAATAAAAGTTGAAGATCGACGGGCGAAGGGCAAGGAGAAGATGGAACAGAAATAAAAAAATTAATTCTTCGTTCCGTGCGAGCGGTCCTTTAGGCGACCACGAAAACCGTCTGTTGTTTTGGGTGGTTCCTCGCAAAAGAGGATTTTTTTCTTCCCTCTCAGATACGGATTTTCTCCCCCTTTGTGTAAAAAATAAACCTGTTCCATAAGTAGATATCTGGTGGAAAACGGATTCGCGAGATTTTTTCGTTGCATTTATTGTGCCCTCTTACGCTCCCGAGGTATCGCAATCGCTTCTATAAGATGAAGAGATATTTTTACGTGCACTCGCCCCTCGAATTGCACGGTTTCGGTTTAGCATTTTCATTTTAAAGACCTATGTAGCTATAATTTTGCTTAAGCATGGTTTTGAAACTGTATCCAAACATAAGAAAACATAAAATATTTCAATTTATACATAGATGTTATTAGAGATATTAGAGGATAAATGGTAACAATGCTAAATACCGTGCGATTTAATTATTGCATGCTTACCTCAAGATGACGGTTAAATGCAATCTCGCGGAATCTTATAGGAAAACCTATTTCACTTTGCGCGGTTTCGCTTTACACGGTATTATGCATAGAAGCATGTACCGTGCAAAGCGAAATACGGGTGTTCTAAGGTTCTTGCTTTATGAAATTTGATTTTCAACCTAAAAAATCAATATATTTTAATAAAAAACGGAATAACTGGCTCCACCTTATTGTTGTGTTGCAAATAATGATCAGCATAACCTCAACAGAAACGGTTGGGAATTCGAGAAACGCAAGATTATTTTATTATAGTCTAAGATCTGATTTACACTTCTGAGGGCAGTTGGTTGTTATCCAGGTTGCCCATATGTTTGTCCGACATATTTGTTGACCGTTGGATATATCCCGATCAGTGCTGTAACTAGGTATGGCGAAGGTGGCATTTGCCATAGGCGTCGCTGGAAAAAGGCGCCAAACACCCGCAAAAAGTGCGAAAAGTTAATTTTTCTCATAAAGAAGTGTCATTTTTAATACTAAAAAATTTATTTATTTGCAAGAAAAACGCTATTATTCTTTATTAAAACGCAAAACAAAAATCGGTACAATATACATTGTTGAAACTTTCGCACATACTAATGCGTCGTTTAGTTATCTTTTGAAAAATAGGAACTATGTAGGATCATTACCAACATCAACTTAAATAAATATACGGAATTTGACGAAAATCGTATGAGTCATTTTTTAGAAAATCCAATTGTTATTAAATTTGCCTAAGAATAAACTAGTTTTATATTCATTTATTGAGAAATATGAACTATGTAGTATCATTATAGACGTAAACTCAAGTAACTGTACGAAATTTGATCAAAATCGTTGTAGCCGTTTTTGAGAAAATAAAATTGTTTTTAAAAATGCGTAGAATAAACTTTCCTTATTTATTGAGCAATGCCAACCATTTCTTCATAGCTTCTGCTCAGTATGATAAAATGCCTAAGTACGAGATTTCATTCATTTTCGCTCTACCGCTTAGGCTCTAGAGCCGCGAACGGACGGACAGACAGACGGCATTGCGAAAACTTTTTTGGACTTTGGTACACCTAAAAGATATATTTCCCTCAAAATCTCGAGATCGAATTTTTTCGCGATTACAAGACTTTCTCAATATACTTCGTATATGAGAAAGTAAAATGTTATCCTACATAACTAAGGTGTTTGCTAAAATTTCGTCTTAGGCGCCACATCGCCAATGCACGTCTCCGATCCCGATCATGCGTTTAAAACTTCGATTCGAGCAATTGATTTAGAAGCGTTTACGTGTCCAAATTCGCCATGATATTGCACTTAAACGAGTGCCCAATCATCAAACGAATTGTTGAAAAGAGTGAATCGTGTGTAAAGAGAGAGAGAGAGAGTTTATAAAGAAATTTACCGACGAATCCAAGCATAACGCGAGCGTGAATTGGGAGTCATTCATCTGATTGAAGGAACCTCAATTCGGTAAATTTGTTTAGTTGCTTTGCTTTCGTTTTTTTTATGAAATCCGATTTGCGAAGTCTGGTCTTTCTATTTGAACGACCATTAGCCTTATCATAAGAATGCGTCTTGCTTGGCGAATATATAAAATAAATATTCCGTCCTCGTAAGCCAATGAATTCGATCCACCTGTGCGAAATCGCTTTCACGCTCGGAGATTATCTTCCCATAAATTTGTGTCCCTCTGAGTCAGAAAAAAAATCAAACGCCGACAGGAAAAAAAATTATTCCAAAGGAAACAAAGAGCTCACGAATAAAAAAAAACGCATAAATATAAAAGCTTTGCCACCCACCGTCATCCGCAACCCTTATGAATTTTGGATGCCGGCGGTGGTGGCGAATCCGCGTCACGGAACTATTCGTTAAATCGTCACGGAACGACCGTGCCTATAGGTGGCCAAGGCCCACCGCACGCCATAATAAAAAAGGAAATATTTCGCGAGGCGGCGCAGATATCGTGAGCTTATGTCGTGGGCGGAGAGGGTAAAGAAGAAATGGGGAAAGGTTTGGTTGGGGGAGGAGATGGAGAGAGAGAGAGAGAGAGGAAGGAGGAGAGATCGGTGGAGGGTGTAGGAGGAAGAGGAGAGAGGGATTGGAGGTAGGGATGAGGTAGAAAAGTGAAAAAAGGAGTGAAATGGAGAAAAAAGGGGCGACCGTATTAATTTTACACTGCTCTTACAATTAGTTAAAGCGACATTAAAGCTAAGGAGACTTTAAATGCGAAGATTGAGAAGGAGAAAATTTCTGAACTTGACCTGGGACTACGAACCCGGGTCTCCCCCACTTGCCGGGGGTAGGTGCCGTAACCGGACTAATTCTCCATTGGTAGCTTAGTTGGTTAAAGCACCTACCCCCTGTAGGTGTGTAGACCCGGGTTCATAGTCCCGGTCAAGTTCAGAATTTTTCTTCCTCTCATTCTTCGCATTCGTGATTAGTATTACGCACTCACGCATATAATTTAAACTTATATCATTTCACTCTTGTTATCTAAGAAGGCTTGTTTTTCCGTCTAATCCCTTAGTTGCATGAAAACTCGATGAAATAAGTCCAATACATTCGCATCCGCCGTATTTTTAACAAATGTTTTTCCATTTCATAAGACTCATCGCAATATGTTATTTCCTTGGTAGCAACTTTATTCACTAGATATTGTCTTTGATATTTTTCATTAGCATTTGCCTTGCAACGACGAATCACTTTTTGAAATAGAAAAATAAATTTTCGTATTAGAACCGCATCCTGATTCTCGAGAGGATTTTTTGAAAAAAAAAGAACGCGCGGGTCTGCGTACGTATATGGATGAACGGAGATGGAATGGAAGGAGGAAGACGTGATAACGATCAAGTGCTTAAGCGATGAAAGAAAATTACGAATAAGATTATTAGAAAATGGAGGAAGAAACTCTTAGGGAAGGAGGAATGGTGGAAGAAAGAGAGATGGAGAGAGAGAGAAAAGAGAGAGAGAGAATAAGCGGATGGAGTAAATAAAAAGGTTTCGGATCGGAGACGGATGTGTGGCTAACATCGGTCTCAGAGAGCATCGCGTGGGAGCGCGTTTTACTCCTCTTCGCGGAGGTTAAAAGGCGAGAATGATGGTGTGGGAGTGGAAGGATGGGTTGGGAAAAGGAGCGGAGGTGGGGGATTGGCTGAGGGAGGGAGTGGGAGGAGGGTGGGGGGGGAGAAAGAGAGCTCCCAACCGAGAGCGGGTTGACCTTTATTTCTGCTCGGATGAGCCTGTCTATCCGTACAGCGAGGAGTCATTTCCGTCACGAGCTGTATTTTTCACGGTCACTTTGCAATCGAAAGTGGTCCGCCATTCCTTCACTTCTCACTCCTCTCGCCTCGGGTCACACTCTTCGAACTCGCGCTTTGTACACGTTCCTTTGTATCCATCGCATCGTCGAAAAAGAAACCCTTTACGATAATATATATCTTTTTATTCCAAACATTCTCGCCCTCTAGCGTGTTAAGAGGTTATTTAATGTATTCGACGTTATTAGGAGCGAAGAGGAAAGAGTTTGCTTTTATGCAGTGTCGAGGTGCACATCGCATGGGTATTGCACGAATTATAACTTACGTAAAACGTGCATATGAGCGGTGACGCGCCAGCGAAGACGATGGAGTCGAATTCGTGCAGCGGTTCCCAAATTTTATGCATCCGTCATCCCCTCTTAAGGCAGTCGACATCACCATTGAATATTAAATGTAACATTAATTTCAAAATATTATTAACATTAATTTAATTCCCACAAAAATTAATGTTAATTATAAATTTAAACGCGCGTACAAGTATTGCAAATTTAATCCTTTAAACCTTACGCGACCTCCATTTTGGGATCCACTGATTTAAAGAATGTCAGCATGACAAATAAACGGTATTCTTTATATCATTAGTCCATCTCAGTCTCGTCTTCCTATATTAATTCTTACCCATTTAAAATTGACACTCGAATCATCTACTATACTATCAGCGTGTTTTCTTCTTGCTATTGCATACCTTAGGAATAGCATGCCAAAGACTTGGCGTTACTTAATATTTGCGAAATCTTGGTAAAAACTCAAGCATTTTACTGTAAACGCGAATAGAACGTGCCATTTACGCGTAGCGATTCCCTATGTGGCGGGGGAACTTATTTTAAACCGACTAAATTATGTAGTCTTTAAACGGGGATAAAAATATTTGAACTCTTGGTTTGGAAAGAAACGGTCCGAAGATAAAGAAGAGAGCCGTTGTTTTCGACGCAGAAGACGTTCACATTAAAATAGCGCAGTGTTTTTCAACCTTTCTGCTTTGGCGATACAATTTTTAAATGATCCAGCTCTCGCGACACACCATGAAATAATCGCGACACACTATGATATAAAAAGTCAATTTTTTTGGTTAAAACATAACAAAAATACTTTAAATTCATTATTTAACAATAAAACCATAAATATAACAAAAATATAAGAAAATGTTTGTTTGTTAACATCGTATTAGTACAAATATGACCGAGGTCATTTCAGAGTATGTACAACGAAATCTATATATGTATAAATGAAATTCATTATTTAACAAAATAAACAAAAAGAAATGAAAATCTGTCGAATAACAATTTTTAAAAAAATTGTGAAATTTGAGCCTTTTTTTCTAAATTTTCGAGACGCACCTGGACCTCGTCCACGACACACACGTTTGAGAAACACTGATCTAGCGTGTTGAAAATTGACTCGCAAGTTCTTTTCGCATCATTAAAAATGTGTCTGTTTTTGGATGACTGTTGCACAACCCATTCCGTAAATCCCTACCAAATAAGTCTTAAAACCTTTTAAAAATATCTCCACGTCTATTATTTTTGTTGGCGAAGGCTGTTAGCCTAGTTACTATATATTCGAGCAGGTTTTTTTACGGCCGCGTTTGATGGCGGAAATTGGAGAGTTGATCGCTTTTCGGTTTCAAAACGAAACAAATGAACGGAGAGAAATTAGACGGTAGCGAAACCTTAACCCCCTTGAAGTCCTTTTCTCACGGTGAAAGTAATTTCGTTAAAAACTTTCATCTCCGGTGGAGATGTCGCCGGTTTAAAAAAAAAACGCATTCCCGTCGCGTATTTTAAGGGAAAAAACGTCTCTGGATTAGAGGAAGATTGCTTCTGAGAAGAACCCTCCTCCTACGCTTTTTTTTTCGGAGTCTGCGAGGAGAGGAAGGAGCGGTGCGGGAGTGCTTCTCGTTTCGTCAGCGAGGCAAACAGGGCGTGTCGTTATAGTCGTTCTAAACGTGAGAAACCCGGCAATCAAAAAGGGAGGTGAATATTAGAAGGTTCGCGTTTTTTCGTTTCTTTTTTTTTTTCGAATCTCGATATTTTCGGGGCTTACTTTCACTTCGCCCGAGTTTTTTTTTTTCGGGGTTTCCGATCGGAAAGATAATTCGTTCGTCCAAAACGAAAATTCTGCGAAATCGCGGTTTTATTATTTTTATTCTTTGACCGTTACAGGAACCGAAACCCTGAAGTTTTCGGGCGTTCGGATCGATTCGCGCGTTACGTAAGGGATTTGAAAAATCCGGCATATCCTTTTATCGGAGAGGTCAAGAGTCTCTGTTGGTATTTGAACGCGGGAGAGGCGATTTCGGAAATATCAAATTATGCGGCGCGGAGGTAATACTATAATTTTTTTATATCGCGTGAAACGATCGATTCGAATAAAACGTTCTTATTGTCGGTCATTTGTCAATTTTAGGACGGGCGAAGTGGGTTTTTCGACACAAAATTATAGAAAAACGAAAAAAATTAAACTGAAACAGTCGGGACTCATTCATACAAATTCACGAACATAAATACGTGTATCACAAAATATTTTTTTAATGAAACATTTAAAAGTTTATGATTCTACAGGTTTTAATAGTTAAGTTTGGTAGACTACGGCGTAATTTTAATTCGAAAAAATCCTCCCTTTGCTGTAATCACAGCAAAAGAAATTTTTTTCAGAGAAAACATTCACCTTTAAAATATTTCCCACGAATAACGCGTGAATTTTTATTCGATGTTAACATCAAATGGTTGAGCAAACGATTTGCGCAATACCCGCCATTTCTCAATTCCCTCACTCTAATGAGAAATCTCGTATTAGACACAGCAATACGCGAACGATCTCGAGGACGGCGTTTTTTTTTTTGCCAAAATGTGCACCTAGATATACGATTTTAGCCGAACCGTGAACTTGGCAATTTTTTGTACCTATGTACCGTGCTAGCGTCTTCGTTTCGGCCACCTCATGGTTTTGGCATCGTAAAAAAAATTATCGTTAACCCATCGGAAATAGTTGAAACCAATAGAAGAGGCCGGTCATTCTTCCCCATCATGGTGATTTATTTCTCAGCCTCGTTGAGGAAACGTGAATCTGCAGTATTGAATTAGGTCAATGGTGAACGCCTCGAGATGCCATCTATCTCAAACAGCCTGACTATTCTAAAGCTTTTCATACCGTTTATTTAATTTATACGGATACACAAATTTAAATTTACACAATAAATTAAGCGTCGCTTCTTCTACACGCCAGTTAATTTTTTTCGGTGAAATCACTTCTTTAAAAAGTACCGACAACAGCTAGAGTTCCAAATGAATCCGATGTTGAAAGTTACGTTTACATCTCGGTATGGTAACGCTAAAATACGATACGTGCAATTCTCTGTAATTGAAATCGCAAAATGAACATGAAACCGAAGGGATTTGGTTTCGATAGGATTGATAATCAGGATAAATTTTATAGCCGAAATGTGTGCTTGATTTACACAACCTTTATGCATATATGGGTATTATCTTTATTATCGATAATATCTCAGTCATGTGAGTTTGTTAATCTAGATTTGGAAGCCGATAATATCTCTTACAATTTTTAGACATTTTTTATGCTATGGAAAAATGCAATCCCTAGAAATGACACTGCTACTTGTTTAATTTTTTCCCGGATGCGATTACGGCAAATAGACATGTCCGTTAAAGCTTAATATATGGCGGAATGACAACCTTGCCATACGCTTTCGGCGTCTCGCGTAGTATTGATGTAAATGTAAAAAAACAGGCATAATATTATTCGTATCGTAATTAATAACCTTTTCTTCGCAACTCTTCCTACGAGTTAAACTTTTGTCTCGCAACTTAACTATGACGTCGCATGGAAAATGTAAATTATATCACAAAAAAGAACCTTTTTTTTATTAATCGAACAATCCTTGTAGGGTCATGTTTCCGTTAAGGTACGTCTATGTTGCCGTAGTGAGTATTACCCTAAAATATTTGGAGACGTTTTCCTACTTTTATAGGCAACACGTAGACAATGACGGCACGATCTTCTTGTCGCGAGACTTAAAATTCCAGAACGAAGAGATATATTCTCCTCACTTTCGTCAGTTCGGAAGGAAAACAAAAACGAAACGAGCCGCACTCCGAAAGAAAGTTGACAAATCGCCTCTTTCGAACGCTTGTTTCCCCTTCGCCTTTGAACTTTGTCACAAGACATGTTTCTCCGGCGGAAAACGTATCGAGGATAACTGAAGAGATACGAGGACAGTAAAAAAAAAACGGTGTAATAGTACCCGTGACCTCACCTACGTTGTCTCTGTGTGTGCATATATGTATATGTAAAAGGGAAAGTTCTTTGAAAAAAGCCCTTGACCCAATATGAACGCGGAACATCGGATATCTCCATTAAAATGAGACTCCGCCCGCCGCTCGTTCGTACCGTGCGTGTATGTGTGTGTTGTGTGTGTGTGCTCAAGAGAGAGAGAGATAAAGAGGGGAAGTACGTGCGCGCGCATTGAAAAGAGCAACAAGTGCGACTGCTTCCGCGCTATCGTTCGTTACCTTTTCTTTCCATCTCGTAGGTTATTCTCGGAGGTCGCGCCACTGCGCAGCATTTGAAAATATTGACGAAAATGAGAGAACAAAGCCAAAATTCTGCGTCGCTGCGATTTCGGGCGAATGTATCGAAACAACCTTGGACGAAATGTACTCCACGGTGCGTCTTAAAACTTTTAAACGCGGGTCAAGTTGGCGGGCGTCAAAAGTCAATAGCAACTTATTGTTAGTGACCTTGGTGACCAAACGTTTCGCATATATTTGCAAATTGGGCGTTCGTGTACGTTTTTCCTTGTTCGGCACAAACGACGCTTTTGCAATTTTTTTATGACTTCGGCGTTGGCGAAAAAATCGCCTACGTTCTATAATTCACAAAAAACAGGATATGGAACAATTTTATCGTTAAAAAAATTCCAGCCTTCATTCCAGAATGTCTTCACTCGAAGTAATTAGTTCCAATTGCCGAGAGCTGGCCACAAATTCATTTGTTAAGTTCATAGAGCTGCACTTAAATGATAGTGAATGTTTCGCGATTGAATTCTGAGGTATTTAAAATGGTGTTTTAAATGGCCAAGTTAGCGATCCTATCTCCCCAATGTCTCTTGCGAGTCCATTTAACATCGACAGCTCCTTCCGCTGTATATCACCCGTAATATTTATTTTTTATCGCCAAATACTTTATCTGAAGCACTATCCCATCTAAATGGCCTGTTTTTAATGACCTTGAACTATCTATATCTGACCTCGAAAGCCTTTTAAAAGGTTTCACGACTTTCCGAATGCATCTGGACTCTTGCAAAACACGATTGTTCGTGTTTTAGTTTTAAATTATTTGCTCCAGAAATCCTGTTGAAGAAGTCACATGTCTCGAAACAGATGGTTTTGTCCGACCTTGATGAAATAGCAAAATATATTTTATTTTGGAATACATATAAAGACATGTTATGGCTAATAATATGAAAGCTGAAACTTAATAAATTCCACCCACTCCGCGTGTCTTTTAGGTCGCCGAAACCTAAGATGTAAATATAACACATTCATTCAAACTGAACTCCAGACGAAGTTTTGGTGATTTACGTGGGAAGGTTGTCTGACCTATTGGCCTGTTGAGAAATTTTCAGGCAGCAGAGAGAAAATATTTTTACATCTGCGATATAGCTGTAGAAAAAAAAGAGATGAAGCAACCTTCAAAATTCTAACCGCAAATATTACTGAAGACTTATTCGGCGCCTGGACTATTAGGTCTCCCACACGGTTCAGGTTTATAGGAATGAAAGAGACAAGTTTCCTAATTTGGCGGAGGACCCAAAGCTGAGATATAAGTTTCCGCTTTCCGTTGAGGCCCAGACGAAAGAGATGTTACGCAGCGAATTGTGTCATTAGAACGTATTAAGGAAACCGGGTTGCGAAAGAATCGCTGCCGAATTAAGCTTCGTATCGGAGAAGTAATTAATTTTCGGGACGTTTTGACGATATCAAAGCGGCAAAGATTTCTTTGAAAGATGGGTTGTTTTGATTAAGCCTCTATTTTCGATTATATCCGAAATTTACCGTGTCAGCCTAATGAACTTTCGACATATCGTATGATTCTAGTTTGTTTTCCTATCAGCTTGGACGCAAAATTTCGAGGTTAGCTCTTTGAAAACTTTCGTGCATTGTCGAAATAACATATGTGGATATTAAACATACGCTGAAAGATGAATTTTTTAAAATTAAACGTATATTTTTTATGCCATTGGGTAAAATATTTATGGAACTAAAATCTGCGAGCTGGAATTGTACAAACAAAACAATCATGTGTTGAATTTATCGTTTCTATTCTTTGTGGATGAAATCTTTATGTCGAATGTTAACGTCTTGGACTTGAGTTTTAAGATCCCATTTGTCTTTCGTATTAACGTATTAAAGTGTTCAAGTGGTGGCATTCGTTTACCATTCCTCGTAAGCGAATAACATTTTTTCCCGATAAATTTCCCACGTGGCTGACCCCCAAATTATATCCTGGTCGATATACATTTTTTTCCAAAAATTTTTTTTGATCCCCTCCCCCATATTCGCATATTTTAAATCGCCTCAGAATAAAATGGGTAAAAACGTTTCCGGCGGATTTTTGTCATTCCAAAAGGGGCGTGCCTTGATGTTAATTGGCGAGGACAACTGCGCGGTACCTCTCCTGACATTTCGGACTTTTTTCTGAAAATCGTCACGCGACCTTCGCGTGTTCTATCGAGGACGACGCGCAGAAACACGCAGGCGCGCTCGCGCCTAGAATACGCCCACCTGCGCTTCCAGGAAGGATTTTAACCCACTCACACACTGACAAACACACACACACACTCGCGCCTTTGACACCCACAAACGCTCCTCCTCTCACGAAGGAATGGGAGTGCCTCCTCCCTCTCTCATTTCTCCTACCTCTCCACCACCCACCACCCCCGGATAGTGGGGGCGTTATGTCATGCAAACTACTGCGCAGAAAGGGAGACTGAGAGAGAGAGAGGGGGGAGGGGCAGAGTAATGGAGTGAGGAAAATAAGAGTTGGAGGGTGAAAATAGATAAAGGAGCAGATAATTGTAATTTATATGGATTAGCGCTAGAGAATATCTTCTTCGGTTTATCTCTTTGTCTTGTAGAAAACATTACTTGAAAATTTGAAAGAAAACGAAATGAATGTACATTATAGTGTGCATCTGGAAATTTAAATAGGAGATTTCGTCTGGAGAAAATAAAATCTGGGATAAAATACATCTCGCGAACTTTATCATATTTATACGTCATTTGTCTATTCAATAATATCATCAGTTAAGTTGTTGCGTAGATTTTTTAGGGTAGTTGGACGTAAAAATCCATACAGTATAATGTCACTGGACGCTATATATAGGTAGATATATTTTGATATATATGCCATATATGATATGGTATCGTGAATGGCGCTAAGATTTATTACTGGATGGATTTTTAAATTAAAATCATACAAGTCGAATTTCATCGCTATCACGTTACTTTCTCTATAACACTTCGTAAGTGAGAAAGTAAAAATAATTAGCAAACCACACCTTCGGTAAAAAAACTCTCAGTAAGTCGAAGGGTGTTAATAATTTTCATATGAATGAAAAATGAGAATGAGGGAGGAAGAGGAGGAGAAAGCCTGTTACTTTGCGGAGGAAAAAACATCACGGTTTACCATACGCGTGAGTCAGGGTCGACGTTGGGAAATTTTTCCTCTTCCGCGAAAGGTAGCGGATGAAAAGTATTATAAATACAAAGCCCGCTTTCTCCTTTTTAGCACTTCGTGTAAAACCAAACTCGCTAATGTCTCCACTTTGTCCGCACGTCTGCGTTCCTGTCCTCCTCTGCGAATATATTTTCTCCAAGAAAGTGAAATTTGTCGGTGGTATTCCTAGGATGTGTCGCTTCATACCATTGGAGAATTGTTAAATCATGGAGAATTTATCGTCAATCTTATAAAATCCTTTATTTCTGCAATGGTACTCGAAATAATCAAAAGGAATGCCCTTCAACTTCTTTGACGAAATTACTCTTTCAGTTAAGCGACTGAATTATACAATAGATACCGTGAATTTTAAATGGAACATACTTGGATACTATTTGATCAAAAATATTTAACCATAACTTTTTCTTGCAACTTTAATGTAAAGTCATGATGTCGAATTCCTACTAAAAATTATTTATATTTCAAAGGAAAAGCTTTATTCCGTTTCGATTTCTTTATCTCATTGTTTGGTTTCGAATAGTATAAATTTGGCCGAGACAGACAGTAGGTGTACAAGAAAAAAGTTTGATTTCGAGAATTTCGAAAGGCGTTTATTCTGTTAAACATGATCTGATTTTTTTCACGATCGCTTTCGAACCACTGAAGCATAAACAAAACAAAAACGAAAAAAATACGACCGAAGATTTGTGTACGTCTCTTAACCCGTTCCAGATTACTTAACGACGACATTCGCATGCGGAGAAACAAAAAGTTTTCCCCGGAAATACCAATTGTGTGACACAAGCAAGAATCGCTTCATGGCGCTTTAATGCCTTTACACTAGTAACCGTGGAATTTAGCAGTGATTTTAAGGGACTATTAATGGGGTGAGTAGCCGTCTTAAATCAACACGAAAATAAGATTATCTCTCTATGAACACATCATCATTATAGGTAGTCTGTCCGTAGACAGATCCGTAATTATTCATGGTTAAGCTTGGTTCTCCATATACTCCTATTTTCCGCAGTCTTCTTCATGTCTTGATAGCTCTCTTTCCCTTTCAAGTCCTATATCAGCTGAAACCTTCTCCTACCTCTTTCTCTTTTTCCATCCAGTTTTCCTTCCAGCACTTCTGTAATCATCCTCTCTCCCCTCAGGTAATGTCCAATCCAGTTCGCCTTCCTCTTTTTCATAGTCTGTATAATCGTTCGCTTCTCTCATATTGTTCGTAGTACTTCTTCATTTTTCACCCTATCTGTCCATTTTATCTTCAGCATTCTTCTCCATGTCCACATTTCGAAGCTTTCCAAGAATTTAATGTCATTTTCCTTAGCGTCCGTGTTTCTGCACCATATAGAGCTATACTCCATACATAGCATTTTAAGCATCTGTAGTATTTCATCACATTTTTCTTTTGTCCAATTTTCTCTAGCATTATCTTTAACCCTTCTCAACTCATTGTTTATGCCCCACTTTTTCCTCTAGAGTAAACTACCTTGAACTCTTCCGATTCGAACTGCCCTTGTCCTTCCCATCTAGCTTCGCTCAGCCCTATGATGTTAATCCTATTTCTTCTTTCAGATTCTCTAGCTTTCCTGCCTTCCTCGTGATTTTTACATTCCAAATGCCTATGCGTGTGTTACCTTCGACAAATGCACACATATACATACTTATATAAACATACACGTATGTACATACATAAATACGCTTACACGCATGTATGGCGTTTAAGGTACTAGTAAAATTTCCCAGGTGCTTTATAGAACTTCGACCCGTACGTCATCGGTCAGAAACAGGGAAAACAATTCATGCGATTCCTACCTAAGTCAAATATTGAAAAACTTATTTAAAACCATATAAATCATCCGCTAACGCACGAAGTTACCGAGACCACCCGCATCTCGGTTAGGTCAACTTTTTGGAAAAAAGTAAATAAAACAACATTTTTTCCCTTTAACAACGTTCGTCATTTGCGCGGGGCCTGACAAATGGCATCGCGGGTTTACGTCATGTCTAAAAATTAAAAAAAAATAAACCCCTCCGGCTCGTTTGCATTTTTTATATCCTCTTGGGGGGATGGTTTTTATTTTATTTTATTTATTTGGCCGAGCATTATTCTTCTCGAACGATCCTATTCCCTTCCTCTCACTCCTCGTGCAGTCTTATTTCCTCGAGTATAACTACAACCCCCCCCCCCCCCTCCAATATCTCCGCGACGGGAATTCCTCTCTTCCGAGTAATTCACTCCTTTAACGCGAACCTTGTCTTCTTCGCTTTTCGTCTTCAATCCCTCTCGGTCCCTCGCTCCATTTATCACATCTCTTACCTCCATTCTTTCTCTCTCTCTCTCTGCCCTCTTCCTCCTCCCATCCCATTCTCTCCCACACCCCTCAGGGGAGGGAGACTACGTCGACCGCTCAGACACAACACCACTCCCTCGCATCAAAAACCCCTTTCCAACCTCGACGAATGCTCCCTCTATCTCTTTCTCATGAGACAAGCACGAGAAGAAAACTCCTCTCCTTTCTTCATCCTTTTTTCTTCTTCTTCGAGACGACCGCCCCTCTCTCCACCAATCAGTGTCATTATTCTCGTTACGCGTGCTTTTTCATTCATTCGAGAAAAAAGAACAACACCCCTTTCTTTCTCTCCCCCCTCCCACGCTGGCTCAAGCATCGAGGAGTCATACTTACTCACGTGGTAAATATAACGCGTGCACCGTCTTACTGAGAGGGAAAGGGGAAACAAAACGCTTGTCTTGTTTTCGTCTCGGTGTCGTCGAATAAGGCGTTCAAAATGGTTCGAAACAATTGTTTCGGATCGGTTAAGTGAATTCGGCGAGGGAGATAGGTTATGAATACGTGATTCTTTCGTCCAATGAAGATGATTTGGCGTTCGAGTAAATATTTTGTTATATTTCATTTAAGTTATGTTGCGGATGATGTCTCGGATCAAATTTTGCGTTTTTAAAAACGATGTCCTGGAGTAAGAATGTTTCTATAACTTAAAAATTACGGTTTCTCCTTTATTTTTTAGGTAAATTTTGGCAACATTGCAAAAATATGCTTATATAAGATATTCTTGATTAAAAAAAAATATTTGGGAGTGATATATAATACATAAAAGAGTTGTTGAAAAGATAATTTTTTACGGAGTGATGATAACTTTTCTTATAAAAATTGTAGGTTAATGATTTTATTTACTTTTTTTATAACGAGATTAAATCATTTTTACAGTATCAACGGCAAGAGCTTTTCAACCGATGTGCGCTTCTGGTTCTCCTCAACCCTTTAGAATCTAATGGAGTTTTTCACACCACCAACCGTATTACATCACAAAAGTGAGTACGATACATTTTTTACGTTTATTTATTCGGTGATAACGAACGTTTAAAAAAAGATAGCTCTGGAGACACGGCTATAAAGTCGCGTAGCACATCGAGACCAAAAATTAATCCCTTTGGATAGAGTGGTTCACTAACTCGTATACCTCCCACCGAATCCCTCATGGAATCTTAAGCACACCACGATGCTAAGGAATTTAGACATCAATAACGCATTTTTTTCCCTTTCCATTTCCTTCGGAAACCGTAAAAATAGCCACCTTTTTATACGCCACGCGTCGAAATCTTCTCTAATCTTCCTTTACGACTTCCTGCTTTCTTAGGTAGCAGAAAAAAGAAACGTCGTGGGGTAAAATCTCGTACGTAAAAGGACCGAAAAATACTGTTCCCTCGCATCTCGACTCATGCATTCACGATTCATCTCCAGAAGGAGAAAAAAATCACGTCCCGAGACCCATTTCTTTATTTCGCTCTCGAACCGCATTCTCGAAGTGGGATACAAACAACGACGGAATCTAAATCGTTTTTTTCTCACCATTGGAATCCATTCCGGCCGCGCGTTCTCCTTTTTACCGGCCGTTTGGACGGTCGTAGTTTTCTCATCGCGGGATAGGTCTTATTAGGAGCGATAAAAACCCACGCCTTCCTCACCAATCACTTTTTTTTTGCCACCCGTCTTAACGCCCTCCCCCAAAAAAAGACGCTCCTTTCGGGGCCGTCCCGCTATGGGAAGTGACGTCTGGCGCTGATAAAACAATCCTGGGAGAGAGACCCTGCCTTCAAGGAAACCCCCGATAAATAATTCCTACAATAACACCCTCGCCTCCCGTCCTCCTTTAAGTTTCCTTCTCCCCACTCACTTCTAAAAACTGACACGAATGTTCGATCGACTGTGGCGGATGTGTAAAATCTCGTTTTTGAAGAAAATAGACTTTTTTTGTATATACGTGCACTGTTTTCTCAAAATTATTTAAATTAAAAATAATTGCTTAATTGTATCTACCGTATTATATTTTGCTATAATTATATTTGTTGTTTCATATTTTTAGTAACATTTAAATTCATCGAAAAGATAACCTAATAACAGTGGGATTATGATAGCATGACACAACACCACCGAAGTAAAGACATTTTTGTTTGTCATGTTCTGTCTACATTTTCAATTGTCCTAAAATTGAGATGAAACTTTGCTAGATTATTCTTAATTTCGTAGTTTTAAATGCATTATGTATTAAATCGCCGCAGCAAGCTACCACCTAGATTACAAATCTATAGCATTAATAGACTGTTTACAATATTAGTGTAAGGTTTACTCATTTTCCAAATTTAGCCCTCTCCAAAGGTGGAAATTCAAACTAATGGACGATTTGCAAAATGAAAATCTCAATATTTTATTGGTGCCTACGCAACAAAAAAAGATTTTTCATCCACCTCTTAAAACAAAAGAGTTGAATGTCTACGGACGGTGGGACGGCAAACCGATAACAATGGCTCGTTTTCATATGTTTTAAAAACGAACAAAAAACAATAAATTTGCGCACTTTCCGAACGCCACTAACCCTTATCTGCCTCTAACTCCGCGAATTTATTTTATTGCCCTGCTTCGAAACAGTGGTCCCCTCTTCGGAGGCATCCGGAATGGTAAATAACCGTCCGAGATACCCAAGAATTTCGCCCTGCTCGATTATTTCCTATTCCACGCCAACGTTGTTCGTTCGACCGTCGTATATTTTTCCCGCCCTTTACCGCTCTTACGCGTCCGTAAGGAAAAGCGTTGGTTGGATGGGCAGAGCCGTTACCGGAAGCCTTCGGAAGATGTTGCCGCCGACGCCGGTCGAGTTCGCCGGGTCGTTTTTTTTTCCACCGCGAATGGAGGTTCGTCTTTTGGGCTCAAAACATGAATAAGCTCATTGATGCTTTTCTCTTTCCATCTCGCCGCATCGATCTCTCTCTCTCTCTCATTTTGATAGGAAAGGAAGCCTCCGTAACTCATGCGCCCTTCTGTGAAGGATGGAAAGGTATGTCTACTACTTCTTTAAAAGTGGTAAAATAAAAGGGAAGATTTCCATGGATTCACGGTATCTATTGGATAGAATGTGACGGAGGGCCATCGATGACGCGTGCGTTTACGCTCGTAATCTTCCATTCGCATGCAAATGTAAATTTAATTTAATTTTTTTTCAGTGACCTTCATGTCGTCTTCCTTGACACGTTGGATAATTTTAATGCTATTTTTATTACGATTTCGTATGAATTAATCGAAAGGGAAGATTTGGATTCCCAACCTTGAGTTCACAACTTCTGTGGATAGGATGGTACTGAGAATCCTTCGATAACGCACGCTTATGCTTGTATTTGTGTGTAGCCACAAATTTGATTCCAATTTGTTGGAGTAAAATTTGTTGTTATTCTTATCGCGCATTCTTTAGTTTTCAACCGGATTTTATTTTTATTCGAAGTATTTTGATTGCCTTTTACCTGGCTAATCTATCGGGGTAAAACATCAAATTTTAACGGAGATTTAATTTAGTGTAATAAGAAAAAGTTTTAAATCGATTCTGTTGAAAGTAACGCGAAAAGTGACAACGAATGTGCCATGACTTGAATGGAGTGTGCCGCAGACAACTTAGCTGATGTTGTGAGATAATAAAATTTTTCATTTCATGTCTGCGTCTCAAGCGCAGAAAATGAAGTTGAAGTCGTTTAGGAGCATTTCAGAATTAATGTTCACATTTAAAAGTTTAATTAATCGAAACTTTTGTGTATTACGTCAATAAAATATTAAGAATGCATTTTATCAATAATAATAAATTCCTATCGAGATGAAATTTTGCGCATAATTTAAAATACGTAGATACTGACCGAGATTCATAGTAGCATTTGAAAATGTTAGATTCGCTCATTGAAATCTCCGAGATTGGTAGTAATTGTTTGAATGGGAACTTTACTGAATTATACAGATAATTATGACATAAATTCACACGCATGCACATACACACATATATTTATATGTAAATTGCACACTACTAAGTGTCCACTATCTCCCTCCTATCCCTTTTAGCCTTCTTATATATATACGTCTACACATGTGTGTTTGTATATATGTATCCACACATCAGGGGCGGATCCAGAAACTTCTCAAGGGAGGGGGGGAGGGGGGCGATCGCTCCTCCACCTAGCGAATCCGCCCCTGCCAACTGCCCTATATTTTGAAAACTCCTACCCCTATCAGAATCCTTCTTTCCCTTGCTATACAGACCTAATCTGCGGCGTATAATGGAGGATTTTTGCGTGGAATGAATTTAAGAAAGCACCCAGTGGAATGCAATGGGGTTATCTAAGGAGGGGGCGATCGCAACACCCGTGGACCCGCCCCTGCCACACATATGAGTATACACTCACGAACGCTCAAGCGCATGTAGGCATGCAAGAATATATACATACTTCATAAAATTTATTAATTGTAAGTCATGAGAAACAACATCTTATCCACAAAGTCAACAAAACTCAATTATCATATCGACGTCTGGCATATTAATTCACGAAGCAGCGTTAAAAATATTTATTTTTGAGTTCCTCAATGCGAAGCGATCCTTAAGAAACGCAAATGCACTTTTGAAATTAGCAGTTAAAAGAAAATTCGCAGAAATAAAATATCTGCTCTCGAATACTTTTAATTTGCGACTAGCCTAATACTAATAGAGGGCGTATTTTTTTGCGATCAATAATGAACTCGACGCACAATAGCGCGAGAAAAGTCGTTCGTACCTATAGGAGTGTGTTATGTCGTATGAATGAAAATGTATGCCTGAACTTTTAAAAAAAATATGCTATGAGTAGGAAATAGCAAAGGAAAAAATCGATGGTAACATTTACAAAAAACAAAGAATTCGTTTTAGATGCACAAATTTTGGCTCGATATTAGCAGCTCGTGGTCTCACTTGCGCTCCTTCGTCCAATTGAAATAATAAAAGAGAAACGAAAATAAAAATAAGAAAATATGTAGAATAAATGGAGAAATTTACTCACCCAAACAAAAGGAATTGGCCTCGTAGGTTTCGCGGAATTATTCAGACCGACGTGTCGGGGATGTATCAAGACTCTTAATCCACCCGAAATTCAATACATAAAGGGGCTCAAAGACGATGAGCACCACCGGGAATGTCTTCCGTCTTAAACCAGGGCGGGCGTCTCGCCAGAAAATAAAACAAGAAGCTTTCTTCCAAGTCCTTCCACTTGCCTCCCGCGACGATTGCGACCCTCACCCGCGCGAACGTGATCTGGCCACTCCTCCTCCTCTCCCCCCCTCTCGCCCTTTTTATTCTATGACTCCCCTTTTCTTAAGTTCGGAGTAAAACCTCAACTGTGGAGAACCAAAACACACATGTACACTCTGTTTCTCTCACTCCGCCCCCCTTCGCCACCCCCGCTCCCCCCACGCGAACTTATTAGTATCCCCCTTTCACAGTCTCCCTTATTCCGTAATTTTTTTTTAAAAAGGGAGTTAAAAACGGATAAGAACACGCGGAATATTAAAGATCGTCAGTTCAGAAAAATAAAATGGATTTTCTCTTGGAAAAATGTTTTGACGAAGGTTTTTATAGGGGTTCAAACCCTTAAAGGGTTATTTGGGAAGGGGGAATCATCGGAAAAATAATAATAAACAGGGAAAAAAAGTCCTCGCGTTGCTCGTAAGTCCTTTCTCCGGTGCCGGCGCGCGCTTGCCGGTGGAGGGAATCCCACACGCATGGAAAACACACACACACTAACTTGAACGCACGTTCACGGAAGATATAGCTCACGGCGTGTCCGCCTCGCTCTCTCTCTCTCTCCCTTTCTCTCTATATACCTCACTCTTCTACTCTCCTCTTGTACCTTAACCGTTGCTCCGCTCTCGACCGTCTGTCAGTCCTACCTGCTTGTATCCCATTACGGAGAGAAGGCCTTCCCTCGTTCCCCTCCAACGCCGCCGCCGCCGTCGTGGGATCCACTCCCCTCCAGAAGCGCCCTCTCCACCAAGGCTCTCTCCACGCCGCTCTTCCCCTACCACTCTTCCTCCTCCTATTCCCCCTCCCCCTCCTCCTCCTCCACGCTCCTCCTCCCCCGCTCCCAACTCCCACTCCTCCCTCGCCCTCTCTTTCTTTTGTCCTCACACCATTCTGATCCTCTCAATTCTTCCCTTACCCACCCTTTGCTCCTGGCCACGAGGCACTGCGGTCTTCTTCAGTCTCTACATTTTCATTCTCTCACTCCACCCTCTTCCCCTCCCCTCTATCTCTTTGCTCCCTATCTTCCTACTCCTGTTCCTCCTATCTCATAACCTCCACCCTCTTTCCTCTCTCCCCCTTTCTCCATCCCTCTATTCTCTCTCTCTCTCTCTAAACGACTCTCTTCCGTCTACCCCTCCCTCTCCTCCGCCCTCAACATCTTAGGCGCACCTGTGTCAGAGAAGAAAGGAGGAGAGACTGGAGGGGAGTGGGAGATGAAAGGGGAGAAAGAAAGGTGAAGGGAGATAGAGGAGGGAGAGAGAGAGGGATTGAGGAAGAGATTTATGCGTAATAGAAGGGGCGTTTGTGAAAAAGAAGGCGAACTATTCTATGAGAAATGAGTGGAGAATTTCAGTAGACCCGATTAATCAGCTCAAACTGGTAGGGTAGGTTAATCGAATATCCCGTTTATCTGGATTTAAGTTTTCGATTTGGGGAAACTAATTGAAAAGGCAAACAATAAAAGCGGCGATATGAAACGCTAAAGAAGGCAGAATAGCTCCCTTCGCAAAAATCCGCGCTGTTAAATATTGAAAATCACCCCATATATAACACTTGATCCTATTGAGAGAGAATCACTTGGGCTGATGGTAACTAGAACTAGATTGAGCCATTTTCACCACGGAAAAATGAACACTAATTGAACAGAAAAGGGCAATAATGATGATTATAAAGGGCTATGTAAAACAGTTTCATCGTAAAAGTATGATATGCATATTTTTTACTATATTTGATCGTCCGAATACGTTCCAGCCTTTTTAACAAGGATATGGTTACCATAAAGAGGGCAATTAAGAAAAGTATAGTAGACAAGACGTAAGTTGACCTCTGAGGAAGTGGAGGGTGGGAGCATAAGAAGGGTACTTTTCAGGCTTGGGCCTATCAGAGCCTTGCGACGTTGCCATACTATGCCTTAGTAGCGTCGCTCCGTTTTCTCATTCAATAGCCTTTGGGCTGCAAATAGATAACGGGCGTGGACTGTAAGCGTAAATCCGACAACGTAGCTCTTACTCTACTTTGTGGACGTAAACATCTGGGAGGCCAACTTATTTCTTGTGAAGTATAGTCTATTTTACTCTAACTGATTTGATTCTACACAGAGCAGTAGTAGGAAACCGAATAATTTGGTATGTATTATACTGGTTTTGGCGGTTTTAATGACAAGATGTCTGTAGGTACTATTGATTTACTAATGTTATAATTTATTCTTGATACGGTCAATTATTTACATTTTGGCTCCTATAATTGTGTATTTATTTTTTACTCTTTTGCACCTATGTAAAAAGTTAATTGACTGATTGAACTTAAATCATACAATATTCGTAAAATCTAATATAAATATTTTTCTTACATGGGAAGTTGAGCAAAAAAAATCTTATATTCACTCATTATCCACACACTGTTCCTGTATTAGTTTCTTTTTATTAGCAGAAAATGCTGTTTGTATGAATTCGAGCTTGAATAGAAATTTTGGTAAATAGTGCATGTTGTTGATTATACTTTTACCGTTTCCTCAACTACATTTTACCAAAAATTTTAATCTTTTATGACCGCTAAATATCATAATTATCTCAATACAAGTTTTCAATCATTTTAAACGCCCAATTTTATGGACCACCTGCATTTAAGCGCGTATTGTAAGCAATTATATTTCTTTTGTTTTAGGCAAGAAAGTGAATCTCCCCGATAAAACTCGCATAAGAAGCTATCCGGGAAGTTAATCGCTCACGAAAATAGCTAAAGTTCCAAAAAAAAACCTATTCTGCATTCCGCTCGGCTGAGAACGTAATGTCGTTAAGATCAATTCGTTCTGATGAGTATGTAATGCAAATTTTAAGAAGCGCCGCGTAATAGCATTGGCGAAAATGCCTAAGGTGGTCATGCCAACAACCTAAAAAAAAAGGCCGGCCTTTCGTTTTCCCGTTAGTCTGCCGGAGCAGACACTCTAAGACCAAAATAAGCCAAAAAAGGGAAGGTATACTTTGGTTCAAGAAGCACACCTGGAGTCGCTCATCTTCTCTGGTTAACGTTTGGAAGTACGAAAACTTGGAATAGAAAACAAAAGTTTTGGAGGAATTGTTCGGATCACCGCGCTTATTAAGTGACGACTCAGGGAAAGCTTTACCATTTAGAATTTACGTATTTGAATGAATAAAAGGAATATGGCGTTGCGATTAAAATCATGACGATTTAAATATGTCTACAAATATTTTAAATGCGACAAAAAAATATAAATGTTAACCATGCAAAAAAGTAATTGAATATGATTATTTAGTAATTTATCACATGTAATCTCCGAACACGAGATAAACAAACTTTGATACGCAAATACATTATGAATCACTTTATTAGAGTAGGTAGTAGCTTTGAAATAAAACAAACATTTTAGCGAATATCGCATTAAGTAGGTAAAGTGAATTACAAGCTTTATCTTTTATCATCTCACAATCAGCATGTTTCTAGTGTCTTAGAATGGGTGACATCACATCAGAATTAGAATAAATATATTATGAGATGTAATAAAACATAAATTTCAGCATTCAGAAAAGAAAGACCGTCCTTTTAAATCCTGTGAAATCGACGATAACAAAGTGCGTTTCTGTGGCCCTAGTACTATCACCTTTTTACTTTCTCATACGAGGTATCGAGAAAGTATTGTTTTCGCGAAAAAATTCGACCTCGAGATTTTTACGGAAATACACGTTTTAGGTGTCGCTGAATCCGAAAAAGTGGTTTTCGCAATGCCGTCTGTCTGTTACTGGACCTGGAGCCTAGACGGTAGAACGAAAATTAATGAAATCTCGCACTTAGGCATTTTATTATACTGAGCAGAGTATATATAGAAATGGTTGACATTTCTCAATAATTAAGAGTAGTATATTCTACGCATTTTTAACAACAATCCGATTTTCTCGAAAACGGCTGTAACGATTTTGATCAAATTTCGTACAGTTACTGGAGTATACATCTACAATAATACTTCGTATTTTATTTTTCTCAATGAATGAATATAAGGCTAGTTTATTCTTGGGCAACTTTAACAAAAATTGGATTTTCTAAAAACAGGCTCATACGATTTTCATTTTCTAAGGATAACTAAACGACGCATTAGTACCCATACCGATTTTTTTACTAATGAGTGTTAATTCAAGAAAAGGATCATCGAACTCGCTGTGTGTCAAAACTCACATAATAACTTGGAGGAACGCGAAATTCGGCTACGAAGTACTCCTACGTGGCGATTCCCCCATAATACTAGATTAGATAATCTATTATCGGCGAATCAACGCCGAGGACTTATTCTACGTAGCCGAAACGCGTATCTCGTTTTCCTACTTGTTGCCTTTGGAGTTATCACGAGGATCAACCGTTGAATGTGCTCACAAACGAGAGTTGAATAAACCCAGGAAGGAAGGGCGATCTAGATGAACGTAATTTTGAATGGACGCGTATCTGTTCAAGATTACGGCGGAGCGAACAAACGAAAGGATTATAGAGCGGAATGCCAATGAGGGAGTGTAAGTGATGGGAGAAAGGCAGATAAGAAGTTAGAGAAAAGGCAGACGGACAGACAGACAAACGACTTTATTTCGGGCGAAATTGAGACTACATAGTCCCTTCTTACATTTAACCCTAAAGAGGGAAAGTGATTCGGTGAAAGGAGGAAAAGGGTTCGATTTTCGAGTAGGGCGGAAAGCGATCGTATTTATCCCGTTGAAGTGTTGTTGGGATTTGACCAGAAGTGTTCGATTACGAGAGAAGTCATTCCGAATTTTGTTTTTATTATTGTCTCGCGAATTCAGAACTTCATTCCGGCTCGATTGCTCGTCGAGGATTTCTTTGTTTCATCTTCCGCCTGCGGAATTAGGAGTTAGCTTTGAATGTTCACATTCCCAGGAAAAACGTTACGGTTGTTAAATTTGTGTATGTATGCGTATGTGCGTTTGCATATACACACACACGTATATATGTGTGGGTGTAAGTCACGGGTTGAAAGGGGTAGAAGGGTGCCAATGGACACTTTCTTGGTCGCCGTTGAGGTCCACACCTACCAAGCAAGTGTCCAATGGCTCTCTCCTATCCATTTCAACCACTTGTTTCCAACTTATGGCGGAAGATGTCGGAAATACGGTTTTTTTCCAGCGAGAGACAAACACGTGGCTCTCGCTGACGGATTTGGTGAGTCCGGAAGCTTCGAATCATCTTTCCGGCATCTTCTACCACCGCGAAAACTGGATTTCCTTCTTCCTCTCCATATCAAATTACTTTTTTTTACCTTTCCTTTATATCTAATACACACACCCTCATACACAAAGGATTAAACTTGCAATCGGATTCTAGAAATGGAAGAAGAATAACTAAACAGAAAATTCGTATAAAATCAGAAATAATCGATCCAACGGCAATGGAATCCGTTTTTAATAAAAAAAACGATTTCCACATTTGATGAATACACTTCGAATCATTCCGTCAAGAATATTTATCATAAAACTCCCGCTTAAAACAAGAAACACGGATAGTTTTTAATCAAACCTTTCAATCACGTGACACTTTTTTTTTTACAGCCGAGCTACAAAGGGGCGTATTTTGTCACATTAATATTCATCTCTTGATGCACCGCGCAAATACGGTATGTTGCGATTCTGGTCAAGGTTCGACATCACGCGAGATATCGCCTTTAAATATCCATTAGAGGCGGTGTCGCTCTAACATCGTGTGCGTACGTAAACAGTCCTCGCTTTCATTCCCGGAGGAGTGAGAATCATACAGATGCTTATGTTGACCATGAAGTTGCTCCTTTAACGTGTGCAACTGGACGCCATAATAAGCGTAGTTATGAAATGAGTTCGTAAACATTGTTGCGCGATGCGCTTGCTAATTTCACCTTCACATCGATCGTTCTCCGTACAGTTTACGAATCTAGAACTGATTTTTATAAAAATATTTAAAAAATTCTCGTAGTTTATACTTATTAAAATTTATTTTTAAATACGGTAAAAATCGTGGTTTGTACTTCGTTATCTGAAACTGTTTTTGATAGAATTTTAATATATGTGATGATGATAAATTTATTAATAGATAAATAAAGTATATTTATAATAAATTTATGTTAGGATTGATGAGTTATATTTTACTTCAGTCTAATTTAGTCCTTGATGACTCCATGAAAAACCATTGCGTCGAATTCATTTCAGTGTATATATTTGTTGTGCCCGATTAACGTTTTGTCAATTAAAATTTAAAAACTGCCATTATTTGAAGGTGATTAATGTATTGGTTAACCATTTCTTAATTTGAATGCGTTATAATTTTTGTAAAGCAAAAAAAATTAATAAATTCAATTTCATGAAAGTTTTCATCACATTTTATCATTTCTATTTCTCTTTTTTTATTTGCGTAAAATATATCTCTTTTTTGGAACAATAAAACTAGCGGCATTACTGAATCCATTGCGAAATTTATAAAAATATGCACTTGTCAAAAAGTATGAATTTATAGTCCCGTCAATTCATTAACTTTTTTATCACCAAAGTTTTTGGAGATATATGTATAGTTTATTTTATATACTTAAAATCTCAATTTTCGCAATAGCGTAACGTTAAATGGAGTGACCTATACAATATGGCTCAACATTTAATATGATTTGTGATTCAACCTTCACATACAAAAAATCGTAGGTGAAAAAACAAGTGGAATTTCCATATGCATTAAATTAATGTTTAGAGTTTAACGAGACCCACGCCTATTTCCGCGCTCGAATATTTCATCATTGCAGACAAAATCCCAGCCAATATAACAATGTTATTGAGCGTACGACGAAATGACAGATTGACGTGCTGCCCGAAACAGATTGTACATGTTAATTAA
This sequence comes from Uropetala carovei, assembly GCA_036926305.1. Classification (NCBI taxonomy): domain Eukaryota; kingdom Metazoa; phylum Arthropoda; class Insecta; order Odonata; family Petaluridae; genus Uropetala; species Uropetala carovei. The sequence goes on from JAXCHB010000279.1 coordinate 5,740,990, forward strand.
TGACGTCACTTTACCAGCATGCTTTGAAAATTTCGCTTCTTTTCGTTTCTTTTTTGTCTCAACCTCGATTCTAATTTTTAGTGAGCGCACGACGAGCAGAGGGGCGAAATGAAACTGTAATAGCTTTTTTCAATGGAATAGCGGTTAAGTAATTTTATCCGGATGGCATTAAATCTGATAATAATGGAACCCGAAAAAAGAGAACGTCGTAAAAGTAAAAATATCCCGAATGAAAAACATAAAGCTGAGTAATCTTCCGAAGAAAATCCTTTTCTTTGCATTCACACGAGTCAAGTATCACGGCTTTTTCTTCTCGATATTTCAAGTTTTAACGAACATGTTCTAATAGACCTTTTTCTTTGGTTTCCCCTTTTTTTTATGGAATTTCTCGGAAGGGGTAAAGGATTACAAACGACCAGAGAGAACGTGACTAGAGTCATTAAAGGAAAGCATAGATGGAGCTAAAAAGCAAATAAAAGAGCGAGAAGGGGAAATAGGAAAGTGCTTCCAGATGTATTTTTTAAAAATATAAAGACGACATGAAATCGATGGATACAGAAATTAAGATGGGTGCAGCGACGCGTCTGTGGAAAAGAAAAAGAAAATGAGAGTTATTCGTTCCAGTGAGATGGCGCCGCCGCCAAAGAATCTTTCGTGCGTGGCAAGTGAAAGAAAGGGAATATAGGCGGGCATCGATGGAAAAGAAATGTAACCGATATAGGTATACACCTATCACTTCTATAACACGGGTTAATTTAGCACGGATTCGCTACAGAGCGGCTTGTTCTCGTGGGATTTGCAAAGACCTTTACGTGACCCCACTATAACACTGGTTCTTATAACACTGTTTTTTTCGGTGCCAATAACTCAGAAAACGCAATTATACGCCCTGTTTCTATATACGGTATGTGTCTATATCAATGAGAGATTTGGCTAATTTTGGGTGCCTGAATGGGTATGAAGCTTTCACCATGTAAAACTAGGTTCGCATAAAACGGATTCACATTACACGGCATTTTTTCAGAACGCATCTTCTTAGTTATACGAATGCGAAAAAAGTCTGACAAACTACACGCGACTGAAGATTTAAAATAATTGAAGATTTCTGTATGTACGGTAAAACGTCGGCGTTCGTTCTTTTTAAAATTGTTGTTTTGATCGTTCGCGGGGGGTTTCTCTGTGCATCTATTTAAGATTCGCGGCACATAAACTTGGCTATTCGCCTTTTCGACCTTGTGCATTAGTTTTAGCTTTCAATAGCCATTGATTTATACATAATTACAATATTGCCAAGCTGTATGTTCCTTTTTTAATAAGAAGTTGTGAAGTGCTGAGGACGTGATCTGTTGCATCCTCGTTGTTTCCCGTGGCTGACTCCAGTGGGTCTCTGCACGGGTCTGTGCGCCTTCTTTGCCATAGATCCGTAGATCATCCTCCTTCTTTTTGCGGGAGGGAGGTCTTCGGCAATCTCCGTTGCCGATCCCAGGGTGGCGCGTTGTTTTTCCCGAGGAGCTGAAGTTCTGCAGCTGTCTTGCCCTTCAGGCCCTCGAAGAAAGCTTAGGCTGCCATTGTCAGCCTCTCCTGGAGCGGAGTGAATCTGCCAACTCATACACCGCCGCGTTGGCGATGTTCCAGCCCAAGCACAGAAGGTCCTCTCCTTGATTAGAAGGCCTCTTCTAGCGGAGCCCGAAAGACGTGCGGGGTGAAGACCTCCTCGTGGTAACCGGCAAGCCGTTTCGCCTTTTCTTCCGGGGAGCAGGCTATTCCGTCCGGAGTTTTGATGGGTGGCTCCTTGGTGGTGTTTCCCCTGCGCAGTGCCACTGCCATTTTCCACAGCGAGCTTTCGTTGGGTGAGAGGGCGCCGAGCTTCTTTTCCCGCTTCTGACTCCGGAATTCGGCGGTATTGCCTCGGATCCGGTGTTGCATGTTATTCAGGATTCTTCTGAGGGGCAGGCAGTCGGAGAGCTGGAAGCGGCGACGGATGACATTCTTCAGCTTGATCTCCCTGATTATGTGTGGGGGAACCTGAAGATGATCCGGAGTGGTGGCGATTTTCGCCGGGACGGCGGCGAAGGCTGCGTTGGCTACACGTGTAGTGAGGTCGGCTAAGCAGTCATCTATAGCAGCAGACGATGTGAGGTCCGGTATGGACTCTGGTAGATCGTCCGTGAGCGTCTCTCGGAAGCTCACCCAGTCTGTCTTTGAAGATGACATACTCTTGGTGGCAGCTGCTTAAACTTGGCCCCCAGGTGGACCAGCACCGGGTCGTGGTCGCTGCTCAAACATGGGATTGCTGTGGCGTTGATTGAGCACCTAAGTCCTCTATGGAGGACGAAGTCCAGAACATCCCCTCTTCCATTGTAGTGAAAGTGGCTCGGCTGGAACGGGAAGGTGAAGCCTATCCCGTTGTCGGTGACCTATCGCTGCAGTGTTGGTCCTCTGGCGTTAGTTGCTGCGGAGTGGAACTCCGGATATTTAGGGTTGAAATCCTTTCCGGTTATTAATGCTTTAGGGAGTGGAAAACAGCGTCCAGGTCTTGCAAGTGCAGTCTTCGTAATGGTGACTGGTAGTAAGAGACGGCTGTTGTGGGGCGCCGTTCTATTTCAACCACCACAGCTGTTGCCTCCATCGGTGTCAGGGGGAGGAGCTCTTTATAGGCCGAGAGTAGTTCCCGGACTAAAATCGCTGTTCCTCCGCCCTTTGATGTTATCCTGTCGCTCCGGATGACTTTGAAGCACGGGACGTTCCACCTTATTCCTGGCTTCAAGAAGGTTTCCTGGGCGAGGGCTATTGTTGTCCCGTGTCTATTTAGGAACGCCATCATCTCCGGTGTCTTACGACCGATGTTTCCGCCCGCGTTCCAGGTGGTAATGATGCAGCGAGTCGTTGGTCCTCTATGGTTTGGCTCCATGGTGGGGTTGATTTGGCGGGGTTGTAGTTGGTGTATCCCCTTTCCTAGGGCAGTCAGCTGCTGTATCAGCGGTGTGGTGATTCTGGCAAGGTTCTGGAGCACCATGGTGACGGTGTCCTCTCGCCCGGAAGGCTCTGCCTCCGTCTCTATTGCTTCGCTGCGACTGCGGCGACGTTGTCTTTTTGGAGTGTTTAGCTCTGCGACCGTCTCCGTTGTTTTCCTTTGTGTCCTTTTTGTGAGGAGTGGAAAGTCCTTCTCTGTAGGTGGTGGTCGCACGTTTAGACGCTTTCTAGGCGTAGGGCATTGTTTCGGAGGGAGACTTTCCTCGTTCCTCCTTCCCCAAGCGTTGACCTTCCCAAAGGATGGGTGGAATTTCGCTGTAGGTGGTGGAAGCTGTTTCTGGCTGCGTGCAGGTTTAGGAGCTTCCTTTTTCGGCCTCAGTTAGGCTGCTTCTGCTGCGTAGACCTCCCAGTCCTTGGAGAAAGGAGGATGGTTCAGGCCGCAGTTGCAGCATCGGGTCTGGGAGCGGTCAGTTTCAGTGCATTTGGACCCCTCATTTGGCCCAGCACACTTGAAACATCGCAGAGCGGAGAAGCAGTGTGTGGATGAGTGGCCAAACCAATTGCAACGAAAGCACATTGTATACCCTGCAGTTTCCGAGGTAGTGGATGTCCGTTATATCTTTCGGCCACCATTACGGTGAGGAGGGGATTGATGCCATGTAGATGGCAAGGGGAGCACGGTTTTTTCCCTTCATTTGCCGGACTTCCTTGACCGGGATACCGAGGACGTCCAGGTCCTCGTAGATGTCGGTCTCTGTGATGCTTGGGTCATTTCCACGGATGAGGAAGCTGTTTAGCTTGTCCGATTTCTCCCTCCCCCCCGGGAGGAGATCTGCGCACCTTTCTCCAACAGGAGGGCACGGACTGCTGCGTAGTCCTCTCAGGTTTTCATCTGCAGGCGTATAGCGTCCTGCTGCTTGGTGATGGTGAACTCCAGGTTTTTAACAGCACAACGGACTATGTCCGGTAGGACTCTAGTGTTGGTGACTTCGTAGATCAGTAGGGGTGGTGGTCATTTGGACTTTTGAGGAGGGACTGCAGTCGTGTCCATGTCTGTCGGGGCTGCCGTGGTGGCTGCCACTCCGATGTCTTCCATGTTCAGCAACGACTCGTATCTGTTGCTGGTTGGTATGGCTGGTAACTCCAAACACTGCCGCTTTTTCACGCTTTCTTCTACCGTGAGGAAAGGCGCCTTTTTGCCTCTGCGGAACCTGGGATCGGATGGGTTGGTCCCTGGTGGGGCGGAGGAGATGGTGGATTCCGCTGACCGGGCTAGTGGACGGACTAGACATAGGCGCTTCTCTGAGGAATGTCACCTGGTTTACCTTGCCCTGAAAGAGGCCTTTTGGTCTTGCCAGGTTGGACTGGCCCTGGAAAGATGGAAATGGCCTGGTGGCATTTGTGCAGCACGTGGCTGCAGGAAGGAGTTCCCGGTGGTCTGCAGTGTCGGAGATGGCCTTCCGACGCCTCTCGCTGTCTCCATATCGGAGAGATCCGTGTCCTTTCCCAGATGGAAAAGAACCCTGGTGATGCTCTCCTGTAGGTACCCGGACGGTTTGTAGGTTTGCGCCTGTTGACTATCCACCGTCGCCTCGATAGTCGTAGTCAGCATGAGTGTGGCAAGCAGACACGGTCCCTTACTGACAATCATCAAATGTTTAATAGGAATTCATAATACGGTCCACCTAAAATACAAGAAATTTTCTTCGACCGACCTGTATATCGATATGTAATAGGAGACATTTTTTTAACTGACTAAAAATAGTGGGTTGCTAAAAAACAAATCAATTTGTTAACATTCTCATTCGTTATTTATTAAGTTTATTTAAGTGAAAAAATTCAGCTATTTGTTGATGCATGACTTTTAAAAAATACGCTGAACAGCGGTGGAGCAGGTGCCATCTGAATGTACAACTACATCTACATAATACCCTGCAAATCACCAGATTGGTGGGTGGCAGGGGGTGCAGTGCACCAAAGCCTGCCTAATAACTTCTCTCGCGGGAATTACTCTCCTGTTGTGATCTCCTATGGTCCTTGCGAAAAACGAACCCTGATATCGCTCTGTCCTACAGTCGATGTCTCGTATTTATCCTCGGGATCGTGCCTACTCATGTAATCAGGTGCCTCTAATATTCCTGAAACTTATTCTAATAGAACTTCCTACCTAAATTTCTCCAGAAGCCTTAACCTAGTGCTAATTCTTCGGTCCTCTAGCGACATCCAATTTAACTCCTTCAAGAGCGATGTGACGCTTAATTTTTGGTCATATTTTTGCTTTATGAATCTGGTTGCTCTACGTTGGATTCTTTCTAACTGAAGTATCTGTCCCTTTTCGTACTGATCCCATATGCTGGAACCGTATTTGACCTGGGATCTGACCAATGATAAATAATACGTTTCTCGTACCTGTTCTATGCTACTACTTACTATTCTGCCTACGAAGCCCAATTTCTTATTGGCTGCGCCTATGACCCTTCGAATATGCATGTTCCACGATAGATCATGAGAAATGGTGAGAGTGTAGAGTGCAACACTAATATTTATCCAGAGAGAAAACCAGGACTGGCAGGAAAACCCTGTAGCTTTAATTTTTATATTAAAATATTAAGTTTTTGCTACATAATTGCCACAGTTTTTAATATTCTTAATCTTGTTATTTTTTTAAATTCGCGGCCCACTTGAATTTATTTTGCTTGAGAAAAACTGAAGTATTGTGATCGTGAAAAAACGCTAATCCAAGGCATTTTATCACGTTTAAAATGCTCTTAAGTCAGAAAACATGATTTATTTATTACTCCGTCTGTATTCTCTCGTCTGTGTGCGGTTAAGAATTTTCATTTTTCCAAAATTTCGATTTACTCAGAAATGTCTCGATGGATATTTATTAAAATATGTAATAATTAAATATATTGTAATATGGACAGAGAGTGTATTCTTTTAAATAAGGTAAGCATATAGCGCCCTGTGTCATTATTAAATATGTTGTGCTTTACACCGTGCTCCCCTCTCCCTACCGAAACAGCAACATGGTTGCTACTTGTCAAAGTGCGTGTAAATGCACGTTAATATAACCGGAGACGTTGTTCTGTGAACTAGAAGCTTACGGATGGCAGAAAATTTGCGTTATTTATGCTGAAGCTATTTTTTTATGCGAAAACTATCTTACTGTGGGCGAAATTTATATTTTTCTCCTAGCTTGCGGTCTTTCTTCGTTCGGGTATAAACTGTAGGCTTCACATCTATCGCTTGCAAGCGTGCTTATCAGGATTGCTATAGGAAGAGGCATTTTGTCGTATATGAATGTCTCTGGATCGGAGAATCTTCGTTTCGTTTGACGTATCAAATATGTGTTTGAGTTTTCTATCGCAACGATCAGTTGTATTTTGACAGTGAGTCGAAGCCGATTCACTAAAGTGGTTTGTTTATAGTTTTCATGTTGTGATAATTTATTTAATTATTTGATTTAAATTTCTTATTATAACATTTATTTTTAAAATTATACTGATATAAATTTTACTTATGATCTGTGAGCGCGTGCGTTTGTTTGTAAAACAACCGGCGGTGTCCTTCGAAATAGGTCAACTTCGGGAAGTAAGAGATACGTGCATAAACATATATGTATATATGGAAAGAGAAAAAGGGGCTGTCTCATTGACCGGATATGCGCTAGATTACCAACTTACTTGATTGTCCTCGGCTGTGGAGCGAAAACAAGCATATACCGCATTCCGCGTTCGTCAATTTTTTCCTTCGGCCTCTTTCTTCACGCTTTCCTCTCTTTATAAAGCTACGGTTAAAATTCGGTTCGAATCAATAAAATGTATTATCACGTACCACTGTGTCCACAGAGAGAAAATTGAAATAAAAACCGAATGCAATTACTTTCCCACGGAAAAAAGAGAACAAAATATCTCGCTTTGATCGGAATCGCTTTTTTATTATTACGTCATTTTTACATTTCGGGTACGAGGACATGTAGACTGGACATAACGGTGTAGTGTAATATATGTTCAAATGGAATCATTGATCTCATCTAGCTTCGGTAAATAAATTGTCGTAATAGTTGATCTCTTTGCCCATAAACTGTCGAGTCAAAGAAATGTGAATTTCTGTTAGAAATTAGCCGTCTTTATTAGTAATTTCACCACAGTTTATTCTAATAAGGGACGATATATTTTAGTTTAAATATTATATATTGTATATTGGTATTTAGGCCACACTAACGTACATGTATGTATGATAATTGAAAAAACATTTACTCTTAAAAGTTAGAAAAATTGACGGAAACTTCAGTAACGAAAGCATTGCGGAACATTGACTTTTCGCTTCATTATTTCCCACATTATGAATCTATAAATGTTCTTTACCATATATATATATATAGAGGTATATATGTATTTATCTATCAGTAAATTTTATATAATGGAAGAACATTTCCACGCGGCTACTAACACGAGGCTGTTTTGAATTACCAATTAAAAAAGATTCGAGACAAATTGTTCTATATCTAAGTAAATCAGTAACTTGACCGATTTTAATCGAGTATTTATGTGACGTTTCCCATAATATTGTCGGTTGAAAATATTTTGCAATAAGAACCGTTACTAGAGGTCGCGCGCATTCGATAATCTCAAAATATCTCGCTTCCATACTCGGCGAATATAAAACGACTGGTTACGAGGAAATCGTGAGGCATCGAGTTTGTTTTTTTCCCGCCATCTTCGTGAGTCAGTGGTACCGGGGGCAAAGATGACGTAATCAGCGGTATCACCTTTATTGGGCGTCGGGGATCGGAAGTATCCCAAAGACGATCTCTGTGACTCACGTCTACTGCAAAACGTTAGGATTAGAAAATAAACATTTGTGTATTACAAAAAAACGCCCCAGAGTTTGCTGGACGTAAATATTAGTATGACCAACGCTATGATCTTACGGAATCGCTAATATTTATTATGTATATTTAATTATAACCATTTCTGTTATATAAAAGAAACTTCCCAAATATATATGCAATCTCATTACTTCAAGGTTTACTTTAAGTTTCGAGTGCTTTCATTAGTATGAGTCACTTATATGCGTATTTGAAATTTATTCTCAAGAAAGACTCGTAATTGTATTTCCCTTACTTGGGTCACACTGTTTTGTGAAGTTTTAATTGCCTTTTAGGTTAATAGAAATGATTATTTTCATCTGAAGGGGTTCGTATTCACTCCACGCACTCGCCGCAATATCAGATTGTAACACAATGGGATGATATATATATATATTAATTAAACTTGCTTAAATATGCGAAAGAAACAATAGTTGCCTTGAATTTTCGTAGAGCGTTTAGAAGAAGATAATTTGCCATTAACGCAAGACATTCATATACAGTATAGGTTGATTGTTGCTTTAAATTCGATCTTATGCTTGGAAGTTACCTCAAGCGAGATTGGATGAAGTCATTCTACTTGTGACCACAACAGATACACAGTCAAACGTATTAGTATTTTCTTCACGTCCTAAATTCATATCACTTTGGCCTATTCCAGTCATTGGGTCGCTTTCTGCAGTTATCTATAATAGCGGTTCCGGTGATGTCGTTTTAAAAATGTAAAATGGAGTATTTGAAGGATAGCGAATGGAGTCGGGAAAGTTTTGGTAAATAACTTGTTTAGTAAGGACTAGTTTTCTGCAGAGTTTGTTATATCGTCCTTGATAGGAAAGATTAAGTGTCTACAGTTGACTCATATAACTCCAAGTAGCATTTAAGGCCTACGCATGGCTATTACATTGTCATAAATTTGACTATCTTGGTGAAGTTATAAACAGAACTTGAAACCACCGAATAAAAAGACGAAGTGGTCATTCGAGGTAGATTTAAATAGGTTTGAAGGAGAGATTTGAAGAGAATTAAAGAAGACCTAGAAGAGAGAGATAGACAAACCATTTTATTAAGGTCGAGAGAGAGAGGGGGAGGAGAGGGAGAGGGGAGAGAGGGGGGAGAGGGGAGGGGGGAGAATGGACGGGGGAGAGGAGAGTGGAGGGGGAAGAGGGGAGGGGGGAGAGAGAAAAAATGAGTGGAAAAGTGCAATGAAAGGAGAGTATTGGGGATACTGTGAATAGAAAGAGGCTTAAAACATGATACAAGTAGGAAACAAGTTAGGAAAGTACCACAATTGGGCGCGTTTCGTGCAATGGAGTATTTGAAAGAAATGATATACCTGTAAGTAAGGGAAATAGCGTTTTAAATTTCCTTTCTTAGTCATAAATAATTTATTTTCTTCCTTTTTAAAAATATTTCATGCACATGTAAGTAAATTAAACGTATTTTTGTGAGATTGTTTATTTTAGCAACAATGAAGAAGTAACCATTCAAGAAATTTTCAATTCGAATTAAGGCTTTCTTGATGTGTATTTTCTTGATAACAGCTACTCCTACGATAAAAATGTATAGGTAAAGAAACGCTCTTCTTTACTAATTCTACAATTTTTATTTAAAAAGTATTTTGATATGCCCAATACTTTACGATATATGACGAAGAAGCCAGAGTCTTTTGCCTTTACACAATCACACGAGACATTCAGATTGCCGAGAGGAACTCATAAGTTATTTTAAATCCCGAAATTCTCGATGTCTTAAGTTTGAGAAATATTTCCAATTATTAAGCGCGTCATTGATTGAAAATAGAGATAGTTAAGCGTCACAACAACTCACTCGAATAATACCGTTCGATTTTTTATCACATTTCCGAAAATTTCCGTAGCTAATATTAAGAGTAATAATATGCGTGCTGTAAGAATATTACAGAGACGAATGAGGCGCGTGCCGGATAAGGATAGGGAGAAAGATTGAGAATATAAGAGTCGGTGGCGTAATAGGTAAGGAAATTTCAGAAGAGGATTCGGGAGAAAAGGGAGATGTGGATCCTCCGACATGGAGGTGACACGCTTAAAAAAACGATCAAGGGATGGAGAAAAAAGGAAAGGAATGCCCCATCGAAAAGAAAAAGCTTGTCTCTATTACGGTTGGCTCGGTTGAGAGCTTTTTCGGAGCTGGAGACTTCAACGGTTGGTATGTATAAGGGGTGGTCGTAAAGAGGGTCGTTTGAAAAAAACAATCCCAGAAAGAATTTCTCGTATTTTTTCGTGCCGTCATTACCATTATTATAAAACGAACGAGAGTCATTCTCGGTAGTTTCGTTATTTTTTCTCCAAAGAAGTACGAGGTGTGATTCGTTCTTTTTTCTTCGTTTGGGGCGACCCTTCGTTTTATGTGAGGCCAACGGTAAAACTGCATCGATCTTTTAGTTTTTGTTTTCAAAACGGAGATGGGATCAAAGTACCAAGAGTCCACCTTTGTGGAGTTATGGATTAGCATATCGAGGCGAAAGACTGGACGGAATCTGCTTTACTAAAGAGCAGAAATAGCTCAGTAAATGGTCGTTAGACTGAAGCGTAGCCGCGGAGGATATTTTTTAGTGATTGAATCGACGAGAGTGATTTGAATAAACCGTTTTGTTTTCCGGGATGATTGACGATTTAAGATACCTCCGATTCGTTGATGCATGCATCCACGAATTTGTGGTTTATTGTACCACTGGGATAAATTTCACTAGAGAACTATCTAGCTCGTCTTATAACTTAAAATAAATTCAAGAATAAGACCATCGGTATGTTATGGTTAATTTAAATACATAACGTATCTACATTTTCAATTTTTTAGCGCGTTTAAAATCAACGCGCTTCAAGTTTCACTTTGGCGTGTGTCGATTCGTCTTTGCACTCGCTTAAATTGAAATTGCAACGAAACCGTAAATGATAGAGTGCTGAAACTTGGATAGTAAATTTCTCTATTACTGCCATTGTTTTTCCTTTGTATTTGAGTTTTGAAAAATATAAAGGGTCAAATAGGGGCACAATAAATATTTTCCTTGATACCTCCGAAGTTATACAAAAAATGGAAAGCTGAAATTTCGGGCGTATATTTCCACACTGATGGCACTTGCAAACGGGGCTTTAGTGAGCGAATATGTGGCGGTATAGTCACATAAAGAATAAATTACGATAATCTTAATTTACCCACATAATGGGAGATAAAATTTCAAATTCTCCTCAATTCGTCAATTTTGTTAATGGTAGAAATATTCACATCGAAACAAAACACAAAATATTACCGAATTTAATAATAGAAGAAAAAAGCGCCGATTTTATCCATATTCGTGGATAACACTCTACTTAATAAAATCCAAGGAATTTGGCTCAACTTTGTTGTAAATGATACTCATATTTCAGAAGAAAAGGATAACTATGTTAGCTTCCACAATTTTGATATTGAAGTGCCTATTAATCACATATATACCGTGAGCAAAGTCAAGGGTATTCGAGTTTCGAGTTAGGGATTAAAATGTTAAACCAAATATCGCGACCTTTTTTTTTAGGATAAGCTTTGATCTTCCCGCCTTCTGTCTCTCTCCATGGAATTAAGTTGGAAACCTTAACGTGCACAATTAAACATATGAAAGTTGTAGGCTTTCCTCAAATCCCAGGATATGATGAAGAGGCGGGATGTAAGACTTGAGTGAGACGTCCAAACCAAGGAGAGCCCCGCCTCATTACCAAGGGAACTGACGAATAATTTCAACTTTAATTATAAAGAGGCGACTTTCAGAACCGTCGTATTTTCCCAGTGCACTTTTCTCCTAATTTCAACTTTCTTTTTTCCACACCTCCCACGCTCTCTTAACTCATCTCTCATCACCTCTACTTTTCCCTCCCTCTGCGGCTCTTTTCCATCTCCATCTCGTCCTTTCTCCTTTCCTCTTTTCACTATTTTTCTGAACCCATTTTCTCTCCTCTCTTCAATATCCCTTTCTCTCTCTCTCTGTCTTCCTTCATCCTTTCTTAGTTTCTCCCTCAATTGCTTTCTCTCTTTCTTTTCCTTTTCCCTTCTGTTTTTCCACAGTTCTCCTCTTCCACTTTGTCTTAATCCACGATCTCTAATTTACTTGCTATAGAAGTAGTGTAGATAGCATTTACGACAATGAACTTTAGATAAGCGTTTTTTCGAAGTATGTTTCTTGACTCATTAAATACAGGGTTCACAGGGAGCATGATAGATATGCAAGTGTACATCGCACAAACATCTGAAATGTATATTTACGCAATAAGTTCCTCCAATAGCCAAAAAAACAATCATGAAACTCAGATGCGCATTTCGGCTACAGAGCAGCCGTCGTCAGTGGTATCCTCCGGTTAGAGTCTTCTACTACTACCAATGAGTGCCAGTTTATGACGGCTACTTTTATGACCATAACGCGTAACTAGTTTTCATGACATTTTTATAGCTAGTGCAAATAACCCATTTTGATTTTAACCATAAGAGGGTTATTGTAATTCTCTATTTTGTCTGAAAGTTGTCACAAAAGAAGGGGAAGTAATTGTTAACATGAGTAGCATTATACGGCGTGCATGGTGAAACTTGTTGCAATGTTGTCTGTTTATCGCATCGAAAATGACCATACGAACTTTATTTGACAATTCACGGTTAGGCTATATTAGTCCATAAACCGGAAAAATTCTCAAGCGCCAACCTATTAAGTCCCAGATTTGCCTGTTTTTTGATTCTTCATCTTGTCCTTTTCGAGAAAATTTATAAAAGCCTATTTAAAAAACCAGTCATCTTTATTGGAAAACGAGATGATATCGAAAGGATCGATATTTTCCTTTGACTGTGCCGCGAGGCAAAGAATTTGGGAAAACACTGACTTGATTGCAGTGCCGTAACTAGGGTATAGCGAAGGTGGCATTTGCCAAAGGCGCCGCTCGCAAAAAGTGCCAATTGATCCCACAAAAAGTGCGAAAAGAGTTCATTTTTCCAATTAATAAATATTATTTTAATACTCTAACGTTAATTTATATATATATGATAAAAACGCAATTATCCTTTGTTAAAAACGAAGAAAAACAAAGGTGTTTCCTAAAATATTGCCATAGGCGCCTTATCATCAAAGTACGTATCTGCTTGATTTGCCTTAAAGGTACTCTCAACAAAGAAAGTCTTTCTTTTTCGGCGGTAAACGAAAGGCATGAGGAGCATCGTTTAAACGACTCGATTCATCAAAGATTCTTTAATCGCCTTCAGAAGTGCGAGTCTTAACAAATGGAGGGAGAAATTTATTTATTCTCATTTTGATCTTCACCTTAAATGCTTCCCAGCATCTTACAACGCGGTATGAAAACAGGGAAGTAGAGATATGTAGAGGAAGAGAGGATTACTTCTCACGTCGCGTTAATTACCAACATCATTAAGGGTCGTAATTTTCCTTCCTCGCTCAACCTTTAGGAGAGTGCATTTTCTCTTGAAAATCTCTACTTTTGCATCGCGAGAATAATTTGCGAGGATTACTCAGGGCGCGGAACGTTTCCTAGGTTATTGCCGTATGAGCTTCGACGCAGGTAACCGTAGTAATTGCGCAATAAAGAGGTATGGAATGTATTTTTTATTAACCCCTTTTGACCAGTCTAAGAAAAGTTGATGGCGCTAAATATGTTCCCCCCCCCCCCCCCTTCCCCCTGTGCTAACACGGAAGTCAGAAAAGTTCGCCGTTCGTACTTCCTGAGGGACAACAGGTGGCCGAGTTCGACAAAAAGAGAGGAGCTTCTTCTTCTTCGCGGCTCCTTTTTAAGATTCGACCATAAATTTTTTCTCGCTAAGGCAGAGAGAGAGTCATGGAAATGCAACAAGCGAGGCAGAGGGGGGATGTTAAGAGGAGGTGAGTTCGAGATATCACCGACAGATGGCGTGACCGAGGATCGCTGCAGTGGCCTAGCTAGGGTCTTCGGCGCCTGAGGGCAATGCATCTTTTTGACGCCCCTAACGTGGAGTTAGATTCCCAGTCTGGCCCATACGACCTTTTTTCTTGCCACCAAGTTCCGGGGGGGGAGGGGGGGAGGGAAGGGGGGGAGGGAGGGAGGGGGGAGGGGAGTGGGGGAGGGGTGGGTTTACGGGGTCTTCTGCACTCAATTTAGCGTGTTGAAGTCTTTAAGCTGTTCTCTGTTTTGCTACCCCATTAAGGTGGCTCTGGGAAACTCAAGCATGCAACAAACATATTTGAATGGGAAATTGGTGCGAGTAAGGCAAGATGGCAGGAGATACCTCAACTAAATTGTAAACCCCCCTAGCCTGTCGGCAGAACATCATTTACAAGTGAGATCCAGTCTGAGGAAATATATAGGCAAAACAAGAGTGTAACTCGAAGAATGAGCGATACTCCAAAGACTTCGGGTGAGACATGAAGACATTGTCAAATCTGTTGCTATGGCCATTCCATTTATTACGACATAAAGAAATTATTCTTTCCACAAGAGCTTTAGGACCTGGTACTGACTTAATAATTTGCATCAGCTTACAAAATTATTTTTTCTCAAGATTTTAATATCACATTCCATTTATCTAGAAGAGATGAAATCTCGTTTGTAACTTTTCTTAAAAGTGGGTTCATTTCTGTAAACTTTTCATACATTACATTACATTAATTAAGTGCACGAAATGGAAAATATTACGAAACGGAATGCTAGGGAGGAAAATATAACAATTCGGCAATAATCGGCGATATTTTCGATACATGTGCGGTCTGGGTTCGATCCGGCTCATTCCGAGCACCGCATTAATTACATTAAAATACGAGACATGTGGTCACCGTAAGTGTATCTGAAATCGATATAAATATTTTCATAAAAAAAATACGGGACAAAGTGCGTCCCGTATTGATTTCACACAGGACGCGGGTCGTTTGAGGAAAAATTGGCCGTAAATACGGGACATGTGGCCCCGTCCTTCGGAAGGGTCGCAAAGCCTTTGATCCCCTTGGTGTTTCTCTCTAAGAATAGGCCAATTCCGGCATCGGGTTCCTCTCAACTCTTGCTTTGTGATTTAGACTGAGAAGCCTTCTAGCGCCGGAGTCGTTTGAGGTCACAAGGTCCCTCAATTGGTTGTTTGGATATATGCGATTTTGAGACTCTCATGGACTTTTAATAAAGATTTTAATTCGAAAACAGGCAACATAATTAGTAATATTAATTAAAATCAATTGTGAACTGTCAAAGAAAGCACTATAAATTGATATGGAGGAGGTGGTCTGTTAAAAGTAACTGTGACAAGTGTCCGAGAAAGAAAATGAGCTACAAATGCTTTCTTAATTCTAAGCAATCCCAAGATGGAATTTTATATTGTCCTGAGTTGGCCCCATTCGAGAATACCAAAATTTATAAAATCAAGTTTATGCTTAACTTAGGCATCTCCAATAGTCATAACAAGGTTGTGAAAAACCGATTGCGGTGAATAGGCACAGCATATCGATGTGGGAAATGGTACCAAAAATGTAAAATTTTGATATCTTCCTTCATTTCCGTCGGCTATATCCCTCGACCTACCATTATCCTATCACAATCAGAAGGTCAATTAAAGGCGATGAAGGGTAGCGATTCCTTAAGCCTGTGACCGATTCCCCCACGTGACCAGCGTCGAAACATAACAGGCAAATCTTCGGAATCCGTCGACAGGATCGTGATAACCTTTATTTAGTCTGGTGTTTTCGGTGACGTGAGATGAAAATAGATTCTTCCTGAGGTTATCACAAACATTTCCTCGAACACATACACGTGCTATTTCGGGTCTTCTTTGGACAACAAATATGGCACACACTGAGGGATGCAACAAATTCGATTAGGAGTTTCAAACTCTAATCATGCGTGGGCCGAACGATGACACGGTGTCAAATCCGCGGACCATTTTTCGTGTTAAGAACATTCTTTTGTATCTCAGCTGCGTATAGCGTTTAAAATGGGAACGAAAAATAATTAATAAATGACGGACTTATTGATTTAACTCATCTCTTAAACGTATTTGATCATTTAAAAATATTTAGTAAAATATGGCCGAGTTTGGGTTGCATCATAGCATTTAAAGTATCTTACATCCGCAAGAGTGCTCCTACACCCGTGAGTTGCGTGTTCCTGGATTGGACGACGACGATTTCAGTCAAGGCGAACTTGCGTGCTGTTTTAAAAAATTTTTTTTTCCCTTGCAACTGCGGTCTCTTTCCAATCTGCTTCCAATATCGCGAAATGGCGGCACGCCTACGAAAACGCGAGGCGAGCCAGAACTCGATCGAGAGGTCATGTGTTAGAGAGAGAGAGAGAGAGACTTGAGAACCGAGTTACGAGCATATCTTCCTCTTAGAAAATTAAGACCCCTCCTCTCTATCTCTTCTCCTTCATTCCGGTCCGTATGTTGAACCCTGAAAGGCACTTCCGTGAATGAGATACGAAGGAACGGAGAGGAAGAAACTGTTAAAAGGAGATGTGTCGATAAGCGATGAAGGGAAATGGGATCACGCAAAGATAATGGGAATAAAGCGGAGCACGCCCTTTGCAATTCTCGCCATTCTCCATCCGTGGGGTAAAAAGACAAAAGGGATCATTCAAACCCCAATCAAAGATTGTGTTCCACGTTTTTGCTAGAGAGGCAATATGGACTTGAAATCACAGAAGTGAGGATCCCTTTTAATAGATGAATAGTGGTTGGAATCCGACCCTAAATCATATAGGGTTTCGTTAGACGACCGAAAAGGCAGAAAGGATTGTTATCTTTCATTTTTATCAACATCTAATTTCTTCGTTAGTTGTGTTTACAACATTTATTTTAATTTTCGAATAATTAATGTTGTAAATCACTGTTGTTGTCATAGATTAGTTTTAAATTGGCTCATTGTGCTGTATGTGAATACATTTTGATAAATGAATAAATAAATTGCAGGAAAAACAATAAGAATCCTTCCTCGAAAAGGCTATTTTAAGAACTTGTTAATCTAAAAACAGAATTATACGGCCCGCTTTTATGGCTATTTGCGGAACTAGATTTGTCGTTACATGAACCTACCTGATGTACGTTATATCTACATCTACATAAATACATACAAGTAACTAGACAGTTGGGTGGCAGGGGATACAGTCCACTACACATCCTAAAATTTCTCGAATTTCGTCATTAATATCCTTTTACGATCTCTGATCGTCCTTAGAAATAGAAGTGTATCTCACGTATTTTATCATTGTGGTCGTGCCTTCCAACATGAGCGGGAGCTTCGATTATTCCGATTACTTCCTCTGCTAAGTTTTCCGATAGAAAAATACTACTCTATAAAATTAAATGTTGCGTTAAGTCGGCTTTTCTATTTATGAATACATGAGATTTTGATAACTGCTGGAGCAAACAAACAGAAAGGTCACGTATAACGGGTGAAAGGTAACGCAAACAAGTCTAAATGTCAAGTAAAGTAGCAGAAAGGTTGTGAAAAAATAGAAAAAGTTGGAGTTTTCCAAAACGTATGATAACACTGTCGTATGACTGTTAATATTAAATATTACCAAAAAAAGATATCGATAATAAATAACGTTTGATACTACGACGAAGATTGATATAGTGGAAGTGTTAGCCGTAAAATACAGTATTTAGAAAATCTCTGAGAAATTTAAAATCGCAAACCTAGATGTTTCTATCTTTAGGATATCACTGAGTATGAATATGAGTGACACCAAGTCCATGCAGGGCCCGGGAGAGAAATTCCTGGCCCGGTGCTTTTTCCGCTCCGGGGCCCCCTTTAAGGTATTGTGATTCTTCTTCACAGGAAACTTTTGCCTGAGAGCGGGTCCCCCTTAAGCCCGGGCCCCGGTTATTTGCACCCCCCTCCCCTTCTCCCGAGCCTTGGGTCCATGGCGAGGAATAACCACCCCGTAAATCTGTAATATTTTTATCTCTCCCCTGTTGTACTCATTTTTTCTTTCCTTATTGTCTCTCTTCTCACTTTCTTAGCGTTTCTCTAAACATTGTATTTTTACGGTTAACGTATGGAAGATATTATATTATGTCAGGGAATGGAGGTTGGATGGTATAAATCCAAGAAAAAAAATACAGTTACGCGAATGAATGAAAAGGAATGAATGAGGATATGTTCGAAAGAAAGGGAAATATGAGTAGGAAAATGGGATTAACTGGAGATAAGATGCGGATGAAGTGGAGGAAAACGGGATATAAAATATGAGAGATATCGGAGTGAGATATGGGGCAGGTACAAGGAAGGTTATAGCACGCTGCGGGTTTGAGGAAGAGTATAAGGTGGGTGGAAGAGAGCGAGAGGGAGGCCTATTGGAATGCGATAATAGGATAGATCAAGGGAGGGACGTGGTGGAAATTACAGTTTGAGATTGCGCGAAATACGAAGGGAGAGAGGCAAGAGAATGTTTTGAACGACTGGGCGGGTTGAGGCTGGTTAGAAAATCGAGATAAAAATAGAACAGTTAAGCGCAAAGGAGATCGCGAGAGGCGGTGAAGTGTAGAATGTGGAAGAAAGAGGAAAGATTTGGATATCATAACGATCATTATAGGATTTATTTGGATATACTAGGTGGGTTCCTGTACATTTTATACGTATTATTATATACCTGTCGTTTTACTAAGGCAGGAGTCACCAAACTTATTATTAAAAGGGTCGCAGGATGGTTTATGTTACACTGTACGGGTCGCATACGACCTTTTAAATGACGGATCGAGCTAGTTTGGAGTATTTTTATGATTGTTTAATGTCTCTTACGCCTATATTTAAAGCATATCGCACCCACATACTCGATACGTTTCATTTGAACTTCACATAGGGTATCCAACGAAACCAATTGGGCAAACATAAAACTATGCACGCATAAAAGAAATAGATTTTGTGGGGCGGGCCTGCGGGCCACAATTTGGCGACCCCTGCACAAGAAATATATCGGTCTCGTCTTGTGACTGAAAACAATTCAAGAGCAACCACTCAAGTATAAAAAATTGTACTCCAATTGTCATAACAAGTTGGACATTGGAGATCTCTGATATATAATGTAATTACTTTTTCAATATTTGATACTTGCATACTTATTGTTAAATTGTATTATTATTATTATTGTTTGAGGCGATTTATTTTAAATCAATCTTTTAAATAAAGTCAGAGACTCGGTTAAGTAAACATGTCATGCTTTAAAATTCTCATAAAGGTCACACTCCTTAACGATAAAGTAATTTTTTTCATGTAACATATAAATAAACATGAAATACTTCCCCAGGGATTTTTTCGAGCAATAGGCGGATATTTCCGGTAATACAATTAACTAAAACAGCTAGATAAGTTCACTGAACTATCCTCGTGAATAGTTTTTCTTCCTTTTTAGTAGCATAAATGTTTTCATACGTATCTTTTGATCAGAGGCCAGGAGAATGGCATTTTTCTTCCTCGTTTTATATTGTACGTAAGCATGCGAATGCCATAAAATAATGATGGGAAATACAATAACGAGTCATCCTCTTTAAAGGAACGACGTACACTCAACATGTTCGGTAAAGTAATAAATTAATCCTAGCAGTAAATATTACATGATTTTAGTCTTTGAAGTTTTTTTTATGGTTTCCTTAATCGTCGAGGTTTATTTTTCGCATTATTAAATATGCCTGAAATTATCGAGTCGTATTTCATGGAGTATTTTCGAAACATACATGTGTGTGTGTGCGTGCGTATGTATGTGTGTATACACACACATACATATATATATTATATATATAAATACTACGGAAGAGGAAAGGTAAGTAAGGATATTTAGGGCAACTAGGTGTTGAAGGAAACCCAGTGAACACTTACCGGAAGTAGAGTCGCTGGGGTGTTGGAGAGACACATTTGTAGAGGTTAGAGCTTTCGGGATGATCCCTTCGTCAGCACAAGAGAGACACAACTCAACACAACACAACACCTAGTTGCCCTACACACACACACACACACACACACACACACACACACACACACACACACACACACACACACACACACACACACACACACACACACGCACACACACACACACACACACACACACACACACACACACACACACACACACACACACATGCATATATATATATATATGTATGTATGCATGTATATAATATATTGACGTGTATATATATGCGTGTGTGTATATTCATCGCATAGGAGAAATTTACTGTCGATATTTTTAAAAATTCCTCGGATTTTTACATCGAATGCATTTGACGGTCAGTCCTCTTTTGAGTGCCGAGAGTAAAGTAACGCATCCTTCACCGCCACACTCGTTAAAGTCGCCGTCTATAATCGACTGCCGAGGCGGAAAAGACTAAAGAAGGTATCGCCATGGGGCCCTTCACCCTCGTGATTAGCGTCCAATTAATAACGGTTCTAATCGGGGATACGAAGAGGTGATTGCGGATGATAAAGTGACGCCTCGCTAAATGGCCGGCGCCTTCAGAGAGATGCCAGTCCAAGAATTTTGAATTCGAAGAGGATAAAGACGTCGGGTCAAGAGGAGGAGGCAATAATGGGGGAAGGAAGAGACGATGTTAAATAACCCTGTTGAAAATAATGGATTCCAATCCGAAGAGACGCGAAGGGAAGCCGGATAAAAGGAGGAGGAAAATGAAAGATAGCAAAAACGAAAAGGACCGAGGGCGACTTAAGGAATATATACAGCGAACTCTCGATTAACCGGATATCAAATACATAACCGGAATTTGAATTAATCGGAGTTTTTTGTAATTTAAAACTTGAAAGTTTTTATAAAGCATCGCTTACGTATTATCGGCATTTATTTTTCGTATATCTAATAAGTGCTAATACGTGCAATAACATAAATTAAACATATCTTTAAACGTTTCCTATTTTTTACACTTACTTATTTTTTCATTTGTAGTTACTATGGTACGTGTAAAAAAGCGTGTCGATCAACAGGAATATACAACCAACCGGATTAATCGGGAGTTATGCTGTATTACGAAAGAATGGTTAAGTTCAACATAAAGTGAATCCAGTGGTGGGAATGAGATACTAAGCGGCTAGAAAAATAATTGATTTGTGTATCGCCATATTAGGAGAAGTGAAGGGTACTCCATCTAACAATGAACGCTTTGGATTTGCGTAGACTTCGATCCATTTGCCAGATAGGAGCAACTATCTGAACGAAGAAACCTTCAGTGGAGCCCGGGTAAGCCGTTTCTCTTCTCCTTTCACATAAAAGACATTTATCCATATATGGCACACGTCGCATCGCATAAGATATTTCGAAATATTAAAACAAAAATGTATTTTCTTTTTGGTGATCATATGACCAAATTTGTTTGATAATTATGCGTTAACTTCATGTAATGACCGTAATATAATTTTTTTAATTCCGGTTGTTTAGTTTGCCGTAGGTACATACAGTGTCTTTCCGAATAGAGCTAGAAACGGGCCATTTTCGAAAACTTGGGGCACTTCAAGATATTGACCTATTTGAAAGTATTTTTTCATGTTTGCTTCTGGTCGCAACCGGCATCTTTTCCGTCGTATATTGAATTTTGAAAATGTGTTTCTCGTTCGTCCATGATATACACCTCAGGAAGGCGCAAGATAATGTAGCCATTTACGAGTGAGGTGAATGTTAGCGTGTCGTTCTATGAATAGAAGATGAAATATTTTTGTAAACCTGCGGGATTTGAATCTTATACCGGAAGAGTTAAGAAGTGTTATGTAGTTTCATAAAACTTTGCGTTGAGAAACGGGGAGGATTAATTAAAGAAAAGCGCCGGCAATAACTGCTGGATAGTGAAGTAAAATTATGTTAAGCGATCCGATGGGAGAAACACTAACAATGGCGGATGAGAACAAAATGGAGAGAGAAGAATCAACGTGAAGTCTGTAGCGATGGTTACGATGTTCAGGAAGATTAGAGAATCATCTTGAGACGTGTACACACACCCACGAGGAGTAGGAAGTGTCGTTGCGTGGATGAGATGTTAACGAGAGTAATCTCTTGAGCAGCTGAGACTGATATGTGTTCTGCGTCTGCTTCCTCGTTGCATTTTTTTGTGTTTCTTCTCGAATATCCACTAGCATCACTAAAGGGTGTTCTTGATTTTCGCTTTTGTCCGACCGCAGAGAATCCTTTTGATTGGGAGGCGGGTAAGATTGGATGAATTTTACAGTTGCTATTGACTGGGAGTTTAAAATTTTTCATGTGTTTATTTTTTACTTAATTGGGCTTTCAATTATTTAAGAAAACGTTCCAAATAAATTTGCCAACACTCTCCTTTAAATTAAAAAATTAAGCCATTTAGTTTCAGTGCTCCAATTAGATTAATAGACACAAAACTTGCTTGGAATTTTATGTAGTGTCGAAGTGGTGTGAATTTTACTAATTGACAGTTAAATACGGTTTATTCATAGAAGCGTAGTTAAGTCGATAAATTTTATTTTCAAAAAATTGCATAGCACAGTCAAAATTCGACTAAACCTC
The DNA here is from genome assembly GCA_036926305.1 of Uropetala carovei. Lineage (NCBI taxonomy): Eukaryota > Metazoa > Arthropoda > Insecta > Odonata > Petaluridae > Uropetala > Uropetala carovei. Next base: position 5,763,334 of record JAXCHB010000279.1, read on the forward strand.
TTATCTGAAAGAAACTCATTCATCAGATAAAAATTCCGTACGTGTTCATGTCTTTTAAAACGTATATCATCGATATTTAAATTGTAATTGCAACAGACGTTGAAATAATTCCTTATAAACTGTCTTTCGTTGACGTTTCCCGACCATCGTTTTTTTCTATTTTTCATGAGCTTTTGTGCCCAATCTGTCCCATTTTGGGTTTTTTCATCTTCTCACACCCATTTCCTTCTAAGACCTTTAAGGTACACTTTTTGTCTTCCTGCATCTTTGACCCTTTTCTTGTATACATTCTCATCCATTGCTTTTGTTGCGTTTGCTAAAAAATCCTTTCATAAACTTCCCTCAGAAGAATTTACTGTAATAAATGTAATTTAATGTAATAAAATATATTGCCATAAAATTTGTTATAACAAAACCGATTTTCCCGTGATTGGATTTGGTAAAATTTTACACAGAAGTGATGTAGAACGCTTGAAATCAGTTATGGTTTCGTCGCACTTTACACTTTCTCTTGTCAAAGGAAATGTAAGCTGACTAGCGATTTGCGGATCGACCTGCGCACGCCCTTAATGACTGAAATCATCTTCCGGGAGAGACCATTAGTCCTTTAAAAAAAACGGATGAATGAATGAATGAATGGATGAATGAATGAATGAATGAAAAGTAAAGGCGTATCCACGGTTTTCTAGATCGTCATTTTTTCTTCTCTGCGCCGTCGCGATTAGGAAAGCATGCGGTCTTAATTTGAAAAGGAAAATTACCGTAGCGGACGGTGAAAGATAGAAGGGATAAGAGATGTAAAAACTTTTTTGCCTTGGCCTTAATAATGAGTCGACAATTATGAAGCATCGTTGAATGCGAAGTCTAAAATTCTGAATCCAACTTGCTAGAGCTATTAAAAATTCAGGGTTTGTGTGACATCTATCATCAAAGCTGAGCATTAGCATTTTTTGTTACCTTTTTTCCTTCTCCGAATCGCCGTGAAACACAAGGTGGATCAATTATGAAATGAATTATTCGAAATTGAATGATGGAGCTCACATAACGACCTGACTATGATCTATGGTGATAATTTTGGTACAATAGATTGGAGTAAAGTGATTTAAGGTTTCCTGTAATTAATTTTCAAATAATTACAATCTAATGTTAATTATGTCGATCGTATATCGAAATCCTGAGATGATTTTTAAACAGCCGTGGTTGCAAAATGACTTACGAAAGATATTACTTAACAAGGCTGTGTCTATGAAGAGTAAGTACCACGGTTATACGATGGTAATTTCTTATGTCATTTTACGTGATGCAGGAAAAGTTTTAACGTTTTATACGAGTTAACGGATGTTCATTCCCTAAACTCCATTTAGTTTAAACCTTTATTAATTGGTTTTGCCTCTAAAATTTCATTTCTATAATACTGTCAATGGATATTTTATGCAAAAGTCAAGTAAAAGTAATCATATTATCCCTAGTTTCGTCTCATTTTATTCATGATTCGTGCGGCATGTTCGTTGTAACATCTGGAAGAGGGGATCGAGGGGGCGTCAGGGGTTGGGTTGGCGTCAGGATAAGTTAGATATTGAAAGACACGCAAACACAACTTCGCTCCTGTTCGTTGTGTAGCGGTCACTTGGAAACCCTCCGACTTTGTTTGGTCAATTTTTTTCGCGCCTTGGAAAGTTTTGGATCAATGCCCCAACTTTGTGGCCGTTTTCTCACGGAAGCTGTTGAGTCAGCGGGGAATGGCCCCAGAGATACCTTTTTTTTTACTATGTAGAGATGCATAGCGGTCGACACGACAACCGGAAATGTTGACCTCATTTGGGTACGGCATATTATGTTGGTCCACTCCGGCTGTTAGCAAAGGTTTATGCGTTTTCGAGTTTTGTTGGCGCAACGAACTAATGCGTCGATTATTGCAACGTATTTATATGGGAGTTCATTTTAATGATTTCACAGTGTTTTTCAAATTGTATTTAACTACAGCGGTAAAACTGAAAAGTAAAATCAAAGTTGAATCAATAAATTTTTCCGCTTACTATTTCTGGATGTGCAGTTTTGCTTAATTCATCGGTTTATATTATTAATCACGGATAGGCCGATATTATTAATGATTTAATTCGCTCGGTTTATTAGGTAAAGCGCGTAATTATTTAATTAAGCATGTTTTTTCTGAGGCACGAAACGTTCTCCTCATCAATCTATATTATTTAAATTCCCTTTGAAAGCTAGTCTTGCTTTTATCGCGCTTCACTTTAAAAGCCCGCGCAGGGCGCCATGCCGCAACCTCCACTTCCTTACATCCCATTCACCAAAAACGGCTCAGAGGGAACGATTCACAAAACTGAGGAAGATCTTGAGAAGAAAGGGAGATCGGATGCACGGTTGTTGGTTCGTGAAGCCGCGTAAAGTCAGATCGAGTTATGCGGGCGATGAGTCGAGAGAAAGGGAGAGCAGACGGTGGAGATTTCAACGCGCGGCACGTCACATCAAAAATGTAAGAGGAGTAGGATGAGGAGGCATGGTAATAGTACACGAAAGAGGTCCAGGAAAGAATGGATCGCACACTGAATCATAATCAGCTGCAGAGATATGGAAAAAGTAAGGAATTTTGTGAAAGGAGGGGCTAGAGAGAAGTGAAACGCTTCCGCTTCTTCTTCTTGGAAAAATTAATGGTAGAAGAAGTTTGAAGTATTTTGTATGGATAGGAGAATATCATAGAGGTGGAAAACCTTGTCTACGTGGCGGGCTGCATCGGTGGATGTAAATATGTACTTCAGTGGACCGCATTGGCTGTCGCCAAAGCTTCCGCTGACCGGATTAGAGTTAAAAGCGGAAGTTACCTAGGGGTTTCTGAGGTGCCATAGGCGTGAACATGGGGCCGAAATTAGGTTTTTGCGGGAAAGATTTCAATATCAAACGTTTAAGTGTCATAACTTTCACTTAAAATCTGCGAATTTGTCCAAAAGAGAAATTTAGAGCTCGTCATACAGCTGAAAAAAATGCCAGAATAAACATTTAAAAATATGTTTTAGGTATTTCCGATATCCAAAACAAGGTTATTAAAAACCAGATGCGCATTTCGGCTACAGAATAGCCAGTGTTAATTCACCGAAAATGTATTCTAAAAGGAAAGTGCTCCCGGGCCTTAGGTTGCCCATCCCTGATCTATCGTCATGGAATCTGCCAAGCTTTTTTTCTCTTGCGCTGAAAGTAAAAACGAGGTAAATTCTTGGAAGCGATGATTATTTTTTTAATATATACCAGAGATCGTAGAGGGAGATGGTTTGTTAAGGAGGATAACGAGAGGAGGAGGGTTGTTGGACGAGAGGGAAAGGGTAGATAAGAAGTCCATAAGAGTTAAGGGTCAGGTATAGGAAGTGGTAGAGGTCCATGTCACGGAGTAAATGAGCAGAGGATTCTTAAATCCCGAAGGCATTGTTGGAGGTCAGTTGGAATAGAGCGGAGTTAGCGCAAGGTGGGATGAGCAAAGGGATGGAGGGGAGTAATACGAAGGAGAGAGAGAGAGAGAAAGACAGGGAGAAGGTTGAGGTTGGCAAAGAGGTTGAGAGAGAGAGAAAAAAGGGGCGGAGAAAAATGTTTTTGACGGACTTGCCTATCCTTGATTGGGATGGTAGATTGTTAAGAGGTCCCGGAGCTCCTGACCCCGTGCACATTCCACCTGGAGAGCGAGTTATTTTTAACGCCCTCTCTCTCTCTCCTCTCCTTTCCCTCTCCCCCCCCCCCTCTCCCTTTCTCTATTGCGCGCCTCCTTTTATACAGGGATCAAAAGGAGGAGTTAAGTGGCATCAGTCACGTAGGGGAGGCAAACAAGTTAACGAGTTTTCGTGCCGCCGGTGATAAATTTCGGAAAATCTGGGGTGATCTATGATTTTTTTCTCTTTCTCCCTCTCTCTTGTTAAAAGGGACGCCGAGGCCTGAATGGTGGGTCGTGTTTTTCGATTTTCTATTTCTGTTTCCTAGTTTCGTTCCAGGCGGTCGGCGACCACCTACTGGGGCGAATAGACACATCTTGTTGCTTATCGTGAATATACGGGTTAGATAAATTGTCAAAATGAACGTAAATACGTCGCCTTAAGTGTAAAATAATATTTTATGTGTGAGCGTCCTTAAGTGTGGACGCGGCGGATGATTAATTGTACTCTGTTATTTTTGGTAAACTTAAACCGCCAAGGTAGTTATTGTTGACGGTTGAATACGGTTGAGTATTTACGAGGAATTTCAAAGCGCCTAGGGTAAATTGAATTTTGTTCTTTTGGTCAACACATAAGTTGAATTCCATAGGATTTTATAGAAGAAAAACTACGACAGTAAATAGTATGTCATGTGTTGATTTACGCGCAGAATAAACGAATGTATGCTAGCGTTGTAGATGTTTATGATAGTTTTACGATTACTACGATTAATGTGATACGTACGTATTTCTGAGATTGTCATATTTTGACTTCATATTTTGTATTACCAAGAATAGAAACAGTTAAAACGATCGCATCGGTCTGTTTGTTAAAACTAAGTTCGCTTTGACCCACTTCGTAATTACGGCGCAACAATATGTCGGCCTAAACGGTAAGAAGATGCCTTTTATTATTCTTATTCGCTTAGGCTTTATATACAGGTTAAAATACTTTCTTAGATGTCCTAAATTTCTTTGGAATGAGTGAGATTGTTAGCAATTATTGATAAGGAACAGATTTCAAAGCATCCGATCAAACCATTTTAAAAGTTTGAAGAATATCTATACGATTTGAAGAGAATTCCACATTTCCTTCATTTCGATTATATAAAAACAAAGACGAGAGTTTATTTGAGCACTTGCCATCGCGCTAAAAATGTTGTCACAGAAAAACAGTGAAAAGCTGTTCATTAAATATTTTTGGTTTTACATGGGAAATACATGCTTCTTCTGTGTATAATTGTGTAATTTCAATTTTACTTTTTGAGAGGTCGAGATTGAGGATCATTCAGGGAGGAAGTAACTAATCGGAATATTTTAAGTCATTATCGCAAAAACGTAATCAATCGTTATTAATATCTACCTAGAGTGAATTTACTCTAACGTGTTCCTTTCATTTTTCGTACACCGCCATTCCGGAAAATATATTCTTTACAACAAATAGGGTCGCATTATTTATATAATGTTATTACGATGATTCACTTTTTTATTCTAGGAAGTATATGTACTCGACGTAAGGTGAAATAGACGTTGAAATATTCATACCTAATAGAATGATTACTAGAATTACTAGTTTTATATAAAACCCACTTTAAAGTTGAAATTTTTTAATAAAAACATTTCCTTATTTTTAAAGTGAGTAATTGTTGATGGAAAATATTTAAGCATATTTAGCGAATTTTACAGCAAACGTTCAAACTGTTTATAGCGCTAGAAACTATTCAATTGAATCCTCGAGATTAACGCCCTAAAATGCTGGAAATAGAGAAAAGCGACAGCAGTACGCCAAGGAGAAACACAATACTCGCGGACGCGGAGAGGAATGCAGTGAAATTTTTCATTTCCCTCGGGAAAGAAAAGCACCGACAGAAAAAGGAGCTTTATATGGAAAAGGATCACGCAACGGAAAACCTAAGAAAGGTACCTTATCGCATCGACCCATCTACGGGGTTGAAAGAAACAGCGTATGGATCTATGGAAGGATATTCCGCCTCTTTCGAAAATTAGAACAGCAAACTCACACACGTATACATGACTGCTTTCGCGGATGAGAGAAGATAGAAGAGACAAAGAGGAGCGAAAGAGATGTGGGAGTGGGAACGTAACGCAAACCCCACCCCATTCCGATCGCGTACCGACTGCAACGCCATCTGACGGTGGGGGAGAGAGAGAGAGATGAAAATGAGATCGGAAGGAAAGTCATCGGTAAGCGGGCTCCTAAACAGCGACGGGGTTGATCACCACTCATAGTTAACCAGGAGGGTAGATCCACCGCGTTATTATTCATGCCAGAGAAGTAGAAACATAAAAAAATATGAAAGCTTTGCGGGAGGTTGCTTGTTGTGGGTGCTTTTGGATGATTTAAAAAAAATAGAACCTTTTTTCCTCGGTTTTTTTCTAGATCGGGGGTTTTCAAACGAGCGACGTTTTAAAGAGGCACGGAAACATATGAAAGTTTATAATTTTTCTTCTTACGCCAGCTTTCACTCCTGACTTCTAAATCAAGGTTTGGCATTTTACGATGACGAATATAACGTTATTAAACGTCGCAAGGAGGTTTTTACATACAAAGAGTAATTGAGATAAAATGCTTTTTTAATTGTGTCACGGAAAGTAAATCATTACGATATCAGTAGGTATTTCTTCAAGCAAAAATTCGCGCACGGCCCTGAATTACTTTAAAAATAGAAATGCATTACACCGAGTTTTATTACTGATATCTATATAAATAAGCAATAAAAAGGTTTTGTTCGTATCCTCGTCATTTTAACATAGGCTATGAAATACACAACTATTCAGAAAATATCCAAAGGGGTACGCTGAAGGCTGAAGACCCCTGTTGTATGGGCTAGAGCAGACCGCATTAAGGGACACTGAGGCCCTGGCGCACAATTTTTCGATAACCGCCCCCTCACCGCCACAGAAAAAGTCTGGGGCCTCCGTGGGACCCCTCTCATCCCGGGGACCTGGCGCAACTGCACCAATGCGCATTGGCTCCCAACCTCGTGCTCACCAGCACCACTGTGCTCTTTGGCAGTTTGACTGTGCTTTTCTGCGATACTTAAAATCTTCTTTTCCAATTATTTAATTTGTTAGGCTGATTTCCATCTTAAAGTATTTAACTATATTATTAGTAAAATTTTGACGTTGGTTGGATTTTATTTACGATAATTTTTTTCAGGAAAATAGAGTGGCGAGCTCTTGGAATTCTAGGATTCGCTGGATATTCCAGGATGAAACTTGGGGCTCGCCACATTATAAAGGCAGGGAATCCCTAGGCTAGAAAAATGAAAAAAGCCTTCGAATGGTGTCGATGTTTTACGGAGAGAGAATGGGAATGAAAGCGTTGTGACGGGGTGAGTGTGTGAAGAGTTTGTGGGGCGGAGAGCAGAGAGGGTGATGGTGAAAGCCAAAGGTGGTGGTGGATAAAACCTACTTCTTCTTTACGCGCGAGTCATGTCCACAGGCCGTCCCGAAAAAGAATGCGAAAAATAAGGTCCGTGCGAAAGATGTACGTACGTGAGCTGCTTTGGAGAGATGTAGTGAGAGAGAGAGAAAGGGAAAGACAGAGGGAGAGAGAGAGAGAGGAAGAGGCAGAAGGTGCAGAGTGGGGGATACTGAATCATCTTCTGGTTTATCTATCGCAGAGGGAAATGGAGAGAAGAGAGTTCGCGCGCGCGCACACACGCACAAACACACCGTTCCACGGAGGCCGTCTGACGAGGCTTCTTCTGGTCGCTGGAGCGAGACCTTACTGGACCATCCCCAGTGAACTCTGCAGATTCCGAGGCGAGAAGAGGATCGAGGTAGAGAAGAGGTTGGTTGGGTTGGGTTATGTCGGAGGAGAGACGTGGTTCTCATAGAGAGAGAGGGAGGAGGAGAGATGAGGGGGAATGCGTGGGAAAGGGATTAAGTGGGTTGAGAGGGGGAGGGAGGGCGTGCGGGTGGGGATGGGGAATGAGCGAGAGATGGAGGGCGTGGAAAGTTTTGACCCACACAACCGGCTGTTTCTTTTTTTTTTCGTTTCGTTTCATAGCGGAATAGGAGACGATGGAACGATGCGCGGATTGTGTGCATGAGTTTTTTTTATCCCGGTCCGCTATTAAGGGCGGTGAAACGCTGGAAGGTGGAATTTCCGCCCCCGAAGGAGGAGGAGGGGGCGGGGTGAGAGTGCGTGCTTATGTATGTCCCATATATGTGCGAGTCGGTTGCGATTTTCGCCGACCGGATGGTCTGTTTCGGCGGAGTGCGACTTTTTCTTTTGCGGCATCGGGTTCGTCTGAAAATTTCGCTCGGTTTCCCTATGAATTTCATCTGTTTAATCGACTCCTTTTCTCTTTACGCATTTACTATACGCGCGGTACCACAAGGAAATTGCATTGATTGTTAAGAGATTTTCACAAAACTGCTTATATAATATTTGCGAGCTATAAAACGATCTGGATCCAAGAACAACGAATGAACATAGTGTTATTATGCCTTATTCTCTTTTACCATAACGTAAACTTTGTTTTCTCTAGCTAAAATTATTATATAAATATCGCCGAAGAGCCAAAGAGACGGCCGGATAAACGGACGATAAGCAAAAGACTTGTGGTTTACTTTTGGATACAGAATACGGGCTGCCATAGAGGTACCGAGAAAAACATGCTGAAATAAATGAATCAACAATTTGGGAATGCTGATATGTTATTATGGCAATCATTTTTCCTCTTATACATCGATGATAATGAAGTATCAATAAATGAATACGTACAACGTTGTCTTACCAAAATATATAAAATAGAACTTTATTCGAAGTGGGGGTGCCGCGAAATTCTGTTTGTCTTTTAAAGGGTGTCGCAACTTTAGATATTGGGAACCACCGTTATAGCGTATTAATTAGGCAGATCGTTTTTATAAAGCGTTATCTATCATTTTGTTATTTAAAAATCTCCAAAAATGAATGCCCGTGCTTTAGAATGGAGCTGAAGTCGTATGTTTTCATCTGGAAACTTTATCTTCACATTTTCTGAAAATTCCAATTGCAGACGCTGGTACCGCCATGCATGGGTTGAGCTATCGAAAAAAACGCGCCGGCCGTCGGGATGAAATTTTTACTTCTGAGCTGAATCGATGGAAGTTTTGTATGCTGCGGAGCGTTTCCGATGCTAGCCCAATTTATTTCGGCATGAAAGGAAGAAGAGCGGTGACAGACACCAACACGGTTGGAGTTGAGCCAACGACCTTGGGAAGCATCGGTCCTTCTCTCTCTCTTCTTACACGCCGATATGCAGCTGATAACCGATTGGTGAGTGTTTTTTAAGCTGTGAAATAATGATTGCATGATTACCACATTAAATACTTTAGCATAGAGAACTAATAAAGTGTGTGTGTGTATATATATATATAGAGTAAACTTCAAGTAAAAAAGATACTTTGCAGAAATCTAATACTAGCGATTTAACTGTCAGTAAAATTGGATGGGAGACCTATGCCCTTAATCTTACAAAAATAATATGTAAATGAAAGTCATTTTTTCTAAAAATGTTCTTCATATCTATATGCTACCCGTAATGTTTCATACAGAAAAAAATTCCCTGTCTCGTCTTATAGCTAAAATGCATTTTTAAATCATGCGCTTAAATATGAAAATTGAAATAATTAATATGTACCTATCTTTCATGTCTCCAATGAAAATATTAGGAAAAACGCATCTCGCCTACAATACTTAAGTCTTGAGTGGTCATTCACCGAAATTAGATTATAAAATATAAGCAGATCTTTTATTATAACCTACTTAAGTATCGCAACTGAAACATATAAAACTATTAATAGTTTTATGTATTTCGTAATTTTCGCCGCGTCTTCCATTTTCCTGAAAAAATGCATCTACTTCACGAGTATTTTTTATAAAAAATGCACATTTAATACCGGTAATTAATCTAACAATTGGAAAACCCTATGTTGGCATAAAAATATTGCGTTTTAAGTTCTTTGAAACGTTTCAACATTTACAGAGCGATTTCCGCCTTTCGCTAACGCGCTCGAGTCCTCGATTAATTAGCATTATAGGAAGTGAGAAGTAAGATTTCAAAGCCCTAAGGAATTACTAATGAATTATCATTAGTAGAATCGTAAAAGGGCGGAAATATAGAATTTCCTCTTCGCATTAAGGATCTCATTTCTCTAAAATTTCGCGGAAGTCACCTTTCTTACGATTATGTGAAGAAATGTTACGGTTGTAATTCTTGCTGACTCCTTGTGTATGTATGGAATCCTTGAGAAGGAATTTGCCAGTTATTTTCCGTGAATGAGACGAAAATAGGCTTGCCTCTCTTTCGAAAACGGAAATTCCGCGTCATTTAACCTCGCATGGAGGTGCTCAGTTCCTGACAGCTTATGGCGCAACTTTCTTTATGCCATTTATTATGGCTTAAAACTGAGAGGAATCATAAAGTCTCGATACACTCAATGAGTGTCACTCATGCGAACATCATCTCGCTGGAAGTCAAACGGCATGGTTTATTTTCGTAAATTTTTAAAATAACAGATGTGTTGTGGTTGTATATTTACGCGTAAAAGTTTCAATATACTGGTGATTGAATTGTAATTAGGTGAATTCGGTACCGTAATACACGATCTGCAGCTGCTTTAAACAAATATTTGTAAAAATATTATTCTTTAATTTTATACATGGTAATAAATCTAATACATCTCTCATAATGAAATTATTATGTTATTACTGTCAATTTCTGGTTGGCGTCCTTTCATCTCGATCTCTCTCTCATTCACATATGTTAAAATCGTCGTATTCATTTTTGAAGAAATAAAAAAAACGTGCTAATATTCGATTGTATTTCATAGCGAGGGATCGATAACACGAAAATCAAATTAGAGCGTGCGGGTCAACTTAAGGTCCTCGTATCATTAATGGTATTTATCCTTTATAATGGAAGTAATGTTTTTGATGGATCTCTGTGGTTTGCACCACCAATTTATTTATATAAAAATTAGAAATTTCACGATAACAATTATAGTTATATTACTTTCTTTTCATAATTTATGAAGAAATGAAATAAACGGCAGTTGACATTTTTTCAAATAGATCCATCAAGTTCATACGGTACAGATTCTAATTATCTTTTATAGATTCTGAGTAAGGTCTTAATGTAGGAGAGGAAGTATCATAACACAACGTCGTTGTGGATTTCTGTAAAGTATCATAAAACATATGATCTCCGCAATTAAAATTATAGCCCATTTTAACCTATATGAAAATATGAATTCTCAAATCAGACAAGCGAGAGAAGAATACAGAAAGTCTCCAAAATTCCCTCTCTCCGGGTCTTTACACGTGAAAACCGCGCGCGCGCTCTCTATCGCCTTTTGTTTTCTCTCGTCCGATTTCAGGCCACCGAGGAGGACGTTTTTTTTTTCAAAGAAGAGAATACCCTTTTTTTTTATTACCGTTCCTGCAAACTCCCTCACGGATCCAACAACCCCCAAAGCGAAAAGGAGAAGACTAAAGGAAGCCGCGAGCGCTTCCATTTCTCCTCGACCCACACCTTCCCACTTTGCACCTCCCTATATCTCCTCCCTCTCTCACTCCTCTCTAGCGAATGTCTTTCGCTCACTCTCGCTTGAGGGGCTGAAAAAAATCTCTTCTCTTCGAAAGTGATACGATCTTCTTCTTTTTTTAATAAAGCGTCCTCTCTCTCTCTCTCCTTATCCAAACGAGAGAGTGTAACCCGGCCAAGAAGGCAGTAGAGACTTTTTCTTACCTATTCTACAAACGTCTTAACTCTCTCTCTCTCTATTCTCTCTTTTTTCTCTCTCACTCGCCAGTGTTCTCGTTTTGTTGCGCGTTTCGTTGCGTGCTTGTCTTCTCCGCCATGCCTCTCTCTCTCTCTCGCTTCTCGCCAGATGTTCGTCAGTTTTTTTCCGCGGGGTACGAGAGTGCGAGAGGTGAGAGAGATTGATGCTTCTGCGTAAGAAATAAATTAAAAAGAAAGCGGCGTATATCCTCTCGCTCTTCTTCCTCCTCTTCGTCTTGCCGATTCCCCGTTCGAAACACCTGAGGATCGACGTATTATAAACTACTCCTAGTCGCCTGATTCCGGCGCGCCGGTGGAAAGAGGTTTAATGAGAAAGGCTAAATATTCTCGGAGGGTTGATGTTGGAATTTAATGGTTACAAACGGTTTTTTATTATTTAAACGCTTAATAACTATGTTTTAATCGCCCTCTCCCTCTTTCTGCTCTACCGACCTCTCTCTTTCTACCTCTCTCCTTCCCTCCTTTCTCTTTTTCCTTTCCCTCTCGCTGGCCGGGTTAGACTGGTAGGCAGTGCGCCTTCTAACCCAAAGGTCGCGGGTTCGAATCCCGCTTCGGGCATGGATGTTGTGATGTATGTTGGTTTTCCGTAACAGAATTTGACGGTGCAAAATAATCTTAGCTGTCGACGCACCTAAAAAAAACCTATTTACTACTACTACTCCTTTCCCTCTCTCACTATCTAATCCATGGATGGAAAACCTCTAGCACGCGATGCGATTTTGGTTAGCCCGCAGCAGGAAATAATTGTTTGTTGGCTGTCTCCGTAATATTTTTCAGTTTCTAGCACAATATAGAAGTCAATTTCTATTTAGATAATGCGATTGATGTTCCACGATTGTCGTTCGGCCGTAAAACATCTAGGAAAATGAGTGTTTTCAGGCGATGAATTGAATTTTATATGGTCAAGTTATCGTTTTCTAAACTCTTAGTCTGAGAATAGATTATCTTAGTGGAACCATAAAATTTATTTATTTATGGGTGTATTTTAAATTGGCACGTAAGTTAGAGAATAAATATTGGCACTCGAGAAAAAAGTTTGTCATCCCTGCCCTGTTCTCTCCCTCTTTCACTCGCCCTCTCCCGCTCTCGCTGCCCGTGTCTTCCTGTGGTTCTCTAATTTTCCACCTCTCTTTCCTCCCAAGCTCTCCCTCCTTTTATTTGTCCCCAACAAAATTTTTGATCACGTGGAGAGAACAAAATCAGTGTAGTTAATAAACTGAAGTTCAAGAAATTTATCTCTGACCTCGTTTGCTAACGGTGACCTTTCAAATCCCAAACCTTAAAACAAAAACCCACATTTTTATCAGCGCATTGTTGTTAATTAATAATTCTATACAACGATCGGTGTCCTACAAATCTCTTACATTTCTTCGAGTCATCCATGATTGTAACTTCATAATTTCCCCGTACCGTTGAACGTAAAACTAACTATTGTTCGAAGCAGTCTGTCGGCAGTTATCTCAAAGAGTTAGGTCAAACATGTGTTCTAATCTTACGACTAATTCCTTTTCTGCTACGTAAGCTCGCCTGTGCAGATACGCAGCGTATGCATATGCGCGTGAACGTTGTTTTTCTTTCAACCATTCCCCTCTTACAGCCTTTCCCTTAGTTTCCCACCACTTTCCTTAACCCTATCTGCTACCACGCAAAAGGCACGCTAATCCGTTCAAGGCGTCCCGCGGGAGATAATGGTAAGAGGCAGAAAACGCCCGCGACCTAAATATTACTTCTAGGCGGCCGGTTAAACGCAAAAGCGGTATCTAGGAGTGGAAAATAATGGTCGGGCGTGACAATGGGACGTGGGAACAGGTAGATGCGTGTGCTGCTTTGTTGACGTCTTCACCTCCAACGGTTGGAAGGTCCTTGGGATTCTTTCGGTTCGCTCTAGTATCTCCAGGCTTCTGGAACTTGCGGGTTCTCTTGTTATCTTCTTGTCGCATCGGTGAAAAGTTTCAACGTAAATAAATAACGGCCTTGGAGTAAATAAAAACACGTAGGATACGACCGGGTTTTTAAAGTGGAAAGAATGTCTCCGTGGAGGTAAAATTGTGATGTTATAGAGCCACCGTATGTTATTTATTGGATTGAATAGCGTAGGTAAAGAACAAAATGATAGACTTAATGGAAAGAGGGAGTAAAAATTAATGATAATGAAGGTTCACGAGAAAAAATATACTTTCCGTATTTGCTCTTCCGCTTTTACTTTCGTAAGGGATTTTTTGCCCCTGGAATAATATTCGCGCATGACTTATTTATGATCATTGGCGATTGAAATTCTGTGTATTTTTATGGAGAGTGCGGAAGTGCATTGTCGAATGATGGGCATCAAAGATGTTTCAAGTAAAATTATATCCAATTACCGAAGTGCATCTCTGATATCTTGTTGTTATTTGCATCATTCCACATGAGGAAACGAATTTCATGCCTCGAAAACATGGAATGAAATAATGAAAATGGTTCGATTCGTTAGGGAAACGATTGCGAAAAGAGTAAAGAGAGGAATATACATAATTGGCGTGATTTCGGAAAACGCAGAAATATTGCGTCGATTATCGGAACCAATAAAGCTGCCAGATTGATCAAATTCGACGTTAACGACGGAGCGGTCCTATAATGAGAATCGTGAATAAATCGACGAAACGAATGTAAATCTCACGGCTCATAAGCCTTTCGATCACGACGCCAAATAAATTCCGCGAGACTAACAATGAATAGAGAAAGGGAGAAGGATACGGGGAGATAAATTGAAAGGTAATAAAGAAGGGTTTTTTTTGGAGATGCGAGGTGGGGGTTTTTTTTTTAAAAAAATGGATGATCGTGGTGCAATGGTGAGAGGGAGAGTGATATTATCACGGGCAGTGACAATGGTACGGAAGAATAGTGATAGAAAAAAAGATGAAAGTGCGATGAGATGGTATAGAAAGATTACTGAGTGATCGGAATTGATATGGTGAGAACGGTTATAGAGGTTCGATGGTAAGTGAGAGTTATGCTTAGGGAAAGTAGGAAAGAAAGAAGCGGTAAGAGGGAGGATGGATGAGGGAAGCGAAGAGGGACGTAATCATGAGACGAAACGGGTAAACATGGCGAAGATAATGACCGAGCAATGGGAAGAAGAGAATTATTAAGAAAATGACGAGAGACGGTAGTTGCGAGAAAAGAATGAAAGAAATTGAAATGATTAAAAAGAAAGCGAAAGCAAAGGATCATGATAGAATGATTATTATAATGCTATATGATCTGTGTCAAAAGTTTTGCGTTCAGTTAAAGCAGTAAAATTTCCGCAGTGAAAATGAATGGGTTGGCTGCATTTCCTATTAATGAATTTATTTTTTTTAGGCAGAAAACTATTTTTTTAACGGGAACTCCTTGTATCACCACAATAAATTTTCGTCAAGTCCGCAAGGGACTGACAGAAGGGCATACGTATTGAAATATAAATTTGAATAATGGTTAAACGGCACTCCCGAAATGATTTCACTGCGAAAATTTCATCTTTCTACGCTATACGGTTTAAGCCACAACGGAATGAAATGAAACAGGATGAAACCTAACGCACGTATCATTAAATGCCATAATCATGCCCACCAAATGAAGGAATTTCATCTTCCTCGGTCGTAATCTACGCATTTCAGCATTTATCGGCGAATTTGATACGAAAGCTGTTTATAAGCGAAACCGCGGACAATAATACGCAAAAAAAGAGAAGGATACGTGTACGTATTAAAAGATAAATGTAGAGGGTGAGAGATAAGGAAGTACAAAATGGGTTATAAAGACGTAAATGAGGGAGGCGTGCGAGACATTCTGACCTCGTGGTCGTATTGGGTGTGTTTCTTCGAGAAAAAATATTTTTCTCAGGAGTCGAGGTACGGCCATTCTTCTCCGCCGCTACCCAGAAGACGTGCTAATGAATCTTTCCCCTCCCTCTTCTCTTTCTCTCTCTCTCTCCATCCTTCCGCCACCTGAGACGGCCAGGTGGCTAGGCACCTCCCAGGCCCCCTTTGAGGAGGTTGGGGTGGGAATTGGGGGTGACTGTAGCGGAGATAATAAGAAGTAAAAGGCGCCTCGAACCCGGTTCACCTTGGTCGAGAAACATGATGGAAGAGTTGTAGGATGAGGAGGGTGTGAAATGATGGGTATGGGGTGGAGGGTAGAGACCCATTCCATGAAGGAAGAATGGAGAGTAATAAGCGGTTATTGTTCTTTGCCGGCAGATGGGAAAAAAATGTACTAATCTTTGGAGAAATTTCTTTATAATAGCAAATCTTTCTTCGCCAAAATGTTGAATTTTTTTTACGGCTGGGCAACATTTAGGAAGAAACGGGCTTTTGTTTATTTTACAAATGACGGCAAACACGGCAAAATTTTTACTTAATAATTTATCCGATTTCTGGTAATTCATTTTAGTCAAAGGAATTGAATACGAGTTGAATAACCGTGAGAAATTTTTGAATAAAATCCTCGAGCCTTATATATTTCAATAGAATGTAATGAGAACTCATGCAAAGGTTCCTTCTAATTTATAAAGCCATATGCGGAATTTTACTATTTTTCCGTAATTTCGATAAATTTAAGACGAGTCGGCGTGTAGAGCCCTACCGGCAGAAGGAGATTGATAAGAAACGCCAAAATTATCAATTTTATTTATGGGTTTTATAAACGCGCGCGGAATAATTGTTTTTATTTACTTAATATGTCATAATAATAATTTAAATACCGACGTTATTTACGATATTTTTCTTGAAAGGGGGCATCTTTAATTATTTCGAAGGAGACCAGGCAGCGCTAGAAACGCTCCTGAATTCCCCGTAATTTACGGCCTGTCCGACGGATTTTGTTTATAGTCAATTCGTATTCACCTTCAAACTATCGATGCGGAAAATTATCGAGGAAGCGAGTTTTGCGAGTTTTTTTAAGCTGTGTAAGCACATTAATAGGAATATTCATGTTTGCAAGTGTCATTTTTTTATTATTCGCCATTTCGACGGCGCGAAAATGTTTTCTCGTTTTTCACGCAAGTTTCGAGAGGAAGAAGGGGTGGGGGGTGGTTGGGAAACGCGCGTCATGTGGAGTGACTCGCCCTTTTGTCTGGCAAGGTCGCGAGTTTGATTCCCTCCTCCGAAGGCAATGACATTCCGCGTTGCATAAATCATTTGCGGCCGTCTATAGAAGTTAGGTGCGTCATTTCGTTCCATTGAATACCAGCGTCTCGTTAATGTCCCTGCCTCGTCACTTCACAAGACAACCCTTTCTTTGCATTCCACGTCTGTCGTTAATTTTGATTCTTCTTGAAAGAGATGGATTTTTGAGACTTATTCACCCATCACTCTTGTCTAACCGGCACCTGTGCTCATCCGATCAGATGTGTATGTTATTGCGCCTTTATATTTGTAAAATCTTTTAGAGCTTAGCTGCTCGGCGTTCCTTCCTCAGTTTTATATATATATATAAGGCTGATGATCATCATCATTATGAGATCGAATGAAAATTATTTTAAAGTTCTTAGGGCCACCTTTGAGGCAGGAGATAGGTGATAGGGAAATACGGAGAAGTTTGGGTGAGACCATCGTCCATCGATGAATTGAATAGACATGTTTTTTTATATATGCACATAAACGCTACGTTTCTGTTGTTTGTGTTAAAACCATGGATTTTGTCCGTCGAGTAAGTCACGAGGCCAATTCCTTCTTGGCAACACATGCGTACTCTTTTCCGAAACGCGGACAAATTGCAAACCATCTCCGAAGAGGGTCACAGTCTACTTACTGGAGAAATACGCATTGTCTCCAGAGGACGACGATGGCAGAAGATTGTGTCACGAGCGAGTCTGCTTCTACCATACGTGCGCCTACATTATTTTAAAATATACCCGAGGCAACCGAACTTCGAGTTTTTCTTACACGAAAATACACGTAAAAAATTCTGGGAGTAAGTTACGTTCGCTAACTGCAAAATTCTCGATTTATTTACTCCAAACAAATTCAACCGTTTCTCGGCGCAAACCCTCCTTTTTAAGCGAATTGTGCCTCTTATGTAAACATATCTTTCTTCGTAAATCATCGTGTTGAATGTTCGAGGTTTATAAATTTATCGAGTACCGACTTGTATCAATTTATCTTTTATTTTTTTAGGGAATCGATCAATTCCTAAACAGATTTTAAACATTCTCGCGATTAAGTGGTAGAAAAAATCGGAGATCTTAAATTTGGTAATACTTCTGTAATTACATTCATGATATTTCAATATGCATCTGATAAATATACGGATTTTACATCAAATTTTGTCCTTGTTTGGAAAGAATTTTCTGATCGATAGAAGTGAACATCATTCATTCGGCACTGCCTAAAGCAGGGGTTCCCAACATGGTGCTCGCGAGCACCTCTGTGCTGTTTGGAACCCTGAATGTGCTCTTCCACGATCCTTAATATCCCATTTCTTAGAACCAATAATTTAATTTGTTCGGTTGATTTCCTTCTATACGTATTCAAGATCATTAAGAATAACTATGATGTTGGTTTGATTTTATTCATTATCATTACTACTCGTGCGGAAGCTTAGCATGTGCTCTTTCGATATTCTAGGATACAACTTTGTTCTCGATTGATATTCTAGGACAGGAGTTCTCATGAAAAAAACTGACGTGGCCGCACGTGCGGTTACGGTGAATGTCCAGTGGCCACACTTGTATATTTTTATATTTTTAGTGTATGTCTTCAAATTCATGTAAGATCAAAAGCTTTTTATAAATATGAAATAACTCATTCATGTACGTACCTCTTATAGTCAAAGAAATTTATTAAACGGAAATTCATCCACACCCCTGTATTCTACAGATAACCGGTGAGCAGCTTCAAGATGCTTGTTCTTCAGTTTGTTTCGGTATTTACTTTGGAGGAAATGAAGTGCACCAGATGTACTTTCACACACCATCTTCTTTCACATGTACACTAATGCCTAATATATCGTGTTTTTAAATTTATCAACTATATAAAAAGTATCAATTATGGTTAAGCCTGGTTGTTGTAGCTGGCGATTTATTGAACTGAATTTTGGGACTTATAATGACACTTATAGTCACACTTATTATCACAAGACAGACGCACTTGCTAGTTACTAAAATATTTACGATAAAATGAGTGAAAACTATGAAAACGAAGCTCTCAGAGAACAACACAGAGCTATCCAATTGTGAGCAAAGTTTCAGATGCGTTCGTTTACGAATGATTTTCCTACAGCCATTCCCTCTAGCTTAGTGAGTAAAACATTCGTTTGTTTTCTATAAGGACCACACTTCTTATTGTCGCCCCAAGAGAGAGAGAGAGAGGAATAATGAATGGATGCATAACATTTTTCTAATAAGTTATGAGACGTTCTCGGCCAGCTGTTAAAGTCAATTAACCTTTCCTTTGTAAATACAGAGAGGCATCTGGATCATATCTTTATATTCTGAACAAGAGGTTATTCATTCCGTCTATTTACAAAAATGCTCTAGAAGGTTTGAGTCGAATTACTGGGTTGAGGACCCCTTGTATGACGGAGAATTTAGCGGTGGCTGCACCGAAATATCCTGGTGGCCGCATTTCAGAATAGCTCTTCTAGGATACAACTTGGTCCTCGCCGCATCGAAAAGGTTGGAAAGCCCTGGCCTAATGTCAGTGACACGTTTATATCAGTTGAGGCCCCTATTGCTGACATCGCGTCGAGAGCGGGTAACTGTAGTAACTGATTCACATGTGTTTCAATGTCCCATACTAGCTAGTTGAACACAAAATTATACTCCGACGTGAGGTCGTAGATTTCCGTACACATTTCTAGAAGCGCGCGTATTTCAAAATGAAATATATTTTATACTGAATTACATTTGGAATTAAATTCTAATAATAAAAAACAAATTCAGATTTATTTAAAGAATAGGAACCACAAGAATAAATCTGAAATATTGTTATATAATTTATTAAACCAGAAATAAATTATATATAATAATCGGAATTGAATTTCGGTTTGTTATCATTATGGTTGCTCGCAATTGTAGTTAGAAATAGCTAACTGCAGTGTAAAGGAGCAGTAACTCAGTTCCAGATGCGCAGTGCCGTTACCTTATCAAGAACACTTCGTCTACCATGGGGACAGAAATCTAAATTCGGGATTGTCCAGCATATGTGTGGCCCAGTTAAATCGTAAGTTACCTAGAGATTCTTAGGTACCATATGCGAGGAAATCAAGTCAGAATTAGAATTTTGGGGTTAACATTTCAATATTAAAAACCACGATGGAATTAATTATTAGAAATATATTTAAGGAAAAATCAAAAACAGCATTAAAAAGAATTTAATTGAATTGAGAAATATTTACTATTGTAAGAGGTCGTAATTAAACGTTCTATATCTTAACATATATTGTTATACGGAAAATAATATTTGGTAGTTAATTAAAATAAATGAAGCCTAGGCGAGTTTAGGGCGAACAAGCAGCGTGGTAGGTCCGAAAATCGCAGCTATTTCGGCTTCTCGGCAGTTTAGGAAGGCCTTTCCGAAAGTTTCGTGCCCGTCGAAGCATCCTGAGCGGAGGAAAAGGTAAAAATGCGACGTTTGAAAAAATTCGACCTCCGGCTCCCTGGCGGGATTCCCGTGCGAGCTCAGGGCGAACGAGCGGACTGCTAGGTCCGAATCCAGGAAAAAAAAGTCAGGGCATACGATTCCCCGGCAGTTGCAGCCGGGAAGCCGGCAGTTTAGGGCGAAAGAGGAGAGTGATAGGGTCGAAAATCGAAAATCACCCCAGTGCTCCGGGGAACACATTACAGTATTAAAATCATGATGGCATTCAAAGTTAGAAATATCTTTGAAAAATAAAAATAAAAAACAGAATTAGAAAGAAAAACACGATTTGAGAAATATTTACTAAAGAGGTCGCAATTTAACGTTGGATATTTTAAAAGATTTTGCTACACGGAAAATAATGTTTGGCAGATAATTAAAATAAATTTAAAAAGTTTCGAAAACTATAAAACGCTAGCGTTGGGCCGCATAAAATTGCTTATTGGACCTCATCCGGCCCGCGGGCCGCAGGTTGGGCACTCCTGTTTTATGACGTTACCTGATGCTCAGTATGTGACCAGGAGGAGGAAAACATGCTTCAAAAAAGTAAGATCGATGCCTTATATCTTTCTTCATCCTTTATAATATATACGCAACGTATCAGTTAAATAGCGTATACAGAGTTTCTTTATAGAGGGGGACACCTGTAACTCTTTTATGTGTTTCTCCGATCCGTATAAAGTTTTTCGTCTCTTCTTCCTCGTCATTCTAGGATATAAAAATGGTTCACACGGGATCGAAAGTGGGATACAAGACGGGGAAAAGTCGTATAAGATATTTTTATAACCCTCTTTCACAGTCGATCGGTTTTTTGCTAAATAAAAATGTATCCGCCCTTCCTTTTTACAACCGCGTCCTCTAAGGAATGAAAAAGTAAAAACGTCAAGGGAGCGTCGGTTTTTTTCTTCCTCGATCCCTTTCCGAAGGAGAGACTTTCCACGTCGCTTACATTCGAATCCTGCCGCCGCCTCAAGGACCGGAATTGAAGCCCCAGATTTATTTTCCGTCTCGTTTAAAAAAGAACGGGAGACTCATTTCCTCATATCACACTTATTTTTTATGCGAGATTCAAATCGTCTCGCCGTAATTAAAAATAAAATTCCGAAACCAAAAGTTTACTTTCGATTCGGATGATCGCGGTCTTTCGCTCGCTATACCTGTGTGTCCTTGTTTAGGGAGTGATAAAAAGGCGGACTTTATTATATGAAGGATATATTTATTGAACTCCCTTGAAGAGAGCCATTTAAAAGATTTGCTCGATTCGTTTTAAGTTTCGCTTTGACGATGGGAAAAAATTCGCGGAATTTAAGAGATTTTTTTCCGTTTTAATTTTGCTCGAGATCGAATTATGCGTCTCGTGTCTTCATCCAACTGGAAATTATAGGTCAGTATTTCGTAATGAATTAATCCATGTTAAATTTGGCAATAAATTGAATGTAATAGCATTTACCCCACTCTCGAAAGCAAGGCTATATTCCTTCAATGCCGTAAGGAAAATTCAGTGCCACCTTCAATAAGACGTACAAGTCGCTCTTACGGCAAAAAAGTATGAAAAGGTGCCCGAGTACAGATCATTTAAATAAGTACTTTGGTATTTGGTGACACAAAACTGTCCATGTGATACTTCTCTGCTTTATTTAATCTAATTCGCTAAAGTTGTCAAGTTCGTCTTGTGGCTAAAAATGAAACCCAGAATTAGTACTTAAGTATCAACAATTTAAAAATGAAGTACTTGTCTTGGGTAACTCGAATTTGTTATAGATATTGGAGATACCTAAGGCAAGAAATTATTTTTCAATTTTTTATATTTAAGTGCTCATTCTGGAATTAATTCAGTCTAAGACAGTGTTTCTCAAACAGGGGGCCGCAAAATTATTTTAGATGTTAAAGGTGAAATGCCAAAATATAAATATAAAATATTCACGAATAATAAAATTTCAACAGGAAATACGATGTGATAAAAATTATTAACAGTTATATAAGATAAAGGAATTTGTATTAAAGTTTATCATTTTTACGATTTTTCAATTCATGGGGGGCCGCATAACATTCTAGGGGGCCGCGGCAGTTGAAAGTTTGAAAACCACTGGTGTAAGTCACTGATCTTAGACGTGGGCGCTACTTTTCCCCGGGAGTCGTTTAATGATCTTTGTGGGCTCTTACTATAAATGGTGATATAATAAGCATATGCAGTACTCGGTCGAATATATTTGAGAACACCATATTCAGTTTCATTCACATTTTTAAACTAGCTTCGTTCAGGAATCCCATTTTTTTTACAAATAATATAGTTTTACCATAATTTAGCTTCCTTAAAATTTTTGAAATATTTTAATTCATACATATACCAAGACTTTGATAATATAATATTTATGTAATAAAATATTAGGTACATAAATATTATCCTACAAACGTTTGAGGACCTGAAGACCACAAACCTAAATACCTTGATTGATTTAGGAGATGTGGGTCGGACATTTATACGTATTAATATTAATTTTTTTTCAAACGCGTCTTGAAAATGTAAAAATGCATAAAATGTTTCTGCAACTTTTCCGGGAAATTTTGACTTTTTCACTATTGAAAAAATAAGAACAGCTATTACTTTTACTCAGTTTATACTGGATATTTCACCAAATTGTATATGTGCAAATATACGAAATAGATGCCTTTATTTTAATTCCTATTAAAATTGCTAAATTATTTCGGCAAATTATCACGACCAATATCACGCGTTTGATAATAATCGCTGTGTTATTGCCACTCTTAGATCGATGTAGTAGTTGACTAACCCCGTCATTAAGTGCAAAGAAATTTGACCGGTCAATTTTAAGCAGATCAAGTAACGACGTTTTTTCTCCATTCTCTGTAGAATTAATCGCATGAGGCCATTCGGCAGTTACACTATTCAACAATAACGGTACATTGAGAAAAGTGAATTTTAATGATGCCGTCCTCCCGACGTCAACTTCTTACGTACCACTCAGTGACCGGACACTCGTTCACCTCCGACAGAGATGCTTGATGTTCTTCGATTGAACGCAACCGGGTGAAGTGTTTTATTGACACCATTCCGATTGGCCTGAGTACACTTTTTATTGAACTATTACTCCATAGTTTAATATTTTTCTTGCAAATTAATTATTGGATTAAAAAGGAAACATACAGAATAATGCTTTTTCCGATTTCTGCTATTCTTTTTGTCTGTATTCGAGATAACATTCGATATTTTTTATGACAGAAGGATTAAAAAAAACGTATGCTACCACTTTGACGAGGAAACTTGTGAGGGAAAGTGTGGAGCAGAAACGGTGGAAGGTAATTCATTTCATATCTAATCTCAGGAAATGTCTGAAACTGCTTCGATGGACTTCCTCTAGTGCAGACCTCCCGCGGGCATACTATAATGTATCAAGCGGATTCCCATGCTTTCTTGCATCTAATGGAAATCGGAAAAAAATCAAAACCAGTTCCATTTGTTGATAGAATATATTAGGCCCAGTTTAGTTCCGATGATACATACTCTTCCATTAATAGAAAATAAATCGCGGGTGGGAAAAACATTTACTAGCGATAAATTTCTGTCCTAAAATGTCAGAAAACATGCTGTGAGAATGTGTGCTACCATTTAAATTAAAGAATTTTTGAAATTGACAAATTTACAAGGATTAAAGTAGTAAAATGATATGGTTAAAGATTATGCAGTCCTAAAACTTATTATCCAATATTTAGAGAAACACTAAGAAAGATGATAGGGCAAGTAAAAGATAAAATATAAGTCGGATAAGTAGTTGAAAGCTCATCTGAATTCCACACAGTAGACGTCCATGGGGACAGCTTCCCAACACAATCAGTTCTTCAACAATATAACACACAGCATAATCATAACCAGAATAAATGTATACGCGTGACACTTGTCAAGAGAAACTTTGCACTTGCATCGAACTCGATAAAAAAGGCTGACGTCTATGGAACATAAATCGAGAGTTTACGTTTGAACCGGTCAGTTACCGAAGATTTTACGCACGTTTTTTTTCAGATATCGGACAAAGGGAAGAGACCTGGTTTAGGACAAAACGGGCTTATATATTTTTTCTAAAAATATCAAACATAATATTGTGCTTGGATATGACCAGTAAATTTACTCCTCGAAGAGCGATTACCCTCTGCACAATATTGGCTTCGTTTCCTTGAATAACCGACCCCGCATCGATCGACGGTATTTTATGTATAAATGCGAGAGTGAGACAGGAGGAAGGACAGAGGTATTGAGGAGAACGAAAGTGAGAGGAGAGAGAGAGAGAGAGAGAGAGAGAGAGAGAGAGAGAGAGAGAGAGAGAGAGAGAGAGAGAGAGAGAGAGAGAGAGAGAGAGAGAGAGAGAGAGAGACCGTCTGCTTCAGATAAGGCAAAACCGTCCTCGAGGAGGTTGGACCCGATGGTGTCGCGGCGCCACCGCAGCTGCACGACGTGACTCACCGCAATCGGTCGCCTTGACCACGATTCCCTAACGCGAGAAGAGTTGTGGGAAGAGAGATGGGAGGAAGGGAGGATTATAATGGGGGAAGGAGTGGGTGAGGAAAGAGAGACGGACACATGGGGAACGGGGTGTGGGCGGCCTGCGATGAGTGAGTTATTCATTCCTCGAACGATGCCTTTGCGTCGCCTTCTTTTCGCGCGAAACCTTCTTTTGTCCCCGCGAAGATTGAAGAGGGGGCTTTTCTGGAACGGCCATAAAAGTGTTATTTTCTTTCCTTCTTTCTTCTCTTCGACGGCGAGTCGAGGCGACCGTAGTGGGTTATCCACGGGGATTTACGTGGAAAAGTCGCGCGTACGCACGAATGCAAACCCACACATTCACGACTTCTTTTACGCCACAAGATGGAGTTAACAAGCTTGACACATGAGTGTCCGGCCGACGCAAATCGCTACCTGACGCAGCTGTGACATCGATAATTGTTAGGTGAGGTGGGAGCTTTAACCTCGTTGCCATCCTCCATCTAATACTCTTCAAATAGATATATTAGGTTACGTAATATCGCTCATCGGGTTTCTAAGTTTCTAGCAATCTCTTACGAATCAAAATAAATTATGCAATTTTTCTTATGGTTGCGTATTAGCCACCCGCCGATATTTTCTTATAAAAGAATTTATATTGGGCATTAAACTGAACTCGTATGATTAATTAAGAATCTATCGCAATGTTCCGGGTAAATATACTGTTTATAATTTTCCTATGGAAAGATTAAGAGATTATGATATCCCGTAAAAGATAAAGACATTTTCGAATTTTACTTTGCCCTTTTCAATTCATTATTATTCCACAAAAGAGTATATATCTTTCTAATGATTTTTTGGGTTCCCGCATTATGTGGACTTAATATCTGGACCTAACTAACAAGTCGTATTTTTCTCCGTCGTCTCCCCAAAAAGTAAAAATACAAAAACTACCCTCTCAAGCAAATAAATTTTTAATCGATGCACATATATTTGCTTTCACTTTAATTAGAATGAAATGTTTCCCATTTTAAATAGGGGTCAAGTGGCATTCTACGAAGCTTTTGTATGTTTTGAAAGGCGCTCATTTAAACGCCGATATAAAAATCAAAATATGCAAAATGCCGACCGATAGTTGGCCACACTCCCACGAGTCCTTATTTGCACCTGTTATTCACCGATCAGGTATTCAAGCCGCGATAAAACCCTCTTCCGCGTGCTCGTTATTACATTGAGAGTGAACTTTTCGTTTGAATGATAATTCCGCGAGATATCCATCGAGCCAACATCTCATCTTCCGTTATTTCTCCGCCTCGTCGACGTCGAAAAATCTATCATTAGCACGGATCGGAAGGCGATTTAATCAAGCCATCAAAATGAGCTTCGAAAAAGTAAATAGGAATCGGAAAGAGAGGTATCTTCATACGTCATCGCGACTTCCTCAACTACGGGTTTCTTTTTCGATGGATGGCCGTTATCTCTCTCTCTCTCTCTCTCTCTTAACCCTTTTTTTGACGGGGTTTGAAGAGGTTTGATATTTTAGAACAGAGAAGCCTCTCACGTTACGGAAGTCATTATTTCCCGGGCGTGATGGACGTCTTGACTTTTATAACGCTTCTTTCCCTCTCTCTCTCTCCCTCCCGTAAAACCCACCCCCTAACTTTCCCTATCTTCCCATCTATCTACGTCCCTATCCGTCTTTCTCTCGTGGCGGCGTCTACGAAAAGGAGATCGTGAGAACGATCTGTTAATAAATCAGCATTACAGTCCGTCATTCATTCACACGAAAAAAATACAATGATGGACTACTTATAGTTTGCGATGGTCGGAGATTCCGTCGATTCGTCGAACCTTCGTCAGGGAGTTCTGACGGGCCTATTTTAAGGGCGAAATTTGTTTTGATCGTATGCGAGAAAAAGAATCTTTCAGCTTTCGTCATGATGGATGTTTTTACGAGATAGATGATATGACACAATTTATGACGATGCGGTTTTGTTTTAGAATGCATAGATGACTAACCGAAAACAATAAATTACCTTAATATAATCCGCTTTGATTAAATATTTCACACACATGCATGTACTTTCCCCGAAAGTTCTTCAAAAAACTCTTCACTGATTTTATTTATTCAAAAAAGACTTATCGAACACTGTTTGGAATCCAACTGACAGATAAGATAATATCAATATCCAAGAAAATTTCAGGAATATCATATTGTTTATTCCTCTTCTACTTCATCTCTTGAATGTAATCGTGTTGAAAAATATTTATTGGCAATTTGTGCGACGATATTATTGTTTGATTTTATCACGAAATGTCTTTCCTAAGCCTGTGTTCGTATCTGTCATGAGTCTATTGCAGTGGCGGATCCACAGCGATCGCCCCCTCCTTGGATAACCACATTTTCCTCCACTGGGTGCATTCTTAATTTCATTCTGCGCAAAATTCCTCGATTCTACCCCACAGATTAGGTCTGTTCGGCAAGGGAAAGAAAGATTCTGATAGGGGTAGGGATTTTCAAATTATAGACTCGTTAGAAGGGGCGGATTCTATAGGTGGAGGGGCGATCGCCCTCCATCTTGAGACGTTCCTGGATCCGCTCCTGGTCTAATGCCAATGTAAATATAAAATCAACCCATTGAACCACTCAAAAACTGTAAAACCTCGTTTGAAAAACATATTCATAGATATAAAACAGTATGTGACTATAATGTAATTTCATAATGCGGGCCAGAATTAATAAAGGTCCTCGTATTTATTAATACCATCTTTTAAAAAGCAACGAAGCAAAAGTTGTGGAAGTTTACATCGATTGTCAGCATTTAAATTCGTAAGTTGCTTGTGAACATTCTGCGGCGGCAGGCGACGTGAAATGCGAAAGATCTGTGTTAATTTTGTTTCTCATTCCGATCGATCATATTCCTAGGAAGCTTCGTCTTTGTCTGGATTATAGCCACCGTTATTACGCAGTTACATAGTTAAGGTTCTCGTTGACCTTTCCTATATAGTACTACCTTGGGATTTAAATGTATAGTATTCGATTAAAAGGCACGAAAGGTATTCGGCGAACTTAATCGCGCCGCGAAAAACTCCTGAGCACCTGCACCCTAACACCTATAGTCGTTTGCTCTCTGAAAACGGGTAAAAAGTCATTTTTCGATATATAATGTTGGGTTTCTCTTTTATCGACACTCTTCGACGTCAGGAACTACATTTATCGATGTTTACACTAAACTCTCCACTGCTTTGATTTAATTTTTTATTTCGTTTAGCGTAGCACACGTACATGGTGGAAAAATCATCGCTTCGATGACGTATAACCGGACTATACGTTATAATAATTATTCATCTTCTTTACCAGGCCAAACAAACAAAAGGAATTCATCACGATGGAATATGCAACAGATGCTCTATAATCTTCGCAGTATAAGAAATGATTTTTTAAAACTCAATTGGGAAAGAAAATTATTTATAAAGCGACTGACTTCAAAATTTTCCCTTCGCGTTAAATATTCTGTCGTACTGAAAGTTACGTTTCATATCTTCAAGTTATAATTTCATTCATACCGCGAACATCGAGGTGTCGTTTGCGTTAATGATTTTTTAAATAAATATACAAAATGGCATATGAGCATTTTGGTTTTTTTTAAAACTGTCAAGCGATCAGTTTTAAGACGGAAATACTTCATAATACAATATTTTTAAAGTAAATAAATGAATAAATTGGATAGATAAATATATGTATCGATGTATCAATGGATGAACAATTACAAGATAGATAAATACATAAATAATAAAAAGCGCTGATATTTTAATCCATACAATGCGAGAATAACTAAGCTGTCCTCGTACTTAGAGCGTCTCCTACCGCACGCCTTCCACAACCTGTGTAATCTCCGCGTCCTTACCCCCGTCATTTCACCTTCACACCTCTCATTATGCCAGCATCACCTAGCCGGCGACATTCCCTGCCATCCTGTCGTCTCCCCGCAGACACCTCTGTTTCTTTTTCTTTTTTGCTCTTCCCCTCTAGTCCCCATCCAACCGCTTCTTACCATTACCCTATAGACACCACTCCTTTCTCTTTCTCTCACCCTCCTCTCCCCACACCAACCCCCCTATATACTTTTCCCACCCCTTCCTTTGCCTCCTGTAATCCACTCCCAGCTCGACTTATACTCTTCATTTTACGCCTCTCTTTTTTATTTTATCCACCCCAACTCCCTTCCTTTCCCTTATCCTCTCCCTCGCATCATCCCCTTCTGCGTCATTTGCTTCTCACTACTCTCCTCCAAGAGAGAGAGAGAGAGTGTGTGTGTGTGTGTGATAGAGGGTTCAATACTCCTTCACGTACGCCTCGTAAGACACCTCAATCTGTCGAACTGATGGTGTATCTTACCTGTCTCCCTCTATATATATATATATATATATATATATATATATATATATATATGTATCTCTTATTTTGTTCAGGGAGAAATCGAGGACCTGGCCTTGCCCATTTATTACGAAGGTTTTTCTTTAAAAATAAATCAAGGGCGCGATTTCCTGTCTTTTTTATGTAACGAATCAAGTGACGAGATTGGGAGAATTCTCTCCTTCACACGCCCCAGGAGAGACATGTTTCTGAAACCGAGGAAGGCCAACCTTGTTTTATTTCTATCATTAATTTTAAATATTATTTACCCTACACGAAAAACTGTTAATGTAATAATTTTGGTATAATGATTGCAGCATTCTAGCGTTAAAACACTAACTAAGATGCAACGGTAAATCTGTCAAATTTACCCTAAATTAATATACTCGGATTTTAAAATTATTTAATATAACTGTAAAATTTTCATTGGCGACAGGGACTTAGATAATATTGCTTAATATTTTAAAAGTTATCTACTAAACTATTTAACATGGATTTTCCGATCTAGCTTCTATACTAAAGATTATATTAGTTTAACGTTCTTCGGGCTATTTCTGAGCATAAAATATTCCATTTTCGTCCATTTCCACGGTTAAATGTTTCATTACTCGACAAGAATCGAACCGCAGCGGAAATTCTCTCGCATTTTATTCAGGCGACGCAGGAAAATTTTATTCCTTTGCGCCTCAGGGCTTCATTTTTTTCCAAGAGAGTGCTAGGTGCGTTTCCTAGCGCGAAGATCTGAACTTAAAGTTGTAAAGTGCGATTTATTCCTCATATCTATCCAGATAGAACATTTATTGTACATATGGCGGCGTGAGCAAGTTATCGACCGCGTGTACGTTCATTTGTCAATTTATATATCTCGTTGGGTTTCTTCCATTTCTCTTGCATTTCCCTACGAACCAAAAGGTTTAAGAGATAACATCGGAAACGATAATTTTTTCAGACCGCTCTTGATAGATCGGGAAAATAACACGCATTTGATGGCGATATGGGCGGCTCGTTGAGATCCGAGGAAGAGGTTGGAGATACAGATAGAGGAATACAGACTTTTAAAGCTGTTTTAACTCGTCACTTTTTAGGAATATCAAAGTAGTTTAAGGATATCGCCGTGCTGTTTTTCTCACTTATTTAAAAAAAAGAATCTTCAAGGGGATATCAGATCATTCATTTATCAGAGAACTTTTTTGGCTTTTTAATTTGAAAAATGTTTATGGTGTAGAGCGTAAAGTTATATTTCGTGAAAGTTACATATCTTTGAATCCGTTTCAAGTGCTTTTGGTGTATACCTCAGTTTTAAAAAATGCAAACTAGTTACTGCTTAAAGTACCTGATTTCTTTACCTCCGATTAAAATCGTATGTTATTGTTTATTATTTTCCTAGTGAAAGAATTAAATACGAAATTTAACAAATCTTGAACTAAATTATGTTCTACATGACGGCAGTTTTTGGAAATTTTGGAGTATTTTTGATTTGAGTAAATTAATTGTAATTATATAAATCTATTATGCTTAGTACAAATGCAAAGTTTCGCCGTTCTTCGCCAGATAGCATTAAAAGTTTCATTCAGTTCCATCAAGGAGTAAATTTACTTACTTTAAATAATCGCATGCAAAGACTTGTTAAGACACTGTGATGATCCCATAAATAATATATTGTTCTAAAACGTGTATCATTAATAGCATAAAATTATATATTTGTAGTTTCATCAGCAAGGTTAGTTACTTAAATAAATGAATTTTAGGTTAGTCATTTGAAGCTCATACAGTAATGTGAAATAAGTCAACATTTTAAGTACCTATTTGAATTGAAGTGCTTATTCACTATTTCATTATTTAGCACGTGTTTACATTTTTCATCTGCAGATACATGTTAAAACTATTCATCCGCGTGTCCTAAAACTAACGAAAAAATTTTGATTCACATTTGAAGTGAACAGAAAGAATATTAGGCATTAAATATTACATAAAATAATATTTCCAGTAAACTTAAATTTGAAATGAAATATAAGCAACGTTAACGTATCAAAAATAAAATAATTATCGACCACCTCGATTAACCTTCAGGATAAATCTTTTTATTCGTGAAAATTTACGAAATAATACGAACTAGTGCGTTCAAAACATTAATTTCTTTAAGGGATACACTTCTTTGTCCCACTGGTTCTTGTTTAGTAATTTGCTCGAAAATCATTTTCTTACTTATTTGAACATCGCGAATGACATAAACAAATACGTAAGCTAACACGCGGGAGTCTTTAAAATGCGATCGAGAATACTTTTCTCGTAAAATTCCATTATCCGAGCAACGTCTACTTAACGATTAATACGTAGCCTCGACGTTAAATGCAAGGAAGCGTGTGGTAGAAGCGGCAGATTTCTTCTGTGAAAAAATATCCGGAAAAACCGTATCCGATTCTTGACTTGTCTGCGAAAGTTACGTCTGTATTTTTTACTCGAACTCTTGTGATGGATTTCTGATTGAGAAGAGATACGAAGCGAAGGAAATAGGATGAGGTTGAGGTCGTCGCAGTGATAATGGGCAGGCGAGGATGGACGGATGGAGGGAGAAATAAAAAAAAGAAGGAAGGAAAATAAGATGAGAGTTATTAAAAACCGCGCACGCGCAACCTCGCGAGAATCTCGGAGATCGCCGCCGCCTACCTCAACAATCCAGCCTCCTTATTTTCCACTTTCGTCTGACGAGCCGCCTAAGCCAAGCAGAGGATGAGCGAGACGCCTGTATCACAAACACTGCAAGAGGTAGAGGGTGAATAGAGAGAGAGAGAGAGAGAGAGGATGGGATACATAGAGGAAACATGAAAGAGCCCGACAAATCGTTCCCTCGTTCGAGACAGGGTCTAAAAAGGGGGAAGAGAAAGGGTGGCGGAGAAAATTGAGGTGAAAAAGTTGATCGAATCTGGTGGTTAAGGAATAAGGAACGGAGGGAAAAATCGATATCGACAGAGCGGAGCAGATGGTCCGTTTATTCTTACGAAGAGGATGTTTGGAGATTGGGAGATGGTTCAGGATATTGGGGTTAGATATTTATTTATTTTCATTTGTGGATTAATTGGGGTTCGTGAAAGGATCGAGCGAATATTTATGCGTCGAGCGTGGTTAAAGTAATGAAAACATCGTTTGATCGATTAGATATTTTTATCGTTGGCCACTTTGTAGTTTAACTCTTTCGCGATCATTCCAGTTAAATTATTCGCACTCTAAGTTTAAGCGGTGATATTATTTCCCACATTTTTTATTCTTCCATTTGCTTCGGGTATTCAGGAACTTGTAGGAAAACAGAAAAATATCATTCAACGTTTTACGTATGCTGAACGAGTGTTTTGGTGTACACGGTGAGATTTTGGATTTTTTTCGAATTTCTGAGTTAATTGAATTTATTAGAGATGACTTAATTATATCCGAGTCTTTTTAAAATGCCTCTATCATTTTTTTCAAGTAAGTACTGTTGCCGATTCTCCAAATTTAAATTTTAAACTACGTTTATTTATTAGCAGTTTATTGCTTTATACAGTCGGCACTTTTTAAACATAATTATTGATAGATTTTAATAATAAAAGCTACTTGCTTTACCGAATGTCATAATTTGCCCGCGAAAGGATTCAATGCACACGTGATTCGCTGATCCGTTTCATGCCGATAGAATTCACCTTTTTAGCAAATAACGCTACCATTTCAGTTTTCTACTTGCGAAACAGTGCAGCCGTAAAGCGGCTCACCGATTCAACCTTGCAAAGAGTACGCGTGCCTAGAAAAATGAAAAAAAACATAGACGCGGGCAACCGTCCGTAGTAAACGAAGTGCGTAAAAAATACTTCAAGGCAAGGACAGACGTTGAACCACGGACCTTTGACGAATGGTCAAGCGATGAATGAGCCGACGAATGTATGAATGAATGAAGGGTTAGAGATATCGAGAACGAAGCAGACGTGTTGCGAAGAAGATGGGATATGCGGAAAAAATAAACTCATATTGTTAGGGAAGTTTCATTGAAGAAAACTTACAGGAAAGCGGAAAAGCGAAAATCGGATGAAGTTTAAAAAAAATGGCGGTATAGGTAGATCGTTTTATGATGGCAGTGCGCACTAGACCCTTTCACTTTAGGACGAGTTCATTTTCGAGCCGGAACCGCCTATAGGGGGCGCCGTGGACAATAGATGCGCGAACCTATACTCGTCCTAACCAAAATTCCTATACTGCGCAGCTCTGACATCAGCCCTCCCCCTTAAAGCTTCCCCTTCCAATCCTTTCCCTTCCCCTCTCGTGCGCCGCTGACTGCCATCATAAAACGATCCAGCTATAGTCTTTCTTTTATTTTACAGGTTATATAAAAGTTTGAGGCAGGTCGGGTAAGGATGGAAAGAGATAAAGGCGAGAGAGGATGCGTCTATAGGAGGCGTGAAAATAGGAAACGGGGGGAGAAAAAAGGGAGGAGGAAAGATAGAAGGGTAGAGAAATTTCGTGGGGGAGGGGGAGAGAGAGGAAATAAAAGGTTGAGTACAGAAGAGGATAAGGTTTTTGTACGTACGGCGGATGAAGGGATAGTGAGAGAGGGAGAAAGGGTCGGGATATGGATGGGTAAATTAGGGTCGGTGGAGTGTGGACGGGAGTAGAAAGTGAGCGAGGGAAGGAGAAGGGGAGGGGGAAAGGGAGAGTGAAGGATGGTAGGGTAGGTTACGGGAGGGAGTGGGAGGGTGAGGCGGAGGTGCAACGGATGAGGCGGGAGGTTGAGGGAGCGAAGGAAATGGCTTGGAATGCATTGATGACTGCGCTTAAAGGACGGTGACGACCACCTATATAGAAAGGGTGATCGTTGTGGAACGCCACGAAAGAATGCGCATTCCTCGCTGGATATTCTGGAACGGAGAAGATGGATGTGGTATTACCTAAAGGCGTCCGATGATGTCGGTGTTACCGAAGAAACAGGGTGATATTTTTTTGTTTCGGTGTATCGTTTCAATTTTTTTCTCCCGTTTCGACGATGTCGATTTGAAAATTCAATCGGGATTTGTGACTAAACGATGTATAAATGTGGTATGTTCTGTTACTTAAAGATGTCTGTACCAGTTATGCCGCTCGAAGTATTTTATGTCGCAGAGATTCGAACACCAGTTACAGTGTCAAACCACCCCGCTTTACTTTCCGTTAGTTTACATATTACAAATAATTAAGATGAATATTACTAGTTAAAGGTTAAAAAATAAATGTTCATTTAACGCCACTTTTTACTTCGCTGTGAAAAATGTTTTACTTTTCCATCATTTTTATGCGTGATTTGTGATCTTTTGTTTAAATATGGCACTACGTCGTGGGAATGTTCTAATAAGGAGATGGACGCGGTTTTCCGGGAAAGAAATAATGTTCGCAAGAAACTGAAAGAAAACGTATGAATTCACAGCGACAGATGGGCGGGGAATCCAACGGGAAGACAAAGAGATTCCGAACGGCCACTTTTATTTTTGAAGAAACCTGCCACAACATAAATGGTTATGCGCCGGGAACATCACATTAATATTCTAGACTGGGTAACTCGCGACTAAATCGGTCCTAAAAAAAAGGACATATTGAATACGACAGGACAAAAGTATGTTTAATATGCAATGTAGGTACTGCTACGTATGGAAGACTAGCGTGCCGAAGATAACACGTATTACGGTCATCGCCGAGGATGCGGTGTATTGAGAAAATATGACTACACGATGGATCGCAGGAGCCCATCAGTGTTTTGATATAGGGAAAATTTCCGCTGGTTTGCTATTAGCATACCTCCGTAAAATGTCGATTCGATTCCGCTGCACAAAAAATCGTTCCTAATCTGTTTCAGTAAATGGCATTCAGCCATCTCCCTTTTATGCTCTTACTCTTTACAGGTTCCCTGAAAAAAATCAATAATAATCTTCGCAGACGCCGGATCCGAAACCGTCGCGGAATAACTATCTTAAGCGTGCTCCATTAGAGCCGCCGAGGAACGTGGCAACAAACTCGTACCGTGAAAAATTATCCGTCAAAGTCTCTCTCTCTCTCGATGTTGCGCAGTTGCGACACTGTCGACCGCGACGCAAAAAACCTCTTCGAAGGAAGAACGCGGTCCAAATGGCGCAATGTCTTTCGCGGATGATGGGTTCGAATAATTATAAAAAAATAAAGAAACGATCTTGTTCAAACGAACTCGAACCTTATGCAGACGAGAGATTTTTTTCCAATTTTCGTAGGCAAGGAGTAAAACGAATTTTCAAGGACGTCCTTATAAGGTTTTGAAGCCGAGCGTGAGACAAGAAGAAATCGATTCGCTTTTTTGTTTTAAAAAAGAAAGCTTTTCTTATTTACCAGTCGCTGGTCTATTGTCCCCGGGAAAATCGCTCGAGATCGCGAAAGAACTTGAAAATGGTTGGGCGTTGTCTCACAAGCCAAGGAAAGTTCTTTTTACATTCATTTCTCTCTCTATCTCTCTCTCTCTCTCCATCGGTCTCTGCATGTCGGCGCTTTGAATACCTATGAGGAGATCGATTTATATTCAATTTGCCGCGAAATCCATTAATGCGCTCGGTTTTTTCATTTATTTTTTTTATTCGCGGGAGTTCGTCTCTCTCCGAAGGATCTCGGGAATAGGCGTTCTTTTTTTTTATCAACTCACTCCGAATGATAGGAATATAATAAGCAAGGGTGAACTACTGTTACGAATCTCGTAAAACACCAATTACGAAAGGCGAAGCAGAAACAGAGCGGATGTTGGAAATTAGGACGTGTTTATTTTCTTTGGCATTTTTTAAAATTCCCGCGAACTACAAAAGACGCCGAACGCAAGGTGCCGAAGTAGTTGGTCGAATAATTACGCGAGTGATCAGCAAGTGAAATACTCCACGTTTTTATGAATCGCCTTAAATATTTATCGGCGTCGTAGTTTGATATCTTTCAAGGTCCGCGCAAAACGTGACAACTCAAGCAAATATTTTTATTTAATTTATTTTTTTAGGTTTTATTTAATATCTTCAACCTTCACCTGAGTAAAGCCATAACAATCGATTCTCATGCCTATTAAAATTATTATTGGGCAGTTTAATTACTTAGGCCGTTTCATCAACTTCAAAACGATGTCCATTCACCGTACTTTATTAATAGTCTTTCTGCCGTTAAAAGAGTTCGAATAATTTATAATTGTCGTTCGGTCATTTATAGGTCATTACGGAAATGCGAGATGCCATAACAGCTGGATTTTTTTTATTCCAGGTCACTTATTAGTCATCTTCATGTGTGACACACCTTCCGAGAATTGATGATCGAATGCGACAACGCACCGGGTTGATCGAGAAAGTAGATGAATTCTTTGGAGAGCGCGTAAGACATCTCGCCGCTGGGAAGGAACTAAAGGTAATTAAAGTAATATCTTTAGGAAGGCACGCATATGCCTCCAAAAAGGCGAGAGAAACCACTCAGCTTAACTGGAAAACGAGAAGGAATTAAT
The DNA here is from genome assembly GCA_036926305.1 of Uropetala carovei. Classification (NCBI taxonomy): domain Eukaryota; kingdom Metazoa; phylum Arthropoda; class Insecta; order Odonata; family Petaluridae; genus Uropetala; species Uropetala carovei. Next base: position 5,799,837 of record JAXCHB010000279.1, read on the forward strand.
ATAGTAATATGTGTAGTTATATATATATATATATATATGGCATATGAATGTATGGAGAAATTAAAGATATCATAAAATCTAATGAAGTGCCAGAGACATTGATTATATAATTTGACGGTGTATAAAATTATGTTACGTGCCAAATTCTAAAAAAGATAAAACAAAAGAAAGTTTCAGATTAATTTATGAATCATTAAAGTAAGGTTGAAGTATGATCTTTTTCTTTTCAATTTCCTCTCCGCTGTACTTCTTTTGGACACTTTCAGTACACCGTACTTTCATTATAAAGTATAAAAATTCATGCTCCGTAGAGATACGTTGTATCGAGATTTTACTGTATAGACGTTCCCCTTCCCTTTCTCTTGAGTCGTACGCGAACAATTTCGCGTCACGCAATTCAGCCTTTGTGTTGATACGCCACCCACGGGCTGGAAGGAAAATTGCGCGGTGGTTATAGAAAATGTATTCTTCGATAAAGAAAATCGCTCGTTCCGAACATAAGGTGAAAGAGAAAGGACAAGAGAGAGAAACGTATATGCAAACAAAATTTGATTGCTAAATAAATTTTATGCCACATGATAGTAAAATAAGCATGCTGCATTCACTAGAAAAATATCGAGATCGTTTTAGGGCTGAAAAAATTCGTGAATAAGCACTTCAGTGCGAATTTTGGCTACCATTCAGCCGTCTTCAGTGGTAATTCTTTTTAGGGTTTTTGTAAATCGCCTATGTTTTCACTTTGTTCTTCCCTCCACGTGTAAATCTTTGAAGCTAAGATTTTCAGAATTGTTATACTTGATTCGAACTTTATCTGTATCTCACTGTAAAATTTTTGTGTATGCACTTTTCAGGCATTCTTTCCCTGCGGAGCGATAGTAGAGCAACGCTTAATGAGCCTTTCGCATCGTTTTTCTCTTGAACGGATATACGGTTTTTGGTTAAATTTAATATGATAGATTCTCATTGAAATCCATCATTCAAATATTATTTCGGATCCTATCAGTCAATTAGAACTTCCACTTTACGTAATGCTCCCATATAATAACACTAAACTTTTCCTCCTTTTAGAGGATGGTGGTTTGATACGGAAGGCACCGTTACTGAATGTATGTACGTAATAGTGAAAGGGAGGAGACGTTTGTAACACTGACTACTCTTTTTTTCGTATCTCCTCCAAATGTTTTCTCTTTCGCGTCCGTTTGTCTTTAAAAAAAGTTAAATGTAAGAAGGGACTTCACAGTGTCAATTTCGCCCTAAATAAAGTCGTTCGTCTGTCTGTCCGTCTCCATATTGGGAACCGATTTTGAATTCCGTTGGGCGTAGGGAAGTTATTTTTAAGTTCCTGTTTTTAACTCGTTTAAGTCGAAGTATTTTTTCCCGTCCGATGTCTTCTTAATTAATCTGTGTAACAAGTATAGCTCGGTTTACGGCACTTTCTTTTAAGTCGAAGTATTTTTTTGCCGTCAGATGTCTTCTTAATTAATCGCTGTAACAAGTATAGCTCGGTTTACGGCACTTTCTTTCAAATATACTAAAAAATTACTTAAAAAATTCAATTTTCGACACCTCTCAACTTCTTACGACGACACCATATTAAATTTTACCAAAAAATTTAAGCAGCACGCCACTCACCTTATAAAATTTTGCTTAACAAGTTTAGAGAAACAAAACCATTCCTAAGCTAGGTATAACCGTGCACGAGGGAAAGATGATGATACTCTGTTAGGAAATAAATTATCGAAATATACATAACCAGTTTTAAGCCAACTCATCCCTTGATTCGAGAGCATTATAAGTTCGAAAGGAAAAAATAGCATTTAAATTTAATATTTTTGGTTTAAATTTGATTCAGATGAAATTACGGCCGTAACTTTCAAGCACGTCGGCCGTTACTGCAAACAGATTAAAGTCGAGTTGCGAAAGGACTTAGGACTCAAAATTGAATACGAATTGCGCAAAGGTGAAAATCGAAAATGATGTATTTAATTCTCTATAGTTCTCCTTTCTCCTTGGGTAATACCTAGCACGTTTTCGCGTACCGTGAAATGTAATTTAGTCGATAGAATCCGTATATCATTCTGAAGGAGACTTTTTCTACTCAGTCAATCCTTAACGGAAAAAGCGCCGATGACACCATCGTTTGCATCGCGATGATAATTTTGCAAAGTAAGCATCTCCAACATCTCTGGAAAGGTTTGGTGGCCACAAGCACATATGAATTTTTATTTTCAGTTGGTTTCCATATAGCAATTCTAATATATAATTTGTATAAAACATGGTTTATATTACATTACTGCTGCATGCGTTGACGCACAGTGTATTAATGTAGATCTATATTACTGATACAATCGATAAATGGCAACACTGCCATCTATATTCGTTCTATAAGTCCATATTTAACATTTTAAGCCAAGGTAATGTGGAAACATGAAAAATCTGCTATGACCAGGAATCGAACCTGGGTCTTCCACTTGCCGGGAGGATATTCTACTGAATACAGCTTATGCCTGTCACATACGGATCTTCGGATCATCCTTTCCATCAATTTATAAAGGCATTCTCACCATTTGAGAGGGTAGATGTTTTGTTTGATATATCTCCTTGAGGACATCCGTTGGGGCTGCTTGATACTAGCAACCCAAGAAAATATTCCCGCTCTGAAACACGAGAATTAGTCTGCTACGGTAATTCAGTGATAAAATATTCGCCTGGCAAGTGGAAGACTCGGGTTCGATTCCCGGTCATAGCAGATTTTTTCACCTGCTTCCACATTTCCCATCATTTCAGCTTATGCTTGTCGTATAAGGATCTTCGGATCATCCTTTCCATCAGTTGTAAGCCAAATTAACTGCTTTAAACTCCTATAATTTTTGTTGGCCGAATGAAAATATTCTTAAAAAACTTCCCTCCGTTCGAATTATCAAAAAATGCACAGGTAGCATGACGTAGATAAATAAAGCTTTCTAACCCACGGTCTCGCTTTCGAATCCTGCCTTGGACACGGCATCCATATACACACGCAAAAGTAAAACATGGTTGTTTTTCACTCGATCAACCAAATATAACTTTCCTACTCCAGCCCTACATACTGACGGTAAAGGAAATAAATCGATGTCTAAAACAGCGAGGGTTGAAAAGGATTTCGCACGCGCAATCACCGCCCGGATGTAGACCTTGATAAATCGATCCATCGTGCACACGCCACTCGGAGGGCACGACAACGCTCTTCGCTCGGGTCATCCGCGTGCGCTCTCGATCACGAAAGAAAAACGAAAACCTTTCGCTCTCCGGACGAAATATAAACCGAATACGCATGCGAGTTAAGCAATATGTATATATAGAAAAAGGCTTGAAGAAATTACAGGTTACTTTTCGAATCGGGCGTTGATCTCTCTCGACTGCGTAACAGTCTCTTCTCGGTCTGATTGGCGATGAGAGGCGCCAAAAAGGTAGCGATCGTAATTAGTAACTCCTCCAAAAATAATTTTTTTTTCTTGCTTCTCCACTGCACTCTCTCTCTCTCTCTCCTCCCCCCACCTTTTCCGAGATCTCCGCCGTTCCTCTTTCTGTCCTCGACCATTTACGGGGAGAAGGGGAGGTGTTAGTGACCTCAAGCGGTTAGGGAGCGTCTCGTTTCGAAGCAGCGAGACGCCCCCGCTATTTGTGGTCACCTTTAACTTCTCCATCTCCTCCCCCCTTCTGCTCCCCGTCTCCTCTCAACCCTACATCCAACACCTTTCCACCCTCCCGTTCCTCCCATACCACCTTCTTTACCGCCTCCAACAACGAAATCCCGTCATCTCTCTTCACGCCCCCATGATTCATGTCCAACCATCCCCTTTTTTTTCCTTTCTCCTCCTTCGTCCCTTTGCATCCTCTTTCCTCTCCTTCTATCCCTTCTTTGGAGGTCTATTTAACGAATCCATCCGCCCTCTTCGACTTCCCTCCGCACCAAGTGAAGACGGAGTCTTTTATAAGGCCTTTAAAAAAAACCTCTAAGGACGATAATGTCATGACGACCGACATTTTATTGTCCCCTCTCGTCCCCGACGAATTTAGATATTACCCGGTGGGATCGTAAATGCGGTAAGGACACGAAACGACCTCACTCTCCGAGGCCATTGCGGGGGTTAGGAATCCGTCGCTTCCTGACTTCGGGGCCGCGGGTTCAAAACTCAACGAGGGCGCGTGGGCCCTCTCACACGACGCGTTTTGCGTTACTCGCGGCCGTAAAAGAATTCTTTCTCCTCCGTCCGAGGGTATGGAAATCATTGGAGGATATCGTTAAACCATCGGGCCGCGCTTATGCCGCGCGCTAGTTCTCTCTTGCTGTCACGTTTCCCGCACGGGGATTTTGAGTATTACGGATATTTACGTTTGAGGATAACGTTGCAACAAGCCAAGAGGGGCAGTCGGAGATCGTCAAAGACCTTGGGGTTATGTTCATGAGACGTGTATGAGTAACGCTAATGAACGGTTGTGAAATGTTTGGTCACTTTTACGACGTATTTCCTCTTATGCCGAAACCGGTTATTTTATTAATCCTTCTTAAAGTAACGCTCAGCTATTTTGACAACTTTGTTCAGTAAATTACGCACAAATTCAATCATAATTTTCTGGGGAAAATTAGATAATTTATATTGAACGTGGACGTAACTAGCATTGATTAGTTATATTGTCAATATGACTATCATTCGGACAAGTAAGGAAGCAAATTTTAATGGCTCTTTCCTTTATCATGCACATATGCAATAAACAGCCTGAGATATGTACTTTGATGACCTAAAGATCAAAATAAGAACTGGAAGTTTATTTTCTCAGACTTGATAGTGATGGATTTATTGCCTATGAATAACCATAATTTTGTACGTAACTTGAAGTACTCATAAAGGACTACCGGCATTATTAAACAGATTGGATGTTAATATAACCTTCGGTAAAATTTAACCAAATGGTTGCAGGGATTTCTCACTGCCAATAGCTATCTATCAATTATCAGTTACTGATTTTAAAATTCATAAATGATAATTTATTGAATGTAAAGTTGTAGTCTCGCGCTTTAGGTCATTTTAAACATGCAAGTTAAATAACTGTGATTTTCATATGGATTAAATCATTGTCGCACACCTCCCTATTAAACGCAAACTATTCGTCGCCTATTTTAGAACACGTATGATAGAAGTTTAGCGAACGTTATCACTATCTACCTCGAATGTGTTTTCCTGAGAATATTTCGGCTTTTGAATGACAGCATTTTCTTTTTAACACCTTTGGAATGATTTATTCCATTCAGAGCTCTCGTTCAAAGCATAAGAAGTCGAAAATGTTTTACGACTCCTCGAAAACGAAACTTTTGTGCATCCCCAACGCTTTATCACATTAATGTTAAAAAATAGATTTTAAAAATTCTTCTGAAATATTGTGAGTTAATGCTAATACTCTAATGTGTCTTATGGTGACATATGCAAATAATACAGAGATTACGTCGCAAGCTTTGGAAATAAATCAGGTCAGTCAGGTTCTATGTTTAAAATCGAAGGAATGAGGAGTAACACTAAATTTAATTTGACAAAAACGTAAAATTTATTTTTCTGTACACTTTGACGGAATTCACCTCGATAAAATACTCGGAACTTTAATAGTTCCACGAAATAAACGCTGACAGCTTACAAAATTCACTCCGTTTCCTTTTAAACGTTTCAAAACCTTTACCTCGTACCCCTCTCTCGTCCTTACTTCACCAACCAACGGCTTTTAAGCGAGTCCTCGTGTCCGCTGCCCACACTTCGACTCCCACGGCTGACAATTCGCCCACTCTTGCAATTCTTCCTCTCCTTCGCCTTCTGCCTCATACTTCTATGCCCCTCTGCGTTCCGTGCCCTTGCCTTTTACTCAATCTACGTTGGGTCCGCGTTTCTCTTTTTCGGTTTTTTATTTTACTTTCCTTTTTTACCGCATTCTCTACTTCCAAAAACGTTTCATCCAGATCGCCTTGTGGCTGGAATCTAATTTACATTTAAATGGACTACGAAATCATAAATTTATTAGGAAAAAAACCTCTAATATCTACCTTGTTACCGAACCTCCACCCTTGTTTGATTTACCCTTTTGTACATTTATACCGTTCTTCTAATGACGGTTGTTCTTATCTTTGATCTTTTCTAGTTCTTAAAACGTTTTCTTCCGTGTTGTTTTTATTTTATTTTGCACATAATCTTACTTGAAGTATTTTTTTCCTTTCTCCTCTATGTTTTACTCCATTATTATCAGTCGTATAAAGGTTTATGGAGCTCATTTTATGAATCAAATTAAAAGCTAGGTTTCTCCGTTACCATTGAAAGGGCTGGGAAAAAACCAAATGCGCATTTTGGCTACAGGCAGTCATCTTTGGTGATTCACCTCTAGTACATTAAAAAAAAAAAAGAATCTAGTATCGGTTAGTCTCCCACGATGAAGGCTGCCGAAATGCATATCTGGTTGTTGGAACTTTTTTTTATGAATAGTGAAGAAAAAGTTTTCAATTCAATTCTTACTAGATTCAGTATTCTTCATACATATTTCTATTTTCTACTCTACTCCAATAGTTTTCTATTACTTTCGCTATTAACAAGATATCTCAGTAAATATTTCATCTGGTAATTAATTATTTTTATGCGCAAATATCTTCCTTTCTTTCCTTTTCTTCTTCCCGGCTTTCGTCCTCGACATACCTCCTCTCTCCATCAAATTCCCATTTACTCAAAATCCGTCATAACTGCCCACTTGTACCGTAGATAGGGTCTTTTCTGCCAGGTAAATCCTCTGCCTTTCTTTTCCCTCTCTCTCTCTCTCCTCTTGTCTGTCATGCACCGAGTTCCTTTCTCTTTTCCTCTCCCTTCATTTATCTTCGCCTCCCCTTCCACGTGTTCACCCGGGGTCCGTTCCCCCTTCGCTTCCTCCTCGCCTCCGCCGTCTCTCCCACACGGACCACCCCGTTCATCTAACCTCACAGACCAATGCGTTGTACACCCACCGCCTCTTGTCTCTTAACAAGACCTCCAGAATCATTTTTTCCCCTCTCACTCCCTCTCGATGTCTCATCCCTATCCTCCTCTTCCTCCTTTTCACCTCTACCTCTCTTTTCCTCGCTTTTTTTTATAATCGCTTATTGCTATCCACTTCTTCCTACCTCTTTCCTCCCACCCCTTGTTAATCCTCCTACAGCACTACCGCAGCGCCATCGACGGATTTTAAGTGCGTTCATGCTCCTGACATGATCTATCCAATCGGGTTGGCCGGATCTCTTCTGCGAGGGGATTTTTTCGACTGGCTTTTTTTTCTCTTTCCCGCGTTTCCGCGTTTATTTATTCCGCCGAATATAGCGCGTCGAAGTAACGCGTTGGGAAATGAAGCGTTTCGAAATGTTTATAAATCGCGTTCTATCCTTTCACTCGCCCTTTTTCGGCCTCCTTGTGACTGTTTTTTTTACAGGGAGTCGCTTGTGACGTCGCGAGGTTTTGATGAATTTATTTACTCATAATTTATCCTTGCGGAATAGTACATTTTATTTCTTTTTAACGAGCAACCTGTTCGGCCATAGTTTAGGCGTGTTTTAAAATGTCGAAAAAATATGAAATAGTTATCCACTGCCGTTTGATGTTAACGTAAATCAGCGTATCAGTTCTATGTTACGACAGGGTTATGATAATCAAGGACTAATTGGAACCTCGGATATGTAAAAATACGAAAAACTGAGTATTCTTTAAAAAAATAATATCTTGAAACTACATAGTGTAGGCAGGCGTATATACCTATTATGAACTTATAATTTGAAACGTTTATACGGTTACTAAAAATATATATGCACAAAATGTAATTTATTGAGTAAATTACAAAATGTAATTTAAGGAAATAAATGAATGATAGGCGTAAGGTTTATAGGAAACTTGCTCTTTTGCTGTCTAATCGCATAATATTCTCAATAAAAATTAGCTGAAAAAAGTCCATCTTCCAACCTTTGAAACAAAGTCATTGCAATTTAAGAAATTCTCAAGTTCGTCTTATGGCTAGGATTAAGCTGATGAATAAAAATTCTCCTAAAGACATACAATGGTTGTGATAACCAAATGCGCATTTCTGCTACAAGGCAACCGTCCACAGTGTTAATTCACCGATAGTGAGTTCTAGAAATAACTGTATGGCGTAAGTTATAAGAATAATTTTTTTTAGGAAAAGGAAAGGAAAAGGATAAATAAAATTGGAATAATCAGGGATAGGGTAATCAGAATACTGCTCTTTAACAGTTACTGGTGTGTATACAGCTTAGTGTATCCTGTCAATTTATTTAGGACGATAACTGATAATTCTTAAAACCCAATTTTAATACTTTTAATTGCAAAATGAATTTGAATACTTTTCGTATACATAATAAAATCGGCTGTACGGAAAGAGAATAAGTTCTAACGCGTGAAAAAATGGAGATGTTAATCTTGAGACCACCTGATATGCATAATTCTTATTTTAATAGTAATTATTTTTTGTATCTGGTTAGCCAGGTCCTAATAAAAAGTCTCCCGCAAAAAGTGTTGTAAAATCATCGAAGTGTAAACCCACAGAACACGTATAATTTGAAAAACACCATTACGATTCGCATAGGAGACGGAAATCTTTCTTCGCGTTTGCCGAACCTATCTCGACAATTTTAATGCCATTTTTTTTTTCAACGTCTTCCGCTTTATAATAGAAGCGAAGAATGAAAACACTTCATGGGAAATACGACGTAGTAATTTTAACCCTTAGGTTAAAAAAAATGGAGGAATAATTCTTTAGGCCACCTGTTGCGTATAATTCTCAATTTATCAGTAATGATTTTTTGTTCGAAAACGGATTCCCCTCTAAAAGAAAATCTCACCTAAAAGCTGTTACGGTAGCGAATATAAATGTACGAACGGGAAAACAAACGTATTATTGCGAAACACTGGGGTGCGTGAAGATAACGTTTCGCTAAGGAGGCGACAACCTCTCTTGGATTTCGCCGAACCCATCTTCTTTCTCTCTCTCTCTGTTATTTTAGTGTCCGATTTTTTTCCTCCTCTTCCGCTTCGGAATAGAAGCAGAGATAAAAAAAAACCCTCTGCACCTTCGTTTCCCATCCACTCTCACCCCCCTCCTTCTTTTCCACTCTTGTTAATGGACGATATCGTTACGGAGTCGACACCCTGAAATAAAACACTTTTTCTCCTCCTGCTCCTCCTCTTTTCTCCGGAGGTCTTTCAACCGAAACAGTATCAAACATCGCTCCTATTTCTTTTCGTCCCGATCTCCCTCCTCGCCTTCTTCCCATCTCCTCTCCATTCTCCTCTTCTACGAGTCTTAAACCCAAGTCCATCGTACGCTCTTAATCACACCTTCTTATGCTTTCGATCCCTCATTTGTGCATATGGTGGGTTAATTTAATCATCGAGTTTTTAAATTTAATTTTGGATATTTTTTTTTATTTTAACAGATATTTAGAAAATTTTGCTCGAATTAGATAGCTCTCGTTGAGATGTGAATTTTCCGTCGATTGAATTTTCCAGGTAGGTGATGGATTTTCCGTTAGGTGGCTCCAGAATCGGAAAATTCTAAATTTTGAAATGGCATTGTAATGACACCGCTGAAGCTAGAAAAGTTAAGTTTTCACGAGTGTGAATATCTGGTGAGGATATACATTCAAACGGTGCGGGTTATGCCCTCCTCTAACGCAGAGGCAAACCAGAAAACCGAAATCTTTCAAGGAGACGTGCTTTCAACTCTTGCTTTATCAAGAGTATCTTACTTGTTATTGATTTTTATTTGCTTGTTTTTTATTTTATTACTTTATTTTTTGTTGCTTACTGCTTATTGTTAGCTCAATTGTTTTATTGATTTATGGACTGTTAATAATATAATTTCGCGGCTTCGGTGTACCCCATGATGGACGTACGTTGTGGATGTTAGGCACTAGGAGGACTAACCTTACTTCTACATAGAAACAGATCTGAAACATGAGAATTAGTTTGCCACGATAATCTAGTGGTAGAATATCCGCCCCGAATGTAGAAGACCCGTTTTTCGATTCCCGCTCGCGGCAGAATTTTTCTTCCGCTTTCAAATTTCTTCCATATTCCAAATGATGTCTGTCCCATAAGGATCTCTGATCTCATCTTTCCTTCGTGGTCTTCTCACAATGACGTTATTAACAGTAGCGAAGTGAATGACACGTAAACGTTGAATCACGATTTTAGATCTCAGAGGCCGACACGCTACTCACACCGATCTACTTAATCTCGCATTTCGATACCAATCTCGACTCAAAGAGTATGTCGTCGTCAATGTGATTTATATCAATATATATATAACTTTATTATTCTCCGGCCCTCAGGCATATCGAAGGAGCAATCGTTGCCAAGCAGAGTTGATTCTTTTCCGGAGCTGGAGAGCGTTCATTTTAAATGTAAGAAATTATTCCGTATTTATAAAATTGAACTAAGGTGTAAAAAAGTTGACGACTCCAGTTTGACCCTACGAGATGGAAACGAAAAATACTTCTTGCATAATTTCATCTGTGATTGTCGAACTATCACGCACTAACGCTCGCCCGTGCCCTAATACGCACTCGCAAGCTAACAGTTATACTTAACTTAATTGTAAATTATCCGACAAAATAATTTTCGCAAAAACCAAGGTTAACTGGGCTCCCTGGATAGGAAATACTGTTTGTTTCGCATCTGATACGCTCGATGGATTTTTTTCAGCAAAAACTCCAGATCCTATACATAGGAATTCTCTCGACCGAAATTGCACAGGAGCAAAATGGACGGATTCAAATAATATGGCCTTAGCATCTTTCTTTGAATCTGAGGTACACTATTTAAATTAGAATATAACTTAATTAAAAACACGTTAGCGCACATTAGCATACTTTTTTATTTATTCTTTTCAATTTTATCTCCGTGATAGTCTCGTCCACGCTCTCTCTCTCTCTCTGTCTCTTCCTGGTGGAATCGAATTAAGGAGATGGCGGCACTTTTCGAAATGGTGGGCGGCGTGCTCGAGACATCCGATTTAGATGTCTAATACTTTTACCGACGTCAAAACACAAAAATTAAAGCGTGAAATTTGTTTTTCACCTCGTAGCCATTAATAAAAAAACAGGAATTAGTGTCTTCGCGTTAGTCGCGCTCTTCGGAGGTGGCGTCGAAAAAAATAGAAACCTTTCACTACCGGATTCCATAAAACAGCGTTCGCTAAGCAATTAAACGAATTAGAAGAAACACGTTTCCTCTTTAATAACGGTATATCTCCAATCTCTCTCTGTCTCGCACTTTCCACCGACAGCTGTCAAACTGATGAATCTATTCTTGTATACAAATATATTTTTATTTGATACTTTCCGATGAACCTCGGAACGGAGCGAAAATAAACTACCACAGATCGAGCTTTAAAAAAAAAAAAAAAAGAAACGCCCAGCGAACTTGAACCTTTAACGCATTATTTTTACAGTATAAAGCCACTTCCCGAACTTCCGAGAGGCGACTCAGAGCCTCAATACCCACGCGATTCCCCTCTAAGAAATCCTTCTTTTGATTTCCTTTCACTTTTTCCTCCCGTTTTAGGAGTGCATACCGTATTAAAATCCTAGAAACGCCTTCAGAATTCCCCCTCGAAAGGTAGGCAACTCCTACACACATTACGCTAGGTTTATTATTTTTTTAAACCTTCCTACGATTTTCCGCACTTTCTTTCACCGTAAAAAAAAGTATAAAGGAATATTAAGAGTCTCCGCCCATCTTCCTGTGTGTTGCATCACAGAGATAATTACAACTTTGCTCCCTTAAAAAAAAAGAATATCGCAAGTCCTCTGTTTTTAAGAGAGTCAGGTTGAAGGTATTATTATTTTTTCCTTAGCCGTTTACAATTGTGGGTGGCTCTATGATATGGGCGTAAAGAGGACGTTCACCCTCTTTTCCTCTCCTTTAATATATCGCTAATTCTTTCTTTTTTTATTAAGAGAAAGGAAGTAATGGCGCGGATTGTATAGGCGTTAAGGGAAGGATTATTTTGGGCGTGGCTTCGCGTAGGATGCAAAACGCGAATTATGATTTGCTTTTTAAAAGGGTCGAAGGTCTAAGAACGGTACTTCGGTAATTCACGAGTGCGCGTATTTTTTTGCCTTTATTGTAAACCGCGCTCGTAATTTTTGTCGATCCTCGAAGAATATATTTACGGCTGCATTCGAAATGGGTATGGAAACTCGAGAAAATATGGCTTGACTGACAGAAGTTATGATTTTTTAAAAATATCAATTACTGTCCATTTTTATGCATCTTTACCAAAATTTATTGGCAATTGTCGCTCCAACATGAGAATGAATAACTATATTTTGAACAATGAATACATGTATTCCAGAGTACCGGGAAAATATAGAAATATAAAATATCTCTGTTTATTAATAACTAGAGAAAAGTAGTCATTTGCATTGTTAGCAGCTGACATATGAACACTATAAATACCAGTTACATAGTGTTTCTAGCAATATCCACTTATTGGTAATGGTTAAGACGATCATTTTGTCATATGTGAATTTTTAAATGGGTTAATATTCAAATACGTTTAATTGTATTACTCTTAAGCCAAATAATTACGTTGAGAATGAATCAGTATCCTTCGAAATATTGAACCTTCGGAATTAAAATAGAAATGTTGCCTTCCCGAAATTGCCGTTGTCATTAGTTTTCTGTTTTCATTAAAAATCAATATCAGCGGGCTTATCTGTTGTGAATTTATTATTTTTTTAATGCCCTAGGACTTCAAGGGAGATTAGTCGAGATCATCGTACAGCTAAAAATGAAATTTAAAGATTATGTTCCTCAAATCCCCATCGAGAAATTGGGAAAACCAGGTGCGCTTTCGACTACTATCGGCGAATCGCCGCAATTGCAGGCTGTTTTTAGTTTTTCTCAGTACTCTCAGTAACATTTTTTTTTTAAAATCAATTTTCCTTTCAATTTTCATATCCCCCATGAGAATGGTAAGGTTTCAATCTCTCGTTTCGGAAAAATTGAGCAGGAAATGCATCCAATGAGTCACGCCAAAATCGGTTCTTCCCCTTTAGAAAAAAAGAATCATCGTTATCAAGGCGGTATCGCATTTCCCTTATTTTGTTAGAACTCCCCGCGAAATGGAGGAAGAGGCCTCGCCCATAAGAAAGATCAATGACTGGAAACCGATAAGGATATGGAGGGGAAGTGCTGGGATAAGAAAAGCGGGAGTTGGAGGAGGAGGAGGATATCTGAGGGGACGACGGGAAAATATGGAGAGTCCGTTTCGTAATTGGAGTTATTTGGAAGTGGGCGGATACCCCACGCGCGTTCTTTTTTTTTCTTTAAAGGGAGTCCGTTCCTCCCTTTTCTCAAACCGCTCTCGTCGAGTAATAGCGAAAGGCGATATCCAATAAGGAAGAGCCGAATAAGGGAATGAGATAAACGGGTAATGGTAAGCTAGTCGGCGAATTTAAAAAAAAAGCATTTTCGCTTTTATCCTGTTATATTCATTGTTCGCTCTTTCTTTGTATGTTATATTTCCGTTCCTCGCAAATTTTCTTACATAACATTTAGTAGCGTCTTTAATGGGTTGTTATTGCGATTGCGTGATATTTTATAGCGGCTTACACGTTAACGAAATATTTGCCAAATTAAAGTCCCTGGAATAACTGGGTCGATTTAATTGTCGTTATCTTCTCTCATTACGTGACGATTATGGATTTTATTGGAGGTATCGAAGTTATTTTGGTCGATAAAAATATTTGACTTTATCTTACATTGTCTAATGTCGCTAATGCTAACATGGTAATCTCCAAATATTGCCCTTATAATAGAGGGAATTTAAGTAACCCGCCCATGTCTCATACTTAGAACTGTTTCTGTTTCGAGATGTGAACATTTTTTTATGGCGTAAGACCTGCGCAGATTAAGAGGATAAGAATGGATTCTTAAAATACCCTCCTTTGAATTGTGAAATAAAAATATGATACAAAAATAACAGTTTTTCGAAATAACTCTTCGATTGAGCGACGGCCAGAAGTGGATTTTAGTTTACTTCCGTGTTCGACCCAAAGTGAAGGCATGCGATAGATAACAAGGGAAGCAGTCAGAAAAAGGAATGATTTAGAGACCAGAAGATGAGGGAGAGATGAGAGGAGAGTGGCACTAAGAAGATTTAAGGGAACGAAGGGAGAAAGTTAGAAAGGAAGGGAGGATATGAGGTGAGAGGAAGAGGCATGAGAGAGAAGATGAAAAAACTCGATTATTCAGTTTTTACTTTAACGTTTTTTGACGTTCAACTTTTTGTTGTTCGAATTTTTTTCAAGCCCGTTTTCTCAAGAGTTTAATAATGCATAAAATGAGTCAGTAAAACTTATAGAATACTGGTATACGGAAAATAACTTATAGAATTAATAACTATAGAATAGGTAGCTATAGAATTTTCTAGTTAGTCTTATTACAGAAATAATCCAGAATAAGCATTTTACTGTTAAAAATTGAAAAATTATGTTCCTGTATTCAATGACCATAACAATGTTATAAAAATACCCTTGTTACGGCTGTTTGAGATACCTCTGGCAAGTGCGTCATTGTTAAATTTTTTATATCATCATCATAGGTAGTCTGTCCGTAGACAGGTCCGTGACTATTCATGGTTAAACTTGGTTCTCCATATACTCCTATTTCCGCAGTCTTCTTCATGTCTTGATAGCTCTGATAGAATCAGCTGAAACGTTTTTCTACCTCTTTCTCTGTTTCTGTCCAGTTTTCCTTCTAGCACTTCATTAATCATGCTCTCTCTTCTCAGGTAATGTCCAATCCAGTTCGCCTTCCTCTTTTTGATAGTCTGTATAATTGTTCGATTCTATCCTATTCTTCGTAGTGCTTCCTCATTTTTCATCCTATCTGTCCATTTATCTTCAGCATTTTTCTCCATGTCCACATTTCGAAGCTCCAAGTATTTTATATCTTTTTTCTTTAGTGTCCATGTTTCTGCCCCATACAAAGCTATACTCCATACATAGCATTTTATCAACTTCTTGCGGATATCCTGATATATATTTCCCGTTAGTAGCAGTTTCTTTCTTCTGAAAGCGGCTTTTGCTTTCGTTATTCTAGTCCTGATTTCACCGGTACCTTTTGCTTCTGTCGTTATGATGCTTCCAAGGTATTTATAATCTGAAATTTGTTCTATTGGCTTTCCTCTAATACTTATTTTCAAATTTTCTTCTTCGTTACATTATATTCGCATGACCTTGGGTTTTTCTGTATTTATTTCCATACCGTATTCTTTACCTTTTATCACTCGTCTGTTTATCATTTTCTGGAGTTCCTTTTCCTTTCTTGCTAGAAGTACTTGATCATCCGCGTATTTCACTGTTCTTATAATCCTTCCTCCAATTTTGAAATCTCCCGTGACTTTTAACGATTCCTGCATTAGCCTCTCTCCATATATATTGAATAGGATCGGCGATAGACAACAGCCCTGTGTTACTCCTCTACCGATATTTACTCCGCTGGTGTCCGCATTTTCCAACCTGACCTTTACAACTTGATTCACGTATAGATTCCTGATCAGTCTCCTGTAGTTCCAGTCTACACCTATATCCTTTAATATCCTCGTCAGCAGTACCCAATTTACTCTATCAAAGGCCTTTTGCCAGTCGACGAAATAGCTTTGCTGTACTCTAATGCCCTTTCTGATATGATTCTCAATACACCAATAGCATCTCTGGTTCCTCATTCTTTTCTGAAGCCGAATTGATCTTCCACTAGCATTTCTTCGACCCTTTTCTCTAGCCTTTTATTAAGAATCATCGTGATGATCTTCGAAGTGTGACAGTAGGCTTATCGTTCTGTAGTCTTTACACTGCATTGCCTTTGGCTTCTTCTGTAGAGGGATCATTGTTACATCTAAGAAATCCCGAGGCCACACTCCCGAGTCGTAAATCTTGTTAATGAATTCCGTAATCATTTATAGTCCTTCGGGTCTCATGACTTTAAGTACCTCTGCCGGTATTCCATCGCTGCCTGTTCTACTTCGATTTCATACTTGGTCCCAAGTTGTCTTCTTCAATGTTACCGTCTTCTTCCAGTTCTATTTATGCAGATTATGCCTGCTTGTTATATAGTTCCTTAATGTATTCTTCCCATATCTGTGCTCCATCCTTTGGTTCTGCGACTATTCTTCCATCTGTATTCATAAGTCCTTTTCCACGAATCTCATTAGGCTTCTTATCTTCTAACTCCAGTGCCCTAGCGTACATCATATCGTACCGTTCTAACTTCTCCATCTGTTGTATTTCCTCACATTTTTCTTTTATCCAAATTTACCTAACTTTTTCTGTTGCCCTTCCCAACTCATTGTTTGTGCGTCTATAGTTGGTTCTACCTTCTTCACTGTTAACGTTTTTCCATTTTCTTCTCTCAACCATTTTCTCCAGCATTTCGTTAGTGTTCCATGGTTTTCTGATTTTATTCTCTTGTTTTCCAGTCCCTGTATTCAAGGTATCTTTGATACTGTTTTTAATTTCCTCCCATTCTGTTTCCACGGTCTTCGATTTGTTTTCCAAATTTATAAGGCGATCTTTCAACTTCGTGCTGAATGCATCTTTCTTTTCTTTCAGTTTCTCTAGATCCCAAGTCTGTCTCTCTCTTCTCGTTTTCGTTATTTGTTTAAGGTTTGTAGTTACATCGACTATTAGAAGGATGTGATCTGAATCAATGTCTGCTCCTGGTAATGTTTTAACATTTTTTATACTGTTCTTGAATCTTTGTTTTACTAGTACGTAATCTATTTGGCATCCCATTCCATCTCCTGGGCTTTTCCACGTGTACAGTCTTCGTTTATGGTTTTTTAACCATGTATCAGTCACTACTAGGTCGTTATTAACGTATAATTCTACCAGTTTTTCTCCTCCTCGGTTTCGTTTCCCAAGTCCGTTAAAATGGTCCCGAACACGCCTACAGCTCCATTGGATATAGACCCTGCCAACATCATTTGTTTTCGGCCCTATACCATACTGACAGTACTGATGCCTACTGCAAGGCACCGATGATAGTTTTTTAAAAATTAATTAAGTCTTTTGTGAGAAAACCTCCATTCGCTGGTATCGAACCCCAGAACTTTGTAACGGTAAGCCGATACGCTAACTACTACACCACCAGTGCATAGGTTATTTTTATATATACTTATGTAAATCGCAGTTCTGAAATACTACTTGAAAGGTTATATTAATTGAGTGAGACGTCTTTTTCATTTGCATACAAATGATTTAGGTCGCGCATCTGCTAAGCGGTTCCGTTGGTGATTAGCTTTGCGATTGGGCATCATGTGCGTGTCCTGGTTGTAAATCTTTTAAATTGAAATGAAGAAACTCCACTAGAGGGGCATGTAAAATTTCAGGTGCGTAATTCATTCGAGTTGGAAAGTTAGTGTAAAAGTTTTGGACGAAATCGCAATGTAAGACTATAACTGAGTGCACACCGTTAAACAGAGAGAGGAGGAAAAAGTAGAGAGAGAAAATTATATTAACGTCTGATTGAAACAAATAGACTGAGACTTTTTCGCTTTTTTAATTCAATCCAGATAATATTTTTACCTGTTATTTTGCTGTCCAATCAGAATATAAAAAACTAGGGAAAGTGAAATTGCAGCCGCGAGATATTTTCCGCCAGGATGGATCCGAGTGGTGAATTGCTCACGCGTGTCCGATTCCGGATCTCTTCTCGGCCATAGGTTTCACGATTCGAGTTTTTTTATCGAAGTACAAAAGCGAAACGTTCCGTGAAAAAAACCTTTAGCTATATAGTATGTCTCGTGTGATTTAGATAACACTTGTCTTATATTAAACGGTTGGGTGAATGAGATCCGCATTCCAAGTACAAAGTAGTATTCTTTGGTGGAAATGTGGAAAACTAATAATAATACAGAAGTGATCCTACGACATTTGCGTGTGTTACGGTATTGGAAATCATCACGAGTGTAAAATCCGTGAATGTTACAACTCACCTGCCTACGTATTTACAGTAACAATCTATGCACGACGCCGCGGGTTAAATACGCAAATAAGAAAGTTTTTATGTCGCGAATGTCAAATTGGTAAACATAGAAACAAAACAATTTGTAGTTACCTAACTATAATAGATTAAATTATCAGAGACATCCTTAATTAATTATTTCCTTCTCATATGAAGTAAAATGTTTTTTATTTATTGGTTTTCACGTGAGGAAACTTACTATACGAAGAACAAGCGTGTTTTTATAATCGAATCACATTGTTTAAAGAGAAACCTTACCTTACAAACCATCGTGCAACATATTCATTTACCGCAGTGCAAGTTATCATGGTTAAGAGTTCAGCTATAATTGAGAACACAAAAATTGATATCTCGTAAGAAAAACGATAACGCAGAAAATTTAAATTTTATAATTCATAACACACAGGTAACAAATTCGTTAGCCTGCATTCCTTAAATAACGGCGGATACGGTATTTAACATACAATTTTAAAATATGCCCGGGCCTACTATGACGCGGGGTATCCGTTCTGAAAAAGCGCCTCGTAATTTGAATCAATGTATCTTTGCAAAGCGAAAGAGGTGTTGCGTACCATAGGTCTTCGGGAACCTTCCTCGAGTCTCAATATTCCAAAACCTCTTTAATGCGCGTGTATATGCACAAATGGAGTATTGATGCCGGTTGCATACGCCCATAAACAAAGCTTTCGTGCTTTCCGACGCGCCTCAAATACCAAGCTCGGAAAACCGTATTACTGCAAATCATGATCCTCTTTGTATGCATTTTTGGCATAAAGAAAACAAACCGCGCTGCAGCGAGTCCACGTTACAGGAGGCACCGCCACCGACCGATCTCGTTAAAGAATTATTTTATTATTTATTTAGCTGAATCGATTCAGTTCTCGGTCGACAACAAACCATTTCGAGGTATAAATTCCCGATCGTCCCGAGGAAAAACAAAACGCTATCTAAAAACGGCTCGGCGTCTCTCTCCGGCCGTCGAACAATACCTCAGGCAATTTCCCATTCGTATCCCCTTTACCTTTCCCAGAGTCTATCTAGAGAGCGAGATAAAGCGAGCGAAGCTCGGAGTCCTTAAAGGAGAACATTGCCGGATGATTCGGCACACTTGGGCGTAACAGAATTCCCCGCGTCGGAGAACCTTCAGAGCGTACCGTGATGACAAACAGATAATGGAAGAGAGAAGAAATTGTAGTGTGAGAGGAAGTGCAGTGTCTGCTTGACGTCTCAATTTCGGCCTGGTCTTTGCTCCTCCTCCTCCCCACAACTACCTATCTCCTCCTCAACTCACCTCTTTCTCTCCGTCCCCGCTAACTTTTCCTCCGCCTTCGTATTCTTTTTAAAAAAAAAAACCTCACGGGCAAGTTTTTAAAAGCTTTGACGGAAAAAAATGTGTTCCCATCTTTCTCTTTCTCTCGTCCGCCGCATGAGAAATCCTTTTCAAATACTTGGGACTAGTGGAATAATGACTTTTCGGGAGTCTTCCATAGCTAACAGCGGGAAGGGAATTGGAGGAGGGAAAAAAGACACAAAAGAGAAGCGGAATTATACCGAGGATTTTATATATATATATATATATACACAGACACACACATACACGTATATACATACATATAATTCCGAGAGAGAGAGGAGAGAATAGAGAAGTGAAGGAATGAGATGGAGTAGGAGTAAACGAAAAGGCATTTTGATTTTTTTGTGGCGGGTGTGCTTTTAGCGGAAATATAAAACGTCATTATTTCCAGCAAGTGTCTTAAAAATACACGGCATGCGATTTGTCCGCGAGCGGAAAAAATTTTATGGCGTTCGCGAGATTTTTTTTTTGCGTGAATTAAATTGGCGATTTCGCAGCTGTGAAATGTTGTTTTGTGTGATGAAAGAGAGAATGGTCTTATCGAAAAAAAACTTGTTTATTACGTTGCCTCTGGTTTTATTGATAATCAGTAGTCTTGATGGGAATGCAAAGCGTTAAATCTATGCCATTCCTATTATAGTGGGTTTCCCGAAACGGGGTACGCTTAATCCCTGGGGGTGTTTTAAAGGCGCTAGGGCAGGTGTTTACAACCTTTTCGATGTGCCGAGCACCAAATTTTACCTTATAACATCAAGAGAGCACCAAGTTGCATCCTAGAATATCAAAAGAACATCACTACACCTTCGCAATTGTATTGATGACAGTAAATAAAGTCAAACCAACATCAAAGTTATTCTTAATGGTCTTGAATACGTTTAGAAAGAAACGAACGGAGCAAATGAAATTATTGATCCTTATAAATGGGATATTAAGCATCGTAGAAGAGCACAGTCAGGATGTCAGAGAGTGCCATCAGACTTCCAAAGAGCACAGCGGTGTTCGCGAGCACCAGGTTGGGAACCCCTGCGCTAACTTGAGAAAATATATACGTAATGGCTGACATTATGACACTGGACACTCCAATTCGGCTTTTTTTCATTTTGATGCTGTTATAGAATATATTTTACAATAAATTTCTACATTATGTGTACACATAAACAATACAGTATACATATTTTGTCTCTAAACACTTTGAATGCATACATAACAGTAAACTGCAGCCTTATCACTGAGGCCGTCGGCTTGAGTATTTCGTTTGCATCCGTTGATTTGGTAACGAATGCGCTTAGTTGACGTAGAAGATCGCCTGTAATAAATCATTCGAAGGCATTTTTATTCTTTATAAAATATCGACCATTTTAAATACTTAAGTCACACAAAATCATGCAGTATTTGTAATTTACGACTGATTTTATGCATGAACAAATTCATCTATTTTTACATAGTATATTATCTGTCATACTTTGATGGTTCACTGCGGTTACCTGACATTCTTCGATTATCATTATTAAGGTTAATGAAAATGAGAAGTGCAGCATAAATTAAGATAAATTCGCCGTTAATATTTCAGTTTTGTTCCCAGCTAAAGTGTCAGCCCTTATAGAACATAAAGGTACACTCGATTCTCTCTAGAGAGATTGAGCAAAAAAAATTTTTTAAATGTTTTAAACAAGGAACATAGCAAACTCGTTTACCGATCGAGAAAGCGACACCGATGAACCGCTTAGAATTCTTCTGCTTCGCGAGTTTTAAGCGCGACACGTTCCCACGCCGCGAATCCGAGTAGATCTAATTAGATCGCGATTTAAAACCTCCAACTTATCGCCGGATGGGCTCTAAAGTAAATAACGCCTTATCTCCCTTCGAGTCCCTCCTTCCTCCTTCCCTAATCACTCCATCTCTCTCTCTCTCGTCTTCTCCCTTTTTCTCTACATCTCCCATACACACACACACCCTCTATCTCACTCCCTCCCCCTATTTTAACCCTCGCCGTCTCTTTTAAGTCCACCGATTCTCTTTCGCACTTTTTCTTCCCCCCCCCCCCTCTCTCTCTTTCTTCTTTCCTCTTTTCCTTTTTTTAGAATCTACTCTACCTCTTCCTCCTCCTACTCCTCCCCCTAGGGTGGATCTTAAGCAGGTTTTTGCCATCCTCGTCTTCCTCACAGGCATTTCCTCCCCGGGGGCACGGCGGATCCTTTCTTAGACGTCCTACTAGTGGGAGGAGAAGAGAAGGTGGGCGCCTTTCTCACGGTCCATTCTCTGATCCTTTTCTCTTCCTCTGTCTATCTTTCTTCGTATCTCTCTTATCCATCCTTTATGTGTATTCTTATCCATCTCCTTAAGTGGCGTCAACGTGTTGCGCGATGCATCTTTCGACGTTTGGTATAAAGTAAAAAAATAAACCTTCTTCTGTGATTGTCACGTGGAGTTGGGGCATATTATTCCCGACTATGGCGAAAACTCTCTCACTTTATTGCACTAATTATTTATTCACACATCCCTCGCGCTGCGCTGTACACTCGTTTATCAGAAAGACCGTGTAAAGTAAGATAGGTTTTCTCATAGGAATACACGAGTTTACATTTGAGCGCCATCTTTTTTCACAGTCATTTTATGGCTTTTGGAAGGTCCTGATTTATCATTTTGGTCCTACAACTTAGTTACGCTGTACGCAGCAATAGATGATTCATTGTTTTAGTCAAACTGTAAAATTTAATGATATTTAACTGCTGGATTCATTTACGAAGTTCACGTTAGTAACAGATAATTTAATCGTCAACAGACGCAAGTCGAGGACGTTAAGGAGCGAATTCCAAGTATGCCGTGAAAATAAGGAGCACTGGTCTAATTTAATTATTCACAATTCACTAATTTATTTACAATTAAACACGGACTATGACGGGGAAGATTTACTTAATGTTTTTTGTTCATTAAGAAGGTTATTCACCTAGCGAGAAGTACAGTATGAACATATCGACTGAATGAACTTCACTTGTCGGAAAATAATGTTTGTGGCAACGCTAGCTAATCGTTATCCTCACCTGAGAATTATTTTCCAAGATTTTATTCCTTCTCTTTTTTCAAATTCGTTTTAATTTGGGGTATAATCTTTTCTAGATTTATAGCTTCACAAATGATATTTCGCCTTCGGGGAAAAATATACATACCTATAGATATTCCTTCAAAACGTCGAAAAACTTCGATAATAATCTTAGACCAATTTTAGGATCTTTTTTAATCCTGCAGCTGATTCCTAATGAAAGGGTCATCAATTTCGGTGTTATTTCCTGGCAGTAAGGAAAAAAAATGACGTCATTATAGTTTCGCCGTTCGTAATTCTTTTCGCATTCGTTCGCGGCATGAAGTTTTCATGCAATAAAATAGTTATCGTCTAAATTTTAAATGGTCGAAACCATAGCCTTTAATTGACTGACAATTGAGTTAATAATACGATAATTGATTGATTGCGGCGAATGTTATTCAGCTCGGTAAAAGCATCTTTTTCTCTAAAGGAATTGATGTTTCTGCTTATTTGGTCCACTTTGTATGCATCATTTAACTTTTTTAGGAAATAAATCTGCTTTTAATGGAAAAAGAAAGAATCGAGTCACGTGACGTTGATTTAATCCCATCTTCGGATTCGGTGACATCGTATGGAAAGCATTAGTTTCAGGAAGAACGGGATTCTTTAAACTGACGATTTTAAATCTAAATTTTCCTTAATTCTCGGCAGAAAAACATTGCTCGCATCTCCGTGTATAGCAAATGTTGCATTAGATGAATTTATTTTTATTCATTTCTATCGTACGAGTTTAAAACCAAGTATACATTCGGAACTGAAGACAATTCTGAGATCGATGCCGTCATAAAATAATCCATTGTATATCATACACAAAAAAACGCTTTTCGTTTGTTGGGATGAGGGAAGAAAAAAACCGATGGAGATCGAGTGGGAGTAACAGAGGGTTTGAGGAGTGATCGAGGTGACTTCGACGACATCCAAACACGGAAACGGAAAAAGAAAGGCGACGAAAATAAATGGGAGAGGAACAAATGACTGACGGCGGCGCTTTCCGAAGCAAACAAATACGGGCGACGGCAAAGAGTAGGATGAGGTCCTTGCGAAACTGGGCGTGTGGCGATGCGTCCTTTGGATAGATATCTCGCGTCATTGCCCTATCCGAGTCCTCCTTACACTTCCTTCTTCCCTCTCCCAGTTTCGACGTCGACGTCCCTTCCCACGCCCCCGCCGCTCCAATCTCTAAAAGGATAACTTATCTTAAAATTCCCCTTCTCTTCTCTATAACAGGAAACGGCGGAGGAGTTTACGAATGAATCCTAGCTTCGTCGCGGTGCATCGATCTTCCTTTGTTCTCGTGCGTGACGTAAGTTATCTCATGAAATGTTTTTTATATCAACTTCATTTGTGTGCGTGTGGTATTTATATTGCGTGTATGTGTTTGTTTGAAGGCATTTTATTTGTTTATTAATAGTTATAATAACATTTTCAAAAAACCTTCATCATAATGTTAATCATTAACTAAAGTCGTGAAACGTTTAGATTTCGATAATTATTAATGAGAATGGTAAAAGTGCATTTTAAGTATTAATGTGAATTGATTCATTTTCGTAATATTGTTTTTTTAATAAATTGAAATATATACGATACTTGTTAAATGAAACGAAGTGACAAGATCGTAAAGTGTTTTTCGTTCTTTAAAAACGTCTTAAAATTTGTGTTCCTCTTTACCTGCATCCAATGTTTTATTTTCAAAACCATAGCTCACAAGTATATGTGGACTATTTTTTAGGGAGAAAACGATGGTGTGTCCAAGATGTGTGATACATTTTTTAGATTTGTGTCCGTTATCCAAAAGTCAATTCTAAAAAAATGTCAAAAGTCTAGTTTAATCTAAGTAGAATAAATGAAAATTTTTATCGATGTTTTTAATTACCTATAACGATGAAATATCACACAATTCATGGGAAAAAGGTAAACAGAATAGTCAAATTCACTAGATAATTATCTATATCAACGTTTCCCAACCTTCTGAACTCTGCGGACCCCTTCCAGGCGCTGCGGACCACCTCATTTCTTACCTTAGCCTACTTACTCTATGTACGTTAAAGAGAAGAGGTTACTTGGTTACATAGTTTATTTGAATATTTAAAAATATATTGCAGACGTTTATGCCTGTTTGAAGATCACTTGATTATATTTTGTTTTATTCTAAGAATTATTTTCAACAATTGTACAGGAGAAATTGTAAAATATAAAATAATTTCAGAAACGTTATTAATAACAACATTCAATGCCTGTGATAGCGTAAAACTTGCTTAACTTTTCTCAAAAAATTCCAACTAAATATGAGGTGCGGCCTAAAAAGAAACTACATTTTGGAAACCTCCACGGACCACCAAGAAAACCTTCGCGGACCGCAAGTGGTCCGCGGACCATAGGTTGGGAAACGCTGATCTAGATCGTCTTGCGTCTGAAAACAACTTCAGGAATAAGCACTTAAGTAGCTCAAATTGAAAAATCAAGTATTTGGCTCTCCTTAATAGTCTTAGAAACTACTTTCGATGGATCACCACTGAAGACGGATGCTACGCAGCTGATATGAGCTTCTTTTTTTTATAACCTTGCTTTGGCTATCGGAGGTACATAATAATTTATTGGTTTTTCAATTTTTGAAGCTTAAAGTAATACTTGCGCTTGAAAAATACACCAAGTCAGAATTATGTTCGATTCTTTAAGCTCAAAGACAAAACGAACGGGTAAAGAAATACTTTTATTTTCGACGGGGCGTTAACCGATTCCGTAAACTTCTAATATCGACATCCGCGTGTGAACGATCCGTTAGCCGATGGTCGTGAGTTCGGTTCGATCGGAAGCGAGATTTTTTTAGCGATGTCTGATTTCGAGAACGTTCGTTAGCGGACGCTCTTGAAGAAGAGCTGCTCGGTCGCACGCACCTGTTTACACCCAACAACACCACGGCGATGATTCGGGTATAATTAGCGACGTGGAAACAATTAACACGGTAGCTTAGACCCTGCCAACTTTCCTCCCGAGGTCGAGCGAGAACAATGGACGTGACGTCATTCCGGGAGGAACCTTGACATGTCGCTCGGCCACTTCAATTGCTCTTTCTCCTCTAAAAATGAACTCCAACCCCCTCCGAGTGCTTCGTTCCCTATCTTCTAAGAGAACCGGCCGATCTTTAGATCAGCGGAAGGTGGTCAATTAAAAAAAAAAAACGGCGAATTGAACTTTTATAATTTGTTTATTCGTTATGATTCAACATGAGCGGACTAATTCACGTGTAGATATATCTGGCTAGTTGAGTGATGGTGTGACTGTCATGTGTCGTAATTTGGTCTTTAAAAAATGAATTTAATCATACGAGCAAAGATTAATCCTTCCACGCGCGTTGCCCCCTCGCGCAAGAACATCTTTCGCCGTAGTATGTGTTGCATAAGTTGCAGGATAAAGAATCCGTATCATTTCTCGGTAATTTTCCACTCTATGACTCTTTGGCTAATCTTCGTTAAATGCATCGAGATAAATTTTGGTTTAAGATTGCATAAGTACGAATGTTCATAACTATAAAATTATAAATTTTTTCCATTTTAAAAGCAAGTTTTTCTAACTTTTCTTCAAAACTGCTTCCACCATTTCAACCCTATCGTTATGATTAAAGAATGCTATAGCCCTCGATAAATATTTTTGAAGTGACTAAGGCGACCCAAGAAGTTTTTAATGATTCCCCCCCCCCTCTATCGTAATCATAGGAAGTAAAGAATATTCAAATGCGACTTGTGTACACTCCAAGTACGTGTGCTTAATTGAGGTATTTAAGCCTCTATTATGTGGTACAATAACTCCTTTTATCCCATGCATAATAGCATCTAGTCTATACTGCTATAAAATCTTTTTAAATAAGCTTGTAAGATGAAAACTGCGTCGAAAGTGTTAATTTTCGACCATTTTGGTCTCTGCTAGGATACAAATGCTAACAAGAAATGATTCAAATTCTACCACTTAGCAATAGTTGACTAATCCCTAGTGATGACCGCAATTAGGGCTATTAGTTATTTTAAAATATGAATCCTTTTCAAGTTTTGTGTTAGAAGAGGCGAAGAAAAGTAGAGGCAGCGGTGGGATTCGAACCCACGCTTCCGGACAGACTGGTACCTTAGACCAGCGCCCTAGATCTATACCGGCGCCTTAGACGCTCGGCCAAGCAGTACATATTTTATTTTATATTTATCGAGTGTAAAAATATTCGCGATTATATTTTAACGAAGTTCACGCAAAGGGTGAATTGTTTTTTTTTTCGTTTAACAGCACGTGTAGCTGGAACTGGAAAAACGATATTCTAGTTTTGCTTGCCTCCATAGATCGCATCAAACGATCTCCAGCTATCTATCAATCTTCGTTCACAAGCGCGCGCGCACGCACACACACACACACGTAACCAAAGTTATATCTCTCTCTTTTCTCTGCGCGCATTCTTGAATCATTGGAGAGCCGCATGTGTGATACTTCCCGCTCTTCCGACCGCCTCCCATGTTCCTCGATCCTCCTCTCGCCATGTATCCATCCTCCCGATGCGCTATTTTCCCGCCCTTTTTTCCTCCCCACTCCTAAATTACCGAGCGCCATCTGTCTTATGGCGGCAAGAGCAAGTCAACCGCCACCACCACCGCAAGGAGCTTCCCTCGTTTCGATATAATACCGGGCCGCTCTGCGTTATGATCTCAGGTCGTATATCATTCAACGGGACTACTACTGCTAACGCCTCCTTCCTTAATTCAAGCACTCGTTCGCCACTTAGGATATCATCTCTTTCCATTCCCCCGATCCGGATCGTTTTTTCTCCCCTATACTTAATCACAAGATTGCGTATATACCCTTCTTCCGCCGCGTTTCCTAGGAGGTGGAAGATTTGAATCTTTTTGAAATATTCCAGCCTTGTTTTTGCCTTTCATTTCCGCGCTTGTCGAATGGGATTAATTTTTATCGGAGAGGGTTTGGCTGTCTTGCAGGGCCGAGGTTGATCCTCGGGGGCGAACCTTCTTCCATCTGTGGCCAATTAGAGGTGAAGCGAAATGGAGCCTCCTGTGGGATACATTTATCGGTTTATTCGTAGATATTAACTGAAGTTTCTCACGTTCTCCATAAATGGCACCGCTATAAAACAATAGTATAGGGATTTCATCCGAGCTAGTATGATAGGAATGTGAAAGGTAGCTGAGATATTTTAAAGATTTTTTTTGTTTCCTAAGCGCTCCCTAGCGATTGATAATTTAAACGCATTACCTAACCCGCAGATATATTAATACAGTATATAAATGTATCTATAGTTGTGTCATTATTTATATTTTTTGCTTTTGGAGATTATAGGAAGCGTATTTATATCCATTAATGAGGTCTCGAATCGTGGAGGGTTCTTCGGAAATAATTCTTCTAACGAAGACTCGTTTCCCGATGTATTGGTTTCGAATAAATTTCCGTAATCCGAGAATGGGTTCGGGAAACTTTGGGAAAATTTTATCAATTCTCTGGAGTTTATAATACCTATGTCGTTCGAAATTCACACTCATAAGACAAAGGATACGAATTTCCTAATATGTAATTTATAATGATCATTTTATCTTATTTACCTAACATTCGAAATATCATTCTGGTTGTAAGGAAAAGAGCTTTCTTTTTAAAAAAATAGGAAGATCAGGTAGAAATATTGCTTGTTTTACATACATAAATTACGAATTTTGATAGATAACTTTGTAAAGAAGATTCATGTTACCTTTTCCATGATAGTAACTATGCCATACGGAATTTTCTACGCGAATATTTTTTATGTGCATATATTTTTAAAGTGGATACGAATGATGAACGATAACAGCAAGGGTAAGGGTGGAGACGTTCAAGTATAAAAGCAAACGCGTAGAAACGAATTGCAGTAACATAACAGATGGATAGATCATGCGGATGTTGAAAATTGTGGGGCGATCCAAAGTCGTAACATATATGGAACCGCTTAGATGCAGCAATGGAAATACCGGTCTCGCCGCCTTCAGAAGTATCCCGAAGAATTTATGAGAAATCCGTCGCCTGCTATGCTCAGAATTTGTTTTTTTAATTGGTCAGACCATCGCTTGTCAGCTGTTGAAACGATATTTTATCGGTGCCTACGGCGGTAAATCTTTGTTATTAATCATCTTATCTAGAGTATGTATTTTTTTATAAGCAAATCAGGCATATTTCGTAAAGTACACGAGGTTCACCAAACACCTGGTCTTGTATAAACAGATCGAAACAGTTTCTTTATTTATAGTTAGACGAGGAAGATGTCAGTTAGTGCAACGACTTTAGGCAAATTAAATCGAACCGGATGCGTAATTTAAAGCGGAAAATTGATTTAATTGGTTTGTTTCACAAAACATACCGCATTTTGCTTAAGAACGCGAATGTTCTCCTTCATATTCCAACGAGTTAAATACGGCTGCACAACGTTGGAAATGAAGCAAAACGATTGAGCCTCTCTTTTGCATGATTCCCCTTCTTTTCTTGCCTCGCGTGTAAATTATCGCCCTGCCATTAACCTCAAATGCCTCTATTGACGTGTTCCTCAATTCGCAGGTTGGTGTTAATGTATCACCTCTCAGTTCTATTCACGGCTGCAAACATTGCAGTATGGACTTAAAAAATAACTTTGGTGTAATTCTAAATTATTACTGAAAATGCATTTCGCTAATAAATATTACAACACTTACGGCCTTTTTAAATATGAACATTTAAGACAAGTATTTCCATTGTGCTCATTTAGCCTGTTTCCTACACTATCTCTGTATAGGAGCTAATGCGAAGTTAAAGACTGGAATACTTTTATTCAATTTACTTATTTAAACTCACGTTTTCACAAATCTTGATTAGGGCCTGACAATTTAAAAATGTCAATATATTTTGTTATAATTCGCTAGGGCTAACTACCGTACAATAAAAGTTTATTGAGCAATTTCAAGATAGGTATTTAGTGGCATTCCTCAAAGCAGTTTCTTAGGTATTTTGTGTTTCACACGGCTAGGTTTCCAGCCTATCACATAACAACCTTTCAAGGCGCACACAGGAGTAGGTGCCACCATTAGCCTACTCTTCCCTAAAGCACCAAGGGAAAGCTCACCTCCTTTAAAACACACAAGGCCGGTTTGAAAAAACCGGCTTCCACCAAGATTCGAACCCATGCCCGTGCTACGCGGAAAGCCAGCAAAAAATTCACGATAATTAATATTCGTCAAAAACGCCGACTTCATCGCGTCTTTTTCTTTCTCCCTCTCACTCAAAGCGCTACTGCCGGTAGGCGGAAAAAGTGAACGGGGCGTATGACGTCACATTACCATCTCAGGGAGTCAGATCGGCTCGCGAAAGGAATATTTAACCCTTTATTCCCCCCCTCCCTCCCCCCTCCAGCGGATCCTCCTCGAATGCTCAGCTGCTGCGGCATCAATTTTTATCCTCTCCCACCCATGCCGCAACAGCGCTTCTTCGCACACGCCCTTTTTCCAGCAATCAATTCTTATACGCACACGATCGTTCGCCCGCTCGCATCCTTTCCTGCATCCTCTGTACTTCTCTCTCCCTCTCTCTCTCTCTCTCTCCCTCTCTCTCGCCCTCTCTCTCTCCCTCTCTCTCTCCCTCTCTCTCTCCCTCTCTCTTTCCCTCTCTCTCTCTCCCTCTCTCTCTCCCTCTCTCTCCCCCTCTCTCTCTCCCTCTCTCTCTCCCTCTCTCTCTCCCTCTCTCTCTCATTCCAGGCGAGATTTCTAAAGGACTCCTCCCAATACCTGCTGAGGAGAAACATCCCAAGTTTTTTTCCTCCTTACCTCTCTCATCCTTCCTTTCTTCTTCTCTTTCTCTTTCTCCTTCCTTCCTTTCTCCCTCTTTTGTCTATCTCTCTTCATCTCTCGCCGATCTGCTGTCTCACTCACTTTCACTCCTTTTCTCCCCCCAGATCCTTTCCCAATTTCTTACCTCCACCACTGCCACCACCTTTATCGCCTCTCTATAATCTATTTCTTCTCATTGGCTTATTTATCTCTTTTTTAAAACTCTATTCCCCTCCTTTATTCAGTTTCTCTTGTACTGTCCCCTGTCTCGTCTCTCTTATTTCGTATGCTCTCTTTCACCTTTATCTCCTCTTTCTTCACTTCTCTCTTTCTTTCTATCTCCTCCCTCACACTTCAAACTTCCATCGTCATCTCCATCCCCCCTCTTCCTGTCTCTTCATATCTCCCCTTTCTTCCTTTTTCTACTCTCCCTCCTCCTACGTTTGTCCTTTCTCTTCCTCCCTTCTCTCTCTCTCTCCTCTTCCATTGTTCTTCTCTCTAATATCCTCCTTTCTCATCCTTCATCTCTTTTTATCCTTCTTCCTACGCTTCTCCTCTCTCTCTATCTCTCTCCTGTCTGCGCTCTTTCTCCATTGCCCCTCCTCTCTTTCTCTTCCTTTCCCTTCTCTTTTTCCTCTTTCCTCTCCCATCTCCTTTCTCCTATTCTCCCTCTTCCCTTCCCACCCTCCCACCTCCACCCTATCTATCTATCCCCATACCGCGCGGGGTGAGACGCATGAATGGATTGCCTCACATGACACGGCAACCAAGCAACTCGCAGGTGGACTGGGCGAGGCTCTTTTAAAGAGCGAACGCCTCCGCCGCCGTCGTCAGCCTCTACATACGTACCTACAATATCCTTTTTTTTCCTCACGTTCCCCTCTTTCTAGAGAGCCCTCCATTTTCTATCTCTCTCTCTCTCAAACATCAGAGTGAGTGTGTGTGTTCGTGCGCCCGCGATGCGAACGCCACTCAAACCACGTCACTTCGAATACCGCAAGGGCACTAAAAATGATACCACTCCAGCCAGTGGTGTCGTCTCGGCGAGGGAAAGAAAGGGCGATAATTGAAAGCTACGGAGTCGGAAGAGCGAGAATCTTTTTTTTTTGGACGAAAGACGAAGAAGAAATTTAAAAAAAAACACACGATCGGGGAGGCAAAACGTCGTTACTTAAGTAATGGAAGAACGCATCCCTATCTATAAGTATCTCTTTTCCCCGGAGAGTGCTCTTTATTTATTTTATAATTTTTCGCTCGGCGTGTGCGTTGGAGCGGACTCTCTTGTTTTTTTTTCTTCCTTCGTTCGTTTTATTGTACATATCTCGACTTTCGAGACGGACGGACTCTTCTTCGCTCGCCATTTTTTTTCCTCGGGACTTTTTTTTTTTTTAAAGATTGAGAAGAGATAAGGAAAGACTTACGTACGTTGAAGGGTGGGACAAAAAAATATAGAGAACGCTCGGAGCTTAAATGCGGAGCGGGAATCTTAAAAAAAAAAAAAAGAGAGGAGATCTCGAAAGGGACGAGAAGTAGTACTTATATGTAGGAGGAAGTGCGAGAAAAAAGTGAAAATCGATGAGATACGGATAAGGGGCGAATTTCTGGACGGGAAGAATCGCGTGAAAAAATGGCGGAAATATCCCGGATATGTAAGTTAAGAGAAAGGAATGTGTTCACGAAATTGAGAATGGTGTGGATTTGGAAGAAGGGAGAAAAATATGATGAAGAATAAAGAAAAAAAGCAATTTAAGTGTATGGCGTATTCAGAGAATGGAACTAAAATAAAGGGATGATTGAAAAGTTGTACTTATTGTGCATATTAATAAAAGGCGCAAAGGATAGCCGATTTCCTTTTTACTTCAGTTCACCTAAATGCATTCGGAAATATGTAATATTAACGAACATTCTGCTAATTATCTGCTTATAATATAAAGAACTATTAATAAGCATAAAGTAACATCAAATTAACGTATTGATAGCAGAACGACCCAATTCGCCCTTTTGACGCGATGCCATAAATGTAGTATACGTAATGAAAGAATGGATTCTACGTATTCTCCTTAGGGCCATGATATCAAACTGAGAGTCTGCGCGATGCCATAAGGGAAAACATTACTCTTTTTACCTTAAAGTTCGAAATATTTATTAAAACGAATGCGTGAAATATGGCAACTTCACTTTAAGAAGCGTGAGAATATTATATTTCAAGCAGTTGCTGTGCAAATCGGGATAGTGAATAAGTCCTAAGTTGACGAAATACGCTTCTCCGACAGTCACGAAGACAACCTTTTTATCGCTGTTGAATTTTATAGAATTGATTCCAGTCACAAGACGATCTCGACAATTCTTTCTTAGTTAATTAATGGATTATATAAAAAAAAAGCGACTTGTTTGATGGAAACATGACACAGTTAATTGGATTCGATGTTGCGAAAACTTTTAATTTGCGTACTGCAAAGTCCGGGACACATTTCATAACGGCAACCGACTTCATCGAGTTAGAAGCTTACATTTGTGTCAAATAGCAATTAAAATATAGCCCCCTGAAGTCTAGTTTTATAAAATTTATAAATTTTAATTACGTCTCATAACTCTAATTATTTCTTTATAGCAAGTTAATGATTTAATGACGACTTCTATTGCTATTAAATGTCAGAGTTAGTAGTTTATTTGTTTTTATTCCAAATTTTGCCTATTATTAGATTAAATTTGGTTATGTAATGGATAAATGGAGATAAAGCATAATCCTGTTACGTGATGCGCCAGTCAAAAAGGGGTTAACCACTTCTAACTTAACGCTCCACCGTCTTATTTCACAACGCAGACGAATGCGAAGTTGATACATAATCTAAATCGCTCCGCACCAGTTGCCATAGAAACGACGAAATACGTATACCTCCCATTAGCGACCATAAAATAATAATGTAATGTTCTTTTTCATAACGCAGACCAATATTTTTCGTCTTACAGATCTGTATGTTATCTTCTAGAAGAGAAGGGTTATACGAAGAGGCAAAAAAAGACGAAATAGGAATTGGACGAGTATACTCGTCCAAGGAATAAGATGAGTCGGATGCAAAGTATAAGGTGGTGAGAAACAAGCGTAGATCATACGGGAATAAATAAATAAATAGAGGGAAGGAAAGTAAAGCGAAGAATGAAACAAGTTAGGAAAGTACTGCGAAAGCAGATGGTATAAGGCGGTTTTTTTTACAAAAGAATCTAAGATTCAATTTTTAAGGGTACATATTGAAAAAAATTGTTAGCGGCGTCATCAAAGTATAAATTGAACATTTCGAGACCAATTGTTTAAAGGATATTGCTCTCAAGATATCCTCTGTAAACACTTATTGTGGTATGGAGTCATCCCCATTTTGCAAGTTTTTCGCCTATTTTGAAGGTACACTGTATAAATAAAATAATTGAGCTCGTTGCGATGGTAGTTAAGTATTTCCTTTGTTGAAACCCAGAAAAACTCCCACTTTCTTCGATAAAAGCTAAATATTTACGCTAAATCTACAGTCGTGGTTTAATATTAATGGCATTATAATATAGTCATCTGATTCCCATTAAATGCTTACCCATATTAAAGCAATGAGCTCGTTGCCATGGTATTTGATTGTTGGAAAAATCCCCACTTTCTCCGATGAAATCTAGATATTGACGCTAAATCTGCATGGATTTGAATTCTGTCTTTAAAAAATAAGAAACTACAATTTCTAATATTTCCGTTAGTTCGAGTTTCGAGTTCGAATCTCGGCGGAAAATAATTTTAAAAAGCAAATATAAAAACCTCTACACCGATTTACGTGATTTTCTTATGGGGCAATACTGGGGCAAAATTTGCCGCTGAAAATTGGAATTGTAACAATATCGGATTGCCACATGTAGCTCCCATATGTAGTAACTTATCCTGAAAATTTGGTTTCTCTGGGTTGAATCGTTTCAGAGTCGGACTGGCGGACAGATAGACAAAGTGACTGGATAAGGGATTTGTAAAAAAAAATCGCTAAAAAAAAGAGACGGCGATTATTAGTGGCAACGAGGAACGAGAGGGTGGGGAAGGAAAGTGACGAGGAGAATGCCTATGACTTAAATGGGAGGAGCGTAGTTGGTAGTGCGCGGCGTTTGCATGGAGCGGAGTGGGCGGCCTGAGTTGAATGTTTAGCGGCGTAAAAAGTCCTCGCGCGCCTTTGAAGGAGGGATTGTCGCGACCTCTAATCGGTTGACAACCGTCGACCTTGGGCATCAGCGCCATTATGAGGATGGTAAATTGGATGTTTTTTTTTCTAAAGAAAGGTAGTAGAGTGGAGAGACTGATGAGCTATTCACGGAAAAAATGCAGTCACGCCAAAAAACGTGTGCTAAATATTTTTTTAAAAAAGGCCAAGTGTTGCGCGATGTGTGGAAGTGTCAGGGAGGTGTGGTAAAATTCATTACTTGTATCTTAAAATTGAAAGCAAAAGCGAAAGAGAAGGGCACTTAAGCTTTCTTGCGTCTTCGTAATTTAGAGATAAAGGTAGATGTTGTTTCATTATTTTTTTAAAAATTCATCCGAACGTTTTATTATTTCGTTTCGTGTTATGTACTCTGAAGTGTTTGTTTATTCTGTTTTCTAGATAGAATACGATTATATAAATAGATCGATCATAATAAAAGTGTATATTTTTTCATTAACAGCATTTGTTTTTTACATTCGAAATGATATTGTTGGTTTATCAACTTTCGAAAAAAGTTAAATTTTGCAAAGAATGGCATAATACATAGATTTATTGTGGATCTTTATGCATACTAAAAATCCGATCCTGCATCTTTTTGTAACGAATGGCAAGCTTGCTTTTTATGTTATTTTTTTAAAAGCTTATTATACTCGTTTGCTTGTCGATTTAAAAGGATAGGTATAATAAAGTAATTTTCGGTGCAAAGTTTTCCTTCACTTTTATTCTTATTAAAATAGCTTGTCGTCGTCATCTGACGTAGTTCCGTCCCAAAAAAGGCGTCCTCGCATAAACTTGTAGGAAGCACTCACTTCAACTACTAAATCATATGTTCATGACTCTCGAAGGATGACGGATTTTACGCAGCACTTCGTCACCACGCAGCCTTCTAATGGGTGTTAATTTCTGCACTCTGTGAAAAATAATTCTCATGCGCCATATGGATGATTTAGAGGTTAAATTAAATTATAATTAAAGAATTTAAACAACTTTTATATTGGCGCACTAAAAATAGGAGAAAGTTTTTGTTTAATCCAGCAGAAGGTATCCAATTTTGGATTTCTATAAGTTTTCTAATTGTAGGGGTTTCAGTATTCGTGTTTTTATAGTGATCAAAGCTTAATATAAAATTTTTGTCATTATTAAAACAAGTAATGGATTTAAAGTGAAGAATTGCCATAAAACTTTTATATAACTTTTTTATCAGTGATGGACCTCAAAACTGAAACCCTCCCTACAATTATAAAATTTATGGAACCCCAAAATAGTAGTACCTTCTGGGAATTTTAATTTTTTAAAGTTTTTAGTGCGTCAATGTAAACATTATTTTAACACTTTTTTATTTTACTTTCATTTCTGAATTTTAATCTTCGTAAATTTTTATTAAATTATAAATATTTTCTTGAAGCAAAAAATCAAATTCACAGCTGTCCGTCAACCAGTGGTGCGGGAATATTTTGTCGGTGTATACCTTACTGAAGGTGTGAAAATCTGGATAAATATGAGTGAAATTAATATGAAACTTATTAAGAAAAAGACTCTGATCTTTGTACTTAAGAGGAGTGCTAAGGATAACTGCTCCTCTGTTTCATTCAGTCCTAAAGCCGTAATTAGCAGATACCACATGTCTTCGATACAGTATTGCACAAGTCTGAGACATTGTATATGAGTAAAGTGGGTGTACGTTGAAGACTTTCGAAATATGTGTGGGTGTCAGATAGAAGAAGATAAAAGAGGGGATTTAAGAGTTGATTGTAGAGGTTAGTTTGTTAAACGTGATAATGTTTACCTTAAAGAAATTATTGAGATAAAATCTGTATCAATATCAACATATTAGAGCCATATATCCGACCCCTTGCCTAAGTATTAATAGAAAACGTAGGATAATGAAATATGGACTTCAGAAAAGTGCCATATAACCTTAACTGCGGCTTCATTTCTCTTTCTATGCTATATCATAGAGGAAGAAGGTATTAAACCATGAATACAGTTCTCTGATTATTTTAATGTAAACATATACATTTTATTGCCTCATTTTAAAGTATGAATGGCAATGAAACTTGATTATTTTTTAAATAACATAATTCACGCAATATAATTTTAAAGTCTAAGGAATGGTTTCATGCATCAAATCTTACGTATAAATTTAATTGGCCAATTGTAGGATTTTTTAAATATGTCTTATAATATAAAAACGTTGTTCTGTAAGGAACGCAAGATGTCCGACAGCAAAATTTAATAAGACCACTTGAAAATATGTTTTGATAGTTAACTAATACTGAACGCATTCTATCACAATATATTTTTGGTAGTTGTTAATATTCGAGTGGCACATTTATTTGTTAATGTAAATATCATACCTACCTATGAAGAAAATAACATAAATATTTTTAAAAAATAACCATGCTATCAGAAATACGCGACGATAAACGCGACGCCACAGGCCGTAGTTCTCATTCTGCCCGATAGATCGGCACCACATGTACATCAACAACTCACCTATCTTTCGGTGAAAACGACGGGAATATACAATAAACACTTATGTTTGTTTATGTAACAGTTTCTACAATAAACAGTTACTTTATTTTTTGTCAATAAGGATCTCCAATACAATGATCCATTCAATCGTCAAGGGAACAGTTTACAATGTTGAAATAAATTGGTGATTTGTTTTTGTTCAGATAATATTCAAAGATATTATTGCTATTAGTTAGTTTTAATTTCTTTTAAAGAGTTTCATTTACATAACGACGGAGAACATTATTGATGATTCGAGTAAACTTTCTTTCTTCGTAAGTACAGAGTACAATTTTAAAGCAATCATAACGTTAAGTGCACGAAATTTAATTATTTTCCCTACGTTATATATGTATACATATAATTATTTCCCTGTCTTTGCACACCGACAATTATATGTAGCATTGACGAGAACAAGTTGGGAGAAGAATATCAGAATTTTATAGCGGAAAATAAAAACCAAAGGCATTTACATACTAAACGACAACAGAATATTCACTAGAAATGTAATATATGACGAAATATTTCATATATAATAGTGTGCTATTAATGATTTTAAATGCAAATATTAATAATCAATCTATCTATAATTCTTCCGTTGATATTTCAACTGGAATTACACTAGTTTTCAAATAACATCTTCTGGACTTTACCCCCTCCCTATAATTCCGACTGCATCATTGTACTGCGCGAGGACATTGAGCGTTGCAGAATCCTACCTCTTTCGAAAGATCTAGCGATTGATTCTCTTCCTTTTGAAAAATATTTTTTTTCTTCGCGAAATCTTTCTTCTCCGAACCCTTCGAACACGTATTCGATCCGCGAAAATGTATATCCCTCGTTAAAAGACGCACGGCACCTCATCGCGTATTCATCCCGCCACCTCCCCCCTTCCATTTCGAAAAAAAAACAAAATAAGAACGAAAAAATAAAAATAAAACCTCGCGTCCAATTACGACTCCGAAGGAAGGAAGAGAAAGAGGGGGGAGGAAGCGATGGAGCGCGCACACGCGGATTGTCACGCCCCGCGAACACGCGTGTCCGTACATATCAGCGGAGAGGTTAGGAAGGAGACAATGGGCACACCTAGACTTTCCTCCAATCTTCCAACCGCCTTCTCTTCGATGTTTATAATCCTTTATAAACCTCTTCCCGTCCATCCAATTTTTTTCCGCTACCGAAACGGCGATCCTTTAAGACCCTTCCATTCGAGACGGGAACAATCCATCTGCGAGCTCATAAGGTGCCCCGCCCACTCCATCCGGATACGCGCGCAGATGGAACACACCAAGGAGGCAATAACCTCAAGGAGGACCCCCCGCGGTCCAGCATCTGGGGAGATGACGTCCTCTCGTAATCCTTCGCTTAACGCTTTCCGCTGCGTCTCTTTCAGGGCGTCGCGTCACTTCTTTTCCCTTCTCTCCATCCTGGTCGTCTCAAACTGCGTTTGTTGCCACACTCTCGATTTATTCGCGGATGAGTGGAAAACGCCGCATTCGAAATGATTCGAAAAGGTCGCGGAACGTTTGTTTGTTGTTTTTTTCGGGAGCTCGTGTCATGCGACAATTTAAGGTGGTGACGTTCCTTGCGCTGTTGCCTATGATGGAGGTTAAGACGGTGCTCCGTTGTTTATTTATGAGGGTTTACTTGTGTAAATTTTTCGTCTGATTTATTTCTGTTCGCTATCTCATTATTTCAAATCGTTCCATTTCTCTGAGTATTTCTATTTCCAATCAGTTTAGTAAAAAAAATTGGAGGTGAGATATTTTTGCTCTGCGACTCGTCGTTGATACGTTAAAATAAGTAAAATTTCAGAAATTTCAGGACGATATTTCTATGGTAATGTTGTCGTTTAGTTTGTGTAATTCAGTTAATATGTCTGAGTTATAATATGGAGTATTGGCGATGATTTCAGCTCTTGAAAATTGCGATTAAAAATGATATGAATGTGAAGGCTTTTGGTGACGCGAAAACACTAGTGATAGTATTGAGTTCTTTACTATGATATTGTTTTTCTCCTCTCCTTTCTTTGAAATGATTGAATTCCATTTTCCAAGTGACTTCCGAGCCTATGGATGTTATTACCAATCTGTGCCTTTTATTTTACATCGATCGTCAGTGTTTGTGCTGAATATTCCATCTTTATTTTTAGAGTTATACCTAGTTAATATTGAAAACAAATTTCTTTTTTACTCAAATTAGGTATCTAGGATTTCCGCTAAGTTTTTTCACGCTATCTTACCGTTTATGAAAGGAAATACACCGTCGAATAAAAATAGAGGCAAAAACAGGAGAAATCCAACACGGAAACACATCTTCCGACTCTGTATTTCGCATGCAACAGCATTCGTCAACGCTAAGAGGCCCGTAATTTCAGCCGGTGACTTTCTCGCATATGCACGGATCAGCCTTGACAACGTCTTACTTACTTCCGCTGGAGATCGTGTTCGCAAACAATTTACGAGTGCTTTATTTACTTCCAGCGATAACTTAGATGACTAGAAACTTAATAACCAGATTGAGAATGGATTACTTCCGTCAGAGTCCGAGAAAGACATCATTCCATCCGTTGCCCTTTCGGATGAAGATGTCCATAATGCAATCCTGTTAGATTCCGCCCCCAAATTGCATTAAACGAATAAGCAGCTTATAAACATCAGAAGGTGTTCCTCAACGAGATTTGCGCAAAATGCAATACGGTTATAATATTATCGCATAGCACGATAAACATTAGTTTCAATTGAAATTTTAACGCGAACTAGAGTTGATTATGAAGGAAAGACCTTTTACCATAGAAA
The DNA here is from genome assembly GCA_036926305.1 of Uropetala carovei. NCBI lineage: Eukaryota > Metazoa > Arthropoda > Insecta > Odonata > Petaluridae > Uropetala > Uropetala carovei. The sequence continues at coordinate 5,839,696 of JAXCHB010000279.1, forward strand.
CGGTTGAGTCTGCATAACTGTCACGATGTATTTTTAAGTATCTGTGAGTTAGCACTGAGGCAGGCTATCTTGTAGGTGAAATTATCAGTTGCTTTGAAAATCTGTTATGACTGCAGAAGTTCTCTCGACCCTCCTGTATACTCTCGTATTTTCGAATTCCGCTCACTATAGATACGATAGCGTATTTTCAAATCCTATATGCTTTACAATTTTATGTAAACCGTTCATAACAAAAAACGTACTTCTCGAGCGTACTGCTTGTGTTTAATTTTTTTAATACAAATATTATTTTAAATCCTTACCAATTTTTACTAACACAGGCAAGGGTGTGCTACTAAAAACAATCTTGATATTAAAAGGTTTCATCGACTTCAAGCCTTTAAGTTGAGCGAGATGGTTCTTCATTCATCTAATTTTTAAAAAAATATATAAACATGACGTCGATTCGTTCAGAACATTTTCATTGCTGCACAACCCTGTATTTCCAAAAATCGCTCTTTACTATTCGTCGGGAAAAAAATCTTTTTCCCGTGACGGCATTCAAACGTCGTCGTGGAAATTTTATGTCGTTGCCGGAACTGAGTCGCGGGAATCTGAAAAGGAAAAATCCAAGAACTTCAATTATTTTAAAATCACACATTCGGACGCTAAACGCGCGTGCAAAAAATTTCTTTAGAAAAATGACGGGTATGACCTTCGGGTGGTGACGCAAGCGCCAAGTCCCCGGACGAGGCTCCAAAACGGATGACAATAACGCTTTCATTCCCAGGTGTCCACGAAACTTATTGCCAAATCTCACCTTTCAGAACGCAGGACGCGTCCGCGCGGCGGAAAATCGATCGGTTCCTTGTCGCGAAGAGAAATTTTACGTGTCCGTAGTCGAGTTTCACGAAAAAAAATTCCAAATGTGACGGTGCTTGAAGATAGTTGTTCGTTCGATCGCGTCTCCTTTTTCCGAGCAAACAGATCGCGTTGATAATTCCCCCTTTTGATTCAACTTGACCGTGACCTTGCGGAGAGCTCTTTGACGCGAGTCCTCTTGTTGTTCCTCGGTCGACTCGTGGTGGAGTAAATAATCAAAGAGAGAGAGAGAGAGAGGGAAAGTTGGAGGTGGAGTTGTCGTGGATGCAGCGAGATGATTACAGGAAAAAAAGCGAGAACTTCCTTACCGCTCCGGTCTCCGTCATTATATCGGGCAGAAGCAAAAAAGCGAACCGTCTCCACGCTATTCGCATCTCATTTTGCGAACCTGGGCGGGTTCTAAAAAAATAAAATTTTTAACGTCGCAAATCTAAAAGGTGTGGACACCTGAGTAGTTCGTGACAGTTGGTTTTCCGTTGGGGAGAGTAAATAATGGATTTCGTCCGCCTATCTATATGCACACGCATACACGTGTTTGCTTGTGCGTGTAATTAGTGGATACGAATGGTAAAAAAGGATTACAAGTGGATGAGAGGAAGGAAATCCAGTGCACACTTACTGTGAAATCTGTAGAGATAGATGCTGGAAAATTGATTCGATGATAAACTTTTACGGACCACGTCTTTTGCCATTATGTTGGTTAGGTGCAATCTATTTTTATTTTTCACGCTGTCATCTCTGTCCTAGTTGCCATAAACAGGTACGTGATGTAATAAAGCTTAACTTGGTTTCCTAGAGAGTTATCGAGATCGTCTTAAGACTGAAAACAAATTCACAGAATAACACTTACATATTTAAAAAAAATTAAAAATCAAGTCTTTATTTAGGCGTATCCACTATTGTAATGGCCATTGGATATCCCTAAGAAAAGTACATAACTAATTTTTCCACTTTGGATACCTAAGTGCTTATTCTGAATTTGTTTGTCTATTCCCGTTAACGTTCGTTATAAGGATAAATCCATATTGCTCCTTGAATTTTTGGATTAATCTTGATTCACTTTTCTAAATCTTCTACAAGTAATTTATTTTTACTATTGGCGCAATATTACTTTTCAAATTTGTGGCAAACTGCATTTTCAGTAGAATTGCATATGAAAGAATTTAATTTTTTTAAACTTATAAAATGGCAGTCACTCATTGCGTACTTTTTATTTTCAAAGCTAAATGAACTGCGAGTTTTTAGTTAGTGCTGTAGGTAATAGATGGATTCAACTGTAGACGAATCGCGAAGACCTTTTGAGATTCTTCTCGCTTCACGGAGCGAAACTGACTTTTAGATAAGCGTGATGTTTTTCTTTATTGCTTAGATTTGTTCAACAAGTATTTTGATTTAACTCGATTAAACGAATTAAATACATGGAGAGCTTGTTATACAAAGCAATAAATCTACTGCTAACGGAATGAGAGCGCCCGAATCGGGAATTTATAATAAAAATTTTATTGAATAATAAATGAACTATTCTTTTAGAAAAAATGTCATAAAATTGTTTCTACTGATGGATCAAGCGGTTAATGCGCATAGCTTGAATCAATAATTTAGGGAGTTGACCTGAACCCTGATAATACTCATTCGAGGATTTTCACTCGATTTTATGCCATTTTAAGGCCAAAATCAACAAAAACGTCAACTAATCAGAATTCTCCAAAATCCATGAAATGGTTGGATAATTCTGATTCATCAGTTTAATCGTTGCTATAAGAAGACCTTGACAAATCTTTGACGCAAAATTGTGTTGAAATGCGTCAAAATGTTCAAGATGGAATTCAGGGAAATAAGAGTTTTTTCCAGTTCTCAAAGCCGACGTTGACGTCAAAAAATGTGGAATCCTGTGGTTTAATCTCCCATGTGATGTTATCATACCTGTATATTGTCTTGCTGCAAAAAAAATCCCTTCTCTTAATTTCCCTCCATGTCGCATTGCCACTCGCACGCCTCCTCTTAATTGAATCTCTCAATTTAGGATGCACCATTCGGACAATTTCCATACCCGATGACTAGATGCCTCGCCGCTGCATCTCGAGACAATGCCGAATAATTTACGTCCGCCGCGTACGGAATTTCTCGGCAGCGGTCGTATAAAAAGAAACCTCTTTCCCCGTTCCTTCCTCTCGCCTCATCGTGGCAGGATAATTTCCTCCCGTAATATCGCTCTTCCGCCGGCAAACGCTCTCTCCCTTACGCCTGGAGAGGTATTCCCTTAACGACACCCCGAGTCAACTGAAACCACAACCATCTTTTTTGAATGACGCGTGAGTAGACCGATTTCGACGTCGTATCTCGCGTACTTGACCCTCTTATAAAACTGCATTATAAGCCTCCCCGATCCTCCATCACTCCCTCCCCCTTCCTCACGCCCATCCAGCCTTTCGAAGAATTCCTCTTTTTCAATGGCCGGATGCATGCCGCGATTATCCGGCCATATTGTCTCTTCTAATATGACCGCCTTGTTGCGCCTGACGATCGCAATGGCTATCGCTTCGCGTGTCGTATTGTGTGTGTGTGTGTGTGCGCGCGTGCGTGTGTACGGAGTCGCAACATGTGACAACCTTGGACGCTAAGGGTGGGTGGTTGATTGTGTATCCGCCTACCTGCCCTGCCTACCGAATGCAAGGTCGCGGTTTATATAGAAGGGGAGATGGTTGGTGCGGGGGAAGTGGATTGGAGGGAGGGGAGCGTTTGGTTTCTTGTTCTGAATTTATCGCCCCGAGTCATCCGCTGTCCTTTTTATTTGCACCGACCGCCGCTTATTTATTTTTCCAAACTCGATTACGAACGTGTTACAATTTATTTTTGTTTATTGAGAGGATTTTCATCGAGATCGCCTTGGTTTTCGATTTTGCTGGGTGGTAGAATTTTCAAGTGCACGAACTTCATTTCTTTGGTTTGAGTATTTTTTAGTGTTTTATCTAATCATGCCATTTCTCCGCATCTTTAAGAAACTACAAACATTGGAGATACGTATGCATGTAGCTATTGGTATTTTACCTTTGAAGTCCACATGTATATATTGCCAAATATATATGGCACGGAATTCGAATATCAGTAACGTGAATTGGAAAATAAAAATTGTCACTGGCAGATTTATCACTAGCTGCCAAATATGAACGTCAAGAGATTTAAGAGCGGGAGCAATTCTCAATTTTTCAAATTCCACATCCCGAAATACTTTATATTTCCATTATTTAGGATACAATAGGCTCAATATTTAAAATTGGTTTACTCAAGTCAGTCTGCACAACTTTGTTTGATCCACCTAAGTCCTTTGTAACGGTCATGCATTTCCTTTTTATCTTTAAGTTTTTTACTACATGATATTTTTATAGGGAAAGGAAAAGGGAAAAAAGCTCGTGTTTCATTATTTTTTGCAATTTTAACCTAACTTTCAATGTACTGCGTTCATAAGTTGTTAATACCTATACGTAAACATGTTTAATATTCTATGAAATATTCACATTTTACGGTGAATTATCTAAATGATTGTTTGTATATGTAACTGTGTGTGTGTTGAAGTTGGAAGATAGTAATGAGTGCATTTAGACTACCATGATTGCACACTCAGTACGTAATTGTAGTGTATATTACATATAATTACATGTATTACATGTTACACCTGCTACACAAACGTTACGGAATGATTTTCAGTCGCAAGGTCCGTCGTAAAGATCAAACAATTTTCACTCGCGATATCGTTATAATTGGGAAAAATGCATTTCCGACTGACACGAACTGATCTCCCTCTGCTGCAGTCGATTCACGCAAAAAAATTACGTGCATCCCGACAAAAGTAAATTCCAACTCGATTGTTCTCGAGGGAGGCAATAAAGCTTATATTGCCACCGTAAATTTTCTGCGGATGCCACGAAGTCTCCAAAACTTAACATAATCGTTCGTGCGCATGCCGAGTGTAGTATTTTCTTTTTATCTGTTTGCCTCTCTTCCAAGTCGTAAAAGTTGCGTCCGCGAAAGAAAAGAAAACTGCGTTTATCTCCGGCCTTATCATTCAAGAGGAGGTGTCTAGCGGCGGAAACCAATGACAATAATTACCTTAACCTCACGAGCAAGTAAAAAAGACTCCTCTTTACCGCCATTTTCTCGCCAATCTTTCGAGAAAAATCGATTGTGAAATAGTATCGGAATAAAAATCGCCGGAAAAAGATCTCGTAAGGATTTGGTAGCTGTGTATACAGAGGTCGGGCAACTCCACATCGGATTTTCGAAATACATACTAAATGCCTTCATAAAATATAGTTCAATAATTATGTACTCCAAAATAGCAGTTATGAAGCAATTATCGTCATGAAAATTTTATGGATTTTAATATAGCATATAATAAGTGGCAAGAGCTGTCGTATCTCTGTGAGCAAAAAATGGGTCAAAACTCGAAAAGTCTGTGCTTAAATGTGTTTTTTCGAAACCTCCATCGGCTCTCCAGCTTTAGCTAAGTTTCCACTGGGTTTCTGAGACTTTGTTGCTGCCCATATTAAAAGAATACAATTGCGATAACGTCATATAAAATACTTGGCCACAGGATTTGACAGTTTTTAGCGTATTTCATCAATTTTTATGTGAACAGGTAACACCTAATACTCCAAATATAAATTAACCTCACACGAAAGGCAGCTCGCATGTTCAGTTTTACATAGTTTTAGTTGATTTTGTGATTAAAAACTACACAAAACCAACATATCTTCGAGTGGATATAACCAGGATTCAAAGGAACTCATTTCGTTTGGGATTCTAGCTACGCACATTAACCGCTCTGCCCATAAGTGTAATCTATTTGATGACATTTTTTCTTTAAAAAGATAGCTCATGCGTTTCTCAATATAAAATCTTATTATAAAATTGTCTGTGGTTCCGTAGCCTCGTTAAAGGAAGATCAAGTGGTCGTTTGTTACACATAAGTCTCATTGTCCGGCCTCTTAACCCTGAGAAAAAGTTATTTTTTAACCCTCGGATGGCGTGACTGACTCATTTATGTGGTGAGGTCATTGGATCGAGTTCTGTCGAGGGCAAAGCGAGTGATGTAATTCACCGAAGAATAATATCCTCTGGAATCGCACAGGATGTGGCAAATTTCATACGCGATGCAAGAAGAGGGAAGTCAAGTACATATCTCCGTTCGAATTCTTCTCCACGCCAGCGTGATTCGCGATTACAATGAAATAAGAGATAAATTGTAATAAAGAAGCCATAAATTCAAGGTCCAAGAGATTATTGTTCCAAGTAAACCATGCGGCAAAGAAAACATCAGTAGTAATACCTTTTTTTCTTTGTAGTAACGCGACAATTTCTTCGTCGGTCAAGATAGACCCTTTTTTCCGTGAGCTTCAATTTTGTCTCGCTCTTATTCACTGGAGAATGCAAGAGTAAGTATATACCTGAGCATAAAAAAATTAAAAAAAATAGAGCTTCATTTGCAGACGCAATATGAAAAGGCGCGTTTTTTAATTGAGGTTTATTTAAAATATTAACTTTAATTTTTTTATAATGTTACTAATATGATTATTTCACAGTATAATTTATCAAATAGTTAATTAAGAAATTTTAGTCTTCTATCTACAACCATTTGCTAAAAACGAGTACAGTAAACATCCGATTTACGAACATTTGGTTTACGAACTTTCGATGTTACGAACAAGATTTTTTACACCACAAATTTGACTTGCGACCTCAAAATGACCGCCGCAATACGATGAAATATATTGAACAAGTTAGGAAAGTGTACAGCGTATCACAAATGGGCGCGTTTCGTGCAGTGGAGTATTAGAAAGAAATTATATACCTACCCGTACGTAAGAGAAATAGCGTTTTAAAGTTCTTTTCTTAATCATAAATAATCCACTTTCTTCCTATTTAAAGATATTGCATGCACACGTAAGGAAATTAAACGTTTATTTTTGAGTTTGTTTGTTAGCAACAATGAAGAAGTAACCATGCAATCAATTTTCAATTCGATTTAAGACTTTCTTGTTCGATTTTCTTGATAACAGCTTTTCCTACGATAAAAATGTCTGGGGAAATAAATACTTAATTTACTAGTCCTACAAGTTTTATTTGAAAAAATTTTTATATGAGCAATAATTTAAGAGATATAACGGAAAGTTCATTTTTTGTCACTAGCATAGTGCCCCTGATTGGCTTACGTGATTCAGTTTTGCGATTGTCTTATTATCTTTGGTTGTAAGTCCTTAATATTTCATGAATATCCGTCCGGTAGAAGCCGAGAACGAATATGTGGCAAGGACGGACAGACAGACAGACGGATGGACAGACCGACGCTAATGGGCGCTCACGCTGGAAGCGAAACGCGCCTAAAAATGAAACGACGTTCGCATACGACTTCTTTGGATGCGTTTTTAATTCTTTTGCAGCACCACTCTTCAATTCCAAGATTTTAATATGGCATTAACGGGAAAATATCTCCCGATTTACGTACTTTTGGTTTACGAACTACTTTTCGGGAACGCATGGTGTTCGTAAATAGGAAGTTTACTGTACTTATCGTAGCCATAATTCTTTTTTTTTTAGAGTTCACTTTCGGGGAATGGCCAGTGAATGCGATTGCATCGTAGCCGACATGTGAAACTGGTTTTTCATAACTTTGTTACGGCTATTGGAGATACCTAATGTAAGTACTTATTTTTTAATACTTAAGTGTTTACTGTTTAATTTTTCTCGTGAAATATTTCAAGTAATGTCGATACTTTCGTATTTTATCCGAAACCCTTCCTGGTGATGCAATTTTGTCGTTTTTTTTTAAAGTGAAGTTTCAATATGCTTTAAACGCGTCCTAGAAAATAAAGTATAAAAAATCTTTTAAAAGTTATTACCACATTGAAAATCAACTCGATTGCTTGTAGTTATTATTTTCATTCGAGGAAATGATTGTGCCTAGTTACAAGCCAGAAAAAGATGATTGCTTTATAAATATATAAAAAACAGCCTTGAATTTTATGCCCCTGAAATAAAATTCTGGGTGCGTTGCTGTCTTCAAGGACTAATCCACCAACTTTTTTTAAACCGTGTTTGGAAATAACATTTAAAAAAATCTTTTTGATTAAAACACATAAATTAATCGGGAAACTCAAAAAGCACATAAACAAATTTAAAAGTTAGATACTACGGATATTTATCATTCTTCGTAAGTAAGAGAAATAAATGTGAAATATTTGGTTTAGTTTATCGAATTCGAATCATTGAAATTCCAAAGCGACGGCCTTAAAGCTTGGGAATCGATGGTAGATGACAAAAAATTATGATTGAGTAGGTATGGTGATGAAATTTTTTAAAACTAATGTTGACATTTTGGAATTTTGCACATTGGTCAGAAGACTTTTTCGCATATTATTTTACATTGATAGTTGAAAAGATTCTTTATTTTCTTTCTGTCCTCATCCGGCCAAAATCAAGTCACAGTTCTTAAAGTACGATTTTATTTACATATTATGCGTGAGTCATTCAAAAGCTCTGCTCATTCATCACCCCCGCCTTGCTTGTTCCGCATTCTCCAACCCCTCCCAATGATATCATTGTAAGAAATCCGCCTCACCAACAAATGAAAACATACTGCACGTGTGAAGAATGCATACTTCAAATCATAAAGTTCTTAGATTCTCAAATAATGTTGGAAAAAACGAACAAATCACGCAGTACACGAATTACGGGACGCTTACCTTGGTGAACGAGACGAAATTACTTTGCATTTCGTGAAAATTCTCGTTTCCACACACCGTCGTTTGGGAAGCATAAGTTTAAGGATACGGATTTGAGATCGAATATTAAGGCGCATTATCGAATTCCAGACGATAATTTCTTTACTACTGTCGAAATTCGACTTGTATTATTTTATTTGTTAAATGCTTCTTTCCTTAAAATTTTATTCTTTGGCATTGATTTTTTAAAACTTATTCTTGGAAGAATCTCGTCGAAGCAAAATCGAGGAAAATTCAAAGCATTTCTCCTGATATCCGACATTACAATCTGCTCTAGGTAATCGTTAATTCATATTGGACAGCCGCGCCTCGATATATTTCTCACGGTTTCCATAGAGACGAGTCTTCGGAGACCGTAGCGAGGTATCTCTCTCTCTCCGAGCTTGGGCGGTGAATCACAACAGCGGACGTCGGGAAGGACGAAGGAGAGATACATACACACACACTCTCTCTCCTCTCTAGAGGGCGCGGACACACACGCACTCGCAAGCATGGATGGAAGTAAGGAAGGAAGCGAGAGTAGGATGGGGAGCGGATGGAGTAATCTAAAGAGTCCGAGAGTAGGAGGAAGAGTTTTGCGAGGAAGGAAAAAAAAGCGAATCTGGTTTTTTTCCCTCCATCTTCAATTCGCCACTCTCCCGCGTAGGTGTTGCAATTATACCTCGTCTTCACAACAAAGCTAAGGATCCGTGCGTCCGGTATTGCGTATGTCTCTCTCTCTCTCTGGAAGAGGAAAGGGCGAGGGGGGAAAAGAGGCGAGCAACCGTCTCCTTTAATCTGTTCTTCTACTTTTCTTTCGCTATTTTTATTTTTATTTTTTGGGACGGACGGAAAAATGATCTTCGTGTTATCTTTATTGGTGTGAACGGTCGTTCAGTTCAGTGACGTCACTCTCCGTCTGTCTCCCCCCCCCCCTCTATCATACTTTCTCTATTTTTTCTCCTTCTTTCAGGCTTTCCTGCCATTTCTATCGCCTTCCTCTCATGTTTTCCTACAAGTGGGTCTTTTTTTTTACTAAATATCATAAGCTCTTTTCATACTTACAATTAGATTTTTCCTTCTTAAATCTCACTACATTCTTTTTATCTCTTTTAAACTTTGTATTCAAACTTTACATATTTGTTTACTATATTCAATATTCATTCACAGTTTCATGTAATTTGCAGTAAAATTTTATATGGAAAATTGTAATGTACTTGACAGTTGGGTTTAGGTGTAAGAGGGGGATAATAAAACTCGACCTCGCCAAAATAAAGACATTTTTCTGTCTGTCATCTTGTAGGTATCAGGGTCTGTCACGTCTCTTATAAGGTTTCTTGGCGTCTCGTGTTTTAGATGGATAGATTGCCAGCCTATCACGCAATCTCCTTTAAATATGGATAACACCAGCCTTTTCTATCTTCTTATCTTACATATAATTCACTAAGCTAGATAGCCTTAACTTTGTGGAATTCCATTATAAAGGAATTAAAATTAAATTTTCGCTGAATAACTTGGCTTACTGAATTCATTTTTATGTGGACAATTTCTAAGTTATTCAGTGAACTCTTGTTTTTTATAACTTTTCCTCCGTCTTTTTCTGTTTTATCTATTTCTTTTTCCTTACCTCTCTCACTTTCTCCATTTTTCAATCTCATTCTCTCATTTTCTTTCATTCTCATTCATTCATTCATTCTTAATCATTCTCTTATGCTATTTCTCATTCATTTTCAAGTCATCTCATTATTTATCTCATTCTCTTTTGATTCCGTCTCACATTTTTTTCCTTCTCTCTCTCTCTCTCTTTCTCATCTTCTTGTTTGGCTTTCTTCATCCTCTCATTTTCCATCTACCTTGGTGCACAGTGGTGCAACTTGCATCACAAGGAGCTCATGCGTTTTTAAAGGAGGAAGGGGGGGGGGGGGGGGTTGTTGCCGTTTGAAAATTTCATATTTTTTCCTCGCCCCTCTTATCTTCGTGTCTGCCTTCGGGATGTCACACCGATTCGTAGATAATGTTCCCGTCCTTGGACGTCGAAATAGGTGTCGCAATATTTGCTCCCCTGTCGGAGGGGAGGAGTTGAAAAAGAGGGAAGAATAATCGTTTGTTAAGCTTTGTCGGTGCGGTTCTTTTGAGCGGAGAAAGAAATTGCTAGGGTAATGACAAAATCGCTGTTGGGAAATACCAACAAGTTCTCGGAAAAGTTCACATTTCGCTTTACCGGATGGGGCGAATGTTCCATATTTAGCGAGCCCTGCGAAATACACATTTACAATGAACTCTCTTAATGACGTGATTTATTAAACAAAAATATTTATCTCCAATTTTTAATAACTAAAATTACATATTCTTATATATCGAATGAGCAAATTTTTTTACTACGTATTATTCACGAATCGGAATGGTTTAATTAGGTGATGGAATTTTTCTGATGGATAGCGATGATATAATATACAATCCTGGAAGACAAATGACGTAAACGGGTATATAATGATGAATGTTTTTATTGTAAGAAAATTAAGAAAAGTGAACGTTTCACTGTAGCTGGAGCCCAGTAAGTTTATCACAGGTTGTATGTTCAAATTAGGCCATGTGGTAAAAATTTGTTTCTTATGTGTTATGAAGAAGTTGGAATAAGTTCAGGATGATTTTATAAAATAATAAATTTTCCATTTCGAATTTTTTTACTTTAGTTAGCTAAATATTCTTATGCAATTGATCGAATAGATCACTCCAACAGTTTTGTTTTGTTTACGGTGGTACAACAATGAAAGCAAAGCTTAAATACGTTTAGATGGGATAAAGTTCATATACAACTGCTTAACTACGGAAAGATATGTTTTAAAAAGCTAAATGTATTTTAGGTTTCACGTTTTGTTATTAATGCTGAGTTTCTAGTAAAAGTAAAGTTTTACATTATAATAACGCAGTTTGACCTCAAAATCTGAAGTTTGTTGAATCATACATAGACGTTAAATTTTTTATATTGTTAAAACATTAATAATTTTATTTATTTATGTGTGGTATTACATGAATGTGTTTATTAAATTCCGTGGAAATTATTAATTGAAATGTTGCGATGATTCCGAAAATTTACGTGAACATTCTAAAATATTTTTTAATATGCTGTTACAGTTATTTTTTTAGCTTATTCGATTATTCATTGGTAACCCTAACATTTAGCATAAACTTTTCATCACCTTAATAATGAAATTCTAATTCTTCTGCTTATATAAAATTTCATTTTTATATTCATCCGATAAGCGTCATCGTAACATCAAATAATCGTCTCGTTGTCTCGACAACTTTGATCCGTGAGTTTGATACGCTTTTCTCCGTAATGTTCTTGTTTATTCATATACCTCGAAGGTAATATTCCATGTGCCTTGGCCGACATCGAGGAGTAAATTCCAAGATAATAACCGCGTCACGTCTTAGCCGCGTGTCTCTCTGATTGATGAAGAGATGCAATTCTCTCCTCGAACAGCACGTGGGAATTTTCTTGCATTTCAACACTCCAAAGAACCAATTAAAAACCATGTGTTTCTCCTAATTATGCTCGTTGCATAAGCAAACAAAGACTATTCGCGCTTTACGTCTTCACGGCTTCTTAATTTGGAGAAATATTCATCGCGATTTGCATTGCCCGGCGATTACTCCACAGTAGTATGCGTTTTCATTGCTTTCAAGATCCTCGAGACAACCTTGGCGCCGATGGGATTCTTTTTTTTTATTAAAGTGGCCCTTCGCATGTTCAATGGAAATAAACGCGAGATGGAGAGAGAGAGGCAGGAGTAAAAAAGAGAGAGACAGACAGACAGAGAGAAAGAGAAAAGAGATTGAATCGTAAGCATTTTCATTAACTCAAGTGGCCATAAAGTTCCAGAGTATACGTAGTGTAACGTAATGTATGGTATCCGCAGTAACAGCTGGCGCGCCCGACGGCCGCAGGATGCGATAATAACCGTGTAATTTCATAGAAGCGGCGATTCTGGCAGCTCTTGATATCGGAATGGACAGGTGGAGACGGTTTTTTTATTTATTTTTTCAACCGAACCTGTATATTTAAGGATAAATCGGTCATTGCCGGAACAAACTCGACGGGCACGCAAACGGCGGGGGAGAAAAAAAATTGAAGCGATCTGAGCAACATTCTTCGCACGTCATCCCACCCGCCATATCCGTTTTAACATAATGATTTTACAAAAATTAGCTGTTGTATAAACGAAAAGAAATATCGTAACGTTTTAATTTTCCGTCTGCTCCACTTTTTAATTCTCCAATCTCTTCGAATATGTTGCGTTCCTTCCATCCGACACCAAGGGAAGAAACAGGTGGGAATTAAACGTCACGCAAGAGTGAGGGTGTATATAAAAAAAACGAAATAATTCAGAAAATAGAAGTGAGGGGGGGGGAGGTGTGCGTCGTAAATCCTCGATCCGCGTTCAATAAAGCTCTCTCTCCATCCCCCTAGTATGGTCATTTCCCGCCTTCTTTCAGCGACGCGGAACCGCGGGGGTGGGTAATATGGGGGTTGGTGCGGGGAGGAGTTGGGGAAATCGTACTTTCCTCACCGATGAAGAATTTACGTTCGCTGAGAAGGTGCGTTTTTTTCCCTTCTAGGAATTCTTCGATTTCCTCCTGATATCTCAAAGGAATTCAGATACACTCGTCCCTCGAATTGCACGGTCTCGCTTTACACGATTTCGGTTCGGCTCGGTTTTCTTCACAAAGAACTAGCTCGATAACACTTCCATCAGTGACACTTTAGCTTGGCATCCTAAAAGTCTCCAAGCATTTGATGTCATAGAATGTTCCAATTGGTCTCATAAATTGGTTCGGTAGGATTCGATTTAAATCAATATACGTATGTCGGCAAACATCGATTACTCAAAAATTTCAAAGTCGAGTGAAATGAAGTGTCGATTTTTCACCACGGCATTTTCTACGAAATATTGCCACCTTTATATTGAATTTGGTTTACCACACTCAAACGCTACATATTTTGACACCAAACATCCAAAATGGAAGATAAAATCGGTAATTGTATGCTATACGGCCACATTTCATTCAGAATTCCCTACACATTGCTTTCAATTGTTTTAAGAACCAATACTGAGCTTCCTCATATTACAAAGGCAAGGGTGCGAGACTTAAGAATGTGATCGTTTTAAAAATCTGAAAAATTCACCTCTTCTTTCTAGAAGTATCTCAGATAAATCCTTCCATTACAGGAATATTTATCGGTACTAAACCTTCGGAAAGTCAATATTGTCAGAGCCCGACTGTTTGCTTTTGGTAAAAGGAGAAAGTGGACATACGAACACAAGGGAGATAATGCGCGCGCGTTTTATCTATGAAAAAACGCTTTCTCGAGGATAGGAAAAGGGTAAATTTTAGAATTATATGAAGGTGCACAAACACAAAAGGCAATGAAAAATGTTCTATTTTTTCATGTAGGCTAACCGGGGTTTCTTGCTGTATGACGATAAATACGGCACATGAAATTGAAATTTTTATGGCTCATATGAAAAAGGAAAAGAGAAATGTTTAACAAATTAACCCTTTTCCGTTTGATTTGATAGGTTACGGCAAAAATCTATTGAACTCATAAACTAGTACAGCTATTTCTCGGGTAAGGACATTTCACACAACCGTTTCGCGGTTGCAATGCTGTCATATGATGGGCTCTTTTCGAAGTTGCGACGAAGGTAATTCGCGGTTACGACGCTGGCCCAAGTCTTTGCTCCTATCGATAATCAGCAAATCGTCAGTCATATGCTGTATTTTTTATATTATCGTCCTCACAAAGCACTTTTATTGGAGTGTTTGCATATTTTACCGATTTATCTTAATTGTTTTTATTCGCGCAACTTTCTCCCTCAATTTAATTCCAGCTCAACAACGAGCTGTTTTAAAGAATCGCCTTAAGATACATGAAATTTAAGTTTTCAAATTTGTCATCGTTAACATCGATGTACTGTACTTAGTAATCTGATCCTTACCTATAAAATATTTTTGTCCGATTTTCATTTCACTATCGTCACCACTGTATTGTTCATCTTCGCCAGTGTCCTACTGCTTCGTGTCAGTCCTCACTTTCTTCAACAAGACCTTCTTCATGATTATCCGTTTCATTATCACAATCTTCTTAGCAGGAATCATTTTTACCAAGGAGTCCTAGCGTAGTTACACTTCATTCGAATTCTCAGGACCATAAACAAGATGAACTTCACCCATCGCTAAAAAAAACGTTTAAATGAAAATTTAAAAAAATAACTTCAATGTCGATATGTTGGATACAATCTGTATCATACAGAGTAAAATTGAAAAAAATTTCTAATGGCTGCTGTGATAATTCTAAAGCTTTCTTTTCTATTGTTAGTAGTAGGAAGATACTGTAAGGCAATATGACCCCTCAAGTTTGCGAACGTCTGAAACTACTTAATAGAAAGCCTTCAGCGCCATGTATCCAAATAAATATTGCGATCAACGGAAACAAGTTAGAAAAGTGTACAACGTATCACAAATTGGCGCGTTTCGTGCAATGGAGTATTAGAAAGAAATGATATACTTGTACGTAAGGGAAATAGCGTTTTCAAGTTTTTTCTTCTTCATAAATAATCCACTTTCTTACTATTTAAAGATATTGCATGCACACGTAAGGAAATTAAATGTTTATTTTTGAGATTGTTTGTTAGCAACGATGAAGAAGTAACCATGCAATCAATTTTCAACTCGATTTAAGACTTTCTTGTTCGATTTTATTGATAACGGCTACTCCTACGATAAAAAGTATAAGAAAGGAAATACTCTTCTTTACTAGTCCTATAACATTTATTTGAAATATATTTTGATATGACTAATACTTAACGAGATATGATGAAAATTTCATTTTTTGTCACCAGTAAAGTGGTACCCCTGATTGGCTTACGTGATTCATTTTTACGATTTTATTATTATATTTGATTCTAAGTCCTTAATATCAAATTTCATTTCGGTAGAAGCCGAGAACGAACACGCGGACGGACGGACAGACAGACGAACAGACCGACGACAATAGGCGCTCATTCCGAAGCGAAACGCGCCTAAAAAGAGGAAATACTTTTTTCTTAATATATTTTCGATTAAACACGTGAGCTGCTTTGATAAGTTAGCGAGAGGCGTTTAATGACGTCCATCTTCTCCGCCCCTTTAACGTTGGTCTCCTTGCGAGGACCAACCGTTCTTCCATGGAAACGGTTTTCCTCAATAAGCACCAAAAAACACCAACTGACCGCTACCCATCTCCATTCTTCTCACCATGCTGTTAGGCAGAAAGTGTGTGCGCGCGTACGCACGTGCTTGTGTGTGTGTGAGAGAGAGAGAGAAATAAAACAAACACTTCATGGAGGGTTCGAAGTTATGTCAGCCCTCACAAGCCATCTTTGAAATTTCCGATAATTATATTAACCTTTCGTTCTCCTCTTTTGTCCGGCCCGACAAACGGCGGAATTTTTTCTTTCCTCCCATTCCTCAAGACCTTTTGTTTCTGCCCTTTCTAGAAAGCTCCTTGTTTTTCCCACTCCTCTGTTTTTTCTCCTCTTCCGTTCACTCTCTCTCTCTCTCGTAAAACAATCTCTAAGCATCCTCTTGTCGTCATCCGGGTTTTCAAAAGAATCCACATATCCTTTCGCATCCTTTCTTTCTTTCCAACGTATTTTTTACCCTGGTCCGTCCATTTTTTCCTGAATACATTCTTTCCCTGTCTTTCTCTCTCTGTCTTTGTTGTCTACGTCTCTGCTGACGTGTCTGGAGATAGTGCAAACACCTGGGGAACTCCGCGGTTCACATTGTTGCGCGTGGGAGTATCCTCCGTCTATCACGCATGCGCGCGGAAAACAGTGCCTCAAAAAAAAAAAAAGGTAACCCCGCGAGTGTGTCGGGTGGTAAAAGGCTCGGGATGGAGGAAGAATGTCTTGTTTCTTCGGAAAATTCCCGAAGAGTGAAATTTTTGCTTCGTTTTCTTCTGTTTTTATCCGATATCCCAGTCATGCATGCCCTTCGCTCTTCTTCCTCACGCTCTTATTGAGCTCGGAGTGATCCGAGAAAAAGAAGGTAGTATTCTTTTCAAAATTCTCCCTCTCTCTCTTCGCTAATGAGAGAAAAGTGTAAAAACGCCGTGTTTTGTATCTTCGGAAGACCACCTAAGAAGTAGGTAGGATGTTCTCTGTCTCTCTCTCTCTCTGCTGCTATGCACACGATAGTCAGGAGTGAAAACTACCTTGCGTGCGTCTTTCTGTCGCGTTTCCCTCGGGATATAAATCGAATTTCGCTTCTTTTATTTTTTCGGCTTTTTTCAAATTAAAGCGGCCATCCAATGAGGAATGAATGCTGATTCGTGAAGATCATTCAGGGTGCTGCCATCTGGTCGCTATGCATGTCCGCGTTAATACTTGCCCACCTGTATTTAAATTGTACATTGAGGAATATATATATATATATATATATTAGGGGGAGAGGGGTAAGTAACGTTGTTAATGTCAGTTTTGCCTCATCCAATCATTTGAGTTGCGAAACACCTATATAACTGTCTAAAACTTTAAGCCAACTTCAATGCACATTAAATTAAGCTTGAACGGCTGTTCACAAAAGCTGGAAATCTTGACGTCATATTTTCACGGTTAATTCCTAGCGATTGATATGAAAAACTCTTCAATCGATCTTGTTGGAGATCGTTTGTTACTAGCGGACGTCGCGTACCTTCTATGCAAAACTTATCCTTTTTTTGATCAAACGAATCGTCTGGAGATTTTTATCTTGAGGTTACGACAAAAGATGAGGTATTTTCCGATACTTTTACCACTGGTGAGGACTCACAAATGTTGGAAGCTCGCGAAACCTTCAAATAAACAGCCTCAAACGCGCCAATTGCGGGAGGCATGTATCTTGATCAACTAATGACTCAGTATCACTTGTCATCGCAAAGAATATTAAAATTTTATAATTATGAATTGCGAAGATGGTCTAGCTCAGCGGATCCCAATCTGTTTGGTCGCGACCACCTGGGGGTCGCGTAAGGTTGGTAAGAGGGTCGTGAAATCGAAGGGATGTAGTATATGGGTCAGTAAAAATGTTTTATTTCCTTGGTTTCTTAATGGTATTTAGTATTTTACTAGAGAAGTCTGCATTTGAAATGTTGCCAGCATTTTTAATAATATACACAGAGAAGCTTGGAAGTTTATTGAATATTATTTTTTTAAATTTCATATATACAGTACTTAAGTACTTAGCATAAATGCCCGTCAATATGACGGGAAAGGAAATTATATTGCTGTATCCCCTTTCCTTCCTTCCTCCCTACTTCTCCGTCCTTCCCCCCTCCCTCCTCCCTACTTCTCCCTCCTCCTCGCTCCCTCTCACTCTCTCTGCCTCGCTCTCGCTCGATACATCTACGTAAATGCTTCGTATGACGTATGAATATTGAAGCAATAATAGGAATCTCGAGTCTCAACAATGATATTCGTTGTCCAGGAAACTTATTGATAAAAGCGCGATATTTGGTCAACATTTTTTAGCATGTTCATTAAATATGAGTAGTTTCGAACAGAAGGCGAAATTGGACGACAATAATAAGAAACTTTATACATTCCTCGTTATAACAGTCCACGTACGGTGAATGTAGGTCAATTTTTTGTAATTTTAATTTGCAAAAGAGTGAAAGCCTGAGCGTCGAAATATCGTATTTTACGTGTTATCATACGGGAAATCGAAATTATCTCCTGGAGTCGAACCCGGGTCTTTTTTCGGGATTTGTTTTTCTCATAGCCTTTGAATGCGTGATTCGTGGATTTCTGCCAAATTTCAAACTCGTACCTACTCGGAAATTATCTTAAATCGCGTCTAAAGATTGGCTGCAAAAGTGTGTAGACAAGAAAACAAACAAGTAGCTATACCCGGCGTAGCATAGGCCGATCTAGCGGATCTTAAAGGTTCTTAATTAAACATTCAGGCATTTATTTATTTTTTTGAACTTATATTGTTTAATCAAAGATTTCTCTAAAGACACAATTGTCAGTTTCTGGGTTCTTTCCTGACATTACAGTAAGTGTATCAAACGATCTGACTCTTGATAGAGCAACATATAATTGCCCATGACTAAAAACAGGCTTAGGTAGGTAAAGGCATTTTATCAAATGTTTAGCCTTGTGACTTATTAATACTCATTGAAAAATCCAATCGTATGGGGAATTGTTTTCGTTTGAAACTGAATGATAAATTTGTATCTGATGGAATGAGTGAGATCCTTAGAATAAGTACCGTGTCTGAGTTTACTGCCCCGGTCACTTTTGCTTGGATTATGTGTATTTGTATTCGAGTAACAGTAAGTCTTGTACCATTACATAGTCCTCTCAATGGCATTAGGTTTCTAAGGAGGATGATAACGGGTCAGTTCATGAGGAGGCATTCCGGCTGTACCCACGTAATGTTTACGCGGATTTCTTTCAATTAATTTATTAATAATAATGTGAATCAATTAATGGTGCAAATGACATCCCCATAGAAAACTGTTCTATTAAAGACGTATTTTACTATTTTCTTGCATTATTGATACATCTCCCTCTCTCTCTATCCGCCTCTCCCCTCTTTGTCTCTCCCCTTTCCCCTCTCTCCCTTCCACCTCTCTCTTTCCTCCTCTCTCTTTCCCCCTCTCTCATTTCCTCCCTCTCTCACCCTGTCTCCTTTTCCCATTGCCGTCTCTATTACTACATTCCTGCATAACCTTCCTTCTCCCCTATTTCCCTCCTCCCTCTCTCTCCCCTCCCTCTCTCCCTATCCCCCTCTCTCCTGCTTCCCCCTCTCCCCTATCTCCCTTTCACCTCTTTTCCTTTCCTTCCCTCCCCTCTCTCCTTTTCCCTTCCCTCTCTCCCCCCTCTCCTTTTTCCCTTACCCTCTCTTCATTTAAACTGCTTATAAAACACGTTATTTTTACGCTCGTAAGCTATAGATGTTCATACTATTAAAAGGCAAGAATCCCATATAAAAGCATTGTAGCGTTTCCATGGTTTTTCCATGGTTTTTATGCAGTTAAAATCAAATATTTAAGCTAATTCGGCATGAATTCGTATTCTGTTTCCAAAAATAATTATTTTCACTCTTTCTTCAGTTTAATACTTCAAGTCCGGAGTTTGAATTATAATTTTAAGTAATTTTAAAATGCAATTAAAAAATGCCTTGCACCGATTTCAATGCTTTTCTTATGGGTAATAAATGGTTACTTGGCAACGGTAATCAACAAAGCACACATACCTTAGCGTTATATATATATAGAAGCTAGATTGGCATTATGAGATACAAAAGGTTCTGTACGAATTATTCAGGATTATAGTGTAACCAATTTTATAATGTTTATACTATTTTGAAATTTATGTTACATTTGATATATATTGTCAAATAGATGGAAATATGTAATGGGGTCGCGTCAAAGGTCGGCAACATTTTTCTATTGAATGCCACTCTTTATCATTATTAATAATCCGTGATCATCCGCGCGTTCCACCCTTAAATTCGTTTTGTACGTGACGCTTTAAGAAAAGCGGTTCTTATATTACATATAAGGAATCCTGAAAATAATGTGGCATCATTTAAATACAAAATAAAATTGAAATAAAAGTTTAATTCTTTAAAAATACGTGCTTTTTGTAATTGCTTCTGAACTTAAAATCTCTTTGCGTGCCACCTTTTGCCACGCGCAGGGCCGGTTTCAGTTAAACAATATGTGTAAGCGAGATGAAAATTTGCCGCCCCTCTGGATATCAAAGGCATGAATTAATATTAATGATATAGGTACTAAAAAAATAAATAAACTTATTTTACTCAGTTTTATATTTTTAGAAACATATTCAGCTAAATACTGTCAGAAAATAGAAATAAAACATTCACTGAACTTATAACAAAATTACTATGTAATGATTATATTACCGAATATTTTTATATTGCAACTTTACGAACCCACTTTTCGAAAAGGACGAGAGTAAGTTTTTTCGGGCTTTTTTCTTTGCAAAGCCATTTATCAGGAATCAAAGAGGGAAGCTAAAGGTAGAGATCCCGAATGTTAAATAGTTGCACAGAGAGACAAACCCCGAGTAATCAAAATCTCCAGTATTGAAGGTATACTGCATTTGGGGCGGGAAGGTTATTTGAAATTGCAATGCGTAATCCATAAAAACACATGAAACTTAGCAGTATATATTCAGCTAAAGAAGTTAAGGGCGTAGCGCGCGACCGGCCCAGAACATCTAAGGGCACCACGGAAATGCTATTGCTCAATCTCGTTCGGCTAGGATCCACCCGTCCATCTAAGAAGATTGCTACGTTGGGGGAGCATAATAGTTTCCAACGCCTTGTTAGCCGGGCGGAGTCTCGTTCGCTACCGGATTTAACCAGGCATATCGCTCCACCAACTGCCAACGTCCACACACCGATTCAAGGAAGAGCTTTTATTCTGCCAATTGTACCCGTGTCTCGGCTGGTGAAGTTTTCCGTGTCGATTCACAGTATGCTGCAGGCTCCACTCCTCGCGGTGCCCTTCCGTCAGTTCCTTTAACCTCTTGACATTTGCACCCATACTTCCCTCGGAACCCAACAAACATGGTAGGCGCAGAACCTACCACCGAAGGTTGATAACGCAGACACTTGAAAGATGCGTCCCTAAGCGCTGGGACGATTTTCGATCTTCCGAACCTAACACGCCCAAAGCTTGCAAACGGTTTCCCGGCCGGGCCAGCTACAACTGCCGGGGAGCCGTATGCCCCTGACTTTCTTTCCTGGATTCGGACCTAGCACTCCTCCGTCGCCATTTGAAAGCCGACAAACGAATAAAATGACAGTTGCGCTGCAACCGAGAGAGAAAAATTGCTGCCTGCCATACTGTCGCCTGAGGCAACATACTATGTAACGCCCCTTTTTAATTTTGTAAATAGACAACTCGCCTTAGCTGCGTCTGATCTCGGAGATCATTTAGTCGATGATGTTAGGGTGAAAAAAATTGGTGTGTTGAAAGAGGATTAAGCAAAGACTAATGCCATTTAGAATTTTGCCTTCAAATTTAAAAACCAAACAGAAAAACGTTACTTCGTGATTTGCGGAAGTACAACTGTCAACAGTTAACATAATCCTCCTCGCATATTTCTTAAATATTTTTGCTTATTAAACCAAAAGTTATAAAAATAGCCTTGAAACTCAGTGCTAGCGACAATGCTGCTAAACGGTCCAGAAATGTGATATCCCTGCAGAAAAACTAGAAGTGAATGAATGAAAATGACGCAGAGTCTAAAATTTCCAGTAAAAAGGTTTCCGCAATCACATGTGTTGTAATAGATGTAATACAATCACAAGCGAACATGCCGTCAGCAGGATTCGAACCCGCGACACTTGCATTGGGATGCTAGTGACGCTAACCACGGCAGGTAAGTGCTATTTGAACGAATTATTGACTTTTGACATTGTTTCTATGGGAAAATCGGTTTCGACTGCCGTCGTTTCGCTAATCGTCGGGGTTTCCAGGAACCAATTAACGGCGGTTTTCGGGGTCCTACTGTACTTGTAGAATGGCTACAGATCTTAAATTTGGCTAAATTACGATTTTCTGTTGTAACCGACGGGTAATTTTCGAAATTCTAAAATTTTAATTTTTACGGAAGTTTGTTTTTCGGACCCTGTTGTTTCATTCTTAACCGCATAAAAAAAGGATGTAAATAATTGCAAGTCTTTATAAAATTCCCGTTTTTAAATTAATTAAAATTAGGGCACGTGCCAGTTTCATAGCAGAAAGAATAAGGCTTATTTTTTTCGAAAGACAAAATCATCAATCCGTGATGAACGAGCGTGGAATTTATTTTTAATCGGGAACAAATGGGAACTGTTTTTTCCGGTTTTCAACAATGAAAATTATTAATTACCGTGGAAACGCAATGAATATTAAAAAAAAAAACACTTGAGCGAAATAATCTCACGTAATTCATGCGCTCGTTAAAATATTACCGTGATTACGCTGGTGGGGAGAATGGAGGGAAGAAACCGAGACATTGACCCTAGTTCAACCGTTTTTCCTCCAACCTTGCGCACCGAGTCCTTCGCCGCTTCCTCGTTCTCCTTTTCCTAGTTTCCTGGCACTTGCTCTTATCTCCACAAACAATCTAATATAGTTAGCCTTTTATTACCTATCGGTGGGAACGATAAACATCCTCCCTTCAATCAATCGATCCATCGGACCGTCACATCCCACGATTAGTTCTCGGAGATATTTCCGTCCGATTTTACGACATTTATCTCGGGCCGATCTTTTTTTTTCGTTCTTTTTCTCCCTTCGTGGTACAACTTTAACTTCCCCCTCCTCGCCGTCGTTTTCATTAAGGTTACGGTCTAACAGTTCATCCGAAGCACTTTCCTTTTCTATCCCTGTTTCTCGCGTCGTGTCTTTGTAAGTGGATAATATAGCGCTCATAAAAAAATAGCAAGAAATATTGAAACGGTCCCGCTAAAAATACATGGGTGTTATGTCGCTTTAAGTTTCGTTAGAGAGAAAGAGAGAGGTAAATAAGGATGATTAAGGTGTATGTATATATATAATTGCACTCTCTCGATCCTTGAAAGTTTGTTAATAAAAGGGGGATTTGCATAATTTTTCCGAAACTCCGTTTTGTCGGGAAATGGAACAGAAGATGGCGAAGGTCTTTTTCGAAGTGGCGTTTTAGCATTCATTCATTCCGGTGTATAATATCCTTCCGCTCCCCGAGGCTGCTTATTTGCCCGTTGTTTATTCCGTAAGAAGGAAATATCTTTCTTGGGAATAATGTTTTTTTAATCCTGTGCATTATTCCGGCGTCTTAATTAAAAACTCGCACTTTTTTAAGAAGGTTATCTAAATTTAGATCGAGTAAAGGGAATTTCCGGTGGAGTGATTTTTTTTGCAAACGGATTAGGCGCGTACGTTACGGTTGCGATGAATCGATTAAAATTGGTATTTTTTTTCAGGATTCTTAGTTTTTATGGAATAACGGTAATTAGGTCACTTATTTCCGAAATAGGAAACTGCGAGTAACTTTGATCCTATTAGGTATGTGTGGGCATACTACAGCCTTTTTTCCTCATGTGGCTCTCGAGAGTATTTTTAGCTCCCCGCGGGCAGTAATGAAATTTAACTGGGATAATTTCGTACTTGTTACTTGGAAGTACGGCCGGAAAAACCTTTTATTGCTGAAAAAAATATTGATTTTCACTAATAGTACGCATTCTTTCAAATAGTTTCGTACCTGAATTCCGATGCGACTTGCCGAAATTATCGCAACTGCTAATGCCAAGGCCAACCAAAATGCTAAAACTTTTGCTCGTCTCATATCGCTCGTAGGCAAATAAAATCATCAGGACAACGTTTTTGCGCTCCTTCGCAATACCATTTACGAAAGTGGGCAAATAATATGTAAAGCGAGGAACAGTAAGGCGACCTTCCACGCCTCCGTTCCTCATCATTGAGCACCGCGTAGACAGTACTCATTTGTTTTTTCCGGCGATTTCTAGATCGAAAGGAGGAAAATTCCTCGCCCAACCAATTTTTTAAAATTTCCCTTCTATTCTAGTAACGTTGAGATCTTTCAGGGGGAGAAAAAAATGACCTCTTTTGCGCTTTGGCCTTGCACCGTCTCGCTATCGAATCCGCTTCTCCCTTCTTCAATATCTCTCTCTCTTTCTCTAAGTGGACTTAAAATGCGGAAGAGTCGTGGTTCGAGAATCATGATACGGCTTTATAAAATTCCCACGTTCCACGAAGAGGGTCACGGCAAGGTCTCCGGAGTCCTTCATTCTTTCGCCATAACCGCGAAAGTAATGTGAGTAACGCCCAACACTCCGCAATTCCATGTTTTCACGAATATATAAATGTGTGTTTGTGCCCTCTGGCTGCTGTGGCTGTTGCAGGTGCACCATTCGACTGCTTTTCCTTATGTTGAAAGATCACCCTTTCAGCTTTCTTGTCTTAGGATTATTGGCGAGGATCTATAAACGTAGCTTATAATAATGACGTGTGGCTTTAAGGGGTGTTGCACTAAAAGTTACGAGATATGCATTATTTACAGTGAATACGGCCCTTTTGTTTCGCTTGATGATTTTTATGAGCATAGCTGCGTTAGATATCTTCTGTCCGAGGTGATATTCCTCGGTACCTAGGTGATGCGGACGTGGATACTATAGTATCCATAATTTTACACACTAAACTACAGGATAGGTAGTATCCATAATTTAACACACTAAAATACAGGATAAGCCTAAGGTGTTATATATGAAGTTTGGTAACGATATGGCAAGTACTTTTTGAGTTAGAGCGCCCACAATCACATACACACACAGACATAATTCCGAAAATAGTCTAAACGTGTTCAAGGGACCTCAAAACGTATATTTCCGTTGAAATCTCGAAGTCGATTTTTTTCGTGATCACAATACTTTCCCATTACTACGTATGGAGAAAATAAAAATCGGTCCATATTTACATATTTTTATGCTTGAAGGAAAAATACCTTGCAAGTCAAGAAATGGATTCGTACGTGTTATCTTATGGAAAAATGTTAATTCCCTATATTGGCAGCACTGATTAATCCTGGTTGACCTAACCTTGACCATTCAGTAAGTTAGGATTTAAGGAAGAATCATACCAAATTTGGTTATTCTAGCTTTTATCGTTTAGGAGGAGTTCCATGAACAAACACACAAACACACGCTTCAAAATATATTATAGATAATAAGGACGGATTATTATTATTATGACTATTAGTGTATGTATTTATTGGTTACGGAAATTTATCAAACCATAAGGCGTTTTTTAATTTTTTTGTAAAGAACGCCTAAAAAGGGCGGCAAATGAGTGACTTGTACACGAGCGGTTAATGAGACCCCTGTACTTAATTATCTTAAAAAATAAACAAGTTAGGAAAGTGTACAGCGTATCACAAATGGGCGCGTTTCGTGCAATGGAGTATTTGAACGTAAGGAAAATAGCGTTTTAAAGTTCTTTTCTTCATCATAAATAATCCATTTTCTTCCTATTTAAAAATATTGTATGCACACGTAAGGAAATTAAACGTTTGTTTGTAGATTGTTTATGTTATCAACAATGAAAAAGTAACATGCAAGAAATTTTCAACTCGATTATAGACTTTTTTGTTCAATTTTGTTGATAACGGCTACTCCTACGATAAAAACGTATAGGAATTTACCACTTCTACAAGTTTTATATGAAAAATATTTTGAAATGAGCAATAGTTTACGAGATATGACGGAAAGTTCATTTTTTGTCACCAGTAAAGTGTTACCCCCGATTGGCTTACGTGATTCATTTTTACGATTTTCTTATTAACTTTGATAGTAAGTCCTTAATATCAAATTTCATGAAAATCCGTTCGGTAGAAGCCGAGAACGAACGGACGGACGGACAGAACGACGACAATAGACGCTCATGCTGGAAGCGAAACGCGCCTAAAAAGGCCAATCCAAATTAAGCAGGTGATTATTTTCATAAAATTTCTTCCCTTTCCTCGTCACAGTTGAGTTTATAAGAGCAAAATATGTAATTTGAGAATCTTTACTTTATAAATGTTTCATTCTATTTTGCTTAATCAGTGGAAGCTTTTACTGTCTCCTCACTTCATGAGAACGCCTTTCAGAAGCTATTCGGCACTAAACGGCAACTAACTGACCGTTCCAGAGACAAGCGAAGGATAAAATTGAATATTACCTTGTAAATTCTAAAGATTTCGACGAAATATAACTTGGCCGAAAAATATTTGGGAAAAGAATAACAAGAAGAATAAATATTAGAATTAATTACTGACCGTTTGGGCGTAACGTCGTGTTTGCTTTTAGAAATTGAATGTGAATAATAAACTGCGCAGATTTTCATTTCACCATCAGGTGTGCGATGGCGTAACATTTGTATACGGGTTCTTTTTAAAGTGACAAAATAGGAACTAAGAAAATGGTTATTCGTTCTCTCGCTTATCATAATAAGGAATAGCAAGGCTCCCAAGGATCACGTTTCGCGTTATTTTCGTCGGCGCCGCGGAATCGAACACGAAAACGCACTTCCGATAACTAGGAGCGTTCGATCTCTTTCGGGATCGCCGCCCCTCCACCTCTTCCCCGCCGGTGACATTTTGAGTTTTTCAGAGCGAGAAGCGAAGGCGGTGAAGGGCAAGTTTACCTTCCCTTCGTCACGAGCAAGACGTCAGGGTCATTACCCCATCGATTACTTTACCTCAACGTTCGCGTCACGAAAATCTCGTCGGGAAAGGTCTTCGTGAAAGCGGCCGACGCCGGCGAAGAATACGCAGCATTGCGACAGTAACAGTAAAGAACACGCCTTATCAGGAATTCGAGAACGCCATTCGTTTGAGTCCTCGACCGAGTAGGAGCTTAAAAATATGACGTTACGCCCGCATCCGTTAAACTCGAGAGCCTCTGGTTTCAGCCTAATCAATTTAGGTCGCAAAAAACCGATGGCCGCGCGAGTTAGAATTGTCGAACGGTGCGTCAGGAAGTTTGTCCCGCTGTCCCAATTAACCCTTCCAATGGTAAAAGCGATAAAAATGACGAAGTTGCGGAACGCTTTGTAGTTATTCCGAGCGTTTCCGGCGTTCCAGCCGAATACAATTCAAAACCTTGCTCAATTACTCCCGTGATCATAGATAACGCGGGAACACACGTGAGGATTTATCATTTTTATTTCGTTTGCTCGTCGTTCCTCAGGCTGCGATGCCGATGTTTTTTTAAAGGCATTTTTGTCCGAAGAATTGTTACGTGGCATATGTTTGCTTGAACGTCCATGTAATAGGAATCATAGATAAAGTGAAAATCAGGCAACCCATTATACGTCTTTCATTCTGAGATTCGACTACGAATAAAATAAATGCCGAAAAGATAATTTAATTGTTCAGATTTTGCTCGAATAGAGCAAAATTGTAGAACACATCGGGTAACAAAGATCAGCCTATGTCATCATAACATTTGAGGCAGAGATAGAGGGGGAGAGAGAGCATTGGCTCAAACGACGTGACTCCAATTAAAATTGAAGGCGTTTGAAAAATTCATAAACCTTTCGAGGTCAGTGATGCAATCCTACTAGGGCACACGTCATACAGGCGCACAAGGCTCGCCCTAGGAGTCGCGCTTAACGTCTGCGTTGGTTTCGAAACCCAATACCGTTAACATAACGAAAAAATATTAATTTCAAACAATAGATATTACAGTTGATATTATAGTATTACGACTAATGCTTAAGATTGTTTCTCGCTTTCAGAATGTACAGTTACTCGATGAATTCAAACTGATTAGCAGCCAAGAATGTCAGTCCATAGCCTTGTTCCATTACTTCATTCATAGCCGTTGCAGTCTTACTTGAGCTCTGATAGTTAGGGGGAAAAGGGAGAAAGTTTTCAAATTTACACAAAAGAAAGAACCGAGAGAATGAAAAAGGTACAACGGTTGTGCTCTATTTGGCAACGTTGCTGTTCAGTGATTGGCTGGAGCCTATTTTGAGAGCTCCTTCAATCTATTTTTTCTTTGCTGCCAGGGCTAAATTTACACTAATCGGACTGTATTGTATAGTATATTTCACGGTACTAAAAATCTCAATGACGTCACACGTCATCACTGTCGAGGGAGCTGAAGATTGCCCGGCGACAAAAAATTAAGTTATTTTGAAGTGACGTCATTGGAAATAGAAGCGAAGGTTTACCGATCGCCCAGCTAGGAATTTGATAGGGTATAATAAAGAGTTATGTTATGGAGATTGGTCCTTAGTGTTAAAATTCCTCAAAAATCAAATTCCTTAATTATTTTCTTATTTTTTCCAAATGGTGACAATTTACCCGACCAAAAAGAAAACTCTTATTATTAGTTTTCAATAGTAAAAAAGCTTAACTTTTAAATTTTGCTTCTCCTGTATCGTCATAAATATGACGCAATAAAATGCTATGACAACGCTCTTCAGATAGTAAACGAGGAAATAATACACGTTTTTGCGAGTTTAGGAGGGGTAGTGCGATTAATTAAAAGTTCTTGCGTCATCGTAAATTGGCGTCATAAATATATGGGAATTTTCTTACTGAAAGAATAAAAGAAAGTTTGTAAATAGTTGAGTGAGCTCTATAAAAGTAAGAAGTAGGAGGAGGTAACTTGCATTCTTGGAATGTAGTCTTTCCCATGCGTGAAAACTTTAATCCTCTAGGCTTCAGTAGTTTGGCTAGAATACCATTGCAAAATTTGAATTTTCCGGATTTGAAGTCACCTAGCTGAAAATTTATAAACTGTGAAAAATTCAATCGTCGGAATATTCACAGCTTGATAAGAGCTATCCAAGTCAAAAATAATTTCTCGAATGCCTTTTGAAACGAAAATGTTGATTGGCCGCAGACGGACGAACAGGAAGAACGATCGACGGATTAATTTAAGAAGCTCTGCTATCAGGTTTCGACGTAACACATCATCCTCAGGAACGAAGACTTAATTCACGAAATAGAACTGTCTCGGGGTATACTCTCAGCAGAATCTTAACCTTGGCGTCAAAACTGGCGGGACATCTCACGATTCCACAGGTCTTCCTGTCTTGTGTGACCTAGCTATTTTTGAATCAGCGACCTTCGCTATAAGTAAACTGTAATTTAATTTTCATTGTCTGAGCATGCCCTATTTAAAGGTTTTGTTTCGTTTGTCCAATTTTCTGGTTATTAGAGGCAATCTAAAAAAAAAAATTCCAATTTGCCCCGAACAAAGGTGCGTTTGATACGGTCGCCGTATGTACTTCCTGATCAAAATCGAACGAAAATTTGCGCTGTTCAGTACTTATGCATTATCGCAACCAAAAACGAGAGGAAAAAGACTCGTCATTTCCGCTACCTTCGCTGGAATTGCCGGAGATACAGGTGTAGCATTCGTGACTATTGTTCTCGCCGTCATTAAGATTGCTACAACTTATCTTCCGTCACGAACCCTTCTGATTAAACAATTCTAGAAAGACATTATAACTGACTCATATAATTTAGTATGAAAACAAATTTGTCTTATTTCGCAAACTAAATACTCTAGTTTCCGTGCATTCGGGTGAACAAGGCTGAAAAAATACCAGAATCATGATGTTGCATCAAGCTCTCGCCCTCACTTTCGAAGTAAAAAAGCATCATCTCATTCACGGAATAAACACGTTTTTGCGTGATATTTTTCTTACGGCATTAACACCTATTTGAATCGTAAAAAATGAAGAATTTCCGTCATCGGGCACGAGAATTTGTGATGTTTTTTTTTTACAAACTATTGCTTTGGGTGAAATATTAACGACGTTATGTATTAAGTCAATCGTCTATAGCAAAATCTTAATTGGCATAAAAATATTGAGTAAGGTCTTAACTTATTTTTAAAAACCTTATACACAGCACTTTCGGTAATTTACAAGGAATCGTTATGGATCTGATTTCTTCAAAATAAGAATAAGATGTTTATGTTTTTCTTTGAAATTCTCAATCTCTTTTTCCGATATTTAGAAATTTCATGATGAAGTCAAATCCAACATCTGCTAAACGGTTGAGAAAATATGATATCCATTTCTGTTACAAAACAGTCGACTTCAACGTTGATCGCCAATCGCTGATTCTAGACTAGAATCGTTCCTGAGGACATCTGCTTTTTGGTCAGAATGCCCATATAATTTTCACGGACTATGAAAGCCTTATTGACAATCAGCTGAAATTCAATCATCAATTTGATATTTTGCCTTTGGAAATGGCCTAGCGAACAGACTCCGAAGCATTAATAGTTAACCAGTTACATGTCTATGCCTTTTTACTTTCTCCATATATACGTAGTATAGGGAAAGTATTGTTTCCATGAAAAAATTCGAATTGGAGATTTCAACGGAAATACACGTTTTGACCGTTTTCTCGACGATGTCTGTGTGTGTGTGACAGAAATTTGGCGTGCGTTCTAACTCAAAAACTATTCATCAGATCAGCATGAAATTCTATATTTATTATTTTATATATATTCTTATGATTTGATAACAATCGTTCAACCGGAACCAGCGTTTTATTATTGTAAAATTTTAGTTTTTCTTAAATATTTCGCTCAAAACTGAATTTTTTTAACACACACACACACACATATAAGTTGTACATATTATTTTTTTCTACAACTTTTACTTGAACTAAATTTTCAGATGAAGAATATTTCAAGAGATATTCAATTTTCTTCGAAATTGACGGTTAGTGGGCAGTTCGCGCGCGTGGTGGTGAAAACAATTAAATCGCTAGCGCTGAAGAATGTAAGTTGGACCGTTCCTATCGCCGTATTTATTTGATTTTAGTTGACAACTTACGTATGGAGAAAGTCATGTGCTGGACACATGAATTTATTTGTAGAGTGCATTGCATTAGTTAAAATTTGAAAAGGGTAAAAACATTCCTTCATCGAAAGAGCATTTTATACCGAATATAATAAAACAATATATATATATATATATATATCGATAGAGAAATCCTGGAGGGTAATTTGGCCAAATATTTATAATTTTACCTGCTCCGTAAACAACTTTCGAGATTAACGAAATTGATATGTAAATGAATGAACCTGTGAAGTTATTATTTGCGAAATATGAGATGAATAAATGCGATTTCTCAAATAGTTACTAAAAATAGAACTGGCTTTTTTTGTTCGAGTCAACTTAAGCAGACGGCGGTGCTCATTCTTCTTCGAGGAAAAGTATGCCGTACTACGCAGTAATTCATTTCTTCCGTGACGTCGTTTATCAAGAGGAAGATTCCAACTTTCATGGTGGGAAAAGATTTTGACCTACGAAGTCCTCGACGCTCTGACATTGAGATTTTTGCTGATGCGTGTGTAGATAGTAACTTTTCTGAGCCAGGAACCATTCTGGCCTACATAACCTTTGCTATTTTCTCAGCAGAGTATCACTGATGCGGAATTAGATACCGATCCTAAGGTTGGATGAGAACTTTGAACTACGCCGACCTTGATTCCTTGATTTCGAGTTGCATTAAGATGCAGACTTAGATAACGCAGCTAAAGATGGGAAGAAAAATGACCTATATCACGATACATTTGTTTATTTTTAGTTTACTGTTATCAGTAATTCAGGACCAAAATCTTCTGTTTCTTCGCATATCGACGTACAAAAAAACCCTCGCTTAAAGCGGTTTTTCTCAGCACTGTTTTGCTCTGACGCTATCTGCGTCGTACGAGATCATTGCGGAGAATTGGCGCCTCGTATCCTCCTTGTGTTATTGTTTCTTTGTGTTGCCCAGAGTGTTCAGGGATTTTTTTAAAAAGCGGCCAAGAATGAGAACATTTGTACAACTATGAATTTATATTAGAAATACTGTTTTCCAAAGGAACGTGGAATAGAATGATATCGTCCATGAAAAGAATTAGTCATCTAAACGCGTCGTCATTGCAGGTTGTCAAAAATAGGGCGAGACTGCACTGATGATGGACGTCCACCTTTACTTTTCTATGGAGGAGAGGCAAAAGGAAAAATTCAAAAATTTAGAGAGACCGAAAAGAAGACCAGAAGACTGAGAATATGGGGAAATTTCTAAATTCATCGGGCGAACGTGAAGACTATGTAATAGGAAATTGTAAGATTTTTTTAGGAGCCCGCAAACTGGCAGCAGATGTAGAGGAATGACGTAAAAACACACAATCACGGAGGTATGGACAATCAAGTTCAAATCTAGGAGCCATTTCCAAAATCCAGGGTCCAGTATCATATTTCAATGCTATGCGATTTAGAATCAGGGTTGTTTAAAGTTGTATGCATTGCATGTACGCCTATTTTCTTTCGGAACGTCATAAATTTGTACGCAGTATTGAAGTACATTAATTGAATTTTTTTTATTGCTATATATACACAAACATAAACAACACATAGGAGCATAGATTGATGCATGTTGGGAGTCACCCGAAGAGACAGCAAAAGGAACGGCTGGGCAAGAAGGAAGACGGGAGTCTTTCACGTGATTAGAATAGTAGAGGCACTAAAGTGACAGTTGGCGGATCATACTGCTAGAAGATATGATCAGCGTTGGACGTCTAGTGTCATCGAATCGATCCCAAGAAACATAAAGAGACCGAAATGCAGATGGGACAGAGAGTTTGTGAAGTTCTTAGGGCCAACTTGGAAGAGAGAGGCAGTTGATAGGGAAAACTGGAGGAGTCTGGGGGAGGTCTTCATCCGTCAATGGATTGAAAAATGCTGATGATATATATATATATATATATGTATATACTCGAGTTTCTCCATCTTACCGTTGATGAAAAAGTCGACAGACGAAATCTTTCGATCGTGACCGCTAGACGAGGAAAAGTGAGGGCGCGGAGAATAACCAGCGTGCTATAAACGGCTCTCACAAGAAATCTCTAAAAAAAAATTAGGAGAATGAGAGTCAGGAGTCTCGTGGTGCAAAAAACATGCGGATTGCGAAGAGGATAAAAATCCTTGACTTTAAAATCGGCGGAAGTGGAGCCGACGATAATATAACAAAAGGAAGATGGGGAAGTTTTTTTTAAGTGTAGGATGGAAAGAGAGAAGATCAGAGAAAAAGAGAGAGAATAAGGTTTGGAAAGGGAGCGGTTTGAGAGAGAGAAAGAGGGAGGTAGTTAAGTTATGCGTGGGTGGGGGAGGTCGTTACGTAAAAACGCGATTCTCGGATTTTTTCATACCGTTCGTCTTTTTTTTTCTTCCGAAGCGACGATGGACCTCGAGAGAGTCACGAGGGCGCCATTATCGTCGTTTTTTATTTATCGAATCTGGAGGAGAGAGAGGATTCCGAGAATCCCCCGCGCGCGGGAAGAAATAAAGGAACATCGTCTCTTAGCGACTTTGTCGGTGCCGTGATTACGGTTGCTATGCGACGGGTGGGAAGGTGGTTTTTGAGGTGAGGGAGGGAGGGTTGGAAGGAAAGGTGAGGAATTCCTAAGGACCGAGGAGGAAGAGGGAGAGATCGCGAACATCGAGGCGTCGAATCGGTCTACACCCATCGGAGCGTGTAAAAGAGAAAGGAAATAATGTTTCCGGTCAGAAATTGGTTCGTAAATAAGTCTCGGTATGTAATATTGTCGGAATCGTGTAATAACAAGAAGCGGGAGGATGTGGGCCAAACGAGTACGTGCGTCTCGAGGAACGATCGGTTATTTTAAGACCGACTGCCCCTCTTTCAAGTACGAACGTGACGTTTTCAAAGGACGTTGCTAACGTCGAATCTCGTTTCAAGGATAAGGAAAACCATAGCTCACGTTTTCGAAGGAGGTGCGCACGGCCCTACTGTAACACCTGGGTTGCTTTCTGATAAAGTTCCGTGCAATGTGAGTCCGTGTTACGCTAACCTAGCTCATCGTAGTGAAATGAGGATGTTCAGTACCTCCTCAGGAGCCTAAATTCCTTAGCCTCTCTCTGATACGCATGATTCCACAATTAGTTTTTTGCTGTCGCTTATCTAAGCCACTGGTTCCTAATCTGTTCCAGTGTGCGGACCAATTTTTAACCTTCAAACATTTAACGGACCATGTCGTGCTGCTAGTTGTTTTTATACACTCCGCTATATACGGAAATCTAACATAATAATAGAGAAATAATGTGCACTCAGCAGTCGTATGTAACGTTCACACCGTAAATTCGTTACTTTAACAAATATATTTGCGGAACATAGCAGTGAAGATGTTATTTTTTTCCATGGACTCCTTGTAGTCACCTCGCGGACCACAGTTTGGAAGCCACTGATCCAAGGTTATAAAGAAAGCTCTCGGGCCTTCCGCAACGTGCCTCCCATGCTCGATAATCTGGAATCCTATTTCCCAGGTCCGATCGCGTTAATCCGCGTTAAATGAATTTTTCGTATTTAAAAAGACAACCCGCGTTGTAGCGAACCCCCTGTTACAGGAAGGCCACAGAAGCACGCTAATGTTTTAGCGAAATTTATCCAGTGTGACGGAAATGGATCTCTCAGAATTCCGCGTAGGTATGGGTGTATCCGCCCACTCTGCCGAGTTAACGAAACGCAGCTGTCGAATTGATTTTTTATTTATTATTTATAAAACGACTTCGCGTGTCATTCTCGCAGGTCACGGATAACGTGGTAAAAATCGATGGGTTGTGAAATCTTGTATCGATTGGATTGATTTCTGGGCGTTTCAACTTCTCAAATTTTGACGGCTCCTCGCCATTTCCGTACTTGAGATTACGGAAGTGAAGGGGAAACGCGCGCGGGAGCCGAAATTTCGAAGCTGTCCCACCTGCGAGTCAATATTTTCTTACGATCGCCCAAAAACGCTTCGATCGAATGCGTTACTTTCTCTCGCCTCCTGTTTATATTGAACTTTTCACGGTTCGTGGTTGCTACGTTTCTCACCAAAGTACGAAATTATCTGGAGAAGTCGTTCGGTAAATGTTGATGTGTTAAATGTTTTCCGGGCTTTGGAAAAAGGACATGTTACTTTTTAAAGAAGGACGCGGTTTTGGACACATGAAATTTTAATTCAGGGTCACTTAGTTTCACTTACAATTGCTTCGAGAAATTTTATATTAGGCTATATTTTATTTATTATTTTATTATAATTTGTATTCAGTTATATTAAATTTTATATTATTTTATCTACTAAACAGTTTCCTTTAGAAATTTTCTGCTACTTAGAAATTAAATCGCGTGAGATTGCATTTTCTATGGAAGAGTGGCTTCGTTAATCGATGTACAATTCAAGACTATTATAGGTTGGGAAAACATTTTGACGCACAGGTTCGCTTAAATTAATCGAGAATACATATACTATATTTAGGTTAGAAATCCGTGTTTGTAGAACTCTGTCGTCGTAATTTCGAAAAATAAGGCTCATAAAAATAAATGGAGGAGACGAGCTGAAACTTTGAATGAAATGTCGGTGAAAGGAAAAGTTGAGATGAATACAAAGAGTTGGTTAACAGTAGCGCCAAGATCCGGAGGGATTTCCAGGGTGTATATAACTTAATCGCTTAATTGCGATAATTCCCAAAGATGTTCTGGATGATGAATGTTGTTTCAAGGTCGCGAAAGAACTCGATGGGAATATATTTAAGACAAACTGGAGAAAAATAAAAAAATTGACGCCTCGCGGAATAAGACGAAGAGACGGTTCTTTTTACATGGTCAACGAATCGAGTTTTTCTTTTATTTGGAAGCGCCTTACTTAAGAGATATTCCCGAAAACCTGGGAAGTTAGATAATATGTGAGAAAATATAGTTATTTACACCCAAATGCATTTGCATTCGTAAGATTCAACGTATAATATAATAATGGCATTTTATCATAGTTTTCTAACCTTATTATAATTTATATTGACAGAAAAATGTTAAACCTATATTCCTGTAAGTAGTGATTAGAACGACAATAAAAATAGTTAAAATACAAAATCATTTTCTTGCTTTTAGCAGTTAAAATTTATTCCGAATATTAAGCTGGAATAGAATATCAGCTAATTTTTGTTAACATCTTTTGCTTCATTATTTCATACTTTGCTTAATTTCGTCTTTTTTTTAGAATCCTTGATCAATGAATCGCCACTGAAGACGGCTGCTTTTCATCCGAAAGCTGCCTGTGTTTTTCCAAATCTTGTTTTGGACCTGGGCGCTATCTTGGAGAGATTCCGTACGTGTAAGTTGAGTTCCATATTTCACTTTTGTCACGCATATTAAGCTTGAAGCGCATCCTCTGGCTCTTTTTAAGCGGCGATCTTTCGTGACGTCTAGTAATGACGAAATAACGCGTTCTGCCGATGCGCGTTACGCAAAACGAGACATGAGCGTAGGAGCTAGGAAAACGAACCGCCAACTCATCTCCCATAGTGAGTCCCATAACAAAAAAAAAGAAATTATGTCGTTATTCCAAACCGAGAGAAAGCCGTGCGTTGCCTCAAATGTCTCCATCCGCTTCATGCGGAAAGAATGGCGTCGTTTTTTTTTTATTCTCGTGATTTACTGCCTCCTTACATTTGTGACGATTTTGACGTGGGAGGTCACTATGGGCTTGCCCAATCCTAACAAAGTAGAAGGGAACTAACTGCATGAGTGGTGCAGGATGGTGAACGTCCCAGCTAATGATAAGCGTGGCTCGGCGATCGTTCTACCCGTCTAATTGTAAGTAGGAGTTGTTTCTCAACGTAGTAGAATGTGAAACGTTTGTATTTGTATAGCCAATAATTACGATACGAGTTTTAATGAGAGAGAATTTTCTTGGTTTAATTGAATTTTTAAAAAGAAATAAAAATATTGAATAAAACTATATAAAAGATATTGAATAAAAACATTGAATAAAACTACATTAATGGAAAAGAAGGTATTTCGGCTACAAAACGGCCGTCGTCGGTGTTGATTCAAATACAATATTTCCTCTTTAGTTTATTTAGAATCAACTACCGGCAAATCTCCGTTGATCTTTGCAGCCGAAATGAACAAAGCTCATCAACTTAATTTAAGCCTTAAGGTGAGCTTAACACTTCTTGAGTTATTCTTGGTTGAAGTGCATCTTAAGCATTTTTATTTACCGGCTCGTACTTTCATAAATAACGAACGCTTTATTTGTCATTTATATTCCTTTCTCCTTTGTATTTGATTAGCCTGGAAGTTAATGGTTACGTCGATAAAATTTTAATACCAATCGAATATATTTTATTATTGGATCCCATGATCAGTAAAAATAATATTTAAGCGTAAGGTAATAATGAAGAAAATTTACGCAGAAAATGGTTTACGTTATCCCTTTGTTTTTTACTCTCCTACTTTACCGTATTTACGAGTATTATAGTTTAACTATATTACCAAGTGTGTTTTATTTCTCCATATGGCAATCTGTATAGGATTGAAAATGCATGCTAATATGTTCGGGCAAATAATGAAAGATATTACGCTCAGAAATGGCTTATCCGAGTTGACTCGGGCTAATCAACGAGAGGGTTAAGAAATTTTTTCGAAGCTCAATTGGAGGGGGATTATGCCCACAAAAAAAATGTTATTTTTAATGCATCAAAAATTTTCTGCAGATAATTTTCAGTGAGAGAGGCTCAATGAGGGAAAATCAACATTTTCAATGGTATTTCGACGCAAGTTTTCGTGGTAGCCAACTCAATTTTTCAAGGATAGAGCCTCGTCAAGACCTTCACAATGTCATGGAAGACTTTTCTAACTTTTCCCAAACGGGGGAGAGGAACCCTTTTTTTTTTACTTTCAGGCGTTGTTCGAAAATTGTTTTTATCGTCGCGAAAGACCTTCAAAAGTGCGAATTTCTACGTTTTGTAATTTTCCGTATGTTACCTGTAAAATGTTTCCCGCTACGCTTGCCTTCGACGAGATTATTTCTTCTATTATTTCATGCTTTTCAAATATCTCTTGCGCATGAAAAATTGCAGGATTCTTAATCGAAAGGATTTTTTCCCATATTCTAATCACGTTTTAATTACATTTTACTAGAGTGATACGCTGCGTTTCATTAATTTAATTTTTAAATATAATTTCTGTGAGTCCCGTGCTTAATTTTGATCGCAGAGGATCGATAAATCTTTTATTTTCACATTTTTGCGTTCATCCTTCTCCTTTCCGGCTCCGCCCACGGTTACCTTCGCTTTGTTTTTATAAAAAAACGCGAAGAAATAGAATAGAGATGAGCTTAATGCGTCGATTCTTAAAAAAATCATTACTCTTTAAAAGCGAACATTTTTAGACGTTAAAGGTGCATTATGAACGGATTTAATCCACACCGAGCAATTTACCGATCGCTTGAAACCATCCGCACGCGAATCGACCCTGAAAGTATCTGCGCATTATCTGCGCTGCCCTTTTAGATCCCAATTTCAAGCAATGAAAAATGACGGTTAATTTGAGGAGAAATACCGTGTTTTTTTTGCATCCGTTTCGCATCGTTTGACTTCGTAAATGTGACGTTTTTTTGTTTAATTCGAAGGAAAAAATTCGACACGAAACATTTATGAAAAACGCGACACAGCCTCGAAAATTTTTATATCTCGTTTAACGTCGAAAAAACGTTCGCCTTTTATTTCGAGGGAAAAAACAATATCGTCCGATATCAAAAGAACGAGACAAGGAGTTTAGGCAGTTATGCCCGATCGCAACCTAAATCTAACACCTCGTCTAACATCTCGTCAAAAAAAAACAAGATTAGTTACATCTTTTAGAGAAACAAACGCTTTTGTTTTCTGGTAACGCCGTAAAATAAAATGATCGTTATCGAAATCGCGGCAAACAACGAAATTTATCATTTTCTCTCTTTAAAATAAATTTAAAAAAAACATCCCACACGTCCAAGGACGAATGCGTCGAAACCGACCGACCAAAACGATGATATTTTTATTTTTCTTTTATTAAAAGGCTCCTCCCTTCTTCTTTTCCAACTTTTCGAGAGAAAGAGAGAGAGAGAGAGAAAGAGGGAAATACAAGGTTGTACCACAAAAAGGAAACGGACAGTAGTTCCGAACGAGTGAAAACGACGATCACATAGCTCACCTAATTATCCTCTTTCAAGGTCACGGCCAATTATCGCTTCTTCCTCCCTTCCTTCCCCCCCTTGAAGACTTCCCCGTCACCTCTCAAGGTGAGAGAAGAAGAGGTGAAATAAATATAGCCGAGGAGAGGTTCGTCCGTGAGGTAAGAGGTAAGACTGCTTGGGAGGTGCCCTATAGATGGGGCGGAGGCGGCATAACACTTTTTAAGAGAACACGACAGTTGTTTGGGATTGACAAGGGATGGGAACGGACGGACGGTGGCGCAACGGAAGAGAATAGAATATTTTCTAACTAAGACAGTCTCTGTCATGGAGACGAATAAACAGAAGAAAGGAAGAGAGAAAGAGATTGTGGTGGGTTGCGATTAGGAAATCTCGAGAAGAGAGAGAGAGAGAAAGGAAATTATTGACTCGTTCGGTGTT
This sequence comes from Uropetala carovei, assembly GCA_036926305.1. NCBI lineage: Eukaryota > Metazoa > Arthropoda > Insecta > Odonata > Petaluridae > Uropetala > Uropetala carovei. The sequence continues at coordinate 5,879,316 of JAXCHB010000279.1, forward strand.
TTGAGAATTAATGAGGTTTATCACGAATACGTGACGGAGTGAAAATTTTTACGAAATGCGGAATACTTTTGATCTCTCTCTCTCGGATTGAAGGAGGGCAATTGAACGAGCCGCGGGATACGTAAACGGCGTGCCGCGCCGCGGCGTGCGTATGCGTACTGGGGAAACTTAATGGGTTGGTGTTACGAAATTCGCCGACGCGGGGACGCATGTGGGTTACGTCCACGCATATGTCTAAGATGATTGATTACTTTTCCCCGCTGTCAAGGGAAACGAACTTATGAAAAAATGTGTATTTTTTTTCGAAATTTTCATTTATTTTTATTACCTTTTCAAAAGTCATGTCTTAATTTTATTGTCACATTTCACGCGTGTAGTTAACAAGCGGAGAAACTTATGAAATTTTCCGTTCGATCGGGAAATGTTGTCTAATTTCCTTCCTTTGTTGCGAAGAAATAAATAATTGTATGTATTTCAAGGAATTAATTTTTGTTATACGTATATCTATGGAGAATATCGTTTGAATGCGAGTCCTGCAGTGTAGGATGTGAAACAATCAGGGCAAAGAGATAGAGAGATGAGGAAGCAAAGCGTATCAATGGAGAAGTGATGATTTTAATCAAATCCTATGAATTATAGCGAATATTAATACTTGGAACACTTTTGGAATGGAAATTGATGGTTTCAAACAGAATAAACCAGGGAAAAATATAAGGTACGATCGAAAGGAAAAAGATGAGATTTTTAATTCAAGGTTTACCCGATGCTGATCTAATCAGATTATTTTTTCGGTCAAGTTCGTATTGATCATACGTCTTATCCTCACTGCCATATGTTTGTTTATATATTTATTTACATCAAACTATATATCCGTTTCAATGAGGTTAAATAATGTAAATAATTCAAAAGCATACATATAATTAGGTGCATTGTGGCTGGGTTTTCAGTGCATTAGTTTCTATTTCGTTTGGATAAATCTCTTTTATAGTAGATTGGGCGAACAATTTGTTTGTGATCGGCCTAATAATCACCAAAATAATTGGTATTTCATTAGTAATAATACTGCGTTTCTCTTTCCTACGCATTCCTTAAAATATCTATAAAATCCTAATTTCTATGAATTAATACAGGTTTCTATTATACCCTTAAGGCATTTTATTTGAGAAATCAGCACCTAAAGGAGGCTGTAATCTGACCTCGCTAATCCAACGTAGAATTTTGCAATTTTATAAATTTAGGCGTTTTTTCGACGGAATATTCCGACCAGTGATATTTTCTTTTCATTGCGCAAGGGTCTTAAGACATTCTTTCCGTCCTTCTGTTATCCTCCCCCCAAAAGTTTGCCTTTCTCCCCATCAGTGATCGTCAGTGATCCATCAAGAATTTCGCGCTGACAAACAACGCGTCCACATCCCTTTCCCTTCCCTTGCGGTCCGCTACGTAGAATCGTGACCGCGTTTTGAAAAGCTTTGGCGCCTCGTTCTCTTTCTTCTTCTGCGGCCTACACCCCCGCCTCCCCCCTCTCCCTTTCCACACTCTCCCTCTCTCTCTCTCTCTCTAAGCCTAACCAATTGTTGAGACTGTTCTCTTTTACCTTGCATCCAGATTTTCAACGGTACTTACCTATTCATCTTGGTGGTGCATGCTAATTTAACCTACCTGGCGGACCGTACACTTTCACTTGTTTCTACGAGGAGAGGTCCGCTCATTTCATTGTTACGGACGGAGAGTGTAGGAAGGAGAGTCGTGACTCGCGAATTCCTTGAAATCATCCCCGTTTCGTAATTGCTTTAGAAGGAGAGGTGGACGATTTTTGTGTAACGCGATAGCGAATAAAAGGTTAGACGCCCTTAAGCCGATTGGCAGTCCGAGAGCTAAGAGGTAAAAGTTTCGAAGTGTGCGTAATTTCCGCATAAGTGACGGATCGAGTTTTGAGATATTGCGAAGCGGAATAGATTATTTTCATTCTAGAAACATGCGATTTGGTCAGCGCATTGATCCTTATCACGTTTAACCTCTTTACAGTTAGTCTATTTTTTCTGTGTCATTTATCAGTTGGATATGTGGTCATACAACTTTTCTGAGCGTATGATTGTGTACGTTGTCGTCTCACTTCTGACGTTTGGTCGTTAAAAACCTCTTAATAAGCGTGCGGGAAACAAGATGTTTTTTGTTTGTCTTTTTGTTTTTTTCTCAAACTAGTTTTATCTACAGATAATTTAAATGTGAAATTATAAACCGACGGTCTTGTTTACGCAAGAAGATTCTGAAGTAAGGTAGTTATTGTAAAATACTTTCCGTACACAGATTTTCTTCATGTACTTCATTTCATATTTTTAGAAATGATAATGTGACGTGAGCAAATAAATATCGTTTGGCTAACAAGTTCATGATCTTTTGCCTCGTGAAATATGTTAAAAGTAAACAACATTTTTGATTAAACCCTACAAAACAACATTTTGCAGATAATTAATACTCGTATATAAGCCCTATATTTTACCGTTAGTAAAAGAGTAGTCGGCGGCTGCGTGAGTGCCTTCGAATACTATGGTCGCTGGTTCTGCCGTAAGCGTGGAGGCGTGTGCCGTTGATGTTGCCGTAAATAAGCTTATAGTAATTGGTCTTTGGGTAATGCTTGTGCGCTGACATAAAAATAAATGACTAAAGTTTTTATTGCACGCAAACATTCTTGCACATTTGTTGGTTGACTGAATTAACTGAGTAATCATGATTGCGTAGTGCTTTACAGAGATGTTCATTATCCAGCCTTTTACCGTATATTGCATATGTGCATACTATAATCTTATAGATCATGTGACATAACAGTTATCCTATAAGAGGAAGGAAGCAAATCCTTTTATTTCGCATGAATATCCATATATGTATCCAATTATTTTCGCTCAATACGTAATTATATTTATATTTGTAATAAATGCGACGATATGGTTCAATTTTTTCGTGCCGAATATTAATTTTATAGTTTGGTCAGTTGTTAGCTCTTCCTTAAAATCTCTCATTTTCTTTTAAAACCTGTTAAAGTGGAATATCTTGTAGAAATATTATATAATTTTGATAAAGTTTATCGGCTAAATTTACCATGCGGATCTATGACGCAAACAACATTCGCTGTTCATTAAAAGTTCGATTTTCGCGATATTAGCATTGACGCTTTTTTGGATAAGCGATGGAAGACTGTTTTGCTTAAGAATATTGTGGTATTCTAATATCCGGAATCAATTATAAGCATTTTTGGCGGTAACATTTCAATACGTTTCTTTGATCATGGTATCGATGAACAAATATGAAATATTCCGTGTTAAATTTTTCCCGTCTCTTTTTCATCAGACTCTCGGGCCATAGTTTGTCGACCCCTGCCTCATAAGTTACAGTCGCAAACGAAGGCAAAATAAGTGCAAGTGAACTTGGCTCCCCGAAATTTTGCCCAATTACTTCCTGTGAAGTTGAAAGAAGTTTTTCCCAGTATAAGAACATTTTAACTGACAAAAGAACAACGTTCTGTATCGAAAACCTGGAAAAATATTTGGTAATTAATTGAAACATAAATCCCGACTGTGACTGATTAGCAAAATGGAAATAAAACGATACTTTCACTGCCTATTTTGGTGCCTATTGTAGCTTATTTTGCCTTCTTAAGCGCCTATTTTTTCCTATTTTAGTTCCTATTTGCCTGCCTTTTTAAAAGGTTTTTAGTGCCTATGGATCCGCCCTTTACTCATAACGTACGAATAACTTTTCGCAAGCGTTGCGGACGAAATGAATTTAAGGGTGACACGCGCGGAATGTCACAGATTATGAATATATCGATAAGAAGAGGCACCATACAGGAAAAAAAAGTCGCCCATCCCTGATCTTAACAGCTCCTGGAGCGAAGTCTCTCGCGTAGTCGGACGCGCGTTTTTCTTTCTTCCTTTTTTTTCCTCCTCCTCGCAGGAGCAGCACGCGCCAGAACTTTCGGGCACACAAAAGGTCATTTCTCTTTCTTTCTCCCGGAAGAGGAAGGAAAAGGATGCTTCGCATTCTCCACCTCTCTTTCTCTCTATCCCACGCTTAGGGTCAAATTGACACGTCAGAACGAGAAGAAAAAAGGGCGAACGAACTATCTTGTACTTCGCTCAAGAAGGCGACCATTCTAAGAAAACGAAAATAATAAAAAAAAAGATTGGAACAAAACTCTTTGACCTCCCAATGCGGTCAACCCACCCATCCTAACTCATCTCTATCTCGCATTCTTCCCATCTCTTTCGAACGTAAATTGGGCGCGGAGGGTCTTTAAAAACTACGCCTCCTAGGCTTCGTATAAGTGGGTGTTCCTTCTCGCGTGGGTGTAATTGATGGGGACCTCGACAGAACAGATCAAAAGGGGTTTCGATCGTCCCTTATAAACTACCGATCCGTTTTTCGTGCCTGCTATCTTTCGTTCTTCGCTTTACTCTTGTTAGGAGTCCCGTCACGCCCCTCTTCATCGGTACGTACCCTTTTTGTGCGCCGAGTCAATAAAAAAAATGCCTTCACCGAAAGGGATTTCTGGGATGAAATTGGTACCTTTGAAGCGGAGATCGATGTCGACCGCTAATTTTCACTCGTCAAAGTTGGTCTCCCGTCGCATCGCACGGAAAAAGGGAAAAACTCTCACATGTTGGATAAGCGATTTTTGGCCGAGGTTGATTGGCGTTCCGAAGTGCCCTCAGTTCCGGAATTACGATAGGTCATTCAATAAAATTTTATGTATCCGTGGAATCGGTATTTGCGTTGTAAACTGTAGGTGGAATTGATTTTAGATATGAAATTAAAATAAATCTTCCATTATCTATTGGAAAAAAATATATATATGTACAATTTGTTATGCAGAAACCATTATTTTCAATCTGACTCAATTGTTTATAGCTCTTAGTTATTCAACTAACTTAAATTCTGCAGTTACTGACACATTCAAAGTTTGGTAACAGAGGATATCATTCACAAAATAATTACCGAGCTCATATTATTGCTGAAAATAATTCCTGAATAATCACTAATGTCAAAAATTGAAAAAAACAAGTACTTTCCTTAGGTATCTGCAGTAGCTGTAACAGGGTTATAAAATATCGGACACGTATTATGGCTACAAAGCAGCCGTCTTCGGTGGTGGTTCACCGAAAGTTGATTCTTAATTTATCGATTTGTTCACTTGTTTGGTAAAATTCTTATATTTTAATGCCATTTTTAGTTTTTTTAAATCTTTCGATAGAATTTACGTGAAATATTATTTTCTCGTACGTAACCGCATTCATTTTTACTCGTGGTGCACATCTACGTTTTTTCCTCCCCACATAATGTGCTTTTCTTCTCTGGCGTAATAATACGGGTATTGGTGTTTCAGCAAGTCTGACGACCCACACGAACCATCTATGACCTCGTTTAGAAAAACACAATACGATCTCCGAGACCGGAGGAGAAAAACAAAAGCGAAACGGTCTCACAGGAACGGGGATAGTGGTTCGCTGTCGGCGGTCGCTTTTTCGGGGCTCTATTGAGTTTGAGAACGCGGCATAGTTTTGAAAGAATATTTATTCGGAATTTATACCTAGTCGATATATTAAAACAATTAAGGGATCTGGAGCGGCGTGCGGATGTAAGCGGAAACTATTAATTGCCAGCGTCTGCCAGTTGAGATAATAAGCGGGCGGATTAACGTGTTGCAATGTTGCATTATTTTGTTTCGAGCCGCCGTTACGGACGTAGTTGGCCGACTTATGCAGTTTTATGAAGCAACGTGGCTCGTCGGGCCGCGTACTTTCGGGGCCGGAAATGTGTTTTGAAAGTAATTCCTTACCTCTTTTTTCTTTGCGAGTGGGGGCGGAGAAAAAGCGTTCGCAGCGCGTAAAAAAATATTTGCCTCTTTCGGTAACTGATGCGACTGATTATCTTGCTCCCTGTCAGACTACAATCCCTGTTTTTTTCATTATTGCACGTGAAAATTTTTAAGTGTCTGCTTCTGGTTCGGTCGTTATTTTATGAAATTTCTCCCCGTGAAAGGAGTTTTCAGTGATTGATTAAGATGAAGCGTTAAAAAAAAAAAAACGCGGCACGCCGGTGTAATGTGGTCCGTCCGTTAATTTTTATTCTGCTTTAAAATAGGAGGAAAAACAAGTGGATCGAACTGTCATAAAGTGACATAGAGATAATAAACAATGTACAAAACTTAACATTCATAAATCGCACAAAGATTTGTTTTTGTTAAATATACACCATTATCAGTGTCGTGCTCAAGTCTAGGAAAATGCATTGGCTCAGTATCGCGACATAGATCGTGCCCATTTGTTCTTTAACATAAATAATTGATCATTCAACTAATGCAATTTCCACCACTTATAAAATCCGAGATTTTTACCGGCACACTAAAAGCGTCCATCCAAAATAGTTGGCTTCTGTTTCCATCTTTTGATTTAGGATTTTAATAAGCGCTTAAATTTTATGACGGTCTTGTGTTCACTAAGTAGTAAATCAGATGCTCATTTTCTCTCAAACGTTTTAGGTCTGCTAGAGTTATTTAATTGCCCTGGTGAGCTGAGTAATATAGTTTTCCATTTGGGACGCCTTAACTCTGTGGAACTCCGTTAAAACAAAAAGGAACAATAACTTAGTAAAAATCTTGCTTACTGAATGTTAAAAAGTAGAATTTTTACCAAGTTATATCTATTTGTTACTACAGTATATTAAAAATTTTTTTCTATTTAATTTTTAATTTGTTCGAATCCTTTAAGCTTGATTTTTTTCCATTAAAAATAAACTATGCTTGATGGGCGAAGAGCTGAAACATAGCGAAGCCTAACTTGCGTTTCCGCCGTCAAAATCTGAACTCACAAACACTTGCGTTTCCAGGCGCTTCTCTTGGCTTCAAGCACGTCAGTCTGCCTTTCCAACATGTGACGTGTATCTTCTCATCTTATGACCTAAAGAACACAGCTCACCCTCAAGGAATGCGCATCTCCTGCAGTTACGCCACTGGAACACATTTTTCCTCCTGTCACCGTAATTTTCTTCGTTTTATATCGCAGCCTCGGTGCTTTCTTATCTTCCCTCATTACATGCCTATTTTACGTCCGGTATTCTTGCCGGTGCTTTTTTCTCCGTGAAAGCGATGATGCTGTTTGCGTAACTTTCTTCCAAAGGTATTCAGATAATTTTTCTTTTCGCGTTTACCAGCGGTGGAAACTTTAATGGTCCACGAACTTTCTTTCTCGGACCCAAAAACCCTTTCGGCGCAGAAGAATTATCCGGACGAACAATTCGGCTCGTTAAATTTTTTAATAATTCTGCTAAAAAAATTGATATATTTTACTAACTTCGAAACCAGCGGTGCGTGGTAGAAAGTAAACCCTTCGTGGAACTGCAGGTGATCACGTAGCTTAACTTTTTTGTTTGATATATATTTCAGAAGGAGAGGTCGAGCCCATGCCGAATATAAATCACGTCATTAATTTTTCCTATTCTACTTCATTCGGGTAAAAGTTGCGGTAATAAAAAAGAAAGTCAGATTTTATGAACGAACACGTGATTAAAATTCTTTAAAAATTACACTAGAGCAGAATTCAAATTAGGAGCAATTTTTCGCTCTATTGTGTCTACTTAAAAATGGCGGCGTTTTATATTATTAGGTAGGAAAGATATGCTGTTAAAAACACCTCAGCCGATTTTGAAATCTCCTTACAAGTTTGGAACATGAAATTACGTTTTTCTTGATCGAATACAAACAATTAAATTGAATTTGAAGAATTTGCACAAATTTACAGTTAAAAAAAAATATTAGTCGCGCTTGTCATTTATCTTATAATCGTGGTACACAAAAAAAATCTTTCTCCTGCAACGCCTAATTTTTAACCGTTAAAAATCGTAACCAAGGAAACTGTTTGGAAAGAAACATCCGAAGGTTTACCGGCTTTCCGTCGCTAACGCGAGACATTTTTGTAATTTTAATTTTCTCCGTCGCTTCTGGATTTTTTTCGACGCTTCATTGATCGCAATTGTTTTTTCTCCGTCCGTTTTCCAATCTTCAGGGAGAGAAAATAGGAGAGAGAGAGAGAGGGAAATTGAACGGAGTCACGGCGAAAACGGAAACCACTTGATTAAACAATCGTGCGATTCCGCGGCCGTTGCGAATATTACGACGAACTGGGTCGGAGCGACCACCCGAGCAGGTAATTATTTTTTTTCGAATTTTTCCTCCGTGTCCGAGGACGTTCGAAACGTCCTTGCTCGGTTATATAAAACATAAAATAAAAAACGATCAAGGAGCATTTGCACGATTCCGTAAATAATAATAATAGAAGAAAAAGAGAGCAAGAATCTTCGAGGGTGAAAGATTGGAATTAGCGAAAGTGCCCGCTACCCTTTTTGATTCGCTTGACGGTAATGGCGTCACGGCTACCGAACACGTCGGAGGAAGGCAAATAAAATAATTTAAAAAAAAAAGATAATCGTACCACTCTTTAAAAAAAAAAAGTCGAAATGGCAGTTCCTTGTTACGCGATAATGGTAATTTACGACGTACGTGCCTTCGTCGATAACTCCCAATTACGGCGATGCATTGCGGATGTGGAGCAGAAAAAGGAAAGCTTTCGATGTGTTTTTCCCCTCTCATTGAAATGGACGATACGGTTTCTTTTCGCGAGTTAAAAGCGTTCTATGGCAAGCTTATCCGGCAAGGTAACTAACTAACCATTAGCGTGGAAGTAAAAGTGTAACGTGATAATACTACTTCGCGCGTTTCGTTGCCGGGCAAAATTAACACGTTGGTTGAGTCGCTTGCGTTCGTTTGATTGTAAGTTTTTCGAAATTCTATTATTTTCATCTTCGATAATTTAATGGAAATCGGGTATTGCGATGTAAAAATCCCACGAAATTACATCCTTTTTAAATCACGCAATTTGATGCCGTACACGTATTAAAAAAAACTATAAATTTAAAATTTTAATTTCTTTCGTGTGTTTTTTGTGCAATTGCGTATCCATACCACTCTAAAACATCTAATTTCTTTCGATTTAATTTTTATCTTTTTTTTTTCATTTTCCAAATCTCCGATTCACAAGTGGAAATTGTTGCCTGTATCCTTGATCTTATTCATTTTAAACACAACTAACTAACTAACCACATCTTGGATTGACTCCGGATTTGCAGTTTGTTGCTAGATGGTCGCAAGTGGTTACTGATGAACCATATCTCTCTGATAGTCTAAAGAAGGTTGGAAAATTGTGTTTTTAATATCGGGGTTATAATTGAAAAATTGTCTCCCAACTTTTCGAAACGGTGATGTGATAACAATTTGGAGGTTTTTTTTTATTCTCGCGGATATTGCGTCGCGTCCTCGCCTGACAGGCGCGAATTAAGATTATTCGATTATTAGCGATAGTAGCGTCTCTGTTCTTTTCAATAACCGAAACTTTTTGACATGACGCCTCCTTTTTGGTTTTCAATAAGCCGTATTGCCCCATGTTTTTATTGAAATAAATGTAACCCTTTAAACCCGTATTTACATCATTATTCATGATCAACTAACTCGTAATTATTTTACCCATGTATCCGGTGCATATTGGGTAGAATGAAAAAGACGTTTAAATTGTTTCAGCTGAATTTGACATTAAAAATTGATTTTTTCACATGGTCCCTCACGCCCTCCAGCTTGGGAACGACTGATCTAGACCAAAAATGTAGGACGAGAACTAAGGTAATTTAATGCTGACACAAGTTTTCCCCTACGCATCATAGGGTTGTCTGCGTGTGGATAAATTAACGATCCATAGTTATAAGAGAATATTTTTGTATTTTCCTAGCTTAACCTATGCATAGAAACTAAAAACCTTTGGAATACATTATATATATATATATATAAACTTAAAGTATAAACTATAAATATGGTGTAAATACTACTCCAAAAAATACGCTATAGCAAGAATATCAAAAACCTATGGAATACATTATATACAAACTTGTATATAAACTAAAAACCTTTGGAATACATTATATATATATATATATATATATATATATATATATATATATAAACTTAAAGTATAAAATATAAATATGGTGTAAATACTCCGAAAATACGCTATACAAGCATATCAAACTACGATAAAAGAAGTATCAGAGCCACATTGAAGAGGTGGATATTATAGAAGGGTCACATTAGGCTTGTAGTTGTTGAATGAGGGCCAGAATTGGCAAATTTACTTCATCTATGCAGACTGGATTGCCATTAAAACAATAATTCAGAGAAAAGTTCTATTGTACCTAAATAACTACGAAGACATATTGTCTCCTTTTCACAAAAATAGCGTATTTATATAAAAACTCTTACGATATAGTGAAGACAGAAATTAACATTCGGGTCACAGTGACGCAAAGAAAGAGCCGCATGCGGGCCGCCAGTTTCACATTCCTGCGCCTTAGCGTAGAACTCAGGAACGGGCTTGAACACTAAATTCTCTATTTAAATTTATTCCTTTCGGGAAGTAAAAAGTAAGAAATAATTTATCATCGTCTTTTAGAAGAATGAAAATATAGTTGATATGAATACATTGTCTTCATTTTGTAACAGGATGTTTTTGTGTTTGTTTGTATGCGTCAGATCAGATACGGTGTTGTTTTTTAATCAGTTCTACGGCTTGAACCTTTCGAAAAATACTCGTTATAACGCGTTCTATCCTTATTTGCGGTCTCTTGATTATGAAACCGGCGGACCGTGTTATACCGAGTCCCAGGCGTACTTCCTTCAACAATGATTATATGTACATTTTCCCGGACTATATTTTTTTTTAATTCTTCCAAGTTTTCTCTTGAATATGAACAATCCCCGGTCCTACCACTTCACAACCATGAAGTTTAGCTTCATTCGCATGCAGGAAGACCGCGGTGGATGGGGTAACGTCGAGCGGGAAGGAAGAATCATTAGAAGGCGGTGCGAGCGGTGGAAGTAGTTCAAGGAAAGCACCGTCAGAGCGAGTCACCGGTAAGGAAGAACAGGGTGATCGAACGTCGATCGAATCCTTCGAAAAATCGCTCTTTAATCGCATAAATCTTCGGTTCCGCCGCCGGATCCTGCGAAAACACGATAACTCACCCTTTGAATGTTTAAATGGTTACAGAAAGAACCCTTAAAATTCATCCTCGGCCATCTAGTTCGGTTTTTCCCTCGCAGGTGGCTCTGGGTGAGAGAGGACGTGGTATAGAGTGAGTGCGTGCTGAGGAGTGTGTGTGTGTGTGTGGTGTGAGAGAGAGAGAGAGAGAGAGAGCCCAGTGGCCCAGTTACTTACCTCGAGGCACCCTCTCACTCCTCCACCCCCTATTTCAGGGTCGCTGACTCGCAGAATCGCCGTAATTCTGCATAATGAGCGGTAACGTACGGATATGTGAACACGGAGAGAGAGAGAGGAAAGGGACTCTTCGTGAGATGGGCCGAAAAGATCTGACCGAGAGGTGAAAGGGATCATTTACCAACGCAAATCTTAGATTCGAACGAAATTGCTCCAAATTTTCGGCCCCGAGGCTCGCACGAGACGGAGGAACCGATCGTTCTTTTTTTTTATCTTTCGTTATTGCCATGGTGTGTTTTTATTTCGGACGGTCAGGTCATGCAAGAGTTGTCCCGTCGAGTACAATCTCGCGTGGTGGCTTATTGGTACTTTTTTTTCGAAGAGAGTTGGAATAGAACGCGCGAGAGGAAAAAGGTAACAGCCTTGAGATGCGGCGAAAATGGGCGCGTTTTAAAGTTCCTTTTATACGTAACGAAGAGGTATTCGGCGTGCGGTTTCAAACCCACCTGTGCATTGTTAAAAGCAAAGACCCGGCTGGAAATAATGACTGCGTCAAATGCGTCGTTTCTTAGTTCTGTGTCGTCTGATGGACTATTGTCGCTTCTTATTTTGTAAAAATTTAAGATAAATATGTCAGTTAATTTTTTAAATTGGTATTATAATGCCAATAAGAAATTTACTAAGTGTAAGCAAACTAGTATTAATAATTTGCCATCTTTCCAATTAATCTTACGATATTAAATGTCAATATAAACTTTCTAAATATAAGCCAACGTGAATTAATAATTTATCCTTTTATTATCCCCTTTCAAAATTGTATATTCCGTATTTTGAAGCCAGAGATTAATTTTACAGTGTATACATACAAGTTTATATAGTGTTTTTCTTAATTTTTTATTACTTAAAATAAAGATTGACGCTAAAGATAGTTATAACGCGCATAGGGATTGTTTCGAATTTTTTAAGCGTCCCATATTTGTCCCGTATTTTAATGAAGAAATTGGTTGTCTGTCCCGTATCTTCAAAACCGAAATCTGGAAACCCTACTATAGGATGAAAAAATATATGGCACATAATAACATCCTAAGGCTAGTTATTTTCGTTGGCACATCAGGTGCAAAGTATACTTTCGCGAAAAACTTAAAAACAATATTTTAATGGGCAAAGGCTGACTGGCAGATGCTGAGACCAATGGATAGCGGAAACGCATTTTTTAACATGCATCGTAAAAAATTTACTTTTTCGGTTACATGAAGAAACGACCTCTCTTTAAATTATATTCGGTTCCTGATTTTTCCTTCGCTTTCGAAGGTTCTCGCATGAAATCATATAACGACCACATGATTACTCGCGACTATATACCGAAAAGGACGTAAATTTCGCAGATTACAGCATAAGGAATTATTCAGCCAGCTTTAACTCAAATCCATCCGAATATAAATCATATTGGCCGTTTTTACTTTCTTATATTTTACGCCGCCGTTATTTACGGATAATATTTTAGTTTCCTGTTGGCGTAATGGTTTGTTTGTAAATTCCGAGAAAGGAGGACGAAAACAAGATCCAACAGCAGTTACTGTCATCCGCTTGCTATTTATATGCCTTCCCTTTGTTCGATCGTGTTTTCTCAGCTGTAAGACCAAAGTATTTTACCGTAGTTGCTTATGTAACTGTTATGCGTCTCATTTGTCACCGTCTTTCGTTAAACAAACGCAAACCGCTCTGATGTTATTGTGCAACGGTTCATTTGGTGATCGGAAATATTTAAACATGACATTCGCAGACAGGCAACCTCCAATTTAAGCCTCATACCTTTTAATGTTTGAACTGGAGCTTCATAATTATCCATTCCATAATAAATAGCCCGTCACGCGGAAATTTGGCGAAGTTGGACGATGTGTCATTCGATCAAGCTTAAGAAGTTTTTTCTCAAACTGTCGCGCCCAAGACTTGTCAGGAAGTCGAAACTAATGTGAAAGAACCATCCCGTGATTTAGGGTATGAAAGAAGAATATCATCAGTCTTTTAGTATTTCACTGAATTGACCCCATAAACTCTTATCATTGTTGGTCAATTTTGAGTTATTAACTGAATCTATCGTAGAAGAGATGAGTAAAGTACTTGTACATTTATTAAGATTTTATACTGCGTAATGCGTTTGTCAGAAAAAATCCTACCGTTTCCCTCGTTAGATTATCCTTCGGTTGAAATTCAGTTGTTGCTTGACTAATTGTAAGTTTCAATTTTTAGTCATATTTCACAAACCTATAATTGAATAAGCGTTTTGCTTTCTTGGATTACTTGACAGAGAGATTTGTATTACAACACTAATTACTTGAGTTTAATGGAAGATTGATATCTGTGAACTTTTCTCCATAGCAAAATCGGTACATTGTGACCAAATTATTATGTTTTGGCATATCTTACTGAACTTAAAATGAATATCCTTTACGAACAGCTGACATAGGTTTATGCAGAAAATGCCCCATTCCTGTCCTTTTAATAGAATCATTCGGATAAAATACATTTTTCCATTTTATTAAAAATAGCAATGAATTAGCGTGACGTAAACTAATTTCGTTTTCTTGGGCTAATTTAGTCTTAGTTGTTGAAGCACAAAGAATGTCGCCTTAAGCAATATATCTAACCAAGATGGAACTTTTCTTCCTTCCATTCCGAATTTAGATGAGTTTGTCGAATAAATGTCCTTTTTATTACAATTCATGCGTCGTCATAATGAATGTCTTTTTAATGTCTGTTTTATTTTATACTTGAGGACAATGATCTAAACACTGCGGTTGTAGTCCGTAAGACTCTTTATCGCGATCGATGGAATGTTTCTAAGTTAGGATTGAAGATTGAAAAATATGGACGAATCATAGCATATAAATACACACATATATTTAAATGAATATTATGGGGTGGCACTATTATCTTATCTTCTATAATATATTTTGAAGGGTGTGTTTGTTGGTTTATTGGTTTGCTGGTTTGTTCATGGAACTCCTCCTAAACGATAAAAGCTAGAATAACCAAATTTGGTACGATTCTTCTTTACATCCTAACTTAGTGAATGGTCAAGGGTTTGTTTCTGTCCGTCACTTTGATTCGAAATGGCGAACGATTTAACTATCGAACGTCACGTATTTTGCCACGTCCTGCAACTGAAATACAGGGATGAGTGTAGACTACTTTGAATTTGCACTTTAAAATTAATTAAAATCGCGGTACGAACTTGAGACTTGGACACTTCTTTGCGGGAAAGAAAAATGTTTACTTTTATTGAAGACAGATTCCGAATTCTGGTCGAATTCGCGTATAAATGCGGTTAGAATCAATAAAATACGTGATTTTGTCAGTTTTATTACAATAACAATTATGAGCTAACACCCATTGTCGCTGAAACTGAGAGTTCAATGCATTTATATTGAGACTATATAGTCCCTTCTTACATTTAAGAGAAAGAGGGAGGGAGAGGGAGCGAGGGGAAGGGAACAACGGGGAGGGAGCGAGGGGGAGGAAGCGAGAGGGAGGAAGCGAGGGGGAGGAAGGGCGGGAGGGGGAACGAGCGGGAGGGAAAGAGAGGGGAAAGGGCGGGAGAGGGAGGGGGAGAAGGGAAGAAGAGGATGGAAGGGAGGGGGAGGGAGTTTACACGTTATTTTCGATTTTTCACAGTGTAAAATTTTCTTCCTTCCTTCACCTAAATAGGAAAATGCGGGGCGGTTTTCTTCATTTTTTCTTTATTCGACGGTTATAACTGTGCACTATCTTATTCTTGCGATGCTTACATGTTACACGGTCGAAGTTTTAGGCTCACTAAATCCGTTGAAATTCAACGGGCACTCCAGCTAATCTAAATATAAATGTTCGTAATAAAAAATCTGTCATGTATTTTGTGTTTTGCACTAGTTCGGCAGTTGAGTTCACATAAATTAGATTATTAACGTTTGATAACTCAGGAAATTACGGTTTCTCCTTTTGGATAACCTTATGTTTTTTACCTTGTTAAAAAGGGGGTATACTGATATTTTTAGGCGCGTTTCGCTTCCAGTGTGAGCGCCTATTGTCGTCGCGACGCACCGGTATGTCCGTCCGTTCGTCCGTCTATCTGTCTGTCTGTCCGTCCGTCCGTCCTTCCTCATGTTCATTATCGGCTTCTACAAAACGGATTTTCATGAAATTTGGTATTAATGACTTACCATTAAAGATAATGTTCTTTTGTACAATAGCCCCGCCACTCTTAAAGCCCTCTAAATAGATAGATCGATTCGAAGGGATCCCGTAATATTTTTACCCTAAAGCTTGCTAATCCATGAATGATTGGCCGGTCTTGACATTTACAAACCCAATCACCGGACAACGGCGGCGCAACAGTCAAGAGGATATAACATTGAAAGAATATATTGACGAGCCTTCGGCTCGCTTTGTTTTAATGGGTAGTCGTCTCCGGGCGCTACCGCGCCCTTCGCCTCGCCCGGAACCAAAGTATCCCTCCCCGTTGTCCGGTGATTGGGTTTGTAAATGTCGAGACCGGCCAATCGGTTCTGGTATTTAATATTAATGCTTGGAATTTCATCTCCGATAGACTCCTGGCGGGGCATTTAGAGGACTTTAAGAGTGGCGGGGTTATTGTACAAAAGAACCAAAGATAATAATAAAATCGTAAAAATGAATCACGTAAGACAATCAGGGGTACTACTTTAATGGTGACAAAAAATGAACTTTCACTCATATCTCTTAAGTTATTGCTCATATCAAAATATTTTTCAAATAAAACTTGTAGAAATAGTCATATAGAGAGAGTATTTCTTTTTCTATAATTTTTATCTTAGGAGTAACCGTTATCAAGAAAATGAAACAAGAAAGTCTTTAATCGAATTGAAAATTTCTTGCATGGTTACTACTTCATTGTAGATAACATAAACAATCTCACAAACAAACCTTTAATTTCGTTACGTGTGCATGCAATATTTTTAAATGAGAAGAAAATGGATTATTTATGATGAAGAAAAGAACTTTAAAACGCTATTTGCCTTACGTACAGGTATATAATTTCTTTCTAATACTCCATTGCACGAAACGCGCCCATTTGTGATACGCTGTACACTTTCATAACTTGATTAAATTGGCCTTCATTCTCAATTTTCCTCCAAGGTTAAGGTTTTTAAATGCTTTTATCCTTGAATTTCGGGGAGGAAATGTGACATATTTCACAATATTGGGTTTATTCGGGCGATTAATGTCCCTATCGAACCTGAAAACAAATAAAAGAAGAGATATATCCATAATATATCGCAAATATTTGACCTAACGAAAAAATCTTTTAAATAATTGCTGGTATGTAATATTCAAGAAGAAATTCTTGAGGTAAGCTTATGTCTAAAATTAAATTTAAAAAAACTATTTTTCACCTATAGCCATAAAAAGTTTGGGCATATATGTAGTAGTCCTCATATATCGTGATCCCTCAATACTACATTCTGTGGTATATTATCGCTGAATATATCATGATTAAAGCTACTTTTTAGCGAAAGTCGCGTCCGGTACTTATGATCTTTTTATGGCCATTAAAAAAATAGATTTTCAATCATTACGGCCTCTGCAAATGTAACTGGTGTCTATTGTAATCATTACTAGACAACATACCTTATGCAGTTATATAAAAACGCTTCTCTATGAAAATTTAAACGAACAATAATTTTTTAATAATAATCATTCATTTAATTCATTTGGGTATATTTCATTGCAATAGCTGCCAAAAATATAAAGTATTGTATATTCCACGGTAAAAATTTGTCAAATAAAATGTCAAAAATATCAATGGTGAAAGAGCGAAATGATTATTTTATGGCCAATTACTAATTAATTTACGAATCAAAACGGAGAACCACGAACAAAAACATTTTAGTCCATGTTATTTGCGAGTGACGGTTTTCGAAATACACGCCAACTACGGCCATCTAACGGATTTCCCCGGAAAGATCGTCTCTTGAGAACGGAGAGCCCGATCCCTGCTTCTTAAGCCACCTGTTGAAGGGAAGTGTTACTTTGTGACGGAGTACGCGTTCTTTTGAATCATCAACCGCGTTGATTTCAATCGATTGCCAAGATAGAACATTATTAAAACGTCTTCCTAGCAATAATAAAACCCAGAAATCTTTCCTACGGCGTGTATTCTTCGTGTTAGTCATTTGTAATTGATAATAGTGAAGTTTATCAGTGAGCAGAAAAATGTTAATATTCAGTAAGGTCCACAATTTCATTGTGGTTCTACGAAATGGCTCCGTAGTACATAGTAATATTTTGTATGTACACCAATTGGTTGATTGGCTCGAAACTGCCCTTCTTCCCTTTTTCTGCCATTTCCTTTAGTTCTCTATATGAATTCCCCCCTATCTGTTGTATCTGTTTCATATATTTCTATCTGGGTTTTCCGATTATCTTTTTTCCTTCCAACATTCTTTCAATTATTTAAAAAAATAATATCATCGTATCGCAGTATATGGTCTATCCCTTGATAATACCACATTTCAAAAGATTCCATGCATTTCTCTTCCATTTTTCAATCGTCCATGTTTCCGAGCCATATAAAGCAAAACTCCAAACATAACTCGTCTCAAACTGTTTTTGTAGTATTCATTCACGCATTCATTGTAATTATACCTTCCGGTAAGTTTTAGGCTGACCCAATTCATTCTGTGCTATCCAAGGCCATTATCTTGATATTACCATACGCAGTTCCTTCTATTAACGCGTTAATATACCTCTTTGCCTCTTTCCTAACATCCTTTCTTCTGCGTCATCTTTCAGTAGAACGTTTGCTCTCAAAATTCCACTCTGATCCTGATCTCTTTCGTAATATCGTCATTGATTAAAAAGCAAATAGAAACACACATCTCGTACCTGCAATACCTTACTTTCGTCAACGATAGAAGGAAGAAGCATCACAAAAGTAATTAATACGATACGCAGCAAACCTATCGCTACTATTGTTCTTTGGATTATGCTTTGTTTTTTCCTCGAAACCTAGAGGATGAAAAACGTATCCGAGTGATGCTTTCCTGAAGGAAAAACATTATCTGGAATTTCCGTAAAATCGCAATAAAAGTCAATGAAATGTGTCCAAAACAAGCCGTTAGTTCTCCGTCTTGTATTCCGCCACCCGCGTGTAGAATAAACACCTGCTTATCACTGTAAGAGGCAATAATTAGCATTGCACGCCACGCATAAGATTGTCACACAGTACGTCCTTCATTTTCGACGCTTATATTTCGAATTTTAAGCAAAAAATGCTTATTTCAAAAGTGCTCTTAGCGCTGCGACGGATAAACATCCGGGCCGTATCGCAGAATTTTAAACGAACACCAAAATTAGAAGCGACCCTAAAGTTATTGCACAATATTTTTAAAATGTAGATGGATTTAATGAATTTAAGGTGGGTTTTGTTTGTCGTATGAATGTTTGTAAATGCTTGGCACGCAAAAATATTTCACTAGCTGCGGCTGCAGTTACAGTGCCCGAGAAAGTTTCCCCATCCTCGGTACACATATTTACATAACCATACATACATACAAAGGAGCATTCTGAAGCGGCATCACGTATGAAAAACGCATTTGAGGAGAAAAAAGGAACAAAGGTGAATACTTCTAGGAAACCATCGTAGTAACGTGACGAAGCGATGGATCTACGAGCGGTGAATACGAAGTCTTTAAACGTAATAGTCGGTTTTTTTTAAAACCTGCATATCTCACATGAGATGAGTACGATATATGGAGACGATGTGCTTCAGTTTCGAGAATTTTCACGGAGCGTTGAGCAGCCACGTTTTAAGACGTTTTATTGAGTCCTTGGCAGATCCAAGCGTGAAGAAGCGTGCAGATATCGAAGGATCACGTGTATGTGCTCATTTTTTTATGGCCGATAGTTTTCTTTCTTTCGCGCGCTTCCCTCGAAGCAGATTTTATGCATTTCTCCAGTCGCCTTTCCGATCGTGTAATCCTCGCAATGCAATTCGTGTCTTCTTGGAATTGTGTTTTTTAGATGGCGTATATTTTATATGTTTTGTTCTTACGTTTTCGGAATCTTTACGGAGATGAAGGATTATATCCTCGATTCACAAATGAGTACCTTAGTATTTTTCCGTTTATTTATATGTCATACCGGGATCGTTTTATTTTATATATTTATTGTTCGTTTATTTCCTATCGCTCTTAAAGATATACGTCTCCGTTGTGAAGTGTGGTAGGGAGTGCAATGAACCAAAAATATATCACCGAAAATGTATACTAGAAGATTTTTCTCTCATTTTATGATTCGTGATTATCCTAAGAAAAGCTAGTCTTGATATCCCATTTTATCACAGTCAATCTCACATATTTGATTGTCTTGATCGTGTCTTCTAATACACATGGTTTGTTTCAGTTGTTCCTATTACCACCTCAGCTAACCCTTCCGACCGGTACTTACTTAGGATAGGAAGAAGTAGACTGGTAACAGTTTATGATTAACAGTATAACAGAGCGATGGAATATAACGAGAATGATCCTTATTCGGCAAAAGGGAAATGAATATACTTGTAGTAATACCAAACAGAGGATTGGAATTGATAGATGTGGATAGGAATACATTTTTAATGCTCTGAGAAAGAATTCATACATCTGTGAACTGACTTAAGACTATTAATACGATAACTAGTCTTTCAATTGCAGCGTTGCTTTCAGCTTGGATGTAGCGGTGAAAGAAAGTGAGAAAAAGGACAAAAAACATTAATTTCTACAGCCAATATTTATTGTATTAGAATTATAATTAAAAGTACATTATTATATATTTTTACATTAAATAACTGAATAATTCTATGAAATTGTGAAAAATAGCTAATTCTTTCTTCTCGTTTCTTCACTTAACGGTATAAAATGCGATTATTTTACATATTCTCTTCTCCCCTATGTGCCACACACTCTCCCCATCTCATTCCCCATATAAAAGCAATACACCATTTAACAGCATCGGCCCTGTTTCCATGGTGTCAGAATTTATCATTTCCTGGTGCTTTCACATGGATACTCCAGCAGGATGACGAGGCTACACTACAGAATTAATATGCAGGATGGTGACAATTGTAAACGAAGTCGAGTAAGATAGATAGATCGACGCAAGGGTCTCATATTGATTCCGGTTTATTAATGATTTTATAATACCTTCTACAAGAATACATATAACTATATATATATATATATATATGTATGTATTCGAGTTAGATTAATATAAATGTGATAAAAAATAATTCTCAAATAACTTTTATTTGGAGAATTGATGACATTTGAAATGTGAACGAAAGTTTAAACAAATAACTAAGCAGTTATAGTTTAACTCTGGCAATTATATTTCTCTGAGGCTTTTACGTCTCATTGAAACTGTTTGTTTTGAAATGTATAATGGTGAAGCTCGCTGCGCGACATGTTCCTGTATTCCAATCACTGTAGAATTAACTTCGCTGTAGATATGTCCATTGACTGGATTTATTATCGTTTCACCTGCATTGATCCAGGATCGATTTTAAAAAATTGTAACATATGATGCTATAAAAAATTCAACATTTAAATTTAAAATAAGGGAAAATAGCGTACGATATAGACTTCGTCAAGGACGCGGGGCATATGTTGAAAATTGAGGGGAGACTCCACGTTTAAGTACATGGTTGACGGAAATTTTGAAGGCGAAAGAGGAGGGAAAAAGGTTTCAGCCGATTGACTTATTAACGGGAATTGAGAAAGATTGCGGAGAATAGAATAATGCGGACAACCCGGTTTAACATATAATCGTGGATCCGTCCGCGGTTAGAATACTAACGATGACGATGACTCTCCGATTTTTAACTCCTAAATAGTATGTGATCTCATAATAAGAATTAATTTTGTTTGACCTTAGGAATCGGGAGTGTCCGATGGTGATGAGACATGAGGTTCCTTTGGACTTCCGAGAACGCACCCAGTAACAGCGAAGATAGGATCCGACCACTCGAAACGCTCCGGCTGTTGGGACGGAACGTCGCACTGAATAGAATCATCCCTCAGGTATTCCCATGCCTAAGCTGAGATATGAAAGTTGGGTGGAGTCTATAGTTAAAGGAGTTCCTGGCAACGTCCAGGAAATATCACAATGCAGCTATGTTGGCTGCGAAAATGAAGTGGCCCACCCATTGGCGAAGGGCATTTCGAACGTAATTCGGAGGAATTATTCTTTCGTTTTTAATTTTAACTAGCACCTATAGTATTTGATTCGGAGTGAGGAAAGCTATCGGTTGAAGTATAAACGAATTACTCAATTTTTTATTGCGATGAAAGCTTAAGCTACTCGTATTTAGTCGATTAATTTGTCTCTTGTTCGGATACACGGCTGTACGATCTGGTTTGATAAACTTTATGATGATGTAACTTTTTGTGAACTGAATAGCTTCTTTCGTCATTCAAATTTTATTCAACGTCGACCATATTAGGATATTCACAAAATAACTGGCTGATTATTTCATTGGCTGGCCATGGAATAGCAGTATTAGTGAGGTATCTGTCCCCAAACTCTAGTGGTCGCGAGTTCATTCGATCTCAACTTTATTACTGTTAATAATTCTCGTAGTTAAAGATCTTAAAGTTCTGTTTATGAGCTCACAATGAAGAATTAAATAAGATCGAAAAATTATCAATTTTTTAGGACTACATTTAGAGTAAGTTATTGCAATTTTCAACATTCAATAGGTGTTTGGGCCTTTTAAACTTTATACTTTGCAGGGCAATGTGTTTTAGTTGGGCATTTTTGACTTGGAATTAAAAGAATCGAATGGTACATTTGATTTTTCTGACTTTGTTTAGCCTTTCTCTTTGTTGAAATAGTGGCGTTCACGTATGAGTATTATGCGGCCCATCAAATTTTTATTGGCATTGGCCGTTATGTTTCAGTAAAATGTTCTGACATTGGTCGAATTTTAGTAGAAAATTCGGATTAGAGAGTGAATATAAAAAGTGGAACTAAGTGAAAGTATTCGAGAATGTAATCGCAAATAAGATTACTGTCATTGTTTCCATAATTAGCCTGATTACCTCAAATAATAATTAATCAATAATACGATTTTCTTAAAAAAGGCCGGTTAAACCTTTTTCCAAAGAAGCCAAATAAGTGTGAAATGAAATCCGTAGTTTGAGGCGTTATTTTGTGGAATTTATCCGTCATGGAGAATAAAAAAATAAAAATACTTGGTACTTTTTTCACGAGTTAATTCAGGGCGTTTGATAATTTACACTACCGTGGTTTTGCTACACCGTAGCACCATGCATCGTAAATATATGGAGAAGGCAAAGTAAAAGTGCTTGAAATGAGGAGAGGCAGTGGAGGGGATACATTATTAAGCGCCCTGAATTAAATTGCAGGAAAAGTACCAAGTATTTCATTTTTTTATTCTCCATGAAGTGCGAAATGCTATTGGAATCTTTGTCTGTACAGTAAATCACTTAATCGACGCGAATGCTTGCTCTATTCTAAAAGCAACGACTTATCGGTCCCAACCTTTAAATTAAATCGTTGTACCTGTTCGTAATTTATTAAAGGCCAACGACGGAAGCATTTTGCTACCATGCGACTTAGAGCGATGAATTCTCCATATGACTAAAATATGACGCATCAGAGGTAATTTTATCCTTGGAGGAAAACTAAACAAGTTTTCTCAACGAGATTGATTAATAGAATACTAATTGAGTATAGGATGATTGATGCAATTATCAGGCACACGCGCCTGCAATGCATAATGACTATCCACGTTGAGTAATAGTGTTTAACGAAGGAACTCATTATAAAACAATTGCTCGTTCGCAATTTATTTCATCAGCCTCGATCATATGCAACCCAAACAACACTCGTCGCTCTCTGCAATTAAAAATGAGGAATACAAAAACTATGAAAGTAAAGCGATTGTAGTAAAGCATCGGTTTGAAAGATTTAATTAAAATCTGGACAGCATAAACAGGAATTGTTGAAAAGATTGTTTATAAATTAGGGTGAAGATTAATTTAAACGTATTATTTTTTTAGAGTAATTTTGTACAATAAATAGAAGTGAGATATAATTTATGTGAAATAAATTGATATGAATTTTTTAAATCTTTTAATAAGTTAGCGTAGGTAACTCTAAATATCTTTTGTATCCTATCTCAGTGTCATTTTTTCTCCTTTCTTTCTTCCTTATATGATGATAATAATACGTTTAAGTCGGAAAGGGACAGTTCCTAGCCACCAGACATGTCGCTCTGGATCAATTTTCCAGAATACAAGGAAATTTCCTTTCAAATTTTAATATGCATAAAGAAGTTCTACAAATTTTGTAAATATATGAATGCATAAAACCAAAAATGTCCTTTGATACAAAACGTTATAATAGCACACATAATTTGGACCAACTCCGAGGTCTATATTTGAATGCGAAGGTGATGTTCGTGTTTGTATATTCTCGGGAAATTTTTAAAAAGAAGTTCTTCTGCCTTTGATTGGATTGGGTTAATTGAAATAAATCTTGTTAAATAATACGTCCTCCGTTAAATTTTCTTAACACCATTAGGCCTTACATGTTCTTGTTATGTCGAAAATAAGTGAAAATATTACAGCGGCGAAACATCTGGCGGCAATTTTTCCTAGACCCCGTTTCAGAATTTACTTTAAATCGATATTTATTTATGTAATATAGTGACGAAGCTTAAACCATATGTTGCTCTTGCGGATAGGGTAAAAAAATTAACACTTCTCCAGAATGACCCTTGTGTGAACTGAAAAGACTCGGACAACTTTTTGCTTTTTTGTTACGATTTTTAACAATATTGCATATTGCTTCTTGAGTAGAAATAGTTATACATATATATCACGCTCATCTAGGAGGCCTTGAAGTTGGAAGCTGCCGTGGTTAATATCGTCATTTATTTCAGCTTAATTCATGAAAATGACGAGTCCGTGACTATTAAGATTTAAAGTTCTTTCCTGGAAAGGAAAAAAGTTCACTTAATATCTTTTCCCTAAGAAAATACAAAGAAGTATATTTGTTCTGTAGAGGTCTTATGAATCACATGAAAACTAGATTAGTTGTCCTGTGAAGGTTTTAGAAATAAATGATGCATGTACTCATATCGGTTGAGACGATCGGTATGATAGAGTGGGTGCGATCTCATGCACAACAAAGTGATATCGAAGCTCGATATTTTCACGTTAATCAAGGATCACAGGTTAGGCAACATTACAAGAGAGTTTTGACAAGGTCGTTTTGGTAAATAACAAGATAACGTGTAGAAATATGAAAGAGGAAAATGGAGAATAAGGGGATATGCTCAAGAAAATTCCCCTGGAAAACAATTTTAGGTAAATGCAAGTTAGCATCTTATTCGGTTATAAGGTGGAATTTGGCATTTTTCTGTTAATTAAACTATGGAAAATCTTAATTCATTCGATTCTGTGAAATCATTGACTCCTCAAATGACTGGATTATTTCCCGCTATATTTTAATCTATTGGTTTAACTCAAGCCGGGATTATTGCCAAAAATAATTTCCTAAGTAAAGGTAATCTTTAAATGATGTTTCGACGATTAATAAAAGTTTTAAACACTCGGCGGTAATTTCGCAATGAAGTAATGAACGCATTTCAATATGTGTTTTTACATTAATGAACATTGATACGGAATTATTTACTGAATTTAGTTGATATTACTCTCGACAGGATTTTCCTTCGAAATGATTTCGCCAAATACGACGTATCTTGGCAAAATAAAACACCTTGTCACTGTAATACGTCACATCGCCTAACGAACGAAACAGCTTCGTACTGCGTCTCATTCACTCGTTGCGTGAAGCGTATACGATAACCTAATTCGCCAAGTGTTGCCTTTTTTTGTGCAAAAAGAACGGGGAAGTTTATTATTTATCGCCAGGTGCGAAAGGGTTACGGCGAATTCGTCCTCTGAGCCATCCGTGTCCCCGCTGGCAATCACGAAATTCAAACAGATACGAGGATGGATCCAAAAATGTTGGCCAATACGGACAGCAAACGGTCTGAATTCAACGTGCGCCGCGCGCCTCGTGCCCTTCAGCCGTCCTCGTCCGTTCACGGAAGAGGCGGTCATGCTCCCTTCGTTCTTTCCAGAATCTCTTTCCTCCACTCCACCGATAGATAGCGGAGCGACACGATCCCCTCTCATCCTTGCGCATCTCCCGGCGGCGGAGATTTACGCATCCACCGCGCATATAAACGCCCGTGGCCGAAAAGGTCTTTTCGTGTTGCTGCTGCTGTATTCAAGGAAACGCTGAACTTTTCCCGAGCGGAATGTTAAAGGAGATATTATATTATCAGATTTCTTTCGTATCGTTCTCTCTCTCTCTCTCTTACTGTTTGTTATTTTCGTTACCTCCACCGGTATATTTTTTTTTTACGTCCTAACCTCCAAAGAGGAGCGGGATTTTGTTTTCATTCAAGGGATGCTTCTCAAGGGCGCGAGATTTTTTAGTATTCGAATCAAACGGAGATGACGCCAGTGGTCATATTGTTATTTCTTCGATCCCTCGATCACTGCGCGCGAGCGCCTTTGCGTGGGCGTATTTCGAACTTATATTTTTCCGCGTGTTTTTGGCATGTTTTCGTCTATTAGGATCTCTTTGCAAAGAGTAAAAAATTTGATGTGGCCAATACATCACTTTCTCCATATTTGGGGTATAGATATTTAAATTCTTTTTATGAATAGCATTTAAGGCAAAATTATTATTTCGTATCGTAAAAGAATACAGTCGTCCTTATTGCCGTAAATTACGTATATTTTTAATATGTTTACAGAATCCACCGCTACATGGTGGTGGCGCTGTATACTGCAAATTAAGGAAAAGCAAAATATCTACAAAATATCTACAAAAATTTGTTTCAAACAAAACTTGGAAGAAATATTATTCTCTACAACTTTGGTCCTCACGAAGATTACCAATAACGACGTTTTTAAGGATATATTTGGCGGAAACCGAAAAAACCGATTATTTATAAATAATTCCTAAACATTAACTGCTATGGAAAATTCTTTCAAATGAAAGTTGTAGAAAATTACATTCTCTATAACCGTTGTATCGAATTGTATATAAAATAATGATGTCTTAACGGAGATATTTCGCCAAAACCGAATCGGGATTCGAATAAACCTCAACTTTCGGTTAACTGGTATTGTCTAAAAACTACTCAGCCCTTCATGCTCATACCAAAGTGTTATATTTGAAATTTGGTAACGATATGGCAAGTACTTTTCGAGTTAGAGCCCCCACAATCACATACACATCATTCCGAAAATAGTCTAAACGTGTTCTAGGGACCTCAAAACGTGTATTTCCGTTGAAATCTTGTAGTCGATTTTTTCCATGAACATGATACTTTATATTACATATTTGGAGAAAGTAAAAATAATGAAACCTACTGTCGATTTTATTACGTGTTATTTTAATGGGATATGTAAATGTCTTCCATTGGAATCGAACCCAGCACTTTTTTTGAGATTTTTTTCGTAACCACTTTAACATATGTGAATCGAGCATTCTTGCCAAATTTACAGTTTCTATCTCTATTTTCTCTCGAGTTATCGATAGAGGGGGTGGTTAGCGTGCCTATCTCCCAATGTTATGGTCGCGGGTTTGAATCCTGCCGAGGGCATGTCAAAATAAAAATATCATTTTTCGCATTTTTTCTAGCGAGCGGATTTAGCGTTGCATCCGACAAACAAACCAACTAACAGATCGCGGAAAATATCTATAGAATTTCTGAGCTATATAAGCATAGGAGCATTCGGTGTATGTTTGGTGCAGTAGAGTGTACATCGCTTGGCAGAAGAGCGTGGGGAGTCTGATACATCTAGGGAGGAATATGTTATAGCGGCAGTCAAGTGCAAATTAGGTGACATAAATCAGGGGGTAACTTCGTGTGTTGGGTGGTCTATATTGAAGGGGCAGTCAAGTGTTTGATGGTCGTATATATATTAGGTCCTAATAATTAGGGGTTTGTTGTGCAAGTTGGGTGACATTCCAGCTGATTTTTGATGAGTTTTTGGTCGCGCGCACACACACACTCCCTCTATTATAATAATATATTATAAGAAATATTAGAAGAAATATTAGAAGAAATATTATTCTCTACAACTTTGGTCCTTACGAAGATTACTAATAACGATGTTTTTAAGGAGATATTTTACGGAAACCGAAAAAACCGATTATTTATAAATAATTCCTAAACAATAACTGCTACGGAAAATTGTTTCAAATGAAAGTTGTAGGAAATTACATTTTCTATAACCTTTGTATAGAATTGTATATACAATAATGATGTTTTAACGGAGATATTTCGTGAAAACCGAATCGGGTTTCGAATAAACCTCGACTTCCGGTTAATCGTTATTGTCCAAAAACTAATCAGCTCTTTGTACTCATACCAAAGTGTTATATATATAATTTGGTGTTAATATGACAAGTACTTTTTGAGTTAGAGCGCCCACAATTACATACACACGCACACACACAGACGTCATTCCGAAAATAGTCTAAACGTGTTCTAGGGACCTCAAAACGTGTATTTCCGTTGAAATCTCGAAGTTGATTTTTTTCATGAACAAAATACTTTCCCATTACTACGTATGGAGAAAGTAAAAAGATGAGCGGAATATGGCCGGGTCGTGCCCGTGGGTTTGTCTATCCTCATGTTTCATCTCCGAAACTATTGAGTAGTTTTTCATGAAGCTTGGTACTAAAGACTTATTGGGAAAAGGATAATGATAAAATTATATAATCGGTTCTCTTTATCCTAGCAGGGATGCCACCTTTTTATGGAGAATAAATATGAAATTTCCCTCATATCTAATATCCAAAACTATTGAGTTAATTTTTATGAAGTTTTGTGAAGAGCAATAAGAAAATGATATAACTAGTTGACATAATCGAAACAGAGGTGCCACATTTCTGAGAAAAAAACAAACTCCGTCATATTTCATAAAAAAATATGAGACGCATAAAAAAAGGTTTATAAGAAAAGTTGTGGAATTGTTTATTTAACATGATTACGTAATTCAGAAGGAACGCATCTACCTTACATGTATGCACGCATGAAGTTTGAGTATTTCCTTTCTTGTTTCCTTCGGAACAATCGAAGTTTCGGGAACTGACCTCATTGGAAGAAGAGAGGATGCACAAATTCCGCTGGACCGAGAACCATGCTTTCTCGCGCTGGAGACATTCTAGACCTGCAAAACCGGTATAGACTTCACCCTGTTTCTTTCAGAAATTCTAAATAAAACAAAAATAACGTCCAATCTCCCCCCGAAAGTTAGCGTGACCGGATATCACCTCTTCCTTCTCTCGAAGGGTTCTTCTTGCCTGAAGGTGACCCTTTTGACCCTCCGCCGTCCGCCAAGTTAAATCACGACTTTTTTTGCGGATGCGCAGGCGAGGATGAATAAAAATAAAACAATGTTTCACACGGCGAAATTTCAAGTCTATCGGTATAAAAGAGGTGCTCACGAATCCTCGCTGGTTTTACGAGTTTATATGTGGGTGCAGCGAGATTTTTTTGCGTATAGCGGAGAAATGACGCATAGACATTTGCGTTGGTTGCAATCCGTGGAGCTGAAGAGCATCCTCCTGCACTCCAGCTCCACGCTTCCTCGCTTTTTCCGTAAGGTCCATCTCCGCTGATTTGCTTCGCTCTTTGTTAGGAGCAAATAAAGTGTTATGAAGCGGTCTCAACGCGTCGCAATTTACTGGAGGCAAATAAACTGTTGATGAAGCACACACACGATCTCGTCGTCGCTTCGAAGAGGAATGTTATCCTCCGAGAGCCTTTTACGCTGTCGTCTTTTAAGCCCGTCTCTATAATGCCTCTTGGATGTTTTTATTTTATAGAATTAGGGTTCCGAGTAAGTTTTACCAGCTTTGTACACGGAAAGCATCAGCTTATCGCGCACGTATTAAATAAAACTAATGGTAATTAATTGCAACAAACGTTTAGATGTTAAATGTTAAACTTTTAAAAACCGCTTACAAAAATTAATGAGAATAAATAAATAGATGAAACATGTACGTTACATTCTCATTCCATGGAAGCCTTTTATATTTCATTTGTATTTGTACCTGAAATGAATGAATTGAATAGATTACGTCGGAGATTTCCATGGATTAAATCCAATTCCTATCGATTTCATCCTTAACCACGCCAATCTTCATTGTATTTTGTTGAGAGCAAATAATATCGCGCAATTTTCAAGAAAGAATCAAGTCAATGTGATATCAGTACTCTGTGGAGGGATAATATGCTTGGGTAATCATATTTTAGAGATTCGTCACATATGAATTTTACACAGATCTGTGAAGTTGGTATCGGGAACGATACTTATGGATCTTTTGTTAAATACTAATGAGACATCCGGTCCTCAAAACTAATTTCTTGGTTTGGAAAAACCCCTTCTTTAAGGATCTTGTGGGAAATCCATTTACTAGTCGGTACGCATTAGCAGTTGATCCGAAAACGCTTCAGCGTAAGAGTTCACATCGGAAGTTATTCGATAGATTGCGAAATATCGTATTAGTGAAAATCAAAATTATATTTATATGCTATTACGCATTACTTGAAGTTTGAGGTAATGCGGACAGTCACTTCGAGGGCCTGTTATAGCCCCCGGGCCGTAGTTTGGGAATTATCTATATTACACTCCACGGTTTGCATTCATGATGGCATCGCGGGCCGTATTTATCCACCCTCTGGCACGGAGTCAGCTGTTAGAGACGAGTACAACAAACCGAACGCATTGTTTTGACAGGTATCGGACCCCGAGGCGCCACTGGATTGTCTATAGAAAAAGGACCTTGAAGCGAAAGATTTGGGAAATTTTGGGTTACGCGTTGCCATGTGGCCGGGAAATCCCGCTTTTATATTTCGTTTTGACGACTTGGTGCTAAGAGACATTTGATTTGTGTCGGTTGCCCATCGCCGGATGATTTGCCGATGGAAAAAAATGACGCAGATACCGGATTCTCTGGCGCGAGACTTCTCTTCCTGTCTTTCCACTATCTTATTGACCGTTTTATTCGCCTCGTGAATCTTATAAGCTTCAATTACTACTTGGTTTATTCCTGTGAGATGAAGATTTTTGACTCAGATATATAAATTCTGAAATTTGAAGTTAGGGATGCATCTTCTGAACGAGTTAGCATTTATCAAAATATGTTATCGTTTATCTTCCCGTTGTCATTGTAAATATTCATAGTCTTATCTTTAAATGCTTGAACAATTTTAAGAAGATTAACGTTTGCATAAAGAATCGTATTCAATTTAGTGGCCCAATTTTTTCTTTCATTAATTTTAACGGTGAGATTTTTTATGCTCGAGTTAAGAGTATATAATAATATCGGACTTTGGGGTGGATAGTTAAATTTAATGATTTATAATAATTCACGCACAGATTTATGATTGTTCGATCCTACACTTACCTATGTGTACTCGTAAATGTTTTTTAGCAATACTACAAAATGACATGTTTCTCTTTGGTGCCAAAATTCTTATATTTCATCTCTTAATCAAGATCCTTGCTAAAAATAAAATGGCAAGCTATTTACATAAATAAAATATAACAAATACAAATGAAATCGAACTATGTAAATTTAAACTTTAATTCGAGCGGAAATTGACATAATGGGTATGATCGCATTTGTTTAATCCCGTTCCATGAAGTTGTACCTTCCTTGGTCAGTTACAAATGAAACAATTTTTAATTCGTGCGCTTACGCTCAAGGAAGAGGAGATAAGAATCAGTAAGGAAGCGCTTATATGATTGAGAAATTATTGCAATGATTCGGTGGGCTCTTACATAAAGTTTAAGAAATATTATTCTTCAGGACTTCCGTCACTCTTGTTCGAGCGAAACGAACATAAATTTACATGTTAAATTAAAGATAGAGCTGCTTCTGTCGCCCTATGCGTCATTAGCGGTGTATTCTTCTCTTCACGTACGTACGTCAGACGGTTATCTTGCTCGCTATGCCATAAGCAATCTGCCGTGATTAAACTCCATTCCATTCAAATCTACATCGTTTAGCAGAATGTCCCGCTTGACGCATGACGGTTTGTCACGGCACTTTTCTCTAAAGAGATACAGGTTGGCGAAGACATCCATCACGAAAATTGGTAGATGAAATAGCACCTCGTTGATAAAAAATTATCACCAGAATAAAGCATGTGAACTACGCCGAAATATACATATCTACTAGAGTTACAATAGTGGCGGAATTATAAATTTTCGACCCCCTCCCGCAGGAAAATAATTTTTTGGTCTCTTATTCGTTTCTTGGTTCAATTATATACGTTACGTTAAATGTGTGTAGTTATGGAAATGCTCAACTTTTCCGTAGCATATAAAAAGGCAAATGTGTACGTTTACCTAACAATACACATTTACCTTAACATATATACAAATAAATTTTAATTTTGTTTTACGTCGAATATACCTATTAAAGTAATAGGAACAAATTAAGAGTTCTTAAAAGAGACGACTATAAATTAATAACCAAAGATACAAATTAATATATTAAGAAAGTAATCATATTAAGGATCCTGTGTATATTTACGCATTTAAAACAAGATTCGTGAACAAAGTGAGAAGTTAGATAGAATACATGACGATTAACCACTACCACACTCCGTACGAAATTTCGCGCAGATTTAAGTAATGCCTTCCGGGTTTTTGTCGAGTTCCTGCAGGTTAAATACTGCGTTTCAAAATTCCCGAAGGCTATTTGTATTTGCGTGATAGCACAACTTTCTCTTAACCACAGCATTTATCTCAACGTTGTAGATATTAAACAAGCACTTGGACCTTTGTTTTGAATTAATGTTTTGTTTTATGTTGTCTAATTACAGAAAGTCAAGAAAAAAGAAAATCGCATTTCTCAGCGCTACGCTCTAAACCTTTCGGAAATACACATTCGGACGTACATGTGTGTAGGTGTATTTATTTTATTTGAAATACCTAATAAATTGCTGTTTCCAGCCTTTTACAATAAGTGCGTCTACATGTGTGTGCGCGCGCGTTCGTGCGTGTTTATGTGCTTGTGTTTGTGTGTGTGTGTGTGTGTCTTTGTGCATGTGTAGGCATACATACATAGATATGAATGCCCACAATCACAATAAAAAATCCCAAACTTCTAGAATTTCCGGTAATTCGATTATCTGATCTATATAATAATAACGCTTCTGCCTTAGGAGGAGGATACAAATTATGAGACACTGTCAGAGGTGCTAGAGGCTTGAAATTTGGCGCGATTATAGGTTTTTTGTCACACCCGAAGGAAAAAAACCGATAATGTCGAAATTCCAATTTTCAGGGGCTATTTTTGTCCCATTTTTGCCCTATAAGAAAAGCATGTAAATCGGCGTAAAGGTTTATATATTTGCTTTTTTAATTATTTCCTGTCAAGATTCGAACTCGGAACATCTACATCTACATCTACATAATACCCTGCAAATCACCAGACTGGTGGGTGGCAGGGGGTGCAGCACACCAAAACCTACATAAGAACGTCCCTCGTGGGGATCACTCTCCTATTATGATCCCATGTGGTCCTTGGGAAAAACGAGCCCTGATATCGCCTACGATCCTTCGAATATGCATATTCCACGATAGATCACGACAAATGCTGACTCCCAAATATTTAACGTATTCCGCAGATTTGATATTCAATCTATCAATTCTGTACTCCGAGTCTAATTCATTGTTCTTACTCTTCCAGAAACTCAATAGGGAACATTTGCTGTGATTGTTTCGATTTTCCAATCTTGACATCATGCTGAAAGGGCGTTTCAATCTTTCTGGAGCGATTTTTGGTCATCCTGGTTCGTTATCTCCTTATATAAAACGGTGTCATCCGCGAAAAGTCTTATTTTGCAGCGAACTACCGAGCAGATATCGTTTATATATATCAGGAATAGTAGTGGGCCTATGACACTTCCCTGTGGAACACCTGATGCGACTTTTACCGGGTATGCCTATCGGAAAGAGTAAAAATTGTATTTTCTAATTTTTGAAGACAGAATTCAAATCCCTGCGTATTTAGCATGAATTTATAGTTTTTATCGAATGAAGTGGGAATTTGTCTGGGTTCCAACAATCGATTACCATTGCGAGCTCAATGGGTAAGATATTAATGGGAATCAGAAAGCTATATTAATGCCATTAATATTAAACTCCGACCAATGGAAAAATTCGATATTGTAAAACTTCCCATTTTTGGGACTGTATTGCTCCATTTCTACCCTATAAGAGGATGGAAGTTATAACGCAATTCTTGTTGAGCTAAATACTTGAAATTTGGCAATTATGAGGCATTTCCAGAAGAGCTCGTGGTCTGAACTTTGGCAAGGCTGTAGATCTTTGGTCATATCCGATGGAAAAAATCTGATATTATAAAAATTCCAATTTTTTGGGACTGTTTTGCCCCATACGAGGATAAAAATTATAAGGCACTTCCAGATGAGTTAGAGATTTGAATTATCGCTCGATTATAGGATTTAGGTCATAACCATTGGGAAAAATTCGACATCGTTAAAATTCTAATTCTTATGTGTTTGTTTTTTCATTATAATTGAAAGTAGGCTATTTGTATCTAACATATAAAAGACAGCGTCACAATGTCACTTTGTCATGTAATGCTTTTTGAAGCTTAATATCTCGCAAACGACTGAACCGAATTTTTTGAAAATTTCAGGATGGCATTATGATATAACAACAAAACGTTTTAATGTATCGAACTCGAGATCAAAGACTCGGGTTCCATTCCAGGAGATAATTTCCATTTCCCATTAGGTAACACGTAAAAAGGGACATTTCGACGTGCAGGCTTTCATTCTTTTTTAGATTAAAATTTGAAAGAATTGACCTGCAATCTTCGGATATAAACCACTTTGAAGAAAACATTATAAAGTTACTTATTCTGTTCATCTTTTTCCGCCTACAGTTCGAAATTTCTCAATGTAAACGTTTAATTCACACAGTTTGAGGAAATCTTGCCATTTTAAGGGGATGTTGCCTTGCCTACCAATTCCATTGTTAGACCTCTATATCATGTTGTTAATTCAATCCTTATGGGTATAAACGTGCTTTGAATGCTTTTATTACTAGAGAGAGGGGGGGGGGGGAGAGGTAGAGGGGGGGCGAAAGGGAGGGGGTGAGAGGGGGAGAGGGTGTGAGATGGGGGAGGGGGAGAGAGGGGGGAAGAGGGAGGGAAAGAGAGGCAACTATTTTAAGTTTAACTAAAGATAGCCCGTCAACAGTAGAATAATCACTAGAAATGTTGTATATGACAAAATATATCGTATGTAAAAGTGTGATATTAATTATTTTAAACGACAATAATAATAATCTATCTATCTATAATTCTTCCGTTGATATTTCAACGGGCATTACACTAGTATAAAATAAATTTCGATAGCCTCAAATTGGATTAAGTGAGACCACATGTTACTCTGCAATTCACTGAAGAGTTTGGTGGCAGGAGGTGCAATTCTCCGAAATTTTCCTTGCCATTTTCCCTCGCGGGTTTACTTCAACTTACTCTTAATTTATTTATTTTATTATTATTTATATAATTTTATCCAAATTAACAATATCTAATATCGGTCATTTTATTTCCTAAACGGGCTTCATACAATACGCTCTCCAATTTTCTGAAAAAAAAATAATTACCAACTTTCTCGTCAGTCCGTTATTATTTCGAACATTTGTTGACTCCGTCCTCGTGCCGATTGCCCATTTGGGTCGACGAGGTCAAGATTCTCGAGAGACGTTGTTCTATCTTTTTTTTTTTGCTCTTTGGCAACACCAGAGGCAATCCTGAACTTCCCACGGATCAATGCAGCAGAGCTCACGGCTGGCTGCACTTTCTCCCTATCTCTCTCTCTCTCTCTCTCTCTCTCTCTCTCTCTCTCTCTCTCTCTCTCTCTCTCTCTCTCTCTCTCTCTTTCTCTCTTTGGCCATTCCATGTTGGAGATAATTGAGAAAATCTTTGAAATGAAAAAATAACTTCAGTGAAATGTACTATTAAGGGATTAGACCTTTTCCTTTCTTTACTTAGCCATGGTTTAAACTTTAGCTCTGCTGAAGAGTTGATGAATCGAAGATCTCATTTTTATCGGAAGACGACCATAAAAAGGATAAAATTCGCTCCAATGTTCGGCTTCTTTTTTTTCTTAATACGATCAGAGAATACGATAGGATAATGAAAAATTTGCAAATGCGATCAAGGGGTTACAGGATTGGGGATTTCTGCACCACATCGATCCGTCTGGTGACTTGTAGGGTGTTACGTTGATAAATGTTTTCTCTCTGTATGACACGCACAGCAGGTCCTTTTTTCTCAAATGCGATAACAATAGGGTCTTATTTGGTGTCGTTTTAGTGCAATTAAATCCTATTCCGTGCAGTTTGGGTAAATTAGATAGAGAGAGGTAAAATTTTCTATTTTCACGCCGAGTTTCTCCGAATATTTAACGTGAATTTATTTCAGAAAACTATGACATTCATTCTTTACTTTTCTTAATAATTCATTCTGTTTTATCTGAAAAGGAAGATTTTCACCACGGAATTCAGTTTCAGTCCACATATAATACGAAAAACAAAGGGATGGCATTATATATGGATTCACAAGTCGATATCATATGCATAGATTTCAACATATAAGCATTTCATCGAATTTGAAATACTTTATCGATGTCGCCCTTCCTTGAGTCTTTCTCGCGTATTTTGTTATGGTAGTCTTGCCTTTCGTTATATATGGTCGCTTCAACTGTTGCTGGTTCTTCTTTAACTAGGCATTCAGTTCTATATTTTTTCTAATAGTTTCGACTTAACGCTTAGGTATTCGTCGTTTCTCAAGCGATACCCAATTCAAATTCTTTAATAAAGAAGCACCGCTATGTTTATGGATTCGTTTCACGAATCTTGCTTCATTGCGCTTAAAATACCCACAAGACGAGTTCCCGGATCTTGCATACTGAAAACGTACTTGACCTGCAAACTAACCAAAAATAAGTAACTCGTTTCCCAAACATTTTCGGTACAATTTCGAACCGCTGTTCCTATGAAATCTAATTTCTCTGTGGTTCCATGGAGTAGTAGACTACTGTATCCCAATTGCAAGGGAATGAAATCCTGCGATGCTTACTCCTAGATATTTTACAGAATCGGTTATAGGTGTAGTCCGCGGATTTTGCATTCGAAATCCATCGATTGGTTCCTGCCTTTTCAGAAATCCACAGCGTAGAGCTTTTTGAGGTTGATTTCTGTTCTTTCTTACACCAAGGTTGGGCAAAGTTTTCTACATGGCGGGCAAATGCTTTCCCAGGCCGCGTTGAAAGTTGCCTATAGTTTGGCTGGCCAGATTAGAGTTTATATCAGAAGTTGATTAGAGATTCTTAGGTATCGCACGAGTTGTGAAAATCGAGAGTATATGAAGAATTTAGTGTTAAAATTTCAAAATTAAAGATTTTCATTATCATAACTTTACCACAAAGTATGAATTTCAAGATCGCTTTTTCATCATTGCTGCATGAGTCGCATAAAAGGCTCACGACGTGGCCCGTGGGCCGTAGTTTGCTTTCCCCTGCCTTATGCCATTCGGAGATCGCTTCAGTGTAAGTCTGCTGCTTTCAATGTCTTTTTCATGAATTCTTCATACCATCGATATAAAGTCTTTCTGTATAGCAAACCGAATTAGCGGGAGTTAAATATCTAAGTCTTTAGATGAGTAAAGTGAGCGTCGATTCCGAGTAATATTTAAAGCAGCCGCGATAATTGCTTGGCAAGGCATTCTCTTTCTTCTTCGTTTTTTGAAGATGCTTTCAATAAACCTTTCCTGCTTATTTATCCTTAACTCGTTTGCCC
Source organism: Uropetala carovei (assembly GCA_036926305.1). NCBI lineage: Eukaryota > Metazoa > Arthropoda > Insecta > Odonata > Petaluridae > Uropetala > Uropetala carovei. The sequence continues at coordinate 5,916,595 of JAXCHB010000279.1, forward strand.
TTGAGTCGTTAAGTGCTAGAGCTTTGCTGTTTCTATTTTTTTAATCGACCAGCTTTATCTCTTCACCTTCTTAAGATTAACGTAATTTCCTGTTTTTCCCATGACGTTCAGCCTCAGCAAACGTTTAATCCTTTCTCTACCAGCGGGACGAGTTGCATTAGGTGTTTCAAATTCTATGCCAAACATTTCGTGTAGACGTTTCATGTGTGACACTTTAGTTAGGATTGATCAAATCTTATAATTTCAGACAACCAAACTTCGTAATTGAATTGTATTGCAAAAAAAGACGTATATAGTCAGAGGGAAATCGAACTAATCGTGGATAAAGAATTGGTACTGATTTATTTAGTATAATAATTATTATTATAATTATTTATTTTCCTGAAAATTCGATTTTGTTTCTTCCGAATTCTAGATGGAATATTTTAAAACTAAATTTGCGAGCGTCCGACTTTTTTTTAGCTTGATATAAACAAGCGTAATATCCTTCTCAGAAGAAAGAGGTTGTGAGACGTTCTCTTGTGTAAAGAAAGTCATCTCAGCCTTTAAACGTTGGGAACTTAACGGTCCTTCACAGCACTTAAAAACTTCAGGCAAACTTCGGTGTTATTTTTTGAGCCGGAGAAGCATGAAAGAATTAATCGTGAGATTGAATAAGAAAAAAATCCGTATTTGCTGCGCAAAATATGGTTATAAAACATTTTCTGCTAAAGTTTCAACCCTGAAAGTTGTTTACGCACAACTTTCACGTACAAGATATATCACAAATTACTTCTTTTCCACCACGGCGAAGCATTCGCAGCTCTTAATGAATCTCACCGCGTAAAAAGTTCGGCCACTCTTCTCTAATGGCAAGTTGTGTGAAAATTTAAAAAAATCAACGTTTTCACTTATCAACATCATGATTTTAAAAAATTAAAGATATTCTGAAAAAACGCACACATGGAAAATAATATTTTTCCTCAACAATCCGTCGCAAAAAGAATTAACGGAAAAAATACTTTGAAAGGTGGAAGTATGCGTTTAACCGGATAAACGCTTAAATGCAGATTGCTTTTTTAATTAAACCAAAATAAATAAATACGATAAATTTCACTGTATATTTGAAATACAATGACCCGGGAATCACCAGGGAGTACTTGCGAGAGCATAAATCAAACGTGTTGTGGAAGGTTGGGAGTGAACCGGATTTGGATTGGAGCTGGGTAGGCAGGTCAAACTCAAAGAGGCATAAGAGCCGCAGTAAGACAGTGGATGTTATAGAATGGCCACATTAGGATTACAGTTGTTTAATGAGGATCAGAGTTGGAAAAATAGACTTTTTTTCTTCTTTAGACTTTGTCTAGAAATTTGCAAGTCTGTTTTGTGTTAAAACAATGATACAACGCATTATATTCTAAATCAGTAACTATGAAAAATTGTTGCCTCCTTTTTACAAACATTAAATATTTATATAAAATGTGGAAAGATTTTGTAAAGACACTTAGTATTCAGGCCAGTAACATGGCATGCCTAGCGTAAGGTGTCGGTTAGAAGTCTGGGGTGGATGGTGAAGGAAAGTTATACTACCCAAGAAGCAAACAAACTCTCCAAATATATTTTTGCTAATTTATCCTCTTGGGTTATTATAGCCATAACTCCTTCCACACCGGGCACACACACAAGGGAGGAGGGAAACCCTGTGCCGGCATTAGCCTACTCTTTGCACTTTAAATAGCTCGGGAATCCCTTAAACGGACAGTGAATCGTGTAGGATAGGTTGGAAAGACTTGTCGGTTGGTGAACGGCACTGATAATGAGAAGGGATCCGTGAATTACGATCTTCAATTGTCCTTGGGCGGCGTCCAGTCAGCATCCGCTGGTTTGGAAGTGTAGAAATTCGGCGTCAAAGTAACGTGTGGCTTTCGGTGAAAGCGAGGAAAATATATTTGTGTTCCTTTGAAAGGTGAAACTAGGGTCGTTGCATTTTGAATAGTATTAAGAAAAATTATCATTTTTCGGGATTTCATCTTGGACCGATCGAACAGATTTGCACCTTATACAATCAACATTATAACAATTTATTCTTTGAGAAATGATTTTCGACAAAAATGTATCCCTGCGAGCGATTTATATATTTTTATGTTAAGGATTAAAATTGACCGTTTTAAAGAATAAAAATGTAGCAATAATTGGAAATGATTTATTTAAAAATAAAAATGGCGTGCATGTAAAATTTTATTTACGAAATAAAGAAGATGAAGAACACTTTTTCATATAATTTATATTTGAAAGTATTAATAGCACGGATTGCGATATATGTTATAAAATTCGTTATAATTTGAGTTATAATTCGACGAAGAAAGCGTGAAACCAAAAGAGTAATCTCAATGAAAACAATAATCAGTAATTTACATGAGGGTATTTCAACCAGCCTGAATAATTATAGGCTGTAAAATTAGATGCGTTTCTCGTGCTCTGACGACTGCCCTGTTGGTTTCTTGGGTTTTTTCCATTGAGATAGCTAACTCTAATTAATAATTCCTTCCCATAACAATGCCTCGAACGCTCCTTAAATGAGTTTCCTCCTGAAACAAAGGCGGGTATTTTCCTATGAGGCACCTCCTGAATTGGACCTCCATACGAGGAAGTTGAGGTCATTTGAAAGACGAGCTCCCAACGGTAATCAGCAATGCATATTTGATCGCTCAAGTGGTTCTTATCCGGCTCGAAAAACTCTCTCTGCGCAGCAAAACCCGGAAAACCGTGACTTCGGCTGCCAATTGCGCCGCTTCGAAAGCCTGCTAAGTTAATAAATGCAATTTTTGTAGCTAACAAAATGTGTTTAAGACGTGAATTCTTTTAAAATCAATACATGAGTATGTTTTTGAAAACCATTTGAAAACGTCTAACTTCACCCTGAAACTTGTATGGAATATTTGGGACAGTCCTTATGTCATATGACGTGCAATTTTATTTACAGGCAGAAGCTTTTGATCTCTTTGGGTCAGGAGCGCTTAGCCTATGGGCCACATGCGACCCACTACCAGTGTTTCATAACTTTCAAAATTATTTTTTCATTTTTTTATTTACATACCAACTATTAATTTTTATCTAGCAAATTCTAGTAATAAATATCTAGCTTTACATTAGTGTCCCTTTATAAATAACTTATTTTTAATGTTTTTGATATTTTATAAAATGTATTTCTAAGATTGAATTCCATCATGATTTTTAATATCCACAATATGGGCAACCCCATCCCGTGACAACGTTTCATGCGGTCCACGAAGCTATGATAAAAAAAGAGATACGTAAAATTTAACACACAAATTCGTATTTTTAAAATCCAAATAATATAATTAAACATTAACTACTGAAATGTTAATCCTAAAAACCTTATTTGGACTTGATATTCACTTAATTATTGCCTCAGAATCTCTAGTAATTTTACTCTAATTCAGCCCGTCGAGGCGTTGCCAACTTTCAATATGACCCGCCGATCTATTGGGCACTTCCAACGCGGCCCTCCAAAGGATTTAATCCCACACACTCTAGGTGATGTTTTCCTCTAATCATACTCTCTTCTTTTCTTTTTCCTGTAATCATTTTGCTTTACACATTATTTAATTGAACAGTTGACATTTTTTCAAGAAGAATGATTTTCCTCAAGCAGATAATTTAAAATATGTATATCAACTGTTGAAACGTACTGTTTACAAAGAAACAGAAGTATCGCCTCTTATAAATCCTCTGTAAATATTCGGTATAAGTATAATTTCTAAGTATTAGGATGAACACATCCGAGACGGAATTATTTCCAAAGTCCTTTGGGAAGCATTTGATTTAAAGAAGGAAGATACCCCAACCTACAATAATAGACAAAGTTAAATATAAATTCGAAAATATAGTGGGAGAATGTGGTGCATTAAAATGTTCTGACGTTTCGTTAGGTTAATCCATCAGGGATGTGTTAGTTTCAATTTATTTCTGCGACAGACAGAGAATTTTCCTTTTAAACCGTTAAATTTTGAACCGAATTAAAATAAAGAAAAATCACAAAATAAAAATTTTAAGATATCTGTTTATGGTGTAATTACACTCCCTGCCAGACGCCATCTGCGGCTTGCAGGATAATAACGCAAATGTAAAATGTAAGTAATAGCTTAGCACAGGGGTTCCCAAACTTTATGAAGCCGCGGAACCCTTATATTCAAATATTTTTTCTCGTAGAACCCTAACTAAAAGATGGTAAGCCTAATCGCAATAAAATTAGCTTTAAAATCTTTATAATGTTTATTTACGTAGCTTGTCTATCTTACAGCATACAGTTTGCAAGTGAGGCTCATGTTTCCTGCTACAAATAATAAAAGGAAGAGCGTATCCTCTTGTCTATCGCGGAACCCCATTTAGCTTTCGCGGAACCCAAGGGATCCGCAGAACACATTTCGGGAACCCTGGCTTAGCAAATCGGACAAATTGCGCTCGCCAATCTCATTTTGCCCATCATCCGCATAAGACGAGCAGAAAAAAACCTTAACCTTTTTATGCACGGAAAATAACTTACATCGTGGATTTAATGGGCTCTCAGAAACCACGTTGGACAAATATATAAATTTTTTGTCCCGCTTTTCCCAGCCTCTTCTTCGGCGATCCTCCTTTCGTAATGAAAAACGCATTGAGATCCGGAACGAATCGCTTAATTTTCCACCAATTTCCCGAAGCGTTACCATACCGCATGCGAAGGGAACAGCTGGACTCTAAAACCGCAAGCTCGAAACCTCAAAATCCCCAACTTCCTTCCCTCTTGTGCAGGAGAGGTCGCTAGAATAAGAGGAGAAAAGGAGAGAGTAGGGAAGATGACTAACGGCGAGAAACGCTCCCAGACGCTCCCATCCCGCTATTACATTGCTTTAGTTTACGCAAGAGATAAAGTGGAGGCCTTTTAACGTTTTATTGATAACGTTGACGGAAACGGGTCGACCCAGGATGAGGTTAGGGCGACCTTCGATTCTTAGAGATACTATGTCTCTTATCGACATAAAAACACACGCTGGCGGGTTTTCCTTGAAACAGATGTCAGCGTGGGTCAAGCTTGCAAGACTCATCTTTCTTTACCAGCCAACGGAATATTCTAGAGAGAGTCTCAAGTGCTCTAGAGAACGAAAAAAATATTAAAGGACTGCTTTGTTGCGTCGTACACTCTCCAACGCATGGGCAGATAAGGAATAAATGGTGGCGATTGAAGGACTCGAAAAATTGTGATTTTTTTTATCGTCTCTCTATATGGGGGCGGAGTGACGGTTTCGACGACCTCTTCGTCCTATCCCTTCACAAATATTGCGGTCGTCACCTCGGCTATTGTACGAGGCGTCGATAAAGTTCTTTTGCTTAAATTCTGTGTTGGTATGCGGGAAGAAAACAGAACCTATTTTTTGATATTGCGCGATTCGGCAAAATGAAATATAAATCGAGTATTATTTCTTCGATGCTAATTCTAAAGTATTTTATATATATATGTATGTATGTATGTATGTATGTATGTATGTACGTACGTACGTACGTATGTATGTATGTATGTATGTATGTATGTATGTATGTATGTATATATAGAATGTTAAATTCTGAAATAGGTTTACTTTAGTGTCGTAAGTTCCAAATTATAATTAAATATATAATAAAGGGATTTTCAAAAATGCTAAAAAGTTTTTCAGTGCAAAAGAATTATATTCATATCCATGCAGTTTTTTTCCCTGTAGAGGAAATTCAATTTATTAGAATAAGATGTATGGTGACTTCTTACGATGTACATCAACAATCTTTGTGAAGTATGAAATAAAATTAGGAATTACTCCTTAAAAGAAAACGGTCATTTTCCCGTTTGAAATTAGCATTCCATTTGATTCGATAACAGTTTATCAAATCGAAAATCTCTGATCTCAAACTTTCTGTAGGCACAGCACACTTTCAAAGAAAAACAGAATTTCCGTGACATCCTCAACGTGAAAGAAGCTTGTGTGTGTTTACCCAAGGGTATCATAACATTTGGACGCATAAATTTGTTAGTGTTGATGCTGCACGAGTATCGGTTTTATTAGAGGGGAAATATCACCCTAATAATATATTCACGTTTTCAAAAATTATTCATTTATTTACCTAACCATGTTTTTCGCTGCTCTCCAATCAGTGTGCCGCGGCAATCGGTTTGGGAAACACTTACATAGCTTCTTCCGAATGTTACTATTTTAATACACAAATTCGTTATTTAAAAAATTCGTTCGACTTTATAATTTACTGTACACTGTTGATCGCTAATATGGAAATTAAAATATCAGTGCGTTATAGCTAATTCGATGCTTTCAGTTGAGTTTTCATCGTTGTCAGTTTATCACGTCAATCGAGGATACAACCGTTTTACTTGGGAAATGATAATCGGTAGACATACGTTCTTATACTTAAATACAGCTGCTAATAGTTCAGCTATCTCCTCAAACGTTAATTTTCGGCTTTCGTGAATCTTTGTTGCGAATTTACTTGTCACTCGTATTATGTTGTCGATGCGAAACGCTGTTTGCTTAACATTCGGACTTCCTCCTTCCTCAATATATTTCGTTTTAATTTCCGCCTTGTGTTACTTTTTCTATGTACGCTACTATTATCAGTTTTCCCTTTCCAAATCGATAACCACTTAAATCGTTTGCTTTTTCAACAATAAATTGTCATTATACCTATGAATTAATTTTTGACGCCTTGTAACACTTCCTTAACGCATTGTCTTGCTAAATGCGCAGAAACAACATTTTTGCTGACCAAAAGCAAATGATGAATAATATATTTCGATATTGCGCACGAGAGAGAGAGTGGCAACTACCATAGACCGAATGAAGCATGTAATAAGTGTTTGAAGCGGTAGTTACGCCAGATAGCGTCCGACCTTATTCCATCTGTCCTCCGGGAAATTTGTTGTCATCAATTTTCTCCTTGGGATGTCAGCACATGATTGGGAAAGTAGAAATGAAAAGAAAACCCAACTCGTGGAAAATTCGAATGTGAGAACTCGGGCGTAGTGTAAAATCGCTGACAAAACCGCGCATAGTTTGCACTTCTAACGTAAATCGAAACATATGTCGATAGATACTTTTAATTCAAGGTATGAATGATTGAACTCGAGCCTGTGCAGCCTGATGTCGGATACGTTAGACTTGGAAAATTAAACAAACAAATTTTAAGAGATAGAGTAATTATTTATCGAAACTACTGCAATAGATTTCGATATAAAAAATAACATTTATTTAAACACCTATAGAAGTTGTGCATCAAATGAATATACGGTCGAACCCCGAAAATTCAAACATTAAGGGAAAACAAGGAAAGATAGAATTGCCAAAAGTTGGAGCTGTCAAATTTCATTTAAATGAATGAGGACTTGAAGAATGTACACACGCAAATGTGATCGTGTGTGTATGTGTGTGTATATATATATATATATATATATATATATATATATATATATATATATATATGTCAAAATATAAAGTTTAGTTTTTAAAAATAATATACGTGCGTGTGTATATTCATGGGTGTAAGAAAAATTGTTTTTAAACTCTCCTTTCATAATGGATTTCTCCACTGCGAATTTTTGCCTTGGCAGCTCTCGAGTTAATTTCTGTTATTTTTTTACGCTGTCGCATCCGATGAAATTTTCCCCCCAATCTCCTCAAAACTCAACCTTGGCAATTAAAAACGATGATTCACCTCTAGTTTCCGCGGCCTCTAAAAATCGTAGCACTTTTTTCTTCCGGCTTTCTTCGCTTCTCCGCGTTTCTTTTCTCCACTCGTCATTATATCCACATCGCGTAGTATCGCTAGTATCTCCTGCCCATCACCTGGTAGCGTATAAGAGCCGCGTCCTCTCTCTCTCTCTCTCATATACGTCGCTAGGGTATGTAATATGATCACCATGACGACTCTTATGCTCCATCTGTAACGAACTGAGCGCGTTGCGTTTTGTATTCCCTCCCACGCTTTCGCAACGTGTTGCGTTATCAGCGACTTCTTGTCTGTCTGACTCTCTCTCTCTTCCTAGTGTCCACATGTGCCCTTGGGTGATTCTCCTATTGAAGCACTCTCTTTATCCTTCTCTCTCCCTCTCGTAACCTACGCTCCTCCTAAGCCTATTATGATCCAAAAAGCGTCGATAAAAAGCATATGACATTCTCCAAGGTCAAGTTGATGATGTGGAGCGAGCGAGCTAGCGACCCAACTGGATCATCCAGCCGCTCGCATCAACATCTTGTCTACCCTTTCTGTTTTTCCTCTTTTTTTGTTTTGCTCAATTTTTTTCCGTTGCATCGCAAGGTCCGCCTTTTAAAAATATTAACCGACGGCGTTAATTATTAAAGTTATGAGGGTTTCGAGCCAGACAACTCGTCGCGTTTTTTTTTTGCGCAACGTCGGGCTTGTGAAATTGTTTCTTCTTTTGCTCTCTGTCATCTTTTATAGATGTCAGTTTTAATCGCCTTTATGATTTGGAAGAGACGCTTGAAAAATAGTCGACGTTTTCCTCGGAAAGAATGTGGCATCCATATAGTTGCGTTAATTATTTTATTTTTGTTTTCTTTCGTGGCAACGTAGAAGTTGAATATTAAATACTCCAATCAAATGGAGAGTAACATATTGGAGGAGGTTAAAATAGTTTAGGTTTATGCCACTTTTATGTTTGATTTAAACCGTGTAATTCACATAAAAATAAACCAAATAACATATTAAAATTATTATTTCATAATTTTTTTTTCACAAGGAAGTTTTACTACTAATAGAATGACCGGAATTTATATGAATATTTTTACAATTTTATGGATTTATGTTTTTCGCCAAAATACCGTATGAATGATTTTGAGACGAATCATTTCCTATCAGAAGACAAACTCAGCTAAAAAATGAGTCGCTAGTATTGATTTGTAGCAAAACCCCGAAAAAATGAGTTTATAAAAGAAATATTGAAATGACTTTTTTCAGCAACACGAGACTCAGCCATTTTATAATACCATGTACTTTGATCGTTACATCGCGATAAAATCAAACACCTAACAACGCAACTCTTTATAATTTGCTTGGTAATGTAAATATTGCCTTGAGAATATAGAGGTGAATGCGTAATACAGGATGTATTACAGAGCTTCTCCATTCCATACTCAGAAGAGCTTTGTTAGCTAAAAGAAATTAATAAAATGCATTCGGCTTGCAAGAAAGTCTTATAATAATACTATGCTAATTTTTCCTCTGCGTTTCATGTTTCACAGAGTCATGAGAAAAGCCACGGGCAAAAGAGATAATAGTAGCTCAGGAGACTGTTTGAGGAAGATATGAGAGAGGGATGGAGGAAGGGAAGGTCATAAGGTCATCCAAGGATAATCGAACGGTTGATTAATTCGATGCCCTTAAGACAGCGATCGATTGGCGAGAATTATCCACATCCAGTACACTAGAATCGAATCCCACGCTTCCGATGCCAATAGGATAATTTGTTTCCGAGCGATTCTCCAATCAGGATGATACGGCTCAGCGTAAACTGGTGGAATAAACACACATCTGTTACGCCTATTAATTTCTCGGAATTATATTTCGAAGAGAATCGTGAAAAAATTTTATCTTAAATTGAACGATAGCGGAAATTCCATGCAAATTAGGTTTTAATGTAGAAACTGGTTATAAATACATTTGGGGAACCGACATAAACATTTCGTGTTAAGTGTTCTGATGCCGAATTTTTCGTTTTTAAAAAATAGGGAAGCGTATATATACGTACATACGTAATATATCATGCATGCCACTGGTGAGGCCTGATTTTTACTATAACACTAATGACTCCGATTAATTGCAGACAGTTCATTTATTTAAGATTTATTTACGGTCTGCTAAAATGTTCAATAGTTTAGAAAACAAATTTGTATTTTTTCAGTACTGCGTAAAATATAATTTTCTGTTTGACAAATTGTTCCAACTCGCCCACCATGTTATACATGTTTGGGTCCTCCTAAAATGTTTTACCACCCCATACGACATTTTGCGTCATCTGAAAGAATATTTATTGCATTATATTCGTGGTACCGGAAATATTTTTCGTGTTAAACGAAATTTTCCTGTTATAAGTTTCTCGTTATACGAATGATTGCAAACCGAAAAATATCGCCGTTGAACCAGGTTAAGTTTCGTGTCAACTTATATCACATGCTTTCCATTTCCTTTTTTAGTTTTACGCTGCATTAATTTTTTCCAAATTTACGGCGTGTTTTAGCTTACAATTAGAGTTCAAAACTCCCAGTAGCATTGCATCCTGATGCTAAACGCCGATCCGTAAAATCTTATTGTTAGTCATCCAAACAGCGCCATCACGAAATTTGTAGTACGCGTAGCTATCTGATGATCCAGTTAGATTTTCAATCCACCGTAAGTAACATCTACAACTACATAATACTCTGCAAATCACCAGATTGGTGGGTGTCAGGGGGTGCAGGGCACCAAATCCTACCTAATAACATCTCTCGCGGGAATTACTCTCCTGTTGTGATCTCGTATGGTCCTTGGGAAAAACGAACTCTGATATCGCTCTGTCCTACAGTCGATCTCTCGTATTTTATCCTCGTGATCGTGCCTACTCATGTAATCAGGTGCCTCTAATATTCCTGAAACTTCCTCTGAGAGAACTTCCGACTTAAAATTCTCCAGAAGCCATAACCTAGCGCTAAGTCTGCGGTCCTCTAGCGACATCCAATTCATCACCTTCAAGAGTGATGTGTCGCTTAATTTTTGTACATATTTTTGCTTTACGAATCTAGCTGCTCTGCGTTGGGTTCTTCCTAACTCAAGTATCTGTCCCTTTTCGTACGGATCCCATATGCTGGAAGCGTATTCGACCTGAGATCTG